>JAEOAD010000982.1:0-600000 GCA_036365145.1 Orientallactaga sibirica
CACCCACAAATTCCAGCCTCTGCTACAGCCCACAGGAGGGAGCCCTGGCAGATCCCACCCCTAGACACCAGGAAGTGAGTATTGCTAGTCATCCAAACCCAGGTGGGCTTCCTCTCACCCACCCCCACCCTCTCATACCCGCATACATGCTCCTGAACGTGCTATGAGCAGGGAGCTGCCACACTAGAAGGTAATTCCAGACCCACAGCATGGAACACCCTTTTAGCCCCCATCAGGCTGTGCCAATAGTGCAGCCCACAAGGTCTCAGGACTGATTACACACCAAAGGGGGGGAGCTGGTAGGTAAGGCTGGACATTCAAGTCCAGGTGAGCTCTCCCCCATCCCACCTCCAGGTATACCTGGTACCATAATTGCTGTGAGTAGGTAACCACCACATTAGAACAGAATTCCTGACCCCCAGTAGGGTATACCCTTTCTGGTGGTACCAGCACTGCAACCCACAGGGACCTGGGGCCACTCACATACCTGGGGCCAGGCAGGGGGTAACGCTGGGCATTCAAGCCCAGACAAACTTCCTCCCACATGTATATCTGGCCCAGCAACTGCTGAGAGCAGGCAGCTCTCACAAAAGGATGGAATCTCTTACCCTCAGCACAAAACTTTGCTCCCTCCTGTCCAACAGCTCCAGCAGGGTGGCACATAGGATACAGGGGATGAGCACACACCAAAGGGCAGGAATGGGGTGGGTAAAACTGGGCCAAGTCCAGTTGAATTCCCTTAGCTAGTACCTGGTCCGGTAAATGCTGTGAACAATATGCTTCCACACTAGCAAGGAACTTTCATCCCGCAACCTAGAACTATCAGAACACCAGTCCTGAGACATACAGGTCTGGGTGCTGACATCACTCCAAAATCCCAGGCAGTGTACCATTGGGGAAACACAGCCATGCTCTGAAACTGAGAACAAGAGACCTACCGGTGCCATACATACCCAGACATGCCTGGAGACTACAAACACAAGGAGGACCCTGCTCAGACTCAAATGCACCTAATCCAATCAGGGAGATAGATACCCTCCCACGCTTACCTTGACAAAGCTGTCCAGGACACACAACACAGGTGGACAAAAGAGATACAATTGCTGCACTATTAGCAGAACAAGGAGACTAACTCAAGTTGGGCAAAACCTCATCCTAAACAACACAAGGCATCAAGCCAAGAGATCCCCAACAAGAATGACTAGTGCTTTAAGGGAAACCTCCACCAAAATCATAGAGGAAATCCCAGACATACATTCCTAAAATGAAACTACAATAAACATACTAAACTAATTTAAGGAGGCCATGAAAAAATGACTGGATAAAATGGAAAGGAATCTTCAAAAAGAACATAAAATAGGAGGCAGAGGAAGGAGGATTGCCATGAGTTCGAGGCCACCCTGAGACTACATAGTTAATTCCAGGTCAGCCTGGAACAGAGTGAAACCCTACCTCAAAAAAACAAAAACAAAAACAAAAACAAAAAAAAGAACATAAAATAGAATTTAAAGCATGGATGAATGAAAACCAACAAAAAGAGCTCAAAGCTTAGATGAACGAAATGTAATGAAGTCAATGAGAATTCAACAGATGCTTGAATGAAATGGAAGAGAACCAACAAAAAGTTATCAATAGAAACCTCAACATAATTGAAGAGAATAAAAAAAAACTTACTAGTTGTATAAATGAAATGGAGGAGAATCAACAAAAAAATGAAACCAACTCTTGGTAGAATAAGCAACAAAAAGAAAGTCAAATCAGGGCTGGAGAGATGGCTTAGCGGTTAAGTGCTTGCTTGTGAAGCCTAAGGACCCCGGTTCACACATAAGCCAGATGTACAAGGTGGCACATGCATCTGGAGTGCGTCTGAGTGGCTGGAGGCCCTGGTGCACCCATTCTCTCCCTCCCTCCCCCCCCCGTGTCAGTCTCAAATAAATAAATAAAAATAAACAAAAAAATTTTTAAAAAAAGAAAGTCAAATCTGGCAATGAGAATGGAATTCAATAAAGCAATGGAGATAATGAGGAAAATCATGATGGAAAAAAATGAAATACCTCTTATAATGGGCTCCCTACAAAGGCTCCCCAACAGAATAGAGCATGCAGAGGAAAGAATATCAAAACTTTCCAGGCGTGGTGGTGCACGCCTTTAATCCCAGCACTCAGGAGGCAGAGGTAGGAAGATTGCAGAGAGTTTGAGGCCACCCTCAGACTACAGAGTGAATTCCAGGTCAGCCTGAGCCAGAGTGAGACCATACCTCGAAAAACCAAAAAAAAAAAAAAAAATTATATATATATACTTGAAGACAAGCCAGGCCATGGTGGCACACACCTTTAATCCCAGCACTCGGAAGGCAGAAGTAGGAGGATTACTCTGAGTTCAAGGCCACCCTGAGACTACATAATGAATTCCAGGTTAGGCTTGACTAGAGTGAAACCCTACCTCAAAACAAACAAACAAACAAACAACAAAAAAACCAAAAACAAAAAAACAAAAAAAACTTGAAGACAATACAGAGGAAATGGATGGACAGTCCAAAACTAATGACAAGTTCAAAAAATGTGTAAACAAAACATGAGGGAAATGTGGACACATAGAAAACAAACATCCTCTGGGCGTGGTAGCACGCCTTTAATCCCAGCATTGGGAGGCAGAGGTAGGAGGATCACATAGAGTTTGAGGCCACCCGGAGACTACAGAGTGAGTTCCAGGTCAGACTAAGCTAGAGTGAGACCCTACCTAGAAAAAAAAAATACCCCTAACATGGGCATATAAGAAAGGGAAGAAATACAGGCCAAAGGCATAAACACTATCTTCAACAAAACTATTGAAGAAAATTTTGCAAATCTCACAAAAGAGAGACCATTTACACAGAGGAGGATTGCAGCACACCAAACAGGATAAGAGAAGAAAAACTCCATGAATGGAGTAGTTCAAATTTTAAGTGACCATGGCTGCCAACCCAAACTACTATACTAAGAAAAATTATCCCTCATAACACATGGTGAAAGGAAAACTTTCCATAATAGAAGCCAGTTTCATGAATATATGAGAATGAAACCAGTTCTACAGAGATTACGGCAGGTAATATTCCACAGAGAAGACGAACAAACATACTCAAGAGGTCACAAAAAAATAACAACCAAACCAAGAACAGACATGAAAACTTACAAAGCTTAAGATAACAGCAGACACAAAAGTTCCAATGTAACATGGATTAACTTGAACCTCACAGTCATGACAGTGACCATTTAATCCCAGCACTTGGGAGGCAGATAAAGGAGGATAAAACTAAGCTGAGTTCAAGGCCACCCTGAGACTACATTAAGGAAGAAAATTCCAGGTCAGCCTGGGTCAAAACTTATGTGAGCAACCATAGGTGCACCAAAAACCATAAAAAAAAAAAAAAGTTCCAATGTAACATGGATTAATCTGGGTGAACCTCACAGTAATGACAGTGACCATTAAGAGACTCAGTTCAAAAGCACCTTGAGGTAACCATACTACTATCTGATACCTCAAAATACCAACTTAAAACTAAGCTAAAAGTAATCAAAAAAACAAAAGAAGGAAAATTTCATAAATATCAACATTAAAGAAGAAAACAAAAAGATGATATTACAGAACATTCCAAAACTTATGAATGCAGCAAACTTAGCAGCTCATGGAACCTTCTCTAAAAATTTCATATAAAGCAAAATCATTAGACATTAAACTGGAAATAAATCCCAGTACAATAATAGGAGACTTTAAGCTGGGTGTAGTGGCACATGCCTTTAATCCCAACACTGAGGAGGCAGAGGTAGGAGGATAGTCATGCGTTCAAAGCGACCTTGAGACTACACAGTTAATTCCAGGTTAGGCTGGGCTAGAGGGAAACCCTACCTCAAAAAACCAAAATAATAATAATAACAAAGGAGACTTTAATACCCTGCTCTCATCAAAAGACAATTCAAGAAGAAAATTAACAGAGAAATATCAAAGCTAAACAACACCATAGATCAATTAAATTTGACAGACATCTACAGAACATTCCACCATTACGCCACAGAATACACATTCTTCTTAGCAGCTCATGGAACCTTCTCTGAAATAGATCATATATTAGGGCATAAAACATGTCTCCACAAATTCATAAAAATTGTCATAACTCCCTGCATTATATCTGACCACAACACAATAAAATTAGCAATCAACAAGAAAAACAACAAAAAATACACCAACTCCTGGAGAGCAAATACCTCACTATTAAACATTGAATGTATCATTAAAGAAACTGAAAAGAAAGTCTATAAAGTTCTAGAACTGATGCTAGTGAAAGCACAAGATACCAAAACTTTTGGAATACCATGAAGGCAGTCCTAAAAGGGAAGTTTATAGCATTAAATTCCTACACTGCAAAGACAGAGAGAGTTCAAGCTAATGACTTAACCATCTACCTGAAGGCATTAGAAAAACAAGAATGATCCAAATCCAAAAGTAGTAGACAGAAAGAATTAATCAAGATCAGAGCATAAATCAATGAATTTGAAATTAAGGAAACCATTTTAAAAATTGATTAAATGAGCTGATATTTTGAATAAACAAACAAGATTGATAAACCTCTGGCCAAACTGATCAAAATAAATAAATAAAAATTCAAATCGGGGCTGGAAAGATGGCTTAGCGGTTAAGGGACCTGCCTGCAAAGCTTAAAAATCTCCATCTCCCTCTTCTCCAGGTCCAAAAAAAAAAAAAAAAAACTGATTTGAGCTGATTTTTGAACAAATAAACAAGATTGATAACCCTCTGGCCAAACTGATCAAAACAAATAAATAAAAAATCAAAATCAAGGCTGGAGAGATGGGGTACCTGCCTGCAAATTTGCCCATTTGATTCTCCAGGTCCCATGAGTAGCCAGCAAAAGTGGCGAGAGCACAAAGTCGCATGTGCAAGGGGGTACATGCATCCAGTTTTCAGTAAGAGGCTGCTTTTCTGTCTTTCTCTGTCTCCTCAAATTTAAAAAAAATCAGTGGAAAAAAATTCAAATCAACAAGATTAGTAATGAAAATAGAGATGTTATAACAGATAACAATGAAATTGGCCATATTTTCAGGACATATTTCAAAAACCTATTATTACACAAAACTGGAAAATCTGGAAGGACTGGATCAATTCCTTGAGTAATACAACCTACCAAAACTAAACTCAAAAGAGATTAGTTACCTCAATAAAGTTATAACATCAAATGAGATTGAAAATGTAATTGAAAGTCTCCAGGGCTGGAGAGATGGCTTAGTGGTTAAGGCGCCTGCCTGCGAAGCCTAGGAACGCCCATTCGATTCTCCAGGTCCCATGTTTAGCCATATACAAAAAGTGACGCAAAGGTACAATGCTGCACTTGCCCAAAAGGGGGCACAAGTGTCTGAGTTCATTCACAGCAGCTGAGATGCGGCTGGCACTCCCATTCTCTGTCTGTCTGTCTGTCTGTCTGTCTGTCTGTCTGTCTCTCTTTCTCTCAGAAAAAGAAAAAGCCTCCAAACAAGACAAAATCCAGACCTAGAGATTTCATTTCTCAATTCTACCAAACCATCATTTCAGAACTGAAACCATTATTTCTCAAGTTGCTCCACATAACTGAAAAGGAAGAAATGCTCAATGGTTCTTCCTATGAAGCCATGATTACACTAATACCTAAACCAGACAAAGACACAAAAAGAAAATTACAGACTGATATCCCTAATGAATTTGACACAAAAAACATAAAGAAACACACATCAAAAGTATCATTCACCTCAATCAAAGAAAATTCCAGGGACTGATATCTGAAAAATGAGTTTACATCACATAAAAAGACTTACAGACAGAAATCATACGATCAAATTTCCTTCAACAAAAACAACAAATTAAAAACTGACACATCAAAAGTATCATTCAGGCTATATAAAAGACTTTCAGACCCAGGTTCACTGAGATGATGGTTCAGACATGAAAATCAGTTATGGATATAATACATCACATAAACGGACTTACAGACAGAAATCATATGATCATTTCAATTGATGCAGAGATGGCCTTCAAGAAAAAAAAACAACCCTTCATGATTAACACACTGGAGAGACTAGGGATACAGGATTCATATCATAACACAATAAGGCTATATAAAATACCTAAAGGACCATATCATTCTGAACAAGGAAATTCTGAACAAAGCTTTCCTGGTAAAGTCTAGAACAAGACAGGAGTACCCACTCTCACCATTGCTTTTCTTTTCTTTTTTATCTCATTTTATTATTTTATTTTATTATTTTTATTTTTTATTTTTTATTTTATTTTTAAATTTGTTAATTTTATTTTTATTATTTATTTTATTTTTAAATTTTTCTGTTTTTTCTATTTTTCTATTTTTATTTTATTTCATTTTATTTTACTTTTTTGAGGTAGAATCTCACTCTGGCTCAGGCTGACCTGGAATTCACTATGTAGTCTCAGGATGGCCTTGAACTCACTGTGATGCTCCTACCTCTGCCTCCTGAGTGCTGGTATTAAAGGCGTGCACTACCACGTCTGGCTATTTTTTTTTATTTTTATTGATTTATTTGTGAGAAAGTGAGTATGGGCATACTTAGACCTCTTGCATCTGGCTTTACATGAGTACTGGGAAATCAAATCCAGGACAGGCATACATTACGAGCAAGGGTCTGAGCCATCACCCCAGCCCTAAATTGATCTTTTTTTAAAAATTTTTTAAAAATTATTTATTCACTTGCAAGCAAAGAGAGATAGAAGAGAGACAAAGAGAGCATGGGCAAGCCAGGCCTCCAGCCATTGCAAATAATTCCAGAATTATGCAACACTGTGCTATATGTGAGTACTGGGGAACTGAACCTGGGTCTTTAGGCTTTGCAGGCAGGCACTTGAACTGACTGAGCCATCTCTCCAGCCCCCTCTCTTTTTTGATATTTTTAGAGGTACAGTCTCACTGTAGTCCCGGCTAGTCTCTAATTCACAGTGATCCTCCTGCCTCTACCTCGTGAATTCTGAGATTCTTGCCATTGCTTTTCAACATAGCACTTGAAGTCTTGCCTCAAGAAAGAGCCTTTAATCCCAGCAGAGCCAGGTGTGATGCCACCCTGAGACACCTTTAATCCCAGAAACCCCCTCGGAAAAGAAAAAAAAAAAAGAAAGAAAAGAAGTAAGGCAAGAGCCAGGCGTGATGCGCACACCTTTAATCCCAGCACTCGGGAGGCAGAGGGAGAAGGATTACTGTGGGTTCGAGGCCACCCTGAGATGGGATAGTGAATTCGAGGTCAGCCTGGACTAGAGTGAAACGCTACCTCAAAAAAATAACTAACTAACTGAATAAATAAATAACTAACTAACTAAATAAATAAATAAATAAAAGGTATATAATTTGGAAAGGAAGAAATCAAACTAGGTCTACTTTGCAGATGACATGGTTCTTTATATAAGTGATAGAAAGATGCAAACAAAAAACTCCTAGAAGTGATAAATTCTTTCATCAAAGTGGCAGGATATACAACCAACACACAAAAGTTTGTATACACCAATGAGGAACAGAGGGACAAGTCAGTGAAGCAGTCAAAATTATAATAGCCAGGGAGAAGTCAGTGAAGCAGTCAAAATTATAATAGCCAGGCTGGAGAGATAGCTTAGTGGTTAAGGAGCCTGCCTGCCAAGCCTAAGCCTAATTCTGCAGGCCCTACATTTAGCCAGTCTCAAAAGTCATGCAAGTGCACAATGACACACTTGCCCACAAAGGGGCAGATGCGTCTGGAGTTCATTCACAGTGGCTGAGAGTCTGCTGGCGTGCCCATTCTCTCACTCTCTCTCTGTCTCTTCTGCTGTCTCACTCTCTCTCTCTCAAATAAAATAATTTTAAAAATTACAATAGTACCAGGTGTGGTGGCACATGCCTTTAATCCCAGCATTTGGGAGGCAGAGGTAGGAGGATCACCATGAGTTCGAGGCCAGCCTGAGACTACATAGTGAATTCCAGGTCAGCCTGAGCTAGAGTGAAACCCTGCCTCAAAACAAACAAACAAAAAAAAAAATTACGCCTTTAATCCCAGCACTGGGAGGCAAGGAGGAAATATGTTAGGCCACCCTGAGATACATAGTGAATTCCAGGTCAAGACCAGAGTGAGAGAAAAAAAAACAAAAAAAAAAAAAAAACTCTGAAGAAATGTAAGAACACATGAGATGGAAAGACTGCCCATGCCCATAGATCAGAAGAATTAATATTGTAAAAATACAATAGCCATCCTACCAATAGCAATATACAAATATACAGATTCAATGCAATTCCAATCAAAATTCCACCAGCATTTTTGAAAAAATTAGAAAAAATAGTCTCAAAATTCACATGAAAGCAAAAAAGGTCTCAGATAGCCAAAAATATCTTTGGCAAAAGGAATACCTCTGGTTTCATCACCATACATTATTTTTAGACATACTATATATCCATAGTAATAAAAACAGCTTGGTACTGACACAAACCCAGATACAAAGATCAATGAAATACAACAGAAGATCCAAGTATAAATTGCTCCACACTTATCTGATCCTCAACAAAGGGGCCAAAAATGCACACTAGCGTGTAATCAGCATTTTCAACAAATGGTGCTGGAAAAACTGGATAGCCATATATAGAAGAATGAATCTGAACCCTCTTTTCTCACTCTTCCTAAACATCAACTCCAAATACGTCAAGGACCTCAATATAAACTGGGGAGATCCAAAATCCATCAAGAGGACAAGAAAAGAACCCTGACTGCCTATCATGAGATGAGCCACCTCTCGCACATCAGCCAGCGTCCACATGAAACCACAGAGGAAATGGTGAGTTAAACATAACTACTGCTTTGACGGCGAACCTGACAACCTGTGCAAGGGAGATGACAATAGACACTGAGGACAGTCAAAACACTATCAAAGCAGAAAAGCAGAAGCTGCTGAACGGCTAACACTAAAGTAGGCTTATAACACACCAACCAAGGCTCAGGGAACTTTGTAGAAGGGGAAAAGATTTTAAGAGCCACAGATTGAGAAGGAGAATCGAGAGACATTTCCCTGCCCACAGGGACTGACTGCTTTATTCATAACCCATAACTCCATGTAGAACACCAGTAACCCCATTGAGGTGGTGCCTCAGTGGAATGGGTATAGAGAGGTAGGGACATTAGAGGATAATATGAGAGAAATGGGACCAACACGTGATTTGCCCATACAACAAAGGTTCTAATTAATAAAATAACAAATAAAACAATATTGTTATTTAACTCAAAAAAATTGTGGGCTGGAGAGATGACTTAACAGTTAAGAGGCTTGCCTGTGAAGCCTAAGGACCCAGGTTTGATTCCCCAGTACCCATGTACGCCAGATAAACAAGGTGGTGCATGTGTCTGATGTTAGTATACCGTGGCTAGAGGCTCTGGCATGCCCATTCTCTCTCTGTTTGCACCCTCTCTCAAATACATAAATAATATTTTAAAAAATAATTTGAAAACTTACCAAGGTTCAAGCTTTGTGTACTTATTTGAATAAACAATACACTTAATGGGCTAAAAAAATTATATCAAATTAATTTAAGTCACACAATTCAAGTAAAGCATTTGAGAAAACAGGAAAATTTGTGAACACATAACTCCTCCTGTTATAAGGTTCTATGTGTACAAATTAATATCAAATTAATTCTAAATTAGCCATGATAAAAAATATTAATTTCCAGGCCCTTACTGAATGATTTAATCCCAACTGTCGGGAGGCAGAGGTAAGAGTAGGCCATGAAAATCCACCCTGAATGATTGTTTCCCAACCTGGGCTAGAATGAGACCCTACCTCGAAAAACCAAAAATAAAAATAAAAATAAAAAAATAATAATTTGAAAAGTTACCAAGGTTCAAGCTTTGTGTACTTATTTGAATAAACAATACACTTAATGGGCTAAAATAAATTATATCAAATTAATTTTAAGTCACACAATTCAAGTAAAGCATTTGAGAAAACAGGAAAATTTGTGAACACATAACTCCTCCTGTTATAAGGTTCTATGTGTACAAATTAATATCAAATCAATTCTAAATTGGCCATGATAATTATGTATTTCCAGCCCTTAGCACAACTGTGGTGGCTTAAGTTAGGTATCCTCCAAAAATCCATGTATTCTGAATGATTGTTTCCCAGCTGATGGCAATGTGGGAATTGTTGACTTGCTGGAGGTGGTGTGTTGTTGGGGGTGGGCCTATGGATGTTATAGCCAGCTTTCCCTTGACAGTGTTTGCCTCACTCTCCTGTTGCTGTTGTCCACCTGATGTTTGCCAGAAGGCTTTGTTCATGCCAAGGTTTTCCCTACCTTCATGGAGCTTTCCCTGGAGTCTAAGCCAAAGAGGGAACAATTTCCTTCCACAATCTGCTTTTGGTCAGGTGATTTCTGCCAGCAATGTGAACCTGACTGCAACACCACTCACACATAAGCCCTCATTAGATTCCAAATAGATGAAAAATTCTGACTCAGGTCTTTGTGATCTTAAAAAAAGTGTACTTTTAAAAATACCATTTGTGAGAGCCAGGCGTGGTGGCGCACCTCTTTAATCCCAGCACTTGGGAGCCAGAAGTAGGAGGATCGCTGAGAGTTTGAGGCCACCCTGAGACTACATAGAGAATTCCAGGTCAGCCTGAGGTAGAGTGAAAACCTACCTCGAAAAACCAAAAAAAAAAAATTTTTTTTCCTTCCAAAAACACCCTCCATTGGGTATTTTGTTATGGAAAAGCAAAATGGATGGTTATCTATATGCATACTTAGAATCACTTAAGAATCACTTAGAATATGAATAATTGGGTTACAGGACACTAAGCACACAATGGCAGATAAAAATCAACCCTCATGCCAGGCATGGTGGCACATGCCTTTAATCCCAGCCCTTGGGATGCAGAGGTAGGAGGATCACCTGAGTTTGAGGTCACCCTGAGACTACATAGAGAATTCCAGGTCAACCTGAGCTAGAGTGAAACCCTACCTCAAAAAAAACAAACAAACAAAAACAAAACAAACCCTCTCCTTAAATGATAACTTTGTTTGGCATGACTACTGGATGGACTGCAGGATGAAAAGTGTTCAGACTTACTTCCAAATATGTTATGTACAGAGCTGTCCATTTCCAGGAAGGTTAGACCAGGCATTCTAGCACAACCATCATGCTGAATAAAATTAGGAAACCTCAAAGATCTTAAGCTTATTGACTGAAAAGACCACAAAAATCCAAAGAGGCATGCATCTGAGTCAAATTCCTCCTTGTTGACTAGCTGTCAGAATTTTGGAAAGAGCTATGCAACATGCAGCCTTTGGGAGAGAGAAGTTACCAGCAGTGTTAACTGGCAGTGGACCATGCAAGCCTTTCGAATGACTAGCCGGGACAAATATACAACTGGTTCAACAGTGGCATGTCTGCTATGAAGGAAACCAACCGATCTCTGATTAGACGGGAGGCTCATTGCATGGGATGGACTACATTCCTGGTTCTGAAAACCTTGTCAAAAGCCGTTGGCTGGGGAAGTCAAAATCCCTCGAGGAGTAACCACTACTGTTGTCTGGCTAAGTGGATATATGATGCCCACCAAACCATCCACTAAACAACTACATGTATGCCTATATATTAATGCTACTCTCACTTTTGGTTAGAAAAGCTTTTCTTTTCAGATGGTAGTGACCAAGAGGGTGACTCAAAACTCACCATGGTGCTGAGAAGTGACAGCAGAGTGTTCAGCATTAAATGAGACATCTCTATTATGGTGAAAACTAAAAAAATAAAAAAAAATAAAGTGTGCATTTTTGTGTTAGAAATCTGACTCTGATCCCTCTCCTGTCTGTCCTATCAGATGTTGTGAGCTGAGGACAGTGTGAAAGCTGCTGTCACCAGAGCTGTTCCTTTCCCTGCAACAGCAGAACTGCTGGGACTGGCTGTGAGGGTGATGATGGGGGAAGCTGCAGGGGGCACATCCACAATTGTATCTGCCTGCTATTGTGCGAGTTTATACTCAACATAACATGACTCTGGGACTTCCTCCCTAAACAGCTGTGACCTGCTTACAATGTGTTATCTATGTCACACAGCTCCCTCCCCAATTCTACAAGTTTGCTTGTTGCTAAAGTTTCCCCATGTGCATATAGACACATACTTCTGAAAACTGTCATAACATACAGCCACCTAAATTCATACTGATGAAGGAATTTTGGAGCACCATCTTCCCTTTAGCCTGCAGGCGCAATAAATTCTAGAGTTCTTCAATTCTCTTTGGCCCTTGAGTTTCTTGCAGACTTGAAACCAAATTTCTGCAACATTTTTAATACTGTAACTCAAATAGTAGTGTACAGTGGGAAGGACAGCCATTTGGACCCATTGTAGCCCCTGGGGCCAGTGAGGACCCACATGAGAACCAAAAGTTGCTCCAGAACAAACCAGGTGCTCCTCCAGTATGGAAGCTCTGCTGTTGTGAGCAGCCTGTGCCACGTGGACTCCAGGGAGAGGTGGACCAACTCATAACTCACAAGATAGTGTTACAAGACAAGGAAAGACCCTGGGGTCATAGGCTGCACCCCACACTGATGGGTGGGATAGGAGACTGTCTCCCCATGGCTAGGTCCCACCTCTGGATGGAAGAGGTCTGGGATCCCTTCCATCTAACCCCCCACCACCACCTGAAAGAATACTGGGAAAGGGGAGGGACAATGTGATAGCCTCTGAATGAATATAGGAGTGTACAGATGACCTGATTCACATGTGTCTCCTGATCAAGTCTGATGTTTCAAGGCTGGGTGCTAATTGGCCCCATTAAGGCTACCAAACACAACTGGGTTTATCCTGTGATTCTGTGAACATCCTATGGTTTATGGCAGAATTGGGGGTCCCCCAATTCAGAGTCACAAGCTGACCCTGCTAATGAAACATAGAAGGCACTTAAGTTCCTGTGGGGTGAGGCAGGTCAGATATATCTAAATGGTTTTTTCTGCTGAAGGGACACCCTCATTTGTTCATCTTGCATCCCCAATGCAGGCAAGGATCACACAGGGGAGGGAGGAGAGCAATATTAAAGAAGTTGAGTATTGAGTATCTCTCTTGTGTAAGTCTTAGTGGTAATTTTCCAAGACATTTTGTAAGGGGTTTCTTCCAGGCGATTTCAAAGATCTAAATCCTGAGACAAGGGATTAACTTGGTTGTGTGAGTTTCACACTCAAGACAACTGCCTTTTTGTTCCATATTCTCCTGTTGCCCTTGGGAGGTGGCAAGCTGACTGGATTGCTCCAGTTCTCTTAGCTTCTGGCTCAGGCAAGAACTGACTCCCCCACCCCCATCATCTTTCTGTCATTGTCTGGTGGTTCCTAGACTCTCCTTGATTACCGCTGGGACAGAAGAAAGACAGGGGTGCATGGACCCCACGGGCCTCTCCATTTGCTTACATTCCAGCTCCTAGGGCCATCTCTGCCTATGAAGGAGGCTTACTCCCTCTACCTGGCACTATCTCAGATTCTCCCTTTTGGATCCCTGGAAGGGATTTCATTCCTACATTTTGAAGACCCCAGGCTGAAAACTCTTTGCCTTAGGTCAAGCCTCAGTCCATCCAGGTCCAGGTCTTTTGCGAGCTCCACACACTCAAGGAGTAGAGACATAGATGGTATCTGTGGTACAAGAGGCTCTGACAGCCTAGGCCACCAGGTAAGACACAAGCTGAGGCTATATAAGACAAGACTCAGAGAGACCCAGAAAAAAAAAAAATCACTATGAGAGAAAGCTTCTCCAAATCAATGGTTTTAGACAGTATGGTCAAAAAAGTTTTAAAAGGAATTTTTAGTGGACTATGGAATAAAGATGTCACCCAAGAGCCTCCACACTCTGTGAGCATGAACTGCTGTCCTTTGATGCTGAATGACCCCCAGAGGGAACATTAGAAGTGGCCACAGTTAGAGCTGAGTACTGGGCATTAACAGGAATCCCGGGACATTAAGAGCAGTTACATTTATTGAGTCTTGTTAGAGATAGGCCAGGTACTGCAACTATGGGGTTTGGTTCTGTGCTAACAGGCAGGGACAATGTAAAACTTTGATATCCCAACTGTAGTACTTTCAATGGATGGTCCCCAATATAGTCAGGATTTTATTACAGTTTGTAATTAAGATCTGCAGTCACCTGGGTGGGAGAGGTGTCACTGTCCCTAAAGGTGTGGCAATGTATTTCCAATTCCAGCCTAAAGATATGAAAAGTGTTTGAGCTTTGCCTAGAGTTCCTAAAGTGTGTTTGCTTGCTTTTTGGTGGTTTCTCTCTCTGTGCTTGGATCTGTGAAAGCAGGCCAGATTCTTCTGCCATTATGGAACTTCCCTGGATCTGTAAGCTTGGATGAATTCCCTTCCTCCAGCCACATTCCTCCAGGTAAAGAGGGTCCCTCCAGACCATGACTAGGAAGAAGTAATAGGTGAAGTCTAGTCCAACACACTGACTTGATCGACACCCCTATTCTAGCCCCAGAACTTGAGCTTTCAACAATGACAACAGCTTACCAGAATACACTAAACAGCAGTGGGAGCAAGACAAAGGGGAGACTAATGGAGACAAAGCTGGTGGAGGCTGCCTGACAAGAGGCTTCTGCCCCTCACACAGTGGCATATCGTTTGGTGACACAGTACCACAAAACTGACTCATTTAGGGAAAACAACCCAGGAGACTTGCTGAGCAAATACTACTTGGTCCCTAGGCTTCCAACTCTGTATGCTTAAATAAGTGCTAAATGCATCACCTGCACTCAGAACAATGCCAGCCAGACACTCAAACGGAGTCCTGGGGTACGAACAGTAGGCACTACTCCCTTTGAAGGCTGTGAGGTGGATTTCACTGAGTTCAAGCCCTACAGGAGCTGTTGATGTATTTCAGTGATTATCAGCACTTACTCGAGTTGGGTTGAAGCTTTTTCTATACACACCAAGAAGGTACAAGAGGTAGTGTGAGCACTCCTGAGGGAGGGCATTCCCAGATATGGGCATCCCCTCTCTATCGGGTTAAACAATGGCCCTGCATTGGGGGCAGAAATTGTCCAAGGCCTGGCTCAAATATTAAAAATTTAAGGGGAAACTACACATAGCCTATTGGCCCCAGAGTTTTAGGGAAAGTTGAGCACATGAATTATACCCCAATACCACCCTAGCTAAGCTTTTCCAAGAAACTCAATCTCCCTGGATAGACCTGTTACCTCTAGCCCTGCGCTGGGCCTGCTGCACCTGAGGCCCTCAGGTTGCCTTCTGTTTGAGATTCTGTTTGGCAGGCCTCTTCCCATCCCAGGTAAAGGGAGGGGGAACCTTGTCAGGCAGGAAATTGGAGGAATGTACTGCCACCTTGAGACACTAAGCAAAGTCCTTCAACATGTTTCTGGGAGACTCTAGAGAGAACACCTATACCCTTGGAAAAACTGGGTTCATCCCCACCAACCAGGAGATATGATCTGATAAAGATTGAAAAAAAAAAAAAAGAGCCTCTTCAACCAATATGGACAGGATCTCACCTAGTGGTGCTGGCCACCCCAACTGCTATTAAAATTACAGCTATCACCCCTTGGATCCACCACACCAAGGTCAAGAATGCAGCATCCTCAGCCAATTGTGGCAGATGGTGAATTTCCAGAGACCCAGAGTGTCCCCTCAAAATCAAGCTCCAGAGGACCATCGGCTCCCGCCAGAAAGGGTGACAGCCCTGCTGTAGTCACTCTGGAGGCTGACTAGTCTACACGTGGTCTATAGTCCTGTATCAGTTGCTGACCTGGACGCTTACTGGTTTGCGCATGGCGGAAGCCTGAGGAATTAGAAAAGGGATATTTTCAGATCATGTTCACGATGCCATCTCTCCCACATAGCTCTGGAAATACTATTACTGCTGGTGTTCTCTATTGGTCTGATGACAACAGCCCTGTAAGACTGGGCAGAAGGGAAAAAAATAGCCTTGGCCTTATTCAATGTAACTGTACAAAGCACACTTGGAATTATCTGTTTCTTGTAATGACCTGTGCCTTACTGAGGCCTCAGTTTTAGAGCAAAGGGAAGCCCACTGCACCCACCATGTCATTGTTAATTGGATCTCCACTGCAATGGGCTTCATGCCTCATGCATCAAATGACATCCTAGTTATTGCAAGGTATAGTCTTGGGAAAGTCTATGTCACTGGGTGAGAAACCAACTACCCAGTCTGCTACCACGACGTTGGCAGGGGGGCTTATACAGACTCCACGAGCCCCCTTCTTACATTCAATGGTCAGCTCAGATGCTTTAGCCCATACTTGCCCAGGCTGTTCTTAAAGGACCTGGGAACTTCTTATTGTCCAGGCAGAGAAATATGTTTTTAATGATACCCACCACCTCCTTGCCACCAGGATCCAAATCTTGGCTGCCAACTGCTAAATGTGCATAGATTCTACCATCCATTGAGTTCTCGCCACTCCCCTAAGTACCTCAGACCCCAAATTCAGCTCCCCTAGGTGCCTCCTCTAATTACGTGAGTCCAGTCACAGATAACTTTAACCTGACCACCATGCCTGTAACTGCATGTGAGGGCCTGGAAGAGACCACATGTCCCAGATGGGCTCCTTATTTAAAACCTCTTGTACTTTAATCACCAGCTGTTCCTCCCACATGAGCTGCAGAGATCAAGGGGTCCTTGGTGTGTAAATTACCTGGCCACTTTGTCTGTGGGCTCCTTGCTTATTCATGCCTGCAATCAGACTGGACAGGCATATGTGCCCTAGCTCTCTTGAGCTCTTGAATAAATGTACTGCCTTAAGATCAGCCACAATCGATACCAGCCTATGATCTAATCCAAGATAATGGTGCATGGGCCTAGTTTCACTTCTGATAAGATTGAGCACTGCTTCCGGCATGAGTCTGGGGGGTACAACTCTAAACTCCTCTGAAATTAAAATCAGGGAATTTTGCTGAGATTTGAAAGAGGACCTCAAGCAACTGTCTGATTCACTGCTGGTCCTTCAGAGTCAGCTTGATTCTCTCACTGCTGTTGTTCTCAGAAATAAGAGGGTTAGCCAGATGTGGTGGCAAATGACTTTAACTCTAGAACTCAGGAGGCTGAGGTAGGGGAATCGCTGTGAGTTTGAGTCCAGCCTAAGACTACAGAGTAAGCTCCAGGTCAGCCTGGGATAAAGCAAGACTCTACCTCAAAAAAAGAAAAAAAGAAAAAAGAGGGTTAGATCTTCTTACTGCTGAAAATGGGTGACTATGCTTGTATCTACAAGAAGAATATTGCTTTCTTAAGGTGTTTTTTATTGTATTTATTTATTTGCAAGCAGAGATAGAGAGACAGAGAGAGAGTGGGCACGCCAGGGCTTCTAGCCACTCCAGATGCATGTGCCCCTTGTGCAGCTGGCTTACATGGGTCCTAGGGAATGGAACCTGGGTCCTTTGGCTTCACAGGCAAGTGCCTTAACTGCTAAGCCATTTCTCCAGCCCTACAATCTTGCTTTTTATGTAATCCAATCAGGGTAGTCAGAGACATGATTAGACAATTGTACGAGCAGATTGCTAAAAGAAAACAGAGTCTCAGAGATTCATACAATTTCTGGAACAATGAATGGAACTAGGTGTCCTGGCACCTGTCCGGGACAGGCCTACTCTTGGTCATTTTCTGGCCCTCCTATTCAGCCTGTGCATATGAAATTGGTGCACAATGTTTGCCTCCTTCCACATGGAGGCCCTCAGACTTCAAATGAATGTGTACCAGCCCTTAGAGCAGACGATCCAGAAACTGATGACTCCAAGAATTAAAATGGTATCAAAAGGAGGGAATGTGCCAGGCATGGTGGCACACACCTTTAATCTCAAAACTCAGGAGGCAGAGGTAGGAGGATCATTGTGAGTTCAAGGCCAGCCTGAGACTACATAGTGAATTCCAGGTCAGCCTGGTCCAGAGCAAGATTCTACCTCAACAAAACAAAAAAAAGGGGGGGAGGGGTGATGAAAAATAAAAAATTATGTGGATGTTTTTGAGCTAGAAACCTGACTCTGATCCCTTTCCTGTTTGCACCTTCCAATGCTGTGTACTGAGGATGGTGAGAAAGCTGCTACCACCACAGTCATTCTTCCCCACCACCTGCTGGTTGCCCAAGGTAAGGGTGATTAGGGAGGAAGCTGCAGGGGGCACATCCAGACTTGTATCTGCCTGCTTTTGTACAAGTCTAAACTAAAGAACAGGATTCTGGGGCTTCCTCCCTATACAGTTGTGTCCTGATTATAAGGTGCTCCCTCCTCATGTCTACAAGCTTGCTTATTGTGAAACTTGTACATGTGCCCTTAGCTCTGAAAACTGTCTACACAAAAAGCCACCTAAACTCAGATTGCTGAAGGAATTTTGGAGCAAAAGCTTCCCTTCAGCCTACTGGTGCGATATAATAAATTCTTGAGTTCTTCAGTCATCTTTGAGTGGTGTTTGGCTTTCTCTCTGACTCAAACTCAAATTTCTGCAACAGTATCACACCCTCCTGTGCTCAGGATCCAGTGTGGAAGACAGAAAAAAATGTAAGAGCCAAAGGAAGGGTAGGACTGCTTACAATGCTGTCTTCCAGACACAGAATGGTCTTGATATTTGTGGTGATTTGAATGTGAGTGTTTTATTCCCTATAGCCTGAGGTTTTTTTTTTTTGTTTGTTTGTTTTTTTAGTACAAACATCCCAGCAGCAGCACATAGTTTGCTGTTGCTGAGGGCAACAGGTGCTTTATTGGAAAGGAGATGTAGGCAGGGGATGAGGAAGTTTCCTCTAATTCAAGAGGTTGGGAACAGTCCTGGCTACCCTGACAGTGGGATGTGCAGGGTCTCTGGCCAGACCAAGGTCCAAATGGGAAGACACTAGTCAGTCACAAAGTCACGGGAGCGCCACAAAGGTCTGGCTGCAGGCTCAGGAACCACACAGGCACCTGGGGCAGGTCCCCTGCACATTCATCATGAACTATACAAGATGAGGCTGTACATGAGTTAATTACAAAAGAGTCATATTTACAAAAATCTGTACACACATTTGAAAAACTCACAAAATTGTCATCTATGTATCATAAGTTGCTAGACCAAAATATTAAAAATGAGATAAAATTATACATTTCTCTTCTCAATTCTTTTCAAAAGGATTAGTATTTTTAAAGCACGTATATGCTACTTTCCATTAGCAAGACCCATGAAGAAACCAAGCAACCCAGCCTTCCTTGAGATCCTGGAGGCCTTGAGCCAAGTGGCTAGGCCAGAGGACAGTGCTCAGGGTTGGGTTGGGACAGGGAGCTGGCCCACAGTGCAGAACAGAATGCTAAAACACAACAGGAGGAGGAAGATGTCTTTGGCTAACACTTTGGCATTAAATAAAAGAGGCAGACAAGATGAAAACATGCAGCCCTGCCAGCCAGGTTAGACCATGCAGGGATACAGGTGACCTTGAAAGCTGGCACCAAGAAAGCTGGGAGCCAGGCCTGAGCACATTCCTGCTAAAAAAAACTGTATCTCAACCACTTGAGTGTGTCTCCTGGACCTGGCAGGGAGCATGTGCACAAAAGAACAGGAAAAGCTAGAGGGGCCACACTGGCCACAGCCAGCTCATCAAGTAACTAAAGTGGATGTAGTGCAAATGTTGCAACCATATCCTGAGGTATTTTTATTACGCTTACAACTTAAGTACACAGCAGCCTGCTGCAGGAGGTGTCACTGGGGGTGAGTGTTCAGAGCAGTTTGAGTGTTTGTGTGTGCTGGCTATTTGGTGTTCTCTCTCTGCTATGAATCTACAGAAGTCAGCTATTTTCTTCCACCATTGATGGTGCTTCCTCTGGATTCTGTAAGCCTGAAATAAATCCTTTCCTCCCATAAACTGCTTCTCATCAGAAGTTTGTCCAACAATGTGAAAATAACTGCAACAATATTCATGACCCCACAGTGCCTGACACTACCTACATAAGACCTTGATAATAGGAGGGAAAAATAATGACATCATAATAGAAGAAAGACTAATTGGAAAGAAGGGATTCAATGGAGGGTGAATTTGGGAGGGGTAAAATGGGGGGAGTGGGAGGGAATTAACATGGTTTATTGCCCATACTTATGGAAGTCAATAAAAAAAGGAAAGCAGGATATGAAAATAGAGTACTTGGGCTGGAGAGATGGCTTAGTGGTTAAACGCTTGCCTATGAAGTCTAAGGACCCCGGTTCGAGGCTCGATTCTCCAGGACCCACGTAAGCCAGATGCACAAAGGGGTGCATGCATCTGTAGTTCGTTTGCAGTGGCTGGAGGCCCTGGCGCACCCATTCTCTCTCTCTCTCTCTCTTTCTCTCTCTCTCTCTCTCTCTCTACCTGCCTATTTCTGTATCTCTCTCTCTCAAATAAATAAATAAAATAAAAAAAAAAAAAAAAAAGAAAATAGAGTACTGATGATTACAGAAGAGGAAAATATCAGGGACCTTATAGTGGGAAGGGTAAGAGAGGGAAATAAGGGGATATATATGTTTGAAGTATATCTTGAGGTATGAGAATGTAAAAATGATGGGCTGGAGAGATGGCTTAGCGGTTAAGGTGCATGCCTGCAAAGCCCAAGGAGCCCAGTTCGATTCTCCAAGTCCCACATAAGCCAGATGCACATGGTGGTGCATGTGTCTGGAGTTCGTCTGCAGGGGCTAGACACCCTGGCGTGCTCATTCTCACTCTCTCTCTCTAACTAAATAAATAAATAAATATAAAATCTTTAAAAAAATATATATAGCCGGGCGTGGTGGCACATGCCTTTAATCCCAGCACTCGGGAGGCAGAGGTAGGAGGATCGCCGTGAGTTTGAGGCCACCCTGAGACTACATAGCTAATTCCAGGTCAGCCTGGGCCAGAGTGAGACCCTACCTCGAAAAACCAAAAAAAAAAAAAAATGTAAGAATGAAACTCATTATTTGGCTCATTTAATAGCACTACTTCTAGTAGTAGTAGTAGTAGTAAATAATAATAATAATAATAAAAAGAAATGAATTCTATGTGGTAAAATCAACATTTCCTAGTCCCATTGCCACTGCAAACCTTTTACTAATACAGAGGAGTTCACTGGGCATGTAAAATGTTTAGGAAAAAAGCCGGGCGTGGTGGTGCACGCCTTTAATCCCAGCACTCGGGAGGCAGAGGTAGGAGGATCACCGAGAGTTCGAGGCCACCCTGAGACTGCAGAATTAATTCCAGGTCAGCCTGGACCAGAGTGAGACCCTACCTCAAAAAAAAAAACAAAAAAAAATGTTTAGGAAAAAGTATCATCTTGCATGCACTAATCAGGATTCCAACACTCTCATCAGTGGGGAGTCAATGACAGGGAGGGAGGAGCTCAGAAACAATCCAGGGATGATTTTGACATCCTCAGAGGCACTTGTTTCATTTTCAATATGAAGTCAAAATGCAAAACTACTCATAAACCTGAGAACCAGCTGAAAAATTCTCCACCACTAATTATATTCTTACGAACTAATGTCTCCCTATAGCAAAAGAAAGTCCTATTAAAAATAAGATCATTCAGAACTTCCAATTATATTATACTATATAACACATAAATTTCTGAGTCCAATCAAAGACATACAGGGGCTGGAGAGATGGCTTAACAGTTAACGTGCTTTCCTACAAAGCCTAAGAACCCAGGTTTGACTCCCCAGAAACCATGCAAGCCAGATACACAAGGTGACACATCCACACAGGTGGTGAATGCACACAAGGTGCCACATACATCTGGAGTTCATTTGCAGAGGCTAAGACCCTGGCATGCCAATTTTTTTCTCTCATAAATGAAAAAAAATTAGAATAAAAAAATACAGCAAATAAAAAAGCACTCGGGAGGCAGAGGCAGGAATCGCCGAGAGTTTAGGCCATCCTGAAAAAATAGTTAATTCCAGGTCAGCCTGGACCAGAGTGAGACCCTACCTTGCAAAACCAAAAAAAAAAAAAAAAAAATACATGCAAAATATTAATGTGAAAAAAAAGGAAAAGATTAGCATCAGGCTTGGCAAGTATTTTATTTCATGAGAAACAAGGAACAGAAAGAACTAAGATTGATTGCATCCAAACAAATTACAGTAGCACTCAGACACCACTACACACCAGGCTCCAAAAGCCCACACTTCACCTTACCAACTACTAGCAAAGACCTGGTATGACTCATCCACTCTTAGAAGGATCTATAACTTGTATAATTCAAGTACAAAAACTTTGGGAGTTTCTAAATGTCTCAAGATACACAAAGAATTTTAGCAACCATCCTTTTCCTGAATATGAATGAAAAAAAAAAACACACAAAAATGTGTGAATGCATGCACACCAAGAATGGCATAACTTGACAAGCAGGGAAGTGACTTGAGAATATCAGAAAGAGAATAATGGAAGGCCTGCATGGAAACCTGGTTGGGAAACTATTATTTCCATTATCGTCTTTGTGGCAATTTTTGCTCAATTACATAGATTTACCAAAATCAATATTGAGTTTTTGAAATTTATAATATATTTTGAGACAACTGTATCTGTATAAACTTCTTAAAATATTTGTGATCCACAAAATTATGAGTTGAAAGAAACATTTTATCATTAAACAAAAGATACCCAGAAAATAATTTAGAGTGAGGTAACCAAGGTGTAAAGAAACAAAAATCACATTCTCTCTCACACATGTGGAGCCTAGTATTTAATGTGAGTAAATATGTAAGTAAGGGGATGTGAGAGTGAGTACAGACTATGAATCCGCATAGATGAACACCAAAGAGGAACAAGAGGAGATGAGAAATGGGAGAGAGGAAACTCACAGAAACATGTAGTATGAAAGCAGAAAGGTGGATAGGGTGGAGGGATGGAACAGGGGAGGGGCCAAGAGGAAGGGAAACAAAAACCTTACTTGTTTCTAATACAACATAATGAAACTTAATATTTGTATACTAAGAAAAATTATATAAATTTATAAAGTAACACCTGAAATTTAGGGGTAAGAGTAAATTTAAGCCACAAGAACAGTCAACTAAAGCAGTAAAGCTAGGACTGTTGCTGGGCGTGGTGGCACACACCTTTAATCCCAGCAGAGGGAGGCAGAGGTAGGAAGATTGCCATGAGTTTGAGGCCACCCTGAGACTACATAGTGAATTCTATGTCAGCCTGGGCCAAAGTGAGAGCCTACCTGGGCGGGGGGGAGCCAGGCGTAGGGACACCTGCCTTTAATCCCAGCACTTGGGAGGCAGAGGTAGGAGGATTGCCATGAGTTCGAGACCACCCTGAGACTACATAGTGAGTTCCAGGTCAGCCTGAGCTAGAGAGAGACCATACCTTGAAAATAAAAAAAAAAAAAAAAAAAAAGCTAGGATTGTTTCTTAAAATTTACAGGGACATGTCAATGTAAGATTAACAAGGTAAAAAAGAGGGGTTATTTTTAATTTTGATGATGAAAATACTTAAAGAATTAGAAATACTGGCAAGGTTGATCAAGGACCAAATACAAAGTCATAAACAATAAATTCCATTTGTAAGCATGTTTCACTAATGTTTGAAGTTCTCAAATCTTATCTAATAAAATATCAGAAAATACAAATAAACAAGAAATCTTAAATATACTCTATGTATTAATAAAATAATAAGAGTCCAGAGTAAAAATTAAAAACCTCCCTACAGTTTCTACCATGTATTTCCAAATGTTGCAAACTTTTCCATAAATTCAGATAAAAATAATGCAAAAAAACACATCAGTAGAACTAAAAAAGCAAATATTTAAAAAAAAAAAAACACTCCATAAGTGGCTGAGATCTTCATGACAGGTAGAATAAACTGACTATTAAAGGAAGCCAATTAATTGTCACTAGACATCCTGATGAAAAGAAAAAAGTCATATCTGAACATCTGAAATTTAAAGACACCTTCAATTTAATAACTCATGAATGCATTTAATAATTTTGACTTATTATATACCAAAATCTATTTTAAAGAAAACAAAGCACATAAATAAGGTAAGGTCACTATTATAACAGAGAACCATTTTCAAAATGTACCATTTGCTTGAATTACAAAAATCAGAAAACTACAGCAAGTCTTATAATTACTGCAGCAATATTGAATAATTCTTTCTGAAAGTAGGATGGAAACAAAAATACCTACTATTAGCACTTCTATTCAGTATTGTAAGAAGTTCATAGCCAGGACCATAAAGTAAGGAGTGGAAAAAAATGAATAATGACAGGACAGGAAGAAAGGAATTTATCTTTATGCAGATTTGATGTTTATGTAGATAAACTATCTAAAAACCAGCTACAGGAAATGAATAAATATTATATATTAACAACTGCTCATAATGAGAGGGCTGGAATCCATACAGTTCTCTAAACACTGGGTCCTGCAAGCTTTCGTTCTCAGCATCTTGTCTGCATCATAAGAAACACCAATGAGAATTTTAAGGTTATTTTATCTTTCCAAACGTTGAATGTTTCCCAACTGTGAAAAATTTAACTGTTATCATTTTTCTTATGACAAGGGTGTCATTAGTACTCAATACTGTAGTTTAGATTTAATATTTGATCCTATTGAAAAAATAAAAATATGTGCTGTGACAATTTTTCTCATAAGCTTGTTGAATAACTTTTACTAATTTAAAGTCAATTCCATACAAATCATTCAGAATGTAATTCTTTGTCAACATAAGTATATCACATTTTTTCTCATTTCTTTCTTTTACAACTATTTCCTAATTCTAGTTGTTTTTTTTTGTTTGTTTGTTTGTTTTTTGGTTTTTCGAGGTAGGGTCTCACTTTAGCTCAGGCTGACCTGGAACTCACTATGTAGTCTCAGGGTGGCCTCGAACTCACAGCGATCCTCCTACCTCTGCCTCCCGAGTGCTGGGATTAAAGGCGTGCGCCACCACGCCCGGTCTAATTCTAGTTTTAAATAAAATATCTTACTTACACTGTACTATGATAAAAAGGCCTGCCAAATAATCATTAATAAACTACAGTCCTGTGACTTATATTTTCATTTATTACCTACAAATACCATGAACACTCCATGCAGTATTTCCAAATGCACAACCTTTCAGAGAAGTAACTGTGATTAGCAATGTCAAATTTAACAAATATTCACTATTATAAATAATCCCAACATACTCCTGAAAAATAGAAATATATAATGTTCTTTCATTTTTAACAATGTATGTGGGAAATACATTATGCAATCATTAAAGATATAGTATGCATAGAAAAAAATCTATGTATTATGAAGAATTATAGTCTATAAATTTGCATCCAACACTTTAAAACATTGCTAATTATGAAATTAAATGATTCTGAGCCGGGCGTGGTGGTGCATGCCTTTAATCCCAGCACTCCGGAGGCAGAGGTAGGATTGCCGTGAGTTCTAGGCCACCCTGAGACTACATAGTTAATTCCAGGTCAGCCTGAACTAGAGCAAGACCTACATTGGGGAAAAAAAAAAAAAGTAAAATTAAATGATTCTAGAAAATGTTAGGCATATGGAACATACTGAAAATCATCAGTTAATTTTCCAAAATATCAAATTATATTCCCCCCAAAATCTGAAACAATGAAAAAAATGTATTTATAACATTTTCACTATTAATGACTTTTTATACTAATTGTCAATTAATACTTGTAATGTTATATGTCTTCTATTAACATATTTTAAATTTTTATTTATAGCCGGGCGTGGTGGCGCACGCCTTTAATCCCTAGCACTCGGGAGGCAGAGGTAGGAGGATCGCCATGAGTTCGAGGCTACCCTGAGACTACATAGTTAATTCCAGGTCAGCCTGGACCAGAGTGAGACCCTACCATGAAAAAAACCAAAAACAAAACAAAACAAAATTTATTTATTTATTTATTTATTTGAGAGAGCAAAAGAGGGAAGGAGGCACAGAGAGAAAGAGAGAATGGGTGTGCCAGAGCCTCCAGCCATTGTAAATGAACTCTAGACACATGCACCACCTTGTGCATCTGGCTTGGGAACTGAACCAAGGTCCTTTGGCTTTTCAGGCAAACACCTTAACCACCAAGCCATCTCTCCAGCCCTTCACACATTTGTAAATTATACATCACTCCCTAATCATGTGAATACCCAAATTATCATACATTAAGTTTACATAAATACATATACTCAACCTCTTGTTTGTTTCAATTACAGCCTGTTGCTTGTAGCTAAATGAGTTCTAATATTCACTACTTATTTAATTTCACCAATAGAACATATTTTCCAAAGAAGAAATGTGATAAATATAAAATATTTTGCAATAGGTACCAGAAATGTCAATTAATTTCTAGTTAAGTCTGACCTAACAATTTTCATCCAACTCAACATGAGCATGTGATAATTATATTAAAACCATTTTGGATGTTTTGCATATATATGCAAAAATATTAATGAATATATATTAAAATCTTTCTATCTTTTAAAATGTACTTTAAGGAGCAAAGTAAAAATGATTTTTTGCTGTTTCTTGTATATTTTTTTAGTATTTTCTTGGCTTTTTTACTATTGTCAGTTAAAGACCTCAATAATAAAAGGGAGAGGCCAGGCATGGTGGCGCATGCCTTTAATCCCAGCAATTGGGAGGCAGAGGTAGGAGAATCACCAGAGTCCAAGGCCACCCTGAGACTACATAGTCAATTCCAGGTCAGCCTGAGCTAGAGTGAAACCCTATCTCAAAAAACCAAATAAGGGTTGGGGTGATGGCTTAGTGGTTAAGGCCTGCAAAGCCTAAGGACCTGGGTTCGATTCCCCAGAACCCACGAAAGCCAGATGCACAAGGGGGCGCATGTGTCTGCAGTTCGTTTGCAGTGGCTGGAGGCCCTGGCATGCCCATTCTCTCTCTCTGTCTCTTCTCTCTCTCTCTGTCTCTCTCAAATAATGAATAAAAAAAATATATCTTTAAAAAAAAAGCAAATAAATAAATAAAAATAAATAAAAGAGAGACTGATTGAGAGGGGGAAGGAAAGTGACGGTGAGTGCAGTTGTGAAGGGGATTGTGGGGAGGGATTACCATGATTTTTGTCTATAATTATGGAAGTTATCAATAAAAAAACAAAATAAGGGCTGGAGAGATGGCTTAGCGGTTAAGGCGCCTGCCTGCTAAGCCTAAGAACCCAGTTCCAATCTCCAGGTCCCACATTTAGCCAGATGCAAAGTGACAGCAAGGGCGCAAGGGCACACTTGACCACAAGGAGGAGCACACATCTGGATTTCATTCACAGCAGCTGAGAGACTGCTGGCTGCCCATCTCTGTCTCCCTCTCCCTCTCTGTCTGTCTCTGTGTCTCTCTCCAAAAATAAATAAAATAATAATTTAAAAAATTAAAAAAAAAAATAAAATAAATTACAGATTTGTTTCACAACAACACTTTTGCAGTGTTAGAGCTTAAACCCAGGGCCTTATGTATGCTCAGCAAGCATTCAATACTGAGCTACATCCATACACAGCCCATAAATATTTGGATTGAGATAATACCTACTGGCACTTTACACAATTTTCTCTAATTTGTGAATGCTATGAATGGAAATATGGGCCTTCAACATTCTGAGCAAACCCTTTGTTAACAATCTCACGTACAACTCTAGTACAAAACTAAATTTAAAAAAATCCATTAGCAAGGTTAATGTCAAGGTTGGACATGTTGGCACATGCTTTAACCCAGTATTCAGGAGGCTTGAGGTGAGACGAGCTACAAGAGTTGAAGACCAGCTTGCAGTACAGAGTGCCAAGTCAGCTTGGGCTACAGTGAAATGCTTTCTTAAAAAAGAAAAAAACAAGGACAAAAAAAAGGCTAGACGCCGGGCGTGGTGGCACACGCCTTTAATCCCAGCACTCGGGAGGCAGAGGTATGAGGATCGCCGAGAGTTCGAGGCCACCCTGAGACTACATAGTTAATTCCAGGTCAGCCTGGACCAGAGTGAGACCCTACCTCGCAAAACCAAAAAAAAAAAAAAGGCTAGTCAAATTTTACACTACTTCCCCCATTTTGCAGAACGGTGCTAAAAATAGAAGCCAGGACTACAGAGTTCTGGTCAAACACTATAACAGTGAGTTAAATCCCCAGGCTATTTGGGTTGACAAAACAACTATTGAATTTTTAAATATACTTTTTTTAAAACAGTGCATTTCTGGGGGTAGAACCCAGCTATGTAGGCACTATATAAAAGAGTAACAGCCGGGCGTGGTGGCGCACGCCTTTAATCCCAGCACTCGGGAGGCAGAGGTAGGAGGATCGCCGTGAGTTCAAGGCCGCCCTGAGACTACATAGTTAATTCCAGGTCAGCCTGGGCCAGAGTGAGACCCTACCTCGAAAAACCGGAAAAAAAAAAAAAAAAAAAGAGTAACAGAATTACAGCCCTAACCCATAAACAGAAAATTTTGGATTGACAAAATACCAACTGAAACTTTGAAAGTCTACCTCCTTTACTTTTGTTTGCCTGGCACTGCGTAAAGAAGGAGGAATTGAAGCCGGGCGTGGTGGCACACGCCTTTAATCCCAGCACTCGGGAGGCAGAGGTAGGAGGATCGCTGAGAGTTCGAGGCCACCCTGAGACTACATAGTTAATTCCAGGTCAGCCTGGACTAGAGTGAGACCCTACCTCGAAAAAAAAAAAAAAAAAAAAAAGAACGAGGAATTGAGCATAGACCCATCCCAGCAAGGTTTGTACTCATTAGCAAATTCTGCAGCCCATATGTTAAAAAACATTACTTATCTATTTAATATTATATGAGAAACAAAGTACAGTACTCCAGAGTAAAATATCTAAAAATACGGCCGGCAAAGATACCTCACGCGTCCCCGGAGTTCTATGTCAAGATGGCGGTCTCGTCGTCCACAGACAATCCCTCAGGAATGGCGTCCGGCCCGTAGGTCCACAGTCTCACGGCTGAAAGGGAAAAGTCAACTGTCAAGGGAACCTGTGTCTAACAAGACTGTCTTTTCAAAAGCGGGAGCAAAAAAATTGGCTTAACAAACCACCCTAACCTGACACAACGTGTTCCACGAGACACTCTGCCATTGTGAGAGCATCCATTGTGTTCCGGAAGTTCTAGAATCTGACCGCAGGAAATGACGTTCACTTTGAACATCCGGGACACTAGAAGGGCACATAGCCAAGAAGGCTGACACCCAAAATGGCGCCCTCTTCTTTGACTACATATTCAACAGTTTTTTTCTTTCTAATTATTTTTTAATTTTTTATTTTACTTATTTCAGACCGAGAAAGTGGGAAAGAAAAAGATGACAGAGAGAGAATGCATGTACCAGGGCGTTTAGCCACTGCAAATGAACGCCAGACACATGAGCCACTTCGTGCATCTGGCTTATTTAGGACATTTAGAATTGAGACAGGGTCGTTAGGCTTTACAGGCCCATGCCTTAACTATTGCCATCTCTCCAATCC
Source organism: Orientallactaga sibirica (assembly GCA_036365145.1). Taxonomy (NCBI): domain Eukaryota; kingdom Metazoa; phylum Chordata; class Mammalia; order Rodentia; family Dipodidae; genus Orientallactaga; species Orientallactaga sibirica. The sequence continues at coordinate 29,442 of JAEOAD010000982.1, forward strand.
TCAACCTAGGAATTTTAAAATATCCTAACAGCTCAATTCCATTCTTCACAGGAAGATCACTTAGCTTGGTTCAGAATACAAATAGTGTATATAAAAACATGTAATTCAACTTAATTTGTATCGCAGAATTTGTGTACATGGTTTCAAACAGTTACTGTTAAAAGTTAGAGTAATTGAAATTACATATTAAAAAATCAGATGAACACAAAAGGAGATACAAACAGAAGAACAGAAAAAATGAAGGGAAAATTGAAAGGTTAAAAAAAAAACAAGGGCACTAGAGGAATGGCTCATCAGTTAAAGGTGCTTGCTTCCAAACCCTTGCTTATAATGTGGGACGAATGGGGTTCGATTCCTCAGTACCAATGTAAAGCCAGATGCACAGTGAAAGATGTACCTGTAGTTCATTTGCAGTGACAACTTTTTTCTTTCTCTCTATCTTTTTCAAATAAATAACTAAAAATATTTTTTAAGGCAAGGGATGAGATGATCAACTTTTAAAAACAATAATACCAAAATAACAAAAATATATTTGAGGTCCTTTCACAGTGTGATTGTTAAAGTATATATGAAAATTTGGAAAGTGATGTTATTTTGACTATAGATAAGTTCATGCATGCATATATATGAAATAGTAATATATTCAACACTTGAAAGTTTCCCAGGTTACTGTTTAAGTTAAACTCAAATAAATAGGATTTCAAGACTAGGTAGACCTGTGTCAGCAGGTAACAGCACCTGTGGTGCCAGCATGAGGACCTAAGATCAATACCAGTACCCAGCAAAGAGCCGGACATGGCTGCACACACCCATAACCCCAGGGCTGAGGGCGACAGAGACAAGAAGATTGCCAGGACTTCCTAGTCAGCAGGTGTACCTGAAAAACAGTGAGCCTCAGGCTCAGTGAGACTCTGACTCAGGGAAATGAAGCAGAGAGTAATGGAGAGAGCCAATATCATATCCTCCTCTAAGTTCCACACATATATGTATTGGCACACCAGTATGCGTACAACACACACACCACATATACCCCCTCCAAAACAAACAAACAAAAAAAAAGAATCACAGTTAACTAGCACATAAATGAAAGGTTCCACATTAAATGAAAAAGGGATTCTTTGGGAACTGAATATTCATCACAAGAATTTGACATGTTCATGTCAAGAAAGAAAATACAAGAACATGCTGAAATAAAAATGAAAATGTTTCCCTAGAATAGAAGCCATATATAATAATGTTTTTTTAAAGATTTTTAAATTTTTATTTATTAATTTATTAGAGACAGAGAGAGGGAAAGAGAGAGAGGGAGAGTGAGAATAGGCATGCCAGGGCCTCTAGCCACTGTAAACGAACTCCAGATGTGTGCACCCCTTGTGCATCTGGCTTACATGGGACCTGGAGAATCAAACTGGGATCCTTAGGCTTTGCAGGCAAATGCCTTAACTGCTAAACCATCTCTCCAGCCCTGTAATAATGTTTAAAAAGATACAATATCGGGCTGGAGAGATGGCTTAGAGGTTAAGGCGCCTGCCTCCTAAGCCTAAGAACGCTAGTTCCAATCTCCAGGTCCCACGTTTAGCCAGATGCAGTGATGCAAGGGCACAATGCCACACTTGACCACAAGGGGGGACACACATCTGGATTTTGTTCCCAACAGCTGAGAGGCTGCTGGTGTGCCCATCTCTATCTGTCCTCCTCTCCCTCTGTCTCTGTCTCTCTCAAAAAAAAAAAAAGATACAATATCATACACAGAGTTTTCACCTTCAACAATATAAGTATAATATAAACATGTAAGTAAAATGATATGAAAAAAATGGATGGGACACTTGTTCACACCAGGATTATAGAGAAGAATTCACAGCCTTCTAAAGGTATAGAAAAATGTTTATGTGGTTGCATTTATTAGATTTGAAATGAGATGAAAGAAACAAAAATGAAAAACTCAGCTTGAGTCATAAATGACCACATATTAATAAACTGCTAAACAATTGTGTCTGTTAATAATAACACTTCCTGAAATTTATTTGAATTCCATATGCTTCTGAAGTGATGACTGTTTCCATATGATAGAAAATGTGCAAAGGTAGGAGGGTCGCCATGAGTTTGAGGCCACCCTGAGACTACATAGTGAATTCCAGGTCAGCCTGGGCTAGAGTGAGACCTTACCTACCTGAAATGCTTTCTTAAAAAAAAAAAAAAAAAAAAGGGCGTGGTGGCACGCCTTTAATCCCAGCACTCGGGAGGCAGAGGTAGGAGGATTGCCGTGAGTTCAAGGCCACCCTGAGACTACATAGTTAATTCCAGGTCAGCCTGGGCCAGAGTGAGATCCTACCTCGAAAAAAAAAAAAAAAAAAAAAAAAAGAAAAGAAAAGAAAATATTAGTCAGGCATAGTGGTGCAAACCTTTAATCCCAGCACTTGAGAGGCAGAGGTAGGAGGATCGCCATGAGACTACATAGTTAATTCCATGTCAGCCTGGGCTAGAGTGAGAACCTACCTTGAAAAACAAAAAATAAAAATTTAAAAATTTAAAATGTTATAATAGCACTCATATACAAATTTTTCAAGAAAATGTGAGTAAGAAAATATTTCCCCATATTTTAATAGAGACCCTCATAAACTTAACCCAAACTGACAAATACGTTAAAGGAGAATTTTATAGTTATATTCTCTATGGAAAGTGCAAAGAATGGGGCTTCAGATCAATCATAAGGACCCGAGTTCAGTCCCCAGCATTTATGCTAAAAGCTAGGCATAGCTGTGCATGCCTATAACCAGAACGCTGAAGGGCTTGACTACAGGAGAATAACTGACTTGCACTGGTCAGCCACTCTAACCATAAAATGGTGAGCTCCAGGTTTGGTGAGAGTCTCTGTCTCAGGGAAATGAGGTGAAAGGGAAATAGAGGAGGACACATATTATCTTCTTCTGGCTTCTGCACATGGGCACTCAGGACATATGCATCTGCATATACACGTGCATATACCCAATACTACACATACAAAAACAATTCAATGAAAAGAATGATGAAAGAACAATTCAAGCTGGGCGTGGTGGCGCACGCCTTTAATCCCAGCACTTGGGAGGCAGAGGTTGGAGGATCGCCGAGAGTTCGAGGCCACCCTGAGACTACATAGTGAATTCCAGGTCAGCCTGGGCCAGAGTGACACCCTACCTCGCAAAACCAAAAAAAAAAAAAAAAAAAAAAAAAAAAAAAAAAAAAATTCAAGATATGTTAACTACAATAGAAATAATCTAATCTACTTTAATCTAAAATAAAATCTATGTTTTATTATTAAAGTTAACAGAACAAATGAATAAAGTCTTATGATCACTCCAAGGTATGTCTAATGCCTTTGGTAAAATTTATCATACAATTATGATAAAATATTTTGATAAATATGAAAGAAAATGACTTATATAGAAGTGATTATTGAAAGCCTATTTGAGATTAGTAAGAACAAAAATATATCTAATGCCACTTTTATCCAAAGTCTTGTGGACACCCTTGTAAAAGACAACTGAAAGAAAAAGAGAAGCCGGGCGTGGTGGCGCACGCCTTTAATCCCAGCACTCGGGAGGCAGAGGTAGGAGGATCCCTGTGAGTTCAAGGCCACCCTGAGACTACATAGTTAATTCCAGGTCAGCCTGGGCCAGAGTGAGACCCTACCTCGAAAAACCAACAAAAAAAAAAAAAAAAAAGAAAAAGAGAGAAGACTAAAGATGATTGGAATATGAGTCATCCAATGATGCAATTCACAGTTCACTGGAGTCCGTACTTATACTATCTTAAATTTATACCTAGAGTATTACTTTCTTTTTTTAAATTTTAAACTTTAAAAATATTTTATTTATTTATTTATGAGAGGAAGGGGGGAGAGAATAGGTGCACCAGGGACTGTAGCCATTGCAAACAAACTCCAGACATATGTGCTCCCTTGTGCATCTGACTTACATGGGTTCTGGGGAGATAAACCTTAGTCCTTAGGCTTCACAGGAAAGCACCTTAACCAGTAAGCCATTTCTCCAGCCCTAAACATTTTATTTGTTCATTTGTTCCAGAGAGAGAGAGATGGAGAAGAAGAAGAGGCAGATAGAAAGAGAGAGAATGGGCATGTCAGGGCCTCTAGCCACTGCAAACAAACTCCCGATTCATGCACCACCTTATGCATCTGGATTATGTGGGTACTGGGGAACTGAACCTGCATCCTTAGGCTTCATAGGCAAGTGCCTCAACCGCTAAGCCATCTCTCCAGCCCACAGTATTACTTTAATTTAGCAAGAATACTAGGTGAAAGGTGAATAAAACATGGACTAAAGCTGTAAATACTTTAAATATTTTATTTTATATTTATGTGAGAGAGACAGAGAGAGAATGGGCATGCCAGGGCCTTTTCAGGCACTGTGAACAAACTCCAGATGAGTGTGCCCCCTTGTGCACTTCTGTCACTTTTGCATCTGGCTAAATGTGGGACCTGGAGATTTGAACAAGCGTTCTTAGGCTTCGCAGGCAGGCGCCTTAACTGGTAAGCCATCTCTCCAGCCCAACTGTAAATACTTTAAACAAAGGACTATACTTTCAGGGATCATTTCTATAGTTCTTTAAACAAGGGTTAGGTAAATGATGGGCATGAGTGGTAGAGCCCAAGGACAGGACAAGATAACTGTTTGTTCAGTTTGCCTTTCTATTGTAAAACCCAGGCCCACTGACTTCAACCTAAATATCAATTCTAAGTAACAAGTCGAGTTTTGAGTCTCTTCACTGTCTATTGCCGTCTCCATAGAGAATTTTCTCTGGCAAGCAGTGAGGGCAGCACTCATATTTAATCCATCATTTTCCTGGTATTCACCATCATCTGTGATGAGCAGGTTTATTAACTAAGAGTGAGAGCACAATTGATCAAAAGGAATAAGCATATGCATTTTAAAATCTTAACTTCTCCATTTAGCCATAAAAATATCACCTGGATCCTCCAAGTATTTTTATAATTTCATAATAATTTCATATAATTTCATTTTTTATAATTTTATATGCAAATCAGTCTATTAAAAACAATTACTAAGACGGGCGTGGTGGCGCACGCCTTTAATCCCAGCACTCAGGAGGCAGAGGTAGGAGGATCGCGGAGAGTTTGAGGCCACCCTGAGACTCCATAGTTAATTCCAGGTCAGCCTGAACCAGAGTGAGACCCTACCTCGAAAAACAAACAAAACAAAAACAAACAAACAAACAAACAAAAACAATTACTAATGTATCATGTGACAAAGTCAAATAAATCTATATTTATCAAATACAAATAATCATATACATTCTTTTTTTTCTATTCTGCTTCAATATTATGTTATTATAATATATATACGGAAGCAATGTCTCAGTTATGAAAAATTTAAAAAAATCCGTTTCTGGGTTTACAAAGTGAAAAAGGAAAATCTTTTCCAAACCTTTTTTTGTTTAAAAAATTAAATTTAAATGTACAAGACCAAGCACAGGCACTTCCCAAATAAAAACAAAAATGAAGCCAAATCACAAAGTTACTCAATAGTTATAGACGACAACTCTGATTTGGGAGGGGGGGCTCATCTCTGGTGGCCCCAGCACTGGCATTTGTCTTAGACTGTTCTTGAACAACTTCTTCCTTTTCTGTGAGACCACCAAGAGACCCAAAGGGGAAAGTGCTTTCACAATTCTGGGTTGAGGAGACCTGTGATATTACAGGCATTTGAACAGAAGAATTGCTTTCAAAACCATGTTCTCCAAGATCATACTGAACAAGGGTCTCATCTTGCTCCTGGTTTAAGTAGTCTGGTACTAAGAAATCACTTCATGCTTTAGGCGATGCATCTTTAGCCAGTAAGCCCTGGTGAACTTTTTCCCACAGCGGTCACACTGAAATGGTTTAATTCCTGAGTGGATAAGCATGTGCTGTTTTAGGTCTGAATACCGGTGAATCGCACCTCACAGGTTGGACATTGAAAAGGTCTGTCTGGACCATTTGGACTTGGTCGTTCTGTACTACTGGTAGAAGGAGCAATGTACAGTTGGTAAGGGTACTGAACATTTTCCAATCGATCATCATCATCTGCATGAGCATTAGTGCTAGACGTGCTTTGAAGAGTAGGCAATCCCTCTGTAACACCTTCATCTACTGAGCTTGTAGAGGAAGACTGTGAACTAATTAGAAGGTCCTCTTGGACTTGCTCACTTCCTGGCACTGTCTGCTGATCACTCACTGAGCTCTGAGATGCACTGATAGGCTGGGACACTTCTTCATGCACCTCCTCATCACTTAATCTCTCTACTTTGACGTGGATATCTTCTTCGGTACCCAGAGGCAGGGTAGTTTTTGTGGTCTCACAAGTCACATAATCTACCATTCGTCTACCTGCCTCAGACGGCCGAGCTAATTCTAAAGTCCGCGCATTTTCTGCCTGCTTAGATTTCTCAGGCTGAATCCTTCGATCAATTCCGAAAGGGAAAGTCCAGGGAAAAGCTAAAGAAGAATCAACTGGCTGGTTTCTATTTTCTGCATAAGAAGTTGAAGAATTCAACACCTGGGGAGAACTTGTTTGTGTACTGCACTTTACTGGTCTTTCAGGAGACATAATGATATTGCGTTTTCTCCGGGATTGTCGGCAGACAGGAATGGTTCTCTCTACCACACTGCACTCAGAAGACACTGGAGAAATGCTTCCATCTCGAGAAGTAAAATTGCAGTTAGAATTATTTTCTTGTCCAGCATCTAGATTCTTTTCTAGTTGGCTATTGGGTGTATTCCATAAAATACTTGACTTCATGAACTCTGAGCAGGTACTAGCAACACTAAACATTTGCATATAGCTGGCTGCAGCTAGAACAAAGATAATATTTTCTGTGTTAATTGACAGAGTGGCTGTGTAGGCATATTCTAAAAGAGGTATAAAGCCAGTCACTGTAACATGATGCAGATCCAACACATTTGTGTTCTCATCCTCTGCTTGGCCTAGAGTTTGGTGCGAAAGAAATCACTGCAAGCTGCTAGTACCACCTTGTGTGCCCTGAAGATTTTGTCCTGGACACGGATAGTGATATCACAAAAACGTCCATCATTTCGCAACATATTTAGTTTTCCAAGCATTTCCTGGCTGTGAGGAGGAGCTTATGAGTAAATGTCTTCACACCCATCTTTTCCTTCCTCTTCTACAGATACTCTTTAAGGTTGCAAATGAATCGGTGATGTCCTGCGGGCGGCGGCGGCGGCGACACCCGGGCGGAGGGGGCGGAGCGCGCGGCCGGCTGCCTCTCCTCCCCCGGGGGGCTCGGGGACCCTATCTCGGGCCGCCGCGCCTAGGCCCGTGAGCAGCCTGGGACTGGGGCATGGCGGCCGTGGAGGCGGGAGAGCGCGGGGAATGAAGCAGAGGGCCCGGGGCTGCGCACGGGCCGCCGTTGGCTAGGCGGATGGCGGTTGGTGGAGCGGGATGGGGAAAGGGGAAGGGAGGGGAGGGGAGCCAGGCGGGCGCCGCCGTTCTTAAAAGCCTGATGAATAATGTGCATATTGTGGAAAATAGGGAAATTGTGGCAGAATGAGGGTCAGGAGATATAAATCTGCATAAAGAAACTTGATCGTGTATGGAAAGATGTATACATTATGTGTTTTGGTGATATAACAAGCATATGTACACTTACAATAAAAATGCTATCATAGGGCTGGAGAGATGGCTCAGTGGTTAAGGTGCTTGTTTGCAAAGCCTAACAACCTGGGTTTAATTCCCCAATACCCATGTAAAACCAGATGCATAAAGTGGTGCATGCATCTGGAGTTTGTTTGTGACAGCCAGAGGCCCTGCTGTGCCCATTTTTATTTATATTCCCCCCTCTCTCTAGATATATATATCTTGTTCTCCTCCTCTCTCCTTTCAAATAAATAAATTTAAAAAAATTTAAAAATGCTATCACATATATTACACACACACACACACATACACACACATTTGTTTTCCAAAATAGGGTCTTGCTCTAGCCCAGGCTAACCTGGAATTCACTATGTAGTCTCAAGGTGGCTGTAACTGGTGGTGATCCTCCTGCCTCTGCCTCTCAAGTGCTGGGATTAAAGACTTGTGCCACTGAGCCAGGCACACACTACACCCAGTGTTCCATGCATGACACCCAAAAGAAAATACTTTAAGGTGGAAATTTAATTTAAATTCAATATTTAAAAATATTTTGATGTATTTGTTTGAGAGTGAGAGACAGAGAATAAGTATAGGCACACCAGGGCCTCCTGCCACACTGCAAATAAACTCCAGATGCAAGCGCCACTTTGTCCATCTAGCTTTATGTGAGTACTGGGGAATCAAACCTGGGTCGTCAGGCTTTGCAAGCAAGTGCTTGTAACCACTAAGTCATCCTGTCCAGCCCTAAATTCAATTTTACCCCAATGAATGTGCTACAAAGCCACAAAGTGGGGCATTCAGCCATCAAATGCTGAGGGCTATGGCTGGAACCATCCAGCACTGGAGCAGCCTTCTTTATAAGGAGCAAAAACACCCAAGAGCACAAACCAGAGCAATTTTTTTTTTTTTGTTTTGCGAGGTAGGGTCTCACTCTGGTCCAGGCTGACCTGGAACTCACTATGTAGTCTCAGGGTGGCCTCGAACTCTCAGCGATCCTCCTACCTCTGCCTCCTGAGTGCTGGGATTAAAGGCATGCGCCACCACACCCGGCCAGAGCAATTTTTGAGTGCCTCTCCTGTACAGCATCTGTCTAGAAGCTCCTCTAAACAGAGACCCCCAAGGTTTCCTTTTGACAACAGAGAGCCAACTTCCAGGTGACCAGAGGACTCAAGGTAAATGTGGATGAATGCTTTCTGAACATATATTCCAGAGGCTTCTACAACAAACAATTTCAATGACCTTCCAATTCTCAGTTCTGCAGGCCCTAGCACACCAGCAGGCTATAGCCATGGCCTGGTGGTTGCAGCTGTTTCCTGACAAGTAATGGACCACAGACAATCCAACACAGTGTCTGTTATGGGGGAAACCAACCACTTTCTTATTGGACTGGAAGCCCATTCTACCGGAGGGACTACATGCCTGGTACTGAAAACCTGATGGGTTTCCCTTTGAAGGTCACTTGCTTTTTCTCGCTAACTACTTTCAATATATTTTCTTTGGTTTGTGTGTTTAGTAGTTTAATTATAACATGGCAAGGAGAGGTGCTTTTATAGGTTTTGTCTGGTGTTCTAAAAGCTTCTTGTATCTGCATTGGCATTTCTTTCCTAATTTGGGGAATTTTTTCTTCTATGATTTTGTTAAGAATGCCTACTAAGCCTCTGGATTGAACTTCTCCTTCTACCATACCCTGAATTTTTTTTTTTTTTAATATTTTTTTAACTTTTATTTATTTATTTATTTATTTATTTGCAAGCAGAGAGAGAGAGAGAGAATGGACGTGCCAGGGCCTCTAGCCACTGCAAACGAACTCCAGATGCATGTGCCCCTCACGCATCTGGCTTATGTGGGTCCTGGAGAATCGAACCAGGATCCTTTGGCTTTGCAGGCAAACGCCTAAACCACTAAGCCATTTCTCCAGCCCTACCCTGAATTCTTATGTTTGATCTTTTCATAGTGTCCTGGTGTGGTAGTTTGAATAGATGGCCCCCAATATATTCAGTGTTTTATTAGTTTATAGTTTGTAACCGTAGCCATCTGGCTGAAGGCATTGTCACTGGATGGATCTTCAGGTGTGGTGGTGGGTTTGAGATTTCAATCTAAAGATATGCAAAGTGTGCCTAGTTGGAGTTCCTGAAGTGTGCTGTGCTGTGTGGCTTTTGGTTTGGGGCTTTTCTCTCTGTGTTTGGTCCTGTGAAAGCAGGTCAGCTTCTTCTGCCATTATGGAATTTCCCCTGGATCTGTAAGCTTCAATAATTCCCTTCCTCCATAACTGTGGCTGGTCTGGAAGTTCATCTCAGTAAACCTAAAGCTGTCTGCTACACCTGGATATCTTGGAAGTCCCATTCATACCTTTCTATTAGCTTGTCTTTCTCTTTGTTGGACTGTATTAGGTTGGCCACCTGGTCTTCTAGCTTATATATTCTGTTCTCTCCTTCATCCATTCTACTGGTGAAACTTTCCACAGAGTTTTTTATTTCACTGACTGTGTTCTTCAGAGCCTGGTTTTTCTTCAGTATTTCTAGTTCCTTACTCATGTCCTGTTTATTTCATTAAGCTGGTTTCCTGTGTTCTCTTTCAGGAGTTTATTTCCTTCTTTGAATCCTCTCATTTCTTCTTTCATTTCTTTGAGTGTAGATATAATCATTCTTTTGAAATCTTTGTTAGGCATTTCATCTAAAACAGTTTCATTTGTGATAATTTCTGATGGATTTATAATTTTTGGTGGGATTTGCATTGTCTTGATTCTTTGTGTGTCTTGTATTATAATGTAACGACTTTTGCATCCTGAATTGATTTGATGCTTGGGTTTTCTACTTATCTGCAGTGTTCTTAGATGTGGCGATCCACCTTTATATACTTTCAGGATATGAGTTTAAGGTGCCACGTGTAGCTCTTGTACCCCAATCCAGCCCCAGAAGTAATCCTAGGTGTTGAGTCTGCTTGCTAAGCAGGTATTCTAGTGGACTGGGTGGAACAATTTACTGGTAAATTCTAAACTTCATCTGAGTAATATACACATTCAATGAAGACCAGCACTGAGTATACAAGTGTGGGGATTAAAACAAACAGATAGTCTTATAAAGCCAAAATCCCTCAGGGTATGTCTTGCTCTATACCCTTAATCCTGTCAGCTAGGAGGTAGAGAATTCTGTTCTGAATTGGGTTCCAGGTCAGCCTGGATTTGGATCAGATCCTGCCCACAGTAATGACCGAAGCAAAAGACAAAGGCCCTATAAATCTGAAAGCATTAAAGGCAACCCCCAAGTACAACTTATTTGAAAATGGTAAAGCCAACCAAAAATATGTAACCCATAACCTGCCCTGAAATGGAAAGAGAGATTAGCATGTCCAATGCAGACCTATGTACCTGTTTTTTTTTTTTTTTTTTTTTTTTTTTGTCAGTTGGACTCATTACCTTTTGGTGTGGCTTCCAGTCTCGCCAATGCTGAGTGCCCACCTCCATCCCTTCGTATTGTGCTGTGGAGCTGCAGCTGGGGTTCTGTTCAGCTGTGCTGGATGCCCTGCTGCTGAATGCTGGAGGTTGCAGTTCGTTAGATTTCTTGACTCTGCAAGCAGGCTGATGAGGTTGGAAAGTCCCCATGTTTGGTCTCTGCTGCTGCTCAGTGTGGGTGGTCCTGGGTGCTTGGATCATGCGGATCTGGGCTGCAAGCTTCTCAATGAGATTCTGGCCATTTTCCTCATTCTGGTGGATCTTGGTCTCTCCTGCTTCTCCACTGTGTCTAAGAAAAAACTATACTCCTGCACTTTTCAGAAGAAGAGTGTATTTTGCTGTGGTATTTTGCTTAAATCCCTCCCTGGGCTGGTTTAGTGTGGCCCCTATGCTGCAATCTTACCGGAAGCCCTCTCCAGCTCTGTTTTTGAAAGCTTTTTATCAAGCTGGAGAAATGGCTCACTGGTTAAAAGAACTTACTTGCAAAGCTGACAGCCTGGATTCAATTCCTCAGTGCCCATGTAAAGCAAGGCTTACAAAGTAGTGCATGCATCTGGAGTTTGCAGTAGCCTGCCCATTCTCTCTCTTTCTCTGTCTCTCTCTCTCTGTCACTCAAATGAATAAAAATGTTTAAAAAACTTTGTATGTACAATTTTCATACATATATGCACAATGCATTATGATCAATATATATTGATCATAATACCCTCTTATTATCTTCTCATTTGCCCTTCCCCCATTCCCTTTTCATTGAACCCCTTCAAGAAGTTCTTTATGTATTATGGACATTAAATTCTTATATATGACTTGCAAATCATTTCTCCCATTTTTTAGCTTGCATTTTCACTTGGTTGTTTTCTTTTGTTGATGAGCAGAAGTTATGAATTTGATGTGACCCTCTTTCCAGTTTAACCATCTCTATGTGTATAGTTCCATAGTGTTAGCTATATTACTCCAATCTTACCTTGAAAACTAGATGACTGCATATTAGTGAACTCTTCTAGGTTTTGATGTAGCATTGAGTCTGGACGCAAGCTTAGAGGCAGCTGGAAACATTCTAACAAGCAAGAGCAACAGCGACATGAATTCCTCAGAACATGTAGAATTACCTAGATTTCAGCCTGACAAGTTTCTTTCCATTAGTATAACAAGGTCTTCTAAACCATTCTATAAATTTGGAGGTTTAAGTCAGTCACCTGTCTTGCAAAGAACCTTGACTAATGAATAAGTAAAGTAGGGATTTTAAAGAGAAGCTAAGAGAACTCAATCACTGTGGAAATATCATTTAACAGTGTAAAAATAATGTAAACAAATACTATAAATGATAGACTGTTAGATTATCAGTCTGTCAAAACAAATTTCTGTAAACGTTCCAAGAAAGAATTCTATGTTCTAGGCATGTTAGGTATTTTCATTAAAATATGGACTGTGTAGGCCAAATATACTTATTGATACAATGGTGCCATGTCCATTATGGCGGAAACCAAATGCTCTCTGACTGGTCTGGAGGCATGCTCCACAGGAGGGAATTTAAAAAGCAAATCAAAAGACAATGGCTGGGGAGGTCATAAGCCCTACAGGGGAATTACTACTGTTGTCTGACTTAATGGATATATTATGCCCACCAAACTGTCCTCTAAATACTTAAGTTTGTGCCCATATGTTAATGTCACTCTCACTTTTGGTTGAGAGGCTTCCCTTTTCAGATGGCAGTGACCACTGGGGAGACTCAAAACTAACCAAAATGCTGAGAAGAAATGACAGTAGATTGTTCGTTTCTAAGTGAGACAACTCTATTCTACCTTCCAAGGCTGAGGGATCACTGCAAAAGAAGTAGTGTAAAAATGTCATAGCCAAAGTGAGGGAAGCAATGCTTTGCAATATTATCTTCCAGACACAAAGTGGCCATGGTATTCATAACCTTACATGGGCTGATGCTACCTACAAATGACCTGCATAATAATAAGAAAAAAAGATGATATCAGAATAGAAGAGACACTAGTTGGAAAGAAGGAGGAATTCAGTGGAGGAGGGAGAAAAGGGGGGATGGTGAGAGGGGATTATGACTATGATATATTGTCTATATGTATGGAGGTTGTCAATAAAAAGTTTATAAAAATGAGCTGGAGCCAGGTGTGGTGGCACACACCCTTAATCCCAGCACTCAGGAGGCAGAGGTAGGAGGATCACTGTGAGTTTGAGGCCAGCCTAGAGTAGAGTGAGATCCTATCTCAGAAAAACAAACAAAAAGTTAGAGTCTGGAAAAATAGCTTATCTGGTTAAGGTGCTTGCCTGTGAAGCCTAAGGACCCAGTTTTGATTCCCCAGAACCCACATAAGCCAGATGCACATGGTAGCAAATGCATCTGGAGTTCATTTGCAGTAGCTAGAGGCCCTGCTATGCCTATTCTCTCTCTCTCAAATAAATAAATAAATAAATAAATAAATAAATAAATAAAATATTTTTAAATGTTAAAAAATGTATGGGGCTAGGAAGATGGTTTCGCATTTAAAGTTGCTTGTTTACAAAGCCTGCTGGTATGGGTTCAATTCCCCAGTACCCACATAAAGCCAGATGCACAAGGTGGTGTGTGCATCCGAAGTTCATCTGCAGGAGCAAGAGGCTCTTACATGTCTATACATACTCTTTCTCCCTTAAATTAATAAAAAAATTAAATATTCTGCATTTGCTTTTTCTACCTATTCCCAAACCTTTCAATACTTGAACTTCTAGAATTCAAAGGCATCAAGATATAGCAAAAAAAAATTTTTTTAAGATATAGTAAAATTCGCCTGGCGTGGTGGCACACGCCTTTAATCCCAGCACTCGGGAGGCAGAGGTAGGAGGATCGCGGAGAGTTCGAGGCCACCCTGAGACTACATAGTTAATTCCAGGTCAGCCTGGACCAGAGTGAGACTCTACCTCGCAAAAAAAAAAAGAAAAAAAGATATAGTAAAATTCCTTGTTTTCTTATGGATACAAAATGTTTCTATATCACATACTGATAATAAATAGGTATATCTTATGCTAGTGATGGCAACTAAATATTAGAGCAAACATACTCATTGAGAAGCTTAAATAAAAGACTACACATTTGTGTTAAGAGAGAAAATATAGGGGCTGGAGAAATGGCTTAGTGGTTAAGGCGTCTGCCTTCAAAGCCAAAGGACCCAGGTTTGATTCTCTAGGTCCCACATAAGCCAGATGCACAAGGGGCACATGTGTCTGGAGTTTGTTTGCAGTGGCTGGAGGCCCTGGTGTGCCCATTCTCTACCCCCCTCTCTCTCTTCCTGCCTATTTCTCTCTCTCTCAAATAAATAAAATAAAAATAAAATAAAAAAAAAGAAGCTGGGCGTGGTGGTGCACGCCTTTAATCCCAGCACTTGGGAGGCAGAGGTAGGAGGATCGCCATGAGTTCAAGGCCACCCTGAGATTGCATAGTTAATTCCAGGTTAATTCGAGGTAGGGTCTCACTCTGGTCAGCCTGGGCCAGAGTGAGACCCTACCTCGAAAAACAAACAAAAAGAAAGAAAGAAAGAAAGAAAGAAAAGAAAGAAAGAAAGAAAGAAAGAAAGAAAGAAACAAAGAAAGAAACAAAGAAAGAAAGAAAATATATCTAGGGGCTGGAGAGATGACTCATTGGTTAAGACACTTGCCTGTGAAGCCTAAGGACCCAAGTTCGATTCTCCAGTACCCATGTAAAGTCAGATGCACAAAGTGGTGCATACATCTGGAATCCGTTTGCAGTGGCCGGAGGCTCTGGTACACCCATTCTCTTTGTCTCCTTTCTCTCTCTGCTTGTATATATTTATATATATTTTTTTTTTTTTCGAGGTAGGGTCTCACTCTGGTCCAGGCTGACCTGGAATTCACTATGTAGTCTCAGGGTGGCCTCAAACTCTTGGCGATCCTCTTACCTCTGCCTCCCGAGTGCTGGGATTAAAGGCGTGCACCACCACGCCCGGCAATAAAAATATTTTTTAAAAAGAAAATATATCTAAACCATGGCCAATATTCAGTTCGGAGCTACCAGCCTGAGCCCCACAGATGTTTTCTGAAAAGTCTGTATTTTTTGTGGTTAGTGCCTAAACTTTTAAAAGTTATTAAATATTTTGATTATAATCCCTACTTATAACTCTATAGAACCATTCTTTGACAAATATTAGAAGGCAGCCAGCTGAGTGTGGTGCCTCACACCTGTAATCCCAGCACTTGGGAGGCTTAAGTAGGAGGCTAATGTGAGCTCCAGGCCAGGTTGGGCTACAAAGTGAGATTCTGTCTTAAAAAGAAAACAAATTAAAATGTCAGATATAGGACTGAAGAGATAGCTTAGCAGTTAAGGTACTTGCCTACGAAGCCTAAGGACCCAGGTTCAATTCCCCAGTACCCACGAAAGCCAGAGTTTGCAGTGGCTGGAGGTCCTGGCATGCCCATTCTCTATCTGCTTCTTTTTCTCTCTCTGTCTCCAATAAATAAATAAGTAAAAGATTTTTAAGGGCTGGAGAGATGGCTTAGCAGTTAAGGGACTTGCCTGTGAAGCCTGAGGACCCCAGTTCGACTCTCTAGGTCCCACGTAAGCAAGATGCACAAGGGGGCACATGCATCTGGAGTTCGTTTTCAGTGGCTAGAGGCCCTGGAGCCCCATTCTCCCTCCCTCTCTTTCTCTCTTTCCATCTCTCTGTCTCTAATGAATAAATAAATATATTTTTTAAAATTTTTTAAAAAGGATTTTTAAAATGTCAGATATAAAAGCACACTACAGCCGGGCGTGGTGGCGCACGCCTTTAATCCCAGCACTTGGGAGGCAGAGGTAGGAGGATCGCCGAGAGTTCGAGGCCACCCTGAGACTACATAGTTAATTCCAGGTCAGCCTGGACCAGAGTGAGACCCTACCTTGAAAAACCAAAAAAAAAAAAAAAAAAAAAGCACACTACAATTACCAACAGGTAGCTAAAAGAGAAATAGTGTATCTCCTGCTGATATGATGTTGGGCCCTAAGAGGCCTGGGTGTGAGGCCTAGTGGAACTTCCTAAGCCTGACTAGAGTTTGGTGACCTGTCTTTGGCCTACTTCCGCTTAAGAGTGACTCAGCAAGGCCTAAGCCCAAACTGCCTCCGCCCAGCTACTGCTGAGGTGGTGAAATACTATTGGCCCTTACACCTTTTTCCCATCCTGGGACCCACCCTCTTTCTCAAAACTATATATACACCTTCTCATTACAATAAAACGAGTTCCTGCCTCGACAGACTCCTGGCCCAGTGTGTTTTTTCTCTCCAGTGTTTTAGGGGGGAGGGGTCTGGGCCACCGACACCCCGCTCAGCCTCAAGAGGAGCTGCTGGCCCGGCTCTCTCTTCCGCTCTACCTGCCGGGAGGAACTGGCAATATTTCCTGTGATACATACTATTATCAGTCAGAGAACAAATGTTCTACCAAACAGCTCTCTTCAAAAGCAGATGAAGTACTCCTAAACCGATAACTTCACACCTAACCTATGAATGATATGGTGAGACTGGCAGCACCAAATTATGCTAATTGAGTAGCACTAACATGGTAAGGATGGGAAAGTCTGACCACAAGGAGGAAATCATTCAATAAAAATCACAGAACTCATTGTTTTGAATTAAATTCATGTATTGGGCTCCAACAGACCAACACAAAACCCAAGATGGAGTCACTCACACTAAATTTCCACTTTACAAGGCAAAAACTAAACTGTGTATCTGACCTTTTGAGAAACAGATTAGAGAAATTTAACAGCTAAATTTTCTAAGGAGGCCAGTTTCAACAGGCATAGTAACAACTGCCTTAAATAATCCTTTCATAAAAATGGTAACCTAAAGTAACCCGATGTTATTCAGTCCTTAGTTATTTTCTATCATTTTGTCTCCTTGTCCTTGTCTTATATGGATAGAAACTATGAAATGACAAAAATAGAAGATAAAAAGAATTGTCTGAACAGTCTGAAAATATTAAATGAGGTGGTTTAAAGTAGTCTAACATTATTTTTAAAAACTAATATGTATTAAAGTACAATGCTGCCTAGACAAGATGTCTTAAGGAGTCAGTTGGCTGGCCGCTGGCTTGGGTTTTGCTTGTATGTTGAGCACATAATCATGGCGGAAGGAAGAGCGGACAGTGCGATTCATCAGTGGCTGAAGTGGGCGGAAGTTGTCCACCATTCTTTTCTCTTTCTCCCCCTCAGAAGTGAAAAGCAGGGTCCGAAATTGCTCCAACTAGAAACAGAAACCAAAAACATGAAGAATTTCAGTAGAAAACCAGCACAGAAATAAATGACTGTCATGACTTTCATTTTTATAATTCTGAAACATTTTGCCTCAAACTGGATTCAGAAAGAGACCTTACTTCTCAGTGAGGTGCCTCACCTTTGAAAAGGAATCAAATGCCATGTTGTTGCCATGGTTGCGTGAGGAGGAGAGCAGCAGGAGCTGGTGAGTTGATCCCAGGCACTTAGCAACAGAAGACTGGAGGCAGAGACCCGCCCCCATTTTAGCCATTTACCAAAGATTACTTATTTCATCTCTTTGATTCTTTAGAAACTCATTTTTTTTTCAAGGTAGGTAGCCCAGGTTGACCTGGAATTCACAATGTAATCTCAAGGTGGCCTCGATCTTCCTACCTCTGCCTCCTGAGTACTGGGATTAAAGGCATGCACCACCACACCCGGCTGGAAACTCATTATTTATGAGACTGACGTGCTGCCTACTGTGTTAAGAGGGCAACCGGAAACTCATATTTAAATAAGCAAAATAGCCAGGCAGATAATAAAGGAAAGGAAAGGCCTGGTGTGTGTGTGTGTATACATGTGTATATATACACAATAACAGCATATATATATATATATATATATATATATATATATATATTACAAATATTTATTTATATTTATTATTAATAATTTTATTATTATTATTAGCAAGATATTTCATATGGATACATCATGTGTTGGTACCCTGTTTTCCCATGTCCCTGCCCCCATTCTGTTGGGGATGCTCCTCAGTAGGGTTGCAGGTATTCTCCATGGGGTTGTAGTTTATGCATCGTGGGAGCATTAGTTAGTTATTTGGGGGGGGAGGGGCTATGCCTCTGGGCATGATGTCTCAACCTGTGGCTCTTACAACCTTTCCTCCCATCTTCCACAAAATTCCCTGAGCCGTGGTGGGTGAGTTTAAGTCTACTTCAGTGATGAGCTCTTAGGAGCCTCTGGATCTCTGCTTTGGTAGGTGTTGAGTATCCTTGGGGCCTGGTGCTGATAATCAGGAGCAGCATGGAAACAGCACTCTTGCTTATCTCTCCAATTCCTCTGTGGATTCAGCTGTGGCTTGGCCGAAGTGCAAGGGGGTAGTTTATCTCCTCCAGTCTCGCTACCTTCTAAAAAAGAAGATTCTCCAACAGAGAGTGAAGTCAGCATAGTTTCAATGGGATAAGCATTTGAGGTATGTAACCCCTCTTTTAGCCAAAGACTCGTGAGAACTTGACACTGGACAACACAATCTTTGTCTCCATAGGATTCTGATCTGGTTCTCAATTCCAGATATGGGTTCCTTTACACTGAGCAGATCTCTTAGCCAATCAGAAAGCTATTGGTTACCCACTGAGGCTGTGTGCCACTATTGCACTGCGTGTACATCGTGCCAGGGTGTTTGCTTCTGGGTAGCTTATACCTCTGGTTGCACAGACTGTTGTTGGCCATTTCTCCCCAGTAGCTCATGTAGAGCTTTCCAGCCCTAGATAGGCCTACTGTCTGGGGACTGGCTTTCTTTTGAATTCCAGCCAGGTCTCTCTGTGTGTTTTTCAGTCTCAGGGTGTCCTCGAACTCATGTTGATCCTTCTACCTCTGCCTCCCAAGTGCTGAGTGTTGGGATTAAAGGCATGCACCACCACACCCAGCTCATTCTCTCTGTGTTTTGTGTCAGCAGCATATGGTGTCTTCAGCAATAGGGTCTTTGCCTTTGCTTCAGGCAGGTGATCAATTGCTTTGACAAAAAGCTGTCTTGATTTGGGAAACTCATATGTCTCTCTGATCAACAGCTCAATGTGGGTAGCAACTAATCTCATAGACAGAAAAAAAAAATTCTTTTAAGTTTAGGCTTCATCCCACCCTCACCAGAGCCCTACTTTTCAGGTACTTCCCCCTTACTCCTATTGAGGGTTTATCTTTTAGGCTACCTCCAAGGATAAAGGCTTCTATGGTATCAGCTCATTTTGGATTTAATTTAGTATTTGTTTTTTTCCCCTCTTCTTCCCCTCCCCCCAAACCCTTCAATCCCTATTGTCTAGGCCTTGAGTTGCCTATCAGATTTACTGCAGATAAGTGACACCATGTGGTGTTTGTCTTTCTGTGATTGTGTGAGTTCCCTGAGTATGATCTGTTCCAAGTCTGTCCATTTTTCTACAAATTTCCTTGTATTGTTTTTCTTACTGCTGAGTAGCATTCCATTGTGTAAATGTACCACAACTTCGTTATCCATTCATCCAATAATGGGCATCAAGGTCAATTCCAGTTCTCAGCTATAATGAATTAAGCAGGTATAAATATGGTTGAGCAAATGTCTCTGTATTGATGCATGGACCATTTAGGATAAATGCCCAGTAAGAGAATAACTGGGTCTGTTAATAGCTCTATGTTCATCCTTTTCAGGAATCTCCAAATTGATTTCCATAGTGGTTGTATAAAGTGGATGAGGGTTCCTCTTTCCCCACATTCTCGCCAACATTTGTTGTCATTTGATTTTTTAATGATTGCCATCCTTACTGGGGTAAGGTGGACTCTTATAGTTGTTTTAATTTGCATTTCCCTAATGGTTAGGGATGTTGAACATTTTTTGAAGTGCGTTATTCATCTGTAATTCTTCCTCTGATAACTCCCTATTCAGTTCTCTGCCCCACTTTTGGAGTGGGTTGTTTGATTTTTTTTTTTATTGTTTAGTTTTTTGAGTTCTTTGTAGGTTCTAGAAATTAGGCTTCTGTCATTGGTATAGCTGGCTATACCAATATATAACTTCATGAGATCCCATTGGTTGAGTGATTGTTTACTTTCCTGGGCTACTGGGGTTTTGTTCTGAAAGTCTTTCCCCACTCCTATATCATGGAGGGTGCCTCCTATTTTTTTTCTTCCAGTAGAAGAGTTTCAATCTTCTATTGAGGTCTTTAATCCATTTGGACTTGATTTTTGATTTTGGAGAGATTGGGTCTAGTTTCATTTTTCTACATATGGTCATCCAATTTGTCCAACACCATTTGTTGAAGATACTGTCTTTTGTCCAGTCTGCGTTATTGGCATCTTTGTCAAAGATCAAGTAGCTGTAGTTACTTGACCTAAGGTCTGGGTCTTCAGTTTTGTTGCATTGGTCTGTTTCTGTTTTTATGCCAGTGCCATGCTGTTTTTGTTACTATGGCTTTGTAATTGTGGTAGTTTGAATATATGGCCCCCAATATATTCAGTGTTTTATTGGTTTATAGTTTGCATCTGCAATCACCTTGCTAGAGGCAATGTCACTGGGGGCCGGTCTTAAGGTTTGGTGGTGGGTTTGAGATTCCATTGTAAAGATAAAGATGTATGTTATTAATCAAGGAGTGTGCTGTGGCTCTTTTCTGGTTTCAATAAATAAATCCCTTCCTCCATAACTGTGTCTGGTCTGGAAGTTCATCTCAGCGAACCTGAAGCTGTCAGCAACAGTCTGTTTTTATGCCAGTACCAGTTTTGTTGTAGTGTGCTGTTTTGCTCTGTGTGCTGTGCGGCTGGTTGGCTTTTTCTCTCTCTGCTTGGCCCTGTGAAGGCAGGCCAGCTTCTTCTGCCATCATGGAACTTCCCCTGGATCTGTAAGCTTCAATAAATAATATCCCTTCCTCCATAACTGTGCCTGGTCTGGAAGTTCATCCCAGCGAACCTGAAACTGTCTGCTACAGTAATATAGCTTTAAATTGGGCATGATGATACCTCCAGAGGTGTTTTTCTTTTTTCCATGAGGATGTGTTTGGATATCTGAGTCTTGCTGCCATTCCATATGAATTTTGAGATCATTTTTTAATCTATGTGAAGAATGATGCTGGTATTTTTACTGGTATTGCATTAAATCTGTATATTGTTTTTGGTAGAGTTGCCATTTTCACAATATTAATTCTACCTATCCAAGAGCATGGGAGGTCTTTCCATCTTCTCAAGTCCTCCTGGATTTCTTTCTTGAGATTTTTTTTAATGTTTTCATTATATAGGTCTTTCACATCCTTGGTTAGTGTTATTCCAAGGTATTTAATTTTTTTGTTGCTAGTGAAAATGAGACAACCTCACTGATTTCTTTCTCTGTATATTTGTCCCTTGCATTTAGAAAGGATACTGATTTTGTGCATTGATTTTGTATCCAGCCACTTTATTGAAAGAATTTATCACCCCTTAGAAGTTTTGAGATGGAGACTTTCGGGTCACCTAAATTTAGGATCATATCATCTGCAAATAGGGCTAACTTAACTTCTTCCTTTCCAATTTGAATCCCTCTTATTTCTTTCTCCTATCTTATTGCTTGGGCTAGTATTTCTAGTATTATGTTGATGAGCAGTGGTGAGAGTGGGCACCACTGTCTTGTTCCCGATCTCAATGGGAACTTCTTGAGTCTTTCCTCATTCATTAAGTATTATTTGGGCTTTAGGTGCTTTATATATAGTCTTTATTGTGTTAAGATATAAACTCCCCATGCCTATTCTTTCCAGCAAATAACAGCATTAAAAAAAAATAGGAGTAGGGAGATGGCAAGCATGATCACCTGAGTTCAGACCTTATAGTAGGCACCTGTAATTTCAAGGATGCCTAATACAAAAAGGGAGGCAGAAACAGTAGAATCCCCTAGAAACTCATGGGCTATCTAGTCTGGCAAACACAGGAATGAACAATGAGAGATCCTTTCTCAGAGATGATGGAAGGAAGGCAAGAACTGACACCTGAAATTGTCTTCAGACCTCCATACATTCATGCACATATTCACACAAACAAACACATACACACATGTCATACATATAACAAAAAAATAACTGAATTATTATCTTAAAAATGTATAATTGGGCTGCAGAGATGGCTCAGAAGTTAAAGGTGCTTGCTTGCAAAGCCTGACAGCCTGGGTTCAATTCCCCAGCATTCACAGAAAGCCAGTCACACAAAGTGGCACATACAGATAGAGTTCATTTGCAGGGATAGGATACCCTGGTGTGACCACACTCACTCTCTCCCACTGTCTCTCTCTCTCTGTCTGTCTACTTCCTTCTGCCATTCTCACTCTAATACATAAATAAAAATATTATTAAAAATGTATAATTGAGCTTGGCATGGTGGCACATGCCTTTAATCCCAGCACTCAGGAGGCAGAGGTAGGAGGATCACCATGAGTTAAAGGCCACCCTGAGACTACATAGCGAATTCCAGGTCAGCCTGGACTAGAGTGAGACCCTACCTTGAGAACCAAAAAATAAAAATGAAAAAAAAAAAAAATGTATAATTGGTTTCTGACTGAACCAGGACATTGTGGACAAAGCAATACATGTAGATGTCTTAACCAGCTATGAGCTGATCCATGCTGATGTGCTCCAATGATGCAAGTGTCCTCTGTATGATCCATATCGGTAACCACAAGCTATAAATATCTACTAAGCTCTTGTAATATGGCGAACGTCACTAAGGATATGAGTTTTCAATTTAATTTACATTTATGTATATTTAAATATAAATTACCAAATGTGGCTCATGGCAATCATATTTCATGGCACAGTTCAATACAAAAAGGGTATGGTGGTTTGAATGTAAATGTCCCTCATAGCCATGTGATGTTATTGTGTGTATGTATGTATGTATTTATTTATGAGAGAAAAGAGAGAAAGAATGGGTGTGCCAGGGTCTCTAGCCACTGCAAAGAAACTCTGGATGCATGCGCTACCTTGTGCACCTGGCTTTACATGGGTACTGGGGAATCAAACCCAGGTCCTTAGGCTTTGCAGGCAAGTGCCTTAACTGCTTAGCCATCTCTCCAGTCCACCTCAGATAATTTTATTTTTATTTGAGCGTGAGAGAGAGAAAGAGAGAGAGAAGGGCAAGGGGAGAGAATGGGCACTCAAGGGCTTCTAGCCACTGCAAACAAACTACAGACACATGCACCACCTTGTGCATCTTGCTTATGTGGGTACTGGGGAATTGAACCTCGGTCCTTAGGCTTTGTAGGCAAGCTCCTTAACCACTAAGTCATCTCTTCAGCCCAGTCTCAGGTACTTTTTAAAGATTTTATTTTTTATTTATTTATTAGAGATAGAGTAAGGAAGAGAGAGAGAGTGAGTGAGAATGGGTGCACCAGGGCCTCTAGCCACTGCAGAAGAACTCCAGATGCATGCGCCACCATGTGCATCTAGTTTACATGGGACCTGGAGAATCAAACCAGGGTCCTTAGGCTTCACAGGCATGCGACTTAACTGCTAAGCCATCTCTCCAGCCCCTCTGGTATTTTTGATTAAGCATACTACTTGGTCCCCAGCTGGTGGAGTCTTTGTAAGGGGGAGCCTTGCTGTAGGGGGGTGTATTACTGGGGGTGGACCTTGGGATTGAGGAGTCTAGCCTACTGTGTGCCAGCTGGTGCTTGCTGTTCTCTAGGTACTGCTCTTGTATGATGAAATGAGCCAGGTTACTCCACCATGATAAAGCTTCCCCTCAAAACTAAGCCTGAAATAAGCCCTTTCTTTCCTCCCATAAGATGCTTTTGGTGTTTTATATCAGTAACAGGAAGGTAAACTGTAGCAAAGGGCAAGCCAAAATATCAAGGGCTGGTTCTCTAATGTGGCAATACCCTTGTTTTCTTAGTAACTGTATTAGTCAGGGTTCTCTAGAGGAACAGAATGGATAGGATGAATTGTATTAAAAGGGAATTTATTGGATTAGCTTACACAGTCCAGCAATAGCAGGTTGCAGGTCCGAGAGTCAAGAAACCCGGTAGCTGCTCAGTCCACGAGGCTGGAGGCCTCTGCAGTCCCAATCCGGCACTGAAGGCCTGGAGGCTTCCTGGAGAGACGCTGCTCTTCAGTCCACCCTGGTCTTCAGTCCACACTGGAGAGCAGCAACACCAAGCAGCAAGTACCAAGTGGAAAACACCAAGCAGCAAGCACCCAGTGGCAAGCAGCTAGCAGCACCGGCAGCCAGGTGGGAGAGAGAGCCTTTCTTCCCAGAGCTCCTTTTTATCAATGAGCCCCCTCCTCCAAGATGGGCCACCCACTCTGGGCCGCCCACTCTGGGGGAAGGGCTTACCCCTGGGGGAAGGATTCTTCCTTTAGTTAATCCTTCCTAGAGGCAGCCTCAGAGACACACTTATGAGGAATGTATGTGGATTCCTAAACAAATCAAGTTGACACAAACTTAACCATCACAGTAACCATGTTATGAAACATTTCATTTCAAGCCAGTCGGGATATCTGTTCATGATATTTCCTCTCAGTCAACATGTCTGTCTATATTATAGAGCAGACAACCGGGGATGGGGTGGGGTGGGCATAGTAGGCAAATGTGAAACTGCTTGTTACAAAGACTTCAGGCTAAGTATAATTGAAAAGGCAAGGCTGTGTATGACTAGAGGTAAGCACCAAACACAGGGGTTGTTCTTGCAAATTACACAACTGCCCATTAATTAGGAAGCTATCCAAGAGCGCTCTATTCACAATAGCTAGCAAATGGAAGCAGCCTAGATGTCCCACCACAAATGAATGGATAATAAAGATGTGGTACATTTACACAATGGAGTTCTACTCAGCGGTAAAGAAAAATGAAATTATGAAATTTGCAGGGAAATGGATGGATCTGGAAAGGATTATACTAAGTGAGGTAACCCAGGCTCAGAAAGCCAAACGTCACATGTTCTCTCTCATATGTGGATCCTAGCTACAAATAGACAGACTTGTGTGTGAACTGGAACCAAAAATTGGTACCAGAAACCAGTAAGCTGGTAAAAGGCTATAAGGGACGGAGGAAAGGGAAGGACTGAAGTGTATGGTATTGCACATATGTAAGTGGAAGGACTGATTACAAGGAGGGGAATGGCCTAACCAAGGCCATGGGTAGAGAATGCATAAAAGAAGGGCAAGGGGAGGGTCAATCTAATTTCAAAAGATTGTGAATAAGACTTATGTAAAACTACTTTTTGAATAATGGTACATCTAGAAGCTGTAGACTGTTACTAGAAAATTTTCAGTACCTGGGATGGGATACCTTCCAGTGAGTTGTTGGCCAAGGAGGTCCCGGTAGCCTCCAAAACATTAAAGGCTTTTGCCAAAGCCCTTGGTTTCCCTGAGAAACAGATAGTAAGACCCTATTGCTGAAGACATCTCTTGCCTGAGAGGCAAGGTCACTGAGAAAGCAAGCTGGTGCTGAGCAGAAAACCTTCTCCTGTAGACCAGCCAACTGAAAGCTGGAAAAGCTGCACTGCATGCAGAGTATGGGAGACAGAAGTCATCAGCAGTGAAAACAGTGGACGCTGAATATTCAAATTTGGCCAGACAGGCCCAAAGACTGAACAGGTGCAATAGTGGCATGTCTACTCGTGGGGTAACCAACTGCTCTATAATTGACTGAAGGCCCTCTCACGGGAGGGAATACATGCCTGGTACTGAAAAACCTAAGCAAAGTCTATGGTAGGTAAGGTCATAAACCTTAGGGGTATAAAGCATGCCCTTATCTAAATGTATATACTATTCCCACCAAGCTGCCCGGAAAATACTTCACTTAATGCTCATATTCACATATTAATGCTACTCTCACTTCTGGTTAGAGAAGCTTCTCTTTTCAGATGGCGATGACCACTGGGATGATCCAAGAGGCAACATAGTGCTGAGAAGAAGGGATGGAGAAGTGCCAAGCACTGAAACATCTCTGTCACACCTCCAAGGCTCAGGGATCATTGCGGAAGAGGGGGCGGATAGAATGGAAGAGCCAAAGGAAGGGTACGACTCCCTACAATGCAACTGCCCAGACAGAAATTGGCCTTGATATCCATGACCTTGCTGTGCCTAGCAATACCTCCGCAAGACCCTCATAGTAGAAGTAAAAGAGGATGACATCATATTAAAAAAAGAGACTAATGGAGAGAGAGAGGGGATATGATGGAGAGTGGAGTTCTAAAGGGGAAGGGGGGAGGGGAGGGGAAAAATACGCACCTTTGGTATGTAAGTATGTTTTGTTGTCAATAAAAAAAAAAATAAAAAAAAAAGATGTTAAAAAAAAAAAAGAAGTGAATGGTAAGAAGTGAATGTAGGTAACAAAGTAGTCTAGATAACCCATTAAAATAGTATTTAATGGTCCTGCTGGGCGTGGTGGCCCACGCCTTTAATCCCAGCACTTGTGAGGCAGAGGTAGGAGGATCACCGTGAGTTCAAAGCCATCCTGAGACTACAGAGTGAATTTCAGGTCAGCCTGAGCTAGACTGAAACCCTACCTCAAAAAAAAAAATGATATTGAATGGGGTTCGGAATATGGCTTGATGGTTAAAGGCACTTGTTTGCAAAGCCTGAAGGTATCTGTGGTTGATTCTCCAGTACCCACATAAAGCCAGATGTATAAAGTGGCGCAAGTGTGTGGAGTTCTTTTGCAGGAGGCCCTGATATGCCCATATTCTTGCTCTCATTCTCACTCAAATAAAATATTTTTTAAAAATAAAATGAGCCAGGCATGGTGGAGATTGCCTTTAATCCCAGCACTTGGGAGGCAGACATAGGAAGATTGCCATGAGTTTGAGGCCACCCTGAGACTACATAGTGAATTTCAGGTCAGCCTGGGCTACAGCAAGACTCTACCTCAGAAAAATAATTAATTAATTAATTAATTTAATTTAATGGTATTGAATATGATGTTTATTGTCTACAAAATTCTCTGCACATCCATGAAGTGAAAGACTAGCAAAATG
Source organism: Orientallactaga sibirica (assembly GCA_036365145.1). Taxonomy (NCBI): domain Eukaryota; kingdom Metazoa; phylum Chordata; class Mammalia; order Rodentia; family Dipodidae; genus Orientallactaga; species Orientallactaga sibirica. Next base: position 56,476 of record JAEOAD010000982.1, read on the forward strand.
GTATATATAAAATGATTTTTTTTTTTTTTTTTTTTTTTTTTTTTTTTTTTTGGTTTTTCGAGGTAGGGTTTCACTCTGGTCCAGGCTGACCTAGAATTAACTATGTAGTCTCAGGGTGGCCTTGAACTCACGGCAATCCTCCTACCTCTGCCTCCCAAGTGCTGGGATTAAAGGCATGTGCCACCACGCCCAGCTAAAATGATTCCATTTTGTCACAAGATTTTAGATAGATGATAGATAGAGAGATAGAGAGAGAGAGAGAGAGAGAGAGATAGGTCTGGAGAGATGGGTCAGTTATTAAAGTCACTTGCTTGCAAAATATGACATCCCAGGTTCGATTCTCCAGTACCCAGGTAAAGCCAGATGCACAAAGTGGCACATGTGTCTGTTTGTTTTGTTTGTTTTGCAGTGGCAAGAGGACCTGCCATGCCAGTTTTCTCTCTCGCTTCCCACTTATTCTCTCTCTCAAATAAAAAAAAATATTTTTAACAAATTCAAAGGATTTATCCAAATAATAATACTTAGCAGTAAAATTTAGGTAACAAGGAATATAAATTATAGGTAACTCTTTTTTATTACTTGTCTATGTTAAAGGTTTATTTGAAAATTGCTTACATGTGCCACTGACCCTCTGGTTTATTTCTTAGTGTCATATGAATTTTTAATGAGAAGCATAGCAGCAGAGCTGGGTAGATGGCTCAGTGATTAAAGGTGCTTGCTTGCAAAGCCTGCCTGCCCATGTTCAATGACCAAGTACCCATGTAAAGCCAGATGCAACATGTGACTCATGTGTTTGGACTTCTCTCTCTCTGCTTATAAATAAAGTAATTCATTAAAAATTTTAAAAAGGGCTGGAGAGATGGCTTAGTGGTTAAGCACTTGCTGGTGAAGCCTAAGGACCCCGTATCGAGTCTCAATTCCCCAGTACCCACGTAAGCCAGATGCACAAGGTGGCACATACATCTGGAGTTCATTTGCAGTGGCTGGAGGCCCTGGTGCACCCATTCTCTCTCTCTCTCTCTCTCTCTCTCTCTCTGTTGCTCTCAAATAAATAAATAAAAATAAAAATAAAAAAAGCAGGCTGGAGAGATGGCTTAGTGGTTAAGGCACATGCCTGTGAAGCCTAAGGACCCAGATTCAATTCTCCAGGTCCCATGTAAGCCAGATGTACATGGTGGCACATGCATCTGGAGTGTGTTTGCAGTGGCTAGAGGTTCTTGTGTGCCCAATCTCAATCTCACATCCATTCCTCCTCTCTCTGTCTCTAATAAATAAATAAAAATAATTTTTTAAAAATATAAATAAAAGATTTTAAAAAAGCAAACACAGCCAAGCGTGGTAGAACAAGTCCCTAAAAAGAGAGAGAGAGAGAGAGAGAGAGAGAGAGAGAGAGAGAGAGAGAGAGAGAGCTGGGCATGGTGGAACACGCCTTTAATACCAGCACTTGGGAGGCAGAGGTAGGAGGATCACCGTGAGTTCAAGGCCACCTGAGACTACATAGTGAATTCCAGGTCAGCCTGAGCTAGAGTGAGACCCTACTAGAAAAACCAAAAAAAAAAAAAAAAAAAAAAAAAAATAGAGCTGGGCGTGGTGGCATACACCTTTAATCCCAGCACTTGGGAGGCAGAGGTAGGAGGATCGCTGTGAGTTCGAGGCCACCCTGAGACTACATAGTGAATTCCAGGTCAGCCTGAGCTAGAGTGAGACCCTACCTCGAAAAAAAAAAAAAAAGAGGCCTGGCATGGTGGCGCACGCCTTTAATCCTAGCACTTGGGAGGGCAGAGGTAGGAGGATGACAGTGAGTAAAAGACCAGCCTGAGACAACATAGTGAATTCCAGGTCAGCCTGGGCTACAGTGAGACCCTTTCTCACACACACACACACACACACACACACACACACACGATCTGAACTGGTCAACTGGATAAAGCAGGTGACCTTCCCTGATGGGTATCACCCAGTCTGTGGAGAGCCTGAACAGAACAACAGGGCAGAAGGCTGGATTTGCTTTCTGCCTCTTTTTCTTTTGTTTTGTGATGATCTCATGAAGCCAGGCTCTCCTTGAACTTGCACTTGGCTGAGGCTGCCTTTTTATTTTCAAGGTAGGGTCTCATTCTAGACCACCCTGAGCTGGAAATCACTATGTAGTTTCAGGCTTTGAACTCACAGCGAACTGCCTAAATAAAACTATTTAAAACAAAAACAGAATAGATAATTTTGCAATTGTCCATGAAGAACCTGTGAGGTCTGATGGTGTGGCCCAGAAGTAAACTGCTTGCCTAACATGCAGTAGCCCTTGGGTCACTCCTCCGCACTACAAAAGAAAGAAAAAGAAAGAAAGGAGGGCAGGAAGGGGAGAGGGAGGAAGGAAGGAAGGGAGGGAGGGAGGAAAAGAAAAGAAAAGGAAGAAAAGAAAAGAAAGGGTTTCTGGAAGTCTAACATGATTTCTCTACCTAGATTCACTGACCCAATAAATTATATTACCATCATAACAAACAAACACCCCCTTCTCCACTAGTACAATGGTGCTACTCAAACAAAGCACATCTTCCCACGTACTGCTGGATTCTGTTTCTAATATTTTATTTTACCTTCTTTCTTTCTGGAGCAGGATGTCTTTTTTAAAAAAAAATTATTTGCAAGTATAGAGAGAAGAGATTCAGACAGAATGGGCATGCCAGGGTCTCCAGCCACTGTCAACAAACTGCAGATGTACATGACACTTGGTGTATCTGGCTTTGATAGTATTAGCCTAGCTTCATAACAAGTTTTGTTACTGTGAAAATTTTTTATAAGGGTTGAGGATTTAGCTCAGTAGAAGAGAGTTTACCTAGCAAGCACAAGGGTTAGGTAGTCACCGTAGAAAAAAACAAGCTTTGTAATCAATACAAATCTCACAAAACAAGTATGAATAAATATACTTTAGTTATGCTATTAATTAAATGGGATTTTGTGTATAGGTATAGTAACTACCACTTCAAAGTATTTTCCAAGGGAATAATAAATCCTAGGTTTAAAACAACTAATAGATCAAAATTTCTTGACACTCATTTTGGAGTCTCCTTATCCTGAGATTTAAATTTTTTTTTAATTTTTTTATTGACAACTTCTTTACTTACAGACAATAAACCATGATATTTCCCTTCTTATTTTAGCTAGGCCAACATCATAAAGAGCTACAGAAATGGATAGAATCAATTAAGCATAAGGTAATTTTCCCCTACATCATTTGGAGACTATTTTGTGCTTGAATCTCAGAGTACAGATATTGACAAGGCCTGTGATCCCAGCACTGTGGAGGCTGAAGCAGAAGGATCAGAAGTTCCAGGGTAGCTGTGGCTATATGAGGTCCTGTCCCCAACAACAACAACAAAATAATAATAATAATAACAATAATGTGAAGATTTGACATCATTTGGTTTGAATAAGCAAACTAAGAGTTAAGTGGAAACTGGGCCAATAATGTACCTGCTCATGATCAACCTCCACAGGTCTTAATGATCCAGGTGACAGACTCTGAGAGGGGTGGGGTCAGAGACCCAGAGTACGTCCAGTAATCTGGGCAGGTAGGCATCAGGCAGGAAGGGTCGAATGACCCAAACTGCACCAGCGTGTCCTGTCCAAAAGAAGGAGTCACATAATCATGAAAACCACTCAGGATCTGAAGACAGTGATTCTCAGGGAAAGTCCAGGAACTAACAAAGGTCCAAGGGATCTCCAGGTATCCTGGGCAGCCTCTGAAGCAATCATCTCTGCTTTGGGCAGAATCATTCTGGGTATTTCTGATAGGTATGAGGTAGTGGCTACCTGATAACCAAAGACTTCTCTTTTCAAGGACACACACCAGGGTAACAACAACGCCCACTCTGGGCCGCCCACTCTGGGAAAGGGCTTACCCCTGGGGAAGGATTCTTCCTTTAGTTAATCCTTCCTAGAGCAGCCTCAGAGACATAGGTCTATGAGGAATCAGTTATTAAAGTCACTTGCTTGCAAAATATGACATCCCAGGTTGATTCTCCAAAGGTAAACCAGATCACAAAGTAATGTGTCTGTTTGTTTTGTTTGTTTTGCAGTGGCAAGAGGACATTTCATTTTCTCTCTCGTCTCCCACTTATTCATCTCTCTCAAATAAAAAAATATTTTTAACAATTTCAAAGGATTTATCCAAATAATATGTCTGCAGTAAAATTTAGGTAACAAGGAATATAAATTATAGGTAACTCTTTTTATTACTTGTCTATGGGGTTTATTTGAAAATTGCTTACATGTGCCACTGACCCTCTGGTTTATTTCTTAGTGGAATTTTTAATGAGAAGCATAGCAGCAGAGCTGGGTAGATGGCTCAGTGATTAAAGGTGCTTGTTACAAAGCCTGCCTGCCCATGTTCAATGACCAAGTACCCATGTAAAGCCAGATGCAACATGTGACTCATGTGTTTGGACTTCTCTCTCTGCTTATAAATAAAGTAATTCATTAAAAATTTTAAAAAGGGCTGGAGAGATGGTTGTTAAGCACTTGCTGGTGAAATTAAGGACCCTGCCCAGTCTAATTAGTAAGCCAGATGCACAAGGACATATATCTGGAGTTCATTTGCAGTGGCTGGAGGCCCTGGTGCACCCATTCTCTCTCTCTCTCTCTCTCTCTCTCTCTGTTGCTCTCAAAAAATAAAAAAATAAAAATAAAAAAAGCAGGCTGGAGAGATGGCTTAGTGGTTAAGGCACATGCCTGTGAAGCCTAAGGACCCAGATTCAATTCTCCAGGTCCCATGTAAGCCAGATGTACATGGTGGCACATGCATCTGGAGTGTGTTTGCAGTGGCTAGAGGTTCTGGTGTGCCCATTTTCTCTCTCTCAATCTCACTGCCTCCATTCCTCCCTCTCTCTGTCTCTAATAAATAAATAAAAATAATTTTTTAAAAATATAAATAAAAGATTTAAAAAAAGCAAACACAGCCAAGCGTGGTAGAACAAGTCCCTAAAAAGAGAGAGAGAGAGAGAGAGAGAGAGAGAGAGAGAGAGAGCTGGGCATGGTGGAACACGCCTTTAATCCCAGCACTTGGGAGGCAGAGGTAGGAGGATCACCGTGAGTTCAAGGCCACCTGAGACTACATAGTGAATTCCAGGTCAGCCTGAGCTAGAGTGAGACCCTACTTCGAAAAACCAAAAAAAAAAAAAAAAAAAAAAAAAAAGAGCTGGGCGTGGTGGCATACACCTTTAATCCCAGCACTTGGGAGGCAGAGGTAGGAGGATCGCTGTGAGTTCGAGGCCACCCTGAGACTACATAGTGAATTCCAGGTCAGCCTGAGCTAGAGTGAGACCCTACCTCGAAAAAAAAAAAAAAGAGGCCTGGCATGGTGGCGCACGCCTTTAATCCTAGCACTTGGGAGGCAGAGGTAGGAGGATGACAGTGAGTAAAAGACCAGCCTGAGACAACATAGTGAATTCCAGGTCAGCCTGGGCTACAGTGAGACCCTTTCTCAAACACACACACACACACACACACACACACACACACACACGATCTGAACTGGTCAACTGGATAAAGCAGGTGACCTTCCCTGATGGGTATCACCCAGTCTGTGGAGAGCCTGAACAGAACAACAGGGCAGAAGGCTGGATTTGCTTTCTGCCTCTTTTTCTTTTGTTTTGTGATGATCTCATGAAGCCAGGCTCTCCTTGAACTTGCTACTTGGCTGAGGCTGCCTTTTATTTTCAAGGTAGGGTCTCATTCTAGACCACCCTGAGCTGGAAATCACTATGTAGTTTCAGGCTGGCCTCGAACTCACAGCGAACTGCCTAAATAAAACTATTTAAAACAAAAACAGAATAGATAATTTTGCAATTGTCCATGAAGAACCTGTGAGGTCTGATGGTGTGGCCCAGAAGTAAACTGCTTGCCTAACATGCAGTAGCCCTTGGGTCACTCCTCCGCACTACAAAAGAAAGAAAAAGAAAGAAAGGAGGGCAGGAAGGGGAGAGGGAGGAAGGAAGGAAGGGAGGGAGGGAGGAAAAAGAAAAGAAAAGGAAGAAAAGAAAAGAAAGGGTTTCTGGAAGTCTAACATGATTTCTCTACCTAGATTCACTGACCCAATAAATTATATTACCATCATAACAAACAAACACCCCCTTCTCCACTAGTACAATGGTGCTACTCAAACAAAGCACATCTTCCCACGTACTGCTGGATTCTGTTTCTAATATTTTATTTTACCTTCTTTCTTTCTGGAGCGGGATGTCTTTTTTTTTAAAAAAAAAATTATTTGCAAGTATAGAGAGAAGAGATTCAGACAGAATGGGCATGCCAGGGTCTCCAGCCACTGTCAACAAACTGCAGATGTACATGACACTTGGTGTATCTGGCTTTGATAGTATTAGCCTAGCTTCATAACAAGTTTTGTTACTGTGAAAATTTTTTATAAGGGTTGAGGATTTAGCTCAGTAGAAGAGAGTTTACCTAGCAAGCACAAGGGTTAGGTAGTCACCGTAGAAAAAAACAAGCTTTGTAATCAATACAAATCTCACAAAACAAGTATGAATAAATATACTTTAGTTATGCTATTAATTAAATGGGATTTTGTGTATAGGTATAGTAACTACCACTTCAAAGTATTTTTTTCCTAGGTTTAAAAGGGAATAATCAAAATTTCTTGACACTCAGAGTTTGAGAAAATTTTTTTAACTAATAGGGTCTCAGATCAAAATTTCTATGAGTCTCAGGGTTTTGGAGTCTCCTACCCTTATCCTGAGATTTAAATTTTTTTTTAACGCCCGGCTTTTTTATTGACAACTTCTTTACTTACAGACAATAAACCATGATATTTCCCTTCTTATTTTAGCTAGGCCAACATCATAAAGAGCTACAGAAATCGGTGGATACTTTCCCGTCAATTAAGCATAAGGTAATTTTCCCCTACATCATTTGGAGACTATTTTGTGCTTGAATCTCAGAGTACAGATATTGACAAGGCCTGTGATCCCAGCACTGTGGAGGCTGAAGCAGAAGGATCAGAAGTTCCAGGGTAGCTGTGGCTATATGAGGTCCTGTCCCCAACAACAACAACAAAATAATAATAATAATAACAATAATGTGAAGATTTGACATCATTTGGTTTGAATAAGCAAACTAATATTTCCTTAAGTGGAAACTGGGCCAATAATGTACCTGCTCATGATCAACCTCCACAGGCTGCTTCTTAATGATCCAGGTGACAGACTCTGAGAGGGGTGGGGTCGTCAGAGACCCAGAGTAGGTCCAGTAATCTGGGCAGGTAGGCATCAGGCAGGAAGGGTCGAATGACCCTAACTGCACCAGCGTGTCCTGTCCAAAAGAAGGAGTCACATAATCATGAAAACCACTCAGGGATCTGAAGACAGTGATTCTCAGGGAAAGTCCAGGAACTAACAAAGGTCCAAGGGATCTCCAGGTATCCTGGGCAGCCTCTGAAGCAATCATCTCTGCTTTGGGCAGAATCATTCTGGGTATTTCTGATAGGTATGAGGTAGTGGCTACCTGATAACCAAAGACTTCTCTTTTCAAGGGACACACACCAGGAATAACAACAACAACAATAATAATTATTATTATTTTGGTTTTTCGAGGTAGGGTCTCACTCTAGTCAAGCTGACCTGGAATTCACTATGTAGTCTCAGGGTGGCCTAGAACTCATGGCAATACTCCTACCTCTGCCTCCTGAGTGCTGGGATTAAAGGTGTGTGCCACCACGACTGGCTTAGGAATTATTCTTTTAAAATGAGTATAGGGCTAAGGGTGTAGCCTTGTGGTAGAGAGATTGCCTAGCATGCTCAAAGCAGTGAGTTGTATCCCCAGAAGTGCAATGAATAAGGAAGAAAGGAGGAAGAGAGGAAGGAAGGGAAAGAGGGAGGGAGGGAGGGAGGGATGGAAGGAAAGAAAGTCTAGAATCCTGGACTAAGAAGAGAGAGAGAAGAAGAGGGAGATGGAGTTAGATGGAGGTGAGACTCCAGAGAGGGAGATGGAAATGAAGATAGAGTAATGACGTGATGATTTGGGGGGGGGCAGCTCCTTTGGAAAATTGAATATTGAGGAATTCATCCTGGAGATTTGACAAAAGATATAGGGTTCCTCATAGCCAGGCATCAAGTTTTCGTAGAGCTTTTCTCCTACCTGTGGGAGATAGCCAGAGAATAGAAAGCTGCTCTGGGTGTTTTCACAAGTACTTAGAAGGAGCTGGTATCCGAAACAGAGGAGGGGACAGAATGGGTTCCTGAATGCCCAAGTCCTTAGCAGCATGGCAGCTAACCCAGAAGGCTCAGGGTCTGCCAGTGCAATCACCCTGCAACGTGATCCAGGGCTGGGGCTGTCTCAACATGGCACCCTCCATGGAAAATCTACTGCAGAAAACCTGAATACAGTTCACCTAATTGTGCAGCTAAAAAAAGGGAAATAAACACAATATATTTAATACAATAAATTTAAAAAAAAAACATTTCACCAACAAAATAGGAACAATGGACATCTTACCATATCAATTAAGATAATCCACCTGGTGGTTACATATAAACAACCACAGGAGTGAAACTAGATTTAACTTGGTAATTATGAATATTATAAACATTGCTGAATTAAATTAGACTCAGAATGAAATGAATGGATTGTGTGTTAACAAGGCCAGTACATTTGCAGATATAGGTGCCACTGTTCCTATTAAGTATAATTTCTTACATTTAAATTTAAATTGGTTGAAATAAATATTAATTTGTAATATCACTAACCACATTCTTTGTGTTTCTCTTTCGTTCTGTCTTTGCAGGATATCACTATGTAGCCCAGGGTGGCCTCAAACTCATGATCTTCCTCCCATAGCCTCCCAATTACTCAATTTATACCCCATGGCTTGTGCCTATTCTGTTAGATTGTGCTTTTTTTTTTTTTCTATTTGAAATACATTCTTGGGCTGGAAAGATGCTCTATGGTTAAAGGAGCTTGCTTGAAAAGCTTGACAGCCTGAGTTCAATTCCCCAGTACCCACATAAACCCAGATGTAGAAAGCAGCACATACATTTAGAGTTCATTTGCAATGGCAAGATGCCCTATATGCCAATTCTCTCTCTCTCTCTCTCTCTGTCTCTCTCTCTCCCCTTGCAATTAAATAAAAATATTTAAAAGAAATATATTCTCAATAATATTGGATTTTAATCATTGTTTATTTTTACTAGTGTATTGATCCAGGACCCTACCTCGAAAACCCCCTCCCAAAAATGTCACACATTAATTCTACAAAATAGTGGGTTTCATTGTAATATTCTCATACATGTATACAGCATATTTTGATTATATCCACTTCCTATTTTCCTCCCTTACCCTCCCCTCCCCCTGTTGATTCCAATATTCTTTTTAAAAATATCAATATTCTTTTCTTTTTTTTTTTTTTGGTTTTTCGAGGTAGGGTCTCACTCTAGCCCAGGCTGACCTGGAATTCACTCTGTCTTCTCAGGATGGCCTTGAACTCACAGCAATCCTCCTACCTCTGCCTCCCAAGTGCTGGGATTAAAGGCATGCGCCACCACGCCCAGCTTAAAAATATCAATATTCTTATAGCATATAATCTTTAGTGTAATATTCATCTTCTCATTCTGGAATACAGCACACCATTTCAAGTTGAAGTTGTGTAAGGCTTCTTTTTTACCTTTAAAAATACTCCTATCACAGCCAAACCATTTTCTTCCAGGGCTGCATCCTCAAAGCTTGCAAACTTTACTGCATTCCAATGCACTAAGTGCAGCTGAAACATGATTAAAAGTGGGCTTAACACATGACCATATAGGATTGCTTCAAAATGTAGAGACAGCTTCATCCAACATATGATATATAATATTGTTTCCTCATCCAAAAGGAAGCCACTGAGAAAAGCATATGACAATGTGGTGTGAAATGAGATAGGAAGAAAGAATGGGAAGAAATGGTGGCAAGGGCAACATTTAACATTACTTTGGAAGACAGGGACTTATTAGGGGAGAAAAAATTCATATAGTAATGTAACATTTCTGTGAGAAATCAACACTTCTTCGTTCCCATCCTAATTTGCATAAAACACTAATCTCCAAACTACATTTGCATCTAAAGGAGAGAAGTTGTCTATATTAAGAGAAATAGAAAACTAGACAGGAATTGAAGACAAATCTCTTCCCAGGAAGGATGACCAGTTACAATGATTTTATTTTTATCATCACATTTAAAATTAAATTAAGGGGAAAGTTGCAAGAAGAAATTCTATTTCCTGATGCTCTCTCTACATTTCCTATAGATCATTCCTCATCCGTCATTCATGCATGACTGTATTATCACCTAGCCTCCCAAATAAGACATTCTGAGGTCATGGTTAGCTTTGCCTTCTCCTCTCCTCAAGGCCTCCAAGTCCTAGTGTTTTGGTGCTTTTACTTCTGAACTGTTTAATAGATCTTGCTGTTTCTATTCCTTTTCACTACAAACTTCACTTGGGTTGCCACTATTTCTCACTTGGACTAATACAGCCTTGTAGCTCTACACCGCCACCTGCCTTAAAATTTGAGCCTTGTTCATAGCTTGGAAGAATTCAATTTCAGGATCTTAAGGTTTAGGTCATCTACATTATTTAAGATGTACATAATTTTTACGTGTTTAAACTGGGAAAAATCAAATATGTCCGTGAATGAGCTAAACAGCAATTTCAAGAATCATCTGATTCTTCCTGTAATTGCTTTGAACTAGAAACATCAGTACTATGCTCACTTTCCCACAGCTGTTACTCTCCCTGACCTTCTCAACATACCTCTGCTGGGTAGCATTTGCTGTCCACAGTGTGCTCGGAGCCCCAGGCATCGATGGCCCCCCAGTGAAAGTGGAACTGCTTCAGTCGGTAGTTGTGTTCCAGGGGTCCTCCCTCGATCACTGAAATGGCACATCCAGCAATTCAGGGAATGTGGTGAAGAGGTGGACCCACAATGGGAACTCTCTGGTGTACTGTGGGATGTGCTATATCATACACAGTTTTTTGTTTTTTTTGAGGTAGGGTCTTGCTCTAGCCCAGGCTGACCTGGAATTCACTGTGTAGACTCAGGGTGGCCTTGAACTCTCGGCGATCCTCCTACCTCTGCCTCCAGAGTGCTGGAATTAAAGGCGTGTGCCACCACACTCGGCTTACGCAGCTATTTATAAAACTGATTTCCATGCAGCTTATACATGTATAATAAGGACAAGACCAAGTGAAATCAAGACTGAATCACAAACCGATCACCATGCAAACTGCCACTGCAGATGAACTCCAGATGCATGTTCCAATCGCTACATCTGGTTCTGTGTGGGTACTGGGGAACTGAACCTGGGTCAGCAGGCTTTACAAACAAATGTCTTCAACCACTGATTTTATTTTATTGAGACATTGTCTCGTGTATCCAAGGCTGGTCTCCAACTCACTGTGTAGTCAAGGATGAACTTTTGACCCTCCAGCACCACTTCACAAGTACTGGGATTATAGTTGTGGGTCACCATGCCCCATTTATTTATTTATTTATTTTAGTTTTTTTTTTTTTTTTTTTTTTTTTGAGGTGGGGTCTCACTCTAGCTCAGGCTGACCTGGAGTTCACTATGTAGTCTCAGGGTGGCCTTGAACTCATGGTTATCCTCTTACCTCTGCCTCCCGAGTGCTGGGATTAAAGGCGTGCACCACCACGCCCGGCTCCCCATTTATTTTGGGAGTTGAACTGGTCCAGTTTTCCCTTGTGTACAATAACATGCAAATTTCTCTCCCCACATTTATCCAATTTAATCAGATAAAACTAAAACAAAAATATTTTATTTTTTTTTTAACTCTTAGGCAAGGCTTGCTTCAAACTTGCATTTCTCTTGTCTTAGCTAGGCTTCAAGGCATGCACCACCATATCCATTCTCTTTCTTTTTGTATATCCTATTCTTTGTGCTTCAACTTTGGAAAGTATTACTGTTCCTTTCCCTTTTATTGAAATGCAAGAGGAAATCTGCAAGTCAAACATTTTCACCAGGGAGATGTTGGCCAAACAGCATACAGTCTCAGAAAGGAGGACAAAGATTTTAAGATCTAGTGCAATCAAGGCATGGTGGCTCATGCACATAATCCCACCACTGTGGAGACTGAGGTAGGAAGATCACTGAGTTCAGGGCCAGCCTAAGGCTATAGTGAGTCCCTGTTTCAAAACAGCTTGTAAAGCCTGACGACCCATGCGTTGATTCCTCAATGCCCACGTAAGCCAGATGTACAAAGTGGCATATTCATCTGGAGTTCGTTTGCAGTGGCAAGAAGCCCTGGTGTGCCCATACTCTGTCTCTGTCTCTCTCTCTCTTTCTCTCTCTCTCCTTGCAAATAAATAAATAAATAAATAAATAAATAAATAAATAAATAAATTTTTAAAGAGAAGATATACATTGTTGACCTCTGGCCTGTATATGTACACATACATATATGCACACACACACACATGTGTCCATACACAGTTACACAAGCATATCACACATGCACATATACACATGCAAAAATAAGAGTGGCTCATAAATATTCTCACTACAAACAAGTGTTAATTATGTAATGTGACAGATGTGTTAGTGTGATATCATTCCACAATGTAGACATATATGAAAACATCACATTATACCCAATTAATGTATACAATCATTATCAATGAATAACAAATACAAAAATTATCACTCATCTCCCTTTGGATAGAGTTGACAATGTAAACCATCCACACAATGTACCACTGACTTTATAGCGGTGGGTAATCAATACCATCAATTTAGACTACTTTCCTAAAACTAGTGAAATCAATACATTATAGGAATAATTTTTTGGGGGGGAGAGAGACACAGAGACAGAGAGAGAGAGGGAGAGGAAGATAGATAGAGATGGGCGCGCCAGCAGCCTCTCAGCAACTGCGAATGAAATCCAGATGCGTGCGCCCCCTTGTGGTCAAGTGCGGCATTGCGCCTCTTTGCATCTGGCTAAACGTGGGACCTGGAGATTGGAACCACTGGAGACTGGAACCAGCATTCTTAGGCTTAGGGGGCAGGGGCCTTAACCGCTAAGCCTAAGAACCCGGTTCCAATCTCCAGGTCCCACGTTTAGCCAGATGCAAAGTGATGCAAGGGCGCAATGGCGCATTTGACCACAAGGGGGCGCACACATCTGGATTTCGTTCACAGCAGCTGAGAGACTGCTGGCGCGCCCATCTCTATCTGTCGCCCTCTCCCTCTCTGTCTCTCTCTGTGTCTCTCTCCAAAAATAATAAAATAATAAAAAATTTTAAAAAATAAATTGTAAAAGTCATCTTCCCTTATGCTTTGATTAGTGCTGACTTTTTTCCTTTGAATTTTCTAAGGCATATCAGTTCCTCACTCTTTCCATATGATCAGATCCTGCCAATATCTATACATGGTCAAATCAAAATAACCACACTAAAACCATTCATTCCTTCTATCATATTGATCTTCAGTTTATTGGATCATCAGCTAACTTTTACATGACAAATGATTGAGGCTGGCAATTCCAAGGACAAAATACACTGGATATATCATGCAGTGGTCTGCCATGTATCTTACTGGCTTAAAAAGTTTTCCGACATAAATTCCTCATTAAAAAATAGTTTTGCCAGGCGTGGTGGCGCACGCCTTTAATCCCAGCACTCGGGAGGCAGAGGTAGGAGGATCGCAGTGAGTTCGAGGCCACCCTGAGACTACATAGTGAATTCCAGGTCAGCCTGAGCTAGAGTGAGAGCCTACCTCAAAAACCAAACCAAAAAAAAAAATAGTTTTGAGAAAAATCAAAAAAAGAAAAAAAAAGAGAACAAAAAAAATTATTTAGAGCTGGGTATGTTGGCACATGCCTTTTATCCCAGCACTTGGGGAGAGGCAGAGGTAGGAGGATCGCCATGAGTTTGAGGCCACCCTGAGACTATATAGTGAATTCCAGGTCAGCCTGAGCTGGAGTGAGACCCAACATCGAAAAACCAAAAAACAATAATAAAATAATAATAATAATTATAAATAATAAATAGTAATAAAATAGTTTTGGATGCTAGGCATGGTGGCACATGCCTTTAATCCCAGCACTCTGGAATCAGGGTAGGAGGATCACTGTGAGTTTGAGGCCAGCCTGAGACTACATAGTGAAGGTCAAGGTTACCCTGGACTAGAGTGAGACCCTACCTCGAAAAACCAATAAAAAGTTAGTTTGGGGCTGGGAAGATTGCTGAGTGGTTAAAGTTGTTGCTTGCAAAGCCTGATAGCCTGGGACTGATTCCCCAGTGCCCGTGTGAAGGCAGATGTACAAAGTGGCATATGCTTCTGGAGTTCATTGGTGGCAGCAAGAGGCCCTGGATTGCCCATACTCACGGTTTCTTCCCACTCTCTCTGTTCATAAATAAACAAATGAAATCATCTGAGGGCTGGGGAAATAGCTCAGTGGTTAAAGGTGCTTTCTTGTAAAGCCAGCAGGCCTGGATTAGATTCCCTAGTAACCACGTAAAGCCAGACACACAAAGTGGCACATGTGCCTGGAGTTCATTTGCAGTCACAAGAGATCCTACTGTACCAATTCTCTGTCTTTCAAATAAATAAATTTTTATTTATTTATTTATATATTTTGGTTTTTCGAGGGAGGGTCTCACTCTGTATTCTCAGAGTGGCCTCGAACTCATGGTGATCCTCCTACCTCTGCCTCCCGAGTGCTGGGATTAAAGAAAAATATTTTAAAAACATTTTGTGGGCTGGGGAGATGGCTCAGCAGTTAAAGGTGCTTGCTTGCAAAACCTGCCAACCCTGGTTCAATTCCCCAGTATTCAAGTAAAACCACATGCACAAGGTGGCACATGTATCTGGAGTTCATTTGCAGCACACAACAGGTTCTAGCATGTTCATTCTCTCTCTCCCCCCCTTAAATAAATAAAAATATTTTTAAAATAGAACAAATCACAACAAATTCTGGTGAGAATGTGGGGAAAAGGGACTTCCTATACAGTGCTGATGGGAATGTAAATTAGTCCAGCTACAATGTAAATCATTGTGGAGATTCTTCACAAAACTGAAAATAAAACTACCATATAGACCAGCTATACCATGCCTGGGTACATATATGAAGAACCCTAAGTCAACATAGCACAGGGATACTTGCATATCCATATTTATTGCAACGGTATTCATAATAGCTAAAGTATAGAATTTGTCTAGATATGCACCAACAAAGGAAAAGATAAAGAAAATGTGACATATATACACAATGGAGTTTTAATCAGCCATAAAGAATAATATTTTGTTAGGCTGGAGAAATGGCTTAGCAGTTAAGGAGCTTGCTTGCAAAACTTGACTGCCTGGGTTCAGCTCCTCAGTACCCACACAAAGCCAGATGAACAAAGTGGCACATATATCTGGAGTTCGTTTGCAGTGGCAAGGGACCCCCACCATGTCCATTCTTCTCTCTCTCTCCTTGCACATAAATCAATAAAAATGAGGGAAAAGAGGGTACCAACACAGGATGTATCCATATGAAACATCTTGTTAATAATAATATTAATAAACATTTTAAAAAAGAATAATATTTTGTCATTTGCTGGAACATGGATGTAACTGGAGATCAACCTAAGGGAAATAAGCCAGACTCAGAAAGATAAATATCACAGGTTTTCTCTCATTTGTGGATATTAATTTTATAAATGTATAAAGCCATGTGCGTGTGTGTGTGTGAAAGCAGAAGAGAAACTGGGAGAAGAATGAAAGTAGCAAGGAGAAAAAGAGGAAAATATGGGGCAAATATGGTCAAAACATATACTTGAAAGAAATTGTTTTTGTTTTGTTTTGTTTTGTTTTGGGGTGTTTGGATTTTTGTTGAGAAAAGTCCAACAGACTGGCCTTTGTAGGAGAGAGATAGAGAGAGAAAGTGAATTGGCACACCAGGGCCTCCAGACACTGCAATCAAACTCCAGACGCGTGTGCCACCTTGTGCACATGAGTTGCAGTTAGGTTCACATTGCTGGCAGAAATCACCCAGCCAAGA
Source organism: Orientallactaga sibirica (assembly GCA_036365145.1). Taxonomy (NCBI): domain Eukaryota; kingdom Metazoa; phylum Chordata; class Mammalia; order Rodentia; family Dipodidae; genus Orientallactaga; species Orientallactaga sibirica. The sequence continues at coordinate 72,509 of JAEOAD010000982.1, forward strand.
GCAGCTTTTGGGAACAAGGGTTTATTTTGGCTTACAGGCTTGAGGGGAAGCTCCATGATGGCAAGGGAAAACAATTGCATGAGCAGAGGGTGGACATCACCTCCTGGTGGACATCAGGTGGACAACAGGAATGGGAGGGTGTGCCAAACACTGGCAAGGGGACACTGACTATAATACCCATAAGCCCACCCCCAACAATACACTGCCTCCATGAGGTGTTAATTCCCAAATATCCATCAGCTGGGGACTTAGCATTCAAAACACCTAAGTTTATCAGGAACACCTGAATCAAACCACCACATTCTGCCCCTGGCCCCCATAAACTGATAACCATACATGATGTAAAATGCAATGCATTCAGTCCATCTTTAAAAGTCTCCATAGTTTTATGAGTCCTAATGATGTTCAAACATCTCCATAATCCAAGGTTTTTTTTTGTTTTGTTTTTGCAAGGTAGGGTCTCACTGTGGTCCAGGCTGACCTGGAATTAACTATGTAGTCTCAGGGTGGCCTCGAACTCTCGGCGATCCTCCTACCTCTGCCTCCCGAGTGCTGGGATTAAAGGCGTGCGCCACCACGCCCAGCAATCCAAGGTTTTTTAATTGAGCCATAATACCAAAAAATCCCCCCACAAACCCACAATGGCACAGAATAAACATTCACACTACAAAAGATGGCATTGGGCATAGCAAAGAAATATCCAACCAATACAATACTTAAACAGGGCAAACATCAAAAACTCCAAGTCCAACAATTCTAACCAGTGACAAGTCTCCAAGTCCAGCAACAAGTCTCTGGAGTTCCAACTCCACCCCTCCAGAGCTAGGCTACTCACAGTCTACTCACTTCATCCACGGCCAACAGCTCTCTGGAGCAGCCATCTCATGGTGCCAGCATCTCCACTGGGTCTCCACTGCAACCCACGGTCCAGGCTCCATTGGGTCTCCATGCAGCCATCCAGCAAACCCGCTCCACACTGCCCATGGCCGTTTCCAAACATAAGACCGTGTTGCAAATTCAATGACCCTCTCTTTCCTGCATTTCTTATACTCCATAATACCAGGTAGAGTGCCAATTTTCTAATCCAAGGGGAAATAAATCAGACTTTGAAGAATAGGACACTCCTTGAGCACTCAGGCCCCTTCAAAAGAGTCTGCATTCTTCCTGTTGCCCCAGTGCAGGTCAGCTGGCCCAGTCTCAAAGGTTGTAATCTCATATAATTACAGATGAATGGACAGAAGTTTCAGCCCAAAGATCTTATTTCTGTGCCATATCCCTCTGCTCATACCAGTCCATTTCTACGCAAAGCAACCCTGCACAAATTCTCAGAACACAGGCATAATGGCAAGCCTCTCACACAAACTGCTTCTAGCCAAGTCCAAGCAAAGCTCTTTCTCACCCTCACAAGCCAAATCTCATAGTCCATAGCTCTTACTGCATTCAGGTCTTTCAACTCTAACCAGAATAGTCCATCAAGCTGTACTTACAGCACTGTGTCTCTTAGGCCAAGGTTTCAAACCCTTCCACATTCCTCTTGAAAATCAGCTCGAAAAGGCCGAAGCCACATAGTCAGGTGTCTAGCAGCAATGCCACTCTCAGTACCAACTTTACTGTTGCAGTCAGGTTCACATTGCTGGCAGAAATCACCCAACCAAGAGCAGTTTGTGGGAAAAAGGGTTTATTTTGGCTTACAAGCTCAAGGGAAAGCTCCATGAGGGCAGGAGAAATCAATGGCATGAGCAGAGGTGGACACCACCTCCTGGCCAACATCAGGTGGACAACAGGAATAGGAGAGTGTGCCAAACACTGGCAAAGGGAAACTGGCTATAATACCCATAAGCCAGTCCCCAACAATACACTGCCTCCAAGAAGCATTAATTCCCAAATCTCCATCAGCTGAGAACCTAGCATTCAGAACACCTAAGTTTATAGGGTACACCTGAATCAAACCACCACACCACCACGTGTGACCTTGTGTGCTTGCATCACCTTGTGCATCTGGCTTATATGGAACCTGGAGAAAACATGGTTCCTTAGGCTTCTCAGGCAAGCCCCTTAGCCACTAAGCCATCTCTCCAGCCCTTTTTTTTTTTTTTTTTTTTTTTTTTTTTGGATTTTTTGAAGTAGAGTCTCACTCTAGCCCAAACTGACCTGGAACTCACTCCGTAGTCCCAGGCTGGCTTTGAACTCACTGCAATCCTCCTACCTCTGCCTTCCAAGTGTTGGGATTAAAAGTGTGTATGTGCCACCATGCCCGGCTGAAAGGAATTGTTTTTATGAAACCCTATACTATATACAATGAATATGCACAAAATAAAAGAAAAAAAGTATAACAGTGAATAGTAGCAACCTGGGTTCCACCCAGGAAAGGATAAGTTAACCTGTCTCATGGCTAAATTTGTAAGTTCTAGCTTTAATTTTTTTTTTAAATTTTTATTTATTTATTTGCAAGCAGAGAGAGAGATAGAAGAGCAGCATACAGAGAGAATGGGCACGCCAGGCCCTCTAGCCACTGCAAACAAACTTCAGATGCATGTGCCCATTGTGCATCCAGCTTACGTGGGTCCTGGAGAATTGAACCGGGATCCTTTGACTTCAAAGGCAAACGCTTTAACCACTAAGCCATTTCTCCAACCCTAGCTTTAATTTTTTAAAATTTATTTATTTGAGAGAGAAAGAGGCAGGTAGAGGGAGAGAGAATGGGCATGCCAGGGCCTCCAGCCAGTGCAAACAAACTCCATAGGCATGTGCCACCTTGTGCATCTGTCTTTACATGGGTACTGAGGAACTGAACCTGAGTCCTTTGCTTTGCAGGCAAGTATCTTAACTACTGGGCCATCTCTTCAGCCTTGTTCTAATCTTTATCTCATGGTTTTGTATAAACTATAAGATGGCCACAAGCACAATGGGTAGAAAATGTGTCCTCTCCCCCAACTCCATTTTCTGTTACTGGTTTCTGCTTCCTAATTTCCTTTATAATTCAGGGAAACCAAGGTAGTAGGTTTGTTTTGCACGTAAGTGCTAGATAACAATGTCTGGCATCCACAATGAAAATAGGAAGCAAAGAAATATACCCAGAAGCTGTCTGATTCTGTAGCTGGGATGTCACTGGTGTCCTCAACAAAAATGAAGAGAAAGAACAGGATGTGGTAGATAAGTAGAGGAACAGAAGAAGCCTACCCATCCAGGAATGGGCAGAGGGAGGAGATAAGAAAATGAGAGAGAATAGCCGGGCATGGTGGTGGCGCCTTTAATCCCAGTACTCAGGAGGCAGAGGTAAGAGGATTGCCGTGAGTTCAAGGCCACCCTGAAACGACATAGTGAATTCCAGGTCAGCCTGAGCTAGAGTGAGACCCTATCTTGAAAAACAAAAAACAAACAAACGAAAATAAGAGAGAATAGTCCAGAGAAGGACAAATAGACATAAACTTATGTATTTGAGGTTGTTGATATTTTGTTACTTTATGCTCTAAGATAATAAAGCTTAAACTTGTAAAAAAAAGTCAGGTAAAAAATATAACACATTTAGCAATGAGTCTGGTGTACAGTGAGCAATCTATAATATTCTTTTGCCTTTCAATGTGGAAGGTATGGACTAAAGTTCCTGGAAAGCTGCTGCATCTACTTCAAATGTCCTGCAAGACTAATCAACTAATAGAACTGTGATTGCAGAAAGATGGAATGATGCAGATTCAGAATCAAATTATCTTGGGCTATTTTTAGCCCCCGAGTAGCCATTTATTGCGCACCTCTGTGTCTGACCTAACATCCTCGTGACTATCAGATGAAACCTTTGGGAATATACTAGCAGACCACTAGCTTCCTCAACCCAAAGGTTAAGAATGTCACCTGATAGCATCTGAAGCCTATAGCAGAGATTACCCCCTCTGCTGTAACCCACCTACCTGATGTTTCCATCAATATACTTGATATGTGCCTTGCTTTAGATCTGTATTGTGTTCTGTAATTATAAAACCTTCAAGAAATTGTTAACATGTTGGAACATGGCATTTGGGGTTATCTAAACCTGTGTTCCTGGACCATAGTTACTCATATTTGGTTCCAGAATAAACTCTCTCTTACTCCCTTTGAGATGAGAGCTGTGTTTTGTGTTAATAAAAGGAAAGAGCTCCAAGAGAAAAACAAACATGACAATATAAGAAAAGTGCCACCGAACCCATACAAATAAGAGGTGAGCAGGAAGTTAACATGAGGACTCTGGGGATGATGAAAACATTCTAAAGTTGGATTATAGTGATGATTGAACAACTCTGTGAATTTATTTTTGAAATATTTATATTTATTTATTTTCAAGCAGAGAGAAAAAGAGGAAGAGAGAGAGAATGGGCATACAAGGGCCTCTTGCCACTGCAAACAAACTCCAGATGAATGTGCTACTTGGTGCATCTGGCTTTATTTATGTGGGTACTGGGGAACTGAACCCAGGCCATCAGGCTTTTCAAGAAAGTACCTCTAACCATTGAGGCATCTCCCCAGCCCCAAATTATTATTATTATTATTTTGGTTTGTTGAGATATGGTCTCACTCTAGTCCAGGCTGACTATGTAGTCTCAGGGTGGCCTCTACCTAATAGTGATCCTCCTACCTCTGCCTCCTGAGTGCTACGATTAAAGGCGTGCACTACCACACCTGGTTCAAATTATTAATTTTTTTTTTTTTGGTTTTGCGAGGTAGGGTCTCACTCTGGTCCAGGCTGACCTGGAATTAACTATGTAGTCTCAGGGTGGCCTCGAACTCTCGGCGATCCTCCTACCTCTGCCTCCCGAGTGCTGAGATTAAAGGCGTGCGCCACAACGCCCAGCCAAATTATTAATTTTTAAAAAATAATATTGATGGCTGTGGTGGCGCACACCTTTAATCCCAGGGCAAGAAGAGTGCAGTGAGTTGGAGGCCAGCCTTGACTACAGAGTGTATTCCAGGTCAGTCTGGGGTAGAGTGAAACCCTGCCTCAAAACAAAGAAAACCTTAATATGGAACCAAAAAATTGAGAAGGAGAACTTAAAATGTTTAGGAAAAGCATTGTTATTATATTTACTGCCTATAAAAGTGTAAAATGAAAAGGGTGGGACAGGAAGGGACAGTGGGGCTCATCTTTGCTTCTTAAAGTCTTTTGACTTTGCCAATAAGATGAATTTCAGGGAAGGTGATTAAGTTACAGGGATCCTTCATGTCAGCCCAGGGATAACTTAGTGCCCCTCTCCACACTATTTCATGCCTCCCACAAGAGCTCATTAAAATCAGTCCTTGGGAGCCGGGTGTGGTGGTGCACGCCTTTAATGCCAGCACTTGGGAGGCAGAGGTAGGAGGATTGTCATGAGTTCAAGGCCACCCTGAGACTACATAGTTAATTCCAGGTCAGCCTGGACCAGAGTGAAACCCTACCTTGAAAAACCAAAAAAAAAAAAAAAAAAAAAAAAAAAAAAAAAATCAGTCCTTGGGGCTGGAGAGATGGCTTCTCAGTTAAGTGCTTGCCTGTGAAGCCTAAGTACCCTGGTTCAAGGCTTGATTCCCCAGTACCCACGTAAGCCAGATGCACAAGGTGGCACATGCATCTGGAGTTCATTTGCAGTGGCTGGAGGCCCTAGTGAGCCCATTCTTTCTCTCTCTGTCTGTCACTCTCAAATAAATAAAAATAAACAAAATTTTTTAAGAAAAGTCCTTCTCAGAGGAACCAGACAACAATCCACCCCCTGAAGAGGACAGTGGAATGAGATGCTCACTTGCTTCCTCTTATAAAGCTCTTGATTTCTATACGGGAAGTGGTGTGGCCCCTCTTTAACATTCCAAATGTTAGTGATTCGAGAGCTCTTTCAGGTTTTTCTTGGTCCACCTAACTAAACGTTTGTCAATTTCACTGATCTTTCAAAAGAATCATGTTTTCATTTCATTGTTTTCTGCTCTGTTCTTGCTTTATTTAATTTGTTCTTCTCTGTCTCATTTCTTAAGCTGGAAAGCTAGGTTTATTGATGGGAGAAAGTTCTCTGTTACAGGCATTTTCGTCTATGAATCTCCCTCTAAGGACTACTTTAGGTGTGCCCCATAGAGGTGGGGATGATGTTTTTGTCACATACCTTCCCTGGCTCCTTTTTTCTCTTTTATTCCAGGTCTTTATACTGCACACTATAGCAGCATTTCTTGGGAGTGCTTTTGTTTTGGATTTCAGATTCATAAATTGAAGTTTATTAAATTCTTTTTCTAAAATCATTTCTTGCTTTTTCATGTCTAGGATGTCTTTGCTTTCTTTTACTTTCTTTTATTTATTTTTATATATCCAGTTGCTCATTTACTTTTTCCTCTCTTTGAATGCTACTGTTGTTGTTAAACAGCATGAAGAAATAGCAGTGAGAAATAAGCAGAGTAAGAGGCAGACACTGAAATGAGAAAAAGAGGAGACAGAAAGTTAGGTACTTATTAGAGATCGATATCATTCTATAGAAAATGATTACTAAAGCATAACAAGAAGCTAAAAGTTTTAGTCCTTTCTAAACAAGTAAAAAATTAGTAATCTAGGCCAGAGACATGGCTAAGCAGTTAAAGGCATTTTTCTTGCAAAAATTAGCATTTTCTCTAAAATTGTTCCTACATATTTGTAAAAACAAAACAAAAAACTCATCAACAACAAAAAACAGTGGGGGGGGCTGGAGAAATGGCTTAGCATTTGCCTGCGAAGCCAAAGAATCCCGGTTCAATTCTCCAGGACCCACGTAACCCAGATGCCTGAGGGGTACATGCATCTGGAGTTCATTTGCAGTGGCTAGAGCCCCTGGCATGCCCATTTTCTCTGTGTCTGCCTCTCTTCTCTCTCTCTCTGCTTGCAAATAAATAAATAAGAATTTTTTTTTTTTTTTTTTTTTTTTTGGAGAGAGAGAGAGACAGAGAGAGAGGGAGAGGGAGACAGAGAGAATGGGCACGCCAGCAGTCTCTCAGCTGCTGTGAATGAAATCCAGATGTGTGCACCCCCTTGTGGGCAAGTGCGGCATTGCGCCCTTGTGTCACTTTGCATCTGGCTAAACATGGGACCTGGAGATTGGAACCAGGTTCTTACGCTTAGCAGGCAGGCGCCTTAACCGCTAAGCCATCTCTCCAGCCCAAGAATTTTTTTTTTTAAATCTTAAAAAAAAAAACTGTGGGGTGCTAGAAAAATGGCTCAGCAGTTAGGGCACTTGCCTGCAAAGCCTAATGACCTGGTTCATTTCCCCAGTAGCCATGTAAAGCCAGATACACAAAGTCATACATGCACCTAGAGTTCATTTATGATTGCTAGAGGCCCTGGTGCATCCATTCTCTCTCTCTCTCTCAAATAAAAATAAATAAAAAACAGTGTGATTGATTCTCCTAGAGATTGGTTTACCCAGGGAACAGGACCAGGGGATGATTTTGGTCAATTATCTTTAGAAACAGGTACCTAAACAACTATTATGATTGTTACAATGAACATATGGACCATTTGCTTTCCATTTGAAATGACCCATGCAATCAGATTAAGAATCCTTAAATCTATTGTCTAAAAGAAAAACAGAGACTAAGAACTTTAAAAACATCTATTGGAGACAAGGGTAGTGGCATGTCTGTAATCCCAGCATTTAGGAGGTGAAGGCAGGAGAGTCAGAAGTTTAAGGTTGTCCTCTGATACATAAAAGAGTTGAAGATCAGCCTGAGCTACATGCAACTTTGTCTCAAAAACAAAACACAAAGAACAGTCATTTACTCTGAAAGCTTGGACTTAACTCACTTAAGAAAACTATTCAACAACTTCCTAAGATTTCCAACTCAATATAGCAGTGATACACTGTCAACAGATTCTACCAAAGGCTTGCTATGCAGACCAACACCCTAGGATCTTCAAAGGAAAAGAAAGAAAGGTTATCAATGACTGCAACAGGATTGAACTTTGAGGAGATAGCTATGCATCCAGAGTGAAAATATGAGAGTAGGTGCACCCCCAGTCAGGACTGCTTATTAGTTTAGCTCAGATAGGGATAATGGTAGAGCTCCATGGTGGTCATCAGAAACACAGAACTCCTGCTTTGAAGACTTCAGGGATTCTTACACACAGAGTAATACTATGGGTTTCTGGTTGAGAAGGGGGCAAACTCTGGTGTTTTGGAGAAATTCAGAAAGATGTTCAGGAATCTGGGAGGAAAAGGAGCAATTCTTTTTTACTTTGAAATATATTAGTAAAATGTCCAGGGTTTGGGGCCTGTGTCATACAATAAAGCAGAAATCAGGGGCTGGGGAGACAGTTCAGTGGTTAAAGTAGCTTGCTTGCAAATCCTGCTGTCCCAGGTTTGATTCCTCAATACCCACATAGTAAGCCAAATTCATAAAGTGGCACATGCACCTGAAGTTTGTTTGCAGTGGCAAGAGGCCCTGGGGTGCCCATTCTCATATTCATTCATTCTCTCTCTCTCTCTCTCTCTCTCTCTCTCTCTCTCTCATCTCCTTGCAAATGAATAAATAATTTTTTTTTTTTTTTTTAGTTTTTCAAGGTAAGGTCTCACTCTGGCCCAGGCTGACCTGGAATTAACCATGTAGTTTCAGGGTGGCCTCAAACAAATAAAATATTTTAACAAAGGACAAATCAAATAATGGATGATACAGACACACCTAAGCCTGGAAGCGAGACTCCAATGCCTCCTGAATCATAGCATAGTATTTTAGAGAGAAACTAACTAGAGAGAAGACAGATTAACCCCACAGTAAGAGCAGTGTGTTTGTAGGCTAGGGAGCCACAGAGAGCATCAAGTATCAGAGCATCACTAGGAAAACACAAATAAAACAAAGCAACAGTTGAGAATTCCAGAGCCAGATAAATACAGGAGTAAATATTTCATTTATTTGAGAGAGAGAGACAAAGAATGGGCACACCAGGAGCTGTAGCCACTACAAAACAAACTCCAGACACATGTGCCATATTGTGCATCTGGCTTTATGTGGATACTGGGGAACTGAACCAGTGGACTTAGGTTTTGTAGGCAAGTATCTTAACGGCTGAGCCATGTCTCCGGCCCCACAAGGCTTTTAAAATTTTACTTATTTGTTTGCAAGCAGAGAAATAGGGAGAGACTGGGTGCACCAGGGCCTCTAGCCAGTGCAAATGAACTCTAGACACATGCACCACTTTGTGCATCCAGCTATACATGGGTACTGGGGAATCTAACCTGGGTCATTAGGCTTTGTAGGCAAGCACCCTAACTGCTGAGACATCTCACCAAGACCCATTGATCAGAAGTTTTTTCAGCTCAGCAACCAGTGATATCTGAAGCTGGGTAATTCTTCATGAATGCTGTTCTGTGTACTGTAGAATCTTTAGAACTAACCTTGGTCTTGATTCAGTAGGCACTAGTTGTACTTCCCTTCCCCACAATGTATCTACATGTTGCTGAGAGTTCCTAGTCCAGGGTGGAGAGGTGGAAGTATGGGGAAGAAGGTGGCAAAATTAGTCCTGATTAAAAATTTAAGAACTATGACTTTAGATATACTATTCCAAATAAGAATTATTTCAGACTAATTATCATTATCAGATACTATCAAATTCAGAGGAAAAAAGGACAGAGGATGCAACTCAATAGTGGTGCTCTTGCCTAGCATGCACAAGGCTCTCAATTTGAACCCCAACATTCCAAAATGAATAAATGAATAAGATTTTTTCTGAGACAAGCCCAATGGACTGCCTTTTTTTTTTTTTTTTTTTTTTTTTTTTTTTTTCAAGGTAGGGTCTCACTGTAGCCCAGGCTGACCTGGAATTCACTCTGTATTCTCAGGGTGGCCTCGCTTGAACTCACAGTGATCCTCGTACCTCTGCTTCCCCAGTGCTGGGATTAAAGGCGTGCGCCACCTCTCCCGGCTTGTTAAAACGTGTTTTTTTTTTTTGGGGGGGGGAGGGTTTGACGTAGGGTCTCACTCTAGCTCAGACTGACCTGGAATTCACTATGTGGTCTCAGGGTGGCCTTGAACTCATGGCGATCCTCCTACCTCTGCCTCCCGAGTGCTGGGATTAAAGGTGTGCACCACCATGCCCAGCTACCTTTTTTTTTAATTGGCATGCCAGGGCCTTCAGCCACTGCAATCGAACTTAAGACATGTATGCCCCCTTGTGCCCATGTGCGACCTTGCGTGCTTGTGTCACAGTGCATCTGGTTTATGTGGGACCTGAAGAATCAAACATGACTCCCTAGGTTTTGCAGGCAAGCACCTTAATTGCTAATCCATCTCTTCAGCCCTAAGATTCTTTTTGAAATAAGGTCTCATTCTAGCCCAGGCTGACCTGGAACTCACTCTGTAGTCACAGGCTGGCCTCAAACTCACAGCTATACTCCTACCTCTTCCTCCCAAGTACTGGGATCAAAGGCATGGGCCACCATGCCTGGCAAGATTTTTAAAGCTAGAGGGAAAAAGAAAAAGAAAAGAAGAAACCTGCATAGAAGTAATCACATCCTATCTTCCATGAACATCAAAACTTTCAGGGAAAATTTGAAATTATTTACATTACTTTATATCCAGGTAGGTTAAAAAAAAGAGAAGTTTCCAGCTGGGCATGGTGGCGCAAGCCTTTAATCCCAGCACTTGGAAGGCAGAAGTAGGAGGATTGCCATGAGTTCCAGGCCACCCTGAGAGTACAGAGTGAATTCCAAGTCAGCCTGGACCAGAGTGAGACCCTACCTCGAAAAACCAAAAAGAGAGAGAAGTTTCCAAAGCAATTTAACAGTTAGATGTAAAACTGCTTTCAGCCAGGCGTGGTGGCTCATGCCCTTAATCCTACCACTCAGGAGGCCGAGGTAGGAAGATCACCATGAGTTTGAGGGCAATCTGGGACTACAGAGTGAGTGAATTCCAGGTCAGCCTGGGCTTGAGTGAGACCCTACCTCAAAAACCAACCAAACAAACAAATCCACAAACACTGCTTTCACATTCTCTCTCTCTCTCTTTTTTGGTTTTTCAAGGTAGGGTCTCACTCTAGCCCAGGTTGACCTGGAATGCACTATGCCGCCTCAGGGTAGCCTCGAACTCATGGTGATCCTCCTACCTCTGCCTCCCAAGTGCTGGGATTAAAGGCATGCACCACCATACCTGGCATTCAAATTCTTTTACTTTATTATTTTGTGATTTCTTTTTGTTTTGTTTTCAGACATGGTCTCAATATGTAGGTCAGGTGGCTCTTGAGTTCCCTAAGTAGCCCAGGCTGGCCTCAAACTCTTGATCTCCCTGCCTCGATCCCTCAAATACTGGGATACCAGGCATCTGCCACTATGGTCAGCTTTAAATTCTTTCTTTTAAACTGGACAATATTGTTTAGCAAAACTAGAAAAATGTGTTTTCCATTTCTCACATTTGATCTTACCCCAAAGGCTGAGAAGTGATGCTTTCCATTTCTCTAATATATAATGTCTCAACTTGTTAAGGATGTAACCTAATGCACACTTAAACATTCTTTTTTGCCCCATTTCAACTGTATTTCAATTGGGTAAATTAAATATAATTAGTAGCATTTCTATTAAATATAATAGTTCATGTAAAGTTAGTAAGTAGAGGAAAAATTGTACTCATATATTGAATATATACAAACAAGATAAATTTCTAGCAAAGTTCAATTTTACATATTCTCTTCTATATTGATTATATATATTTAGTAGTTAAAATATTACTGGCCTGGAAAGATGGCTCAGTAGTTAAAGGCACTTGCTTACAAACTCTGCTGGCTCAGGTTCAATTCCCCAATAACCATATAACACCAGATACACAAAGTGGAGCATGTATCTGGCATTCATTTACAGTGGCAAGAGGCCCTGAGGTACCTGTTCTCTCTCTCTCTCTCCCTCCCTCCCTTGCAAACAAATAAATAAATACCTTTAAAAAATATAACACACTAGTGAATAAAATGTACATAAAAGGAGAAGAGGAGTTACCTGACAAGTTAGGGGAGGGTAGAATATTGGGGTGGGGGTCATGGACAGATAGGGGGTAGGGAGGGTGGAGAGGGAATTACACAAAAGTAAGACAATATGAACCAGTTCCACAGAATCCTAATTCTGAGTAGCATTCTACAAGATATAACCAACAATAAAGGGGGAGTCTGGACAGAAGGTGGAAAAAGCTTAACCTTCTTTAAATCATGGACTCTGGCTGGTAATTCCCAGGCCCAGCATTGGGTTGCCCCCCACAGTGAGCTGTTGGCCAGGGAGAACCATGAGGTCCCCTAAACAATGTAGGCCATTGTCAAAACACTTGATTTCCTGCCAGAGGTAAAAGGTAAGACTCTATTGCTGAAGACACCACGGGCCATGACCACAGGACATCAGAATATCATGCTAGAACTGAAAGGGAAACCAGCTCCCTTCTGGCTAGCCCTCAGAGTGCTGCAAAGCACTGTGGGTGCTGCTGGAAGAAAACAGTCACTAACAACATGGATAGACAGGGAACCCTGCAGACTACAAAATCAACCAGCCAGACAAGAAGTACACAGTTGTGCAACAGTGGCGTGCAGCCTCTGTGGGTAATCAACCATTCTCTGATTGGACATGAGGCCCACTCAGTGGGAGAGAACTCTTACCTGGTACTGGAAACCAAGTCAGATTCCCATAGTCAGGAAACTCATACTTCAAAGAGAAGCCTCCACTGCTCTCTGGAGAAGAAGAGTGGACTTGCACACTAAAACTCTCTCAAATAACTTTGTATACCTCTTTTAACCCAAGCTGCTCTCACTCTTGTTGGAAAACCTGCTTTATCTTACAGATGGCAGAGAAAATGGAAGAGAGTCAAGATCTATCAATAAGACAAGAAGATACCCAGCTGCCCACCATGAGACTTGCCACCTCTTCCACATCTGCCAGGACCCAGAAGAACTTGCAGTGGAAGCAGCACCGTGAACACTGCTCTTACTGCTAGCCTGACAACTAGCTCCAGAGTGATGATGGCAGACACAGTGATCAAGCAAAACCTATCAAAGCAGAAATCCAGAGGCTACAAAGAACTTAACACTAAATCAGACTCCCAACAGGTCTGCCATGGTTCAGGGAACATTGTGGAAGAGGAGGTAGAAGGTTATAAGAGTCTCAGAGTGGGTGGGAATACCGTGAGGTATGGTCCCCCCACTATCCCATTGGGACTGACTGAGGCCTTCATAACCCCATAGTAAATCCCATAACCCCACTGAGGAGGGCCCTAGGGAAACAGAAACAGGAGAGAGATAATGAAAGAGTATAATCTGTTAAAATAAATAAACAAGGGCTGGAGAGATGGCTTAGTGGTTAAGTCGTTTGCCTGCAAAACCAAAGGATCCTGGTTCGATTCTCCAGGACCCATGTAAGCCAGATGCACAAAGGAGTGCATGCATCTGGAGTTCGTTTGCAGTGCCTGGAGGCCCTGGCACACCCATTCTCTCTTTCTATCTGCCTCTTTCTCTCAAATAAATAAATAAATAAATCATATATATGCATATATGTAGTTTTAAAATAAATAAATAAATAAATTTTAAAAGAGAGAGAGAGACAATGTCAGGGTCTCTTACCATTGTAAACAGACTCCAGATGCATGTGCTACTATGTGCATCTGGCTTTATATGGGTTCTATAGAGTCAAACCTGGGCTGGAAAGCTTTGCAAGCAAGTATCTTTAACCATTGAGCCATCTCGCCAGACCCTTGTATGGGTAACATTCAACATAACAGATTCTCATAAGAAATTTGACTTAACAACAATAGATCACTTTTACCCACGTGATAATGTTGACATAGTATTCTACACAAAACTGTTTAGAGGTACTTTGAGATATTTTAGCCATTTGTGTCTGTTATTTCCCACATCTCTAAGACATGCACATACACATATACGCATATGCACACATTTGCAATAATGTTTTTGTGGTTGTCAACAACTCATCAAGTGTTTAGTGCACACCTGTGTGTAGCAGCAACTGAAACTTGTATGAACAAGAATGGCTTTTTAGGAGCCAGGTGTGGTGGCACACGCCTTTAATCCCAGCTCTTGGGAGGCAGAGGTAGTAGGATTTTCATGAATTTGAGGCCACCCTGAGATGACATAGTGAATTCCAGGTCAGCTTGGGCTAGAGTGAAACCCTACCTCAAAAAAAAAAAAAAAAAAAAAAAAAAAAAGATGACTTTTTACTATGTGAGTAAATGCAGGGACAAGAGAATAAAGTTTAGACTCAGCACTCAAAAAAATGTACATAAGAACTAGAAGGAACTTTTTCATACATTCCAAAAGTAAAACCAGTAAGTTTCCTGTCACTGCTAACAAAGAGGTCATTACTACTATGGTGACAATTTGATGTGTCTTTCATGAATATAATACTATTCCTTTAACTTGACAAGGCCACCCTTACCTGATTTATCTGTTGAATCTTCAAATTCCACAAGGAAAGAGTACCCATTATTCCAGATGTGGAGGCAAGTGGTTGGGTCATAAGAGATGGTGAGTGGTTTTAAGCCAGGATCATAAACACTGTCCCTCCACCGGATGTTGATGGGTGACTGTCGATCACCTGCCGGAACAAGGTCCAAGTTCTCCCAGAGTGGAGGCACTATGAGAGAGCAAGGCAGGATAGTTAAGTCAGCAAGAACATTCACTATATAGCACCACACATGATGTGATGCAATACCACTTGGGGAGAACACACAGAGGTCAAAGCCTTGGGAATTAGCCTCTTAGGGTCTCAACCTACTGCCTAAAACAAACTTTCAATCCAATATTATCATTTTTCAGTTGGTTTGGCTAGTAAAAATAAAGCCTTGTGCAGCCTCCTGTAAAATTACTACCTCACCTAAGTACACCTGCCAGCTTCACTTCTATAAACAACTCCAAGGCCTAAGCAGCCACAATGTAAGACCTGAGTAGAATTTCAATACTGTTGAGAGCCCTTAAGCTCACAGTCTGTCAGAAGAATGGGGATGTGATCTATTAGGGTGTTAATGTATCCCACACAGACCCTGAGTACATGACTGGTGCTGATTTGCTCCTACAGAGCCAAGCCCAGGTCATTGTACCAATGACTATCAGTACACTTCCTGATAACACAGACCCATTTAGCCATCCACCATGGATGGATAAAGACTAAAGGAAAAGGTAGGAGAAACATACATCGACAGAAGTCATTAGCAATGAACCTCTCCATCATGTTTCACCACTAAGGAAAAGTCTATGGCTTTACTTTTGTAACGCAGGAAAATCTCTGTATATTTTTGTGCCATTCATCTATTTACATAAAAACAAGAAACCTGGGGGCTGGAGAGATGGCTTGGCGGTTAAGGCATTTGCCTGCAAAGCCAGAGGATTCTGGTTTGACTCTCCAGACCCCACTGTAAGCCAGATGCATAAGGGGGCACATGCATCTGGAGTTCGTTTGCAGTGGCTGGAGGCCCTGATGTGCCCATTTTCTCTCTCTCTCTCTGTCTCTCTAATAAACAAATAAATATAATATATATTTTTTTAAAAAAATAATTTTTTAAATTTTTTTGGAGAGAGACAGAGAGAGAGAGAGAGAGAGAGGAAGACAGAGATGGGCGCACGAGCAGTGTCTCAGCTGCTGCGAACGAAATCCAGATGTGTGCGCCCCCTTGTGGTCAAGTGCAGCATTGCGCCCTTGCGTCACTTTGCATCTGGCTAAACGTGGGACCTGGAGATTGGAACCGCTGGAGAATGGAACCAGTGTTCTTAGGCTTAGGAGGCAGGCGCCTTAACCCCTAAGCCATCTCGCCAGCCCTAAAAAATAATTTTTATTTATTTATTTGAGAGTGACAGACAGGGAGAAAGAAGCAGATAGGGAATGGGTACACCAGGGCCTCCAGCCACTGCAAATGAACTCCAGATGCATGTACCACCTTGTGCATCTTGCTTACGTGGGTATTGGGGAATTGAGCCTTGAACTGGGGTCCTTAGGCTTCACAGGCAAGCAGTTAACCGCTAAACCATTTCTCCAGCCCCATAAAATATATATTTTTCAAAACAAAATGATTGGACTTCTATGTGAGTAGGAATAAAACTCAGTAGCAGAAGCCAGTAAGCTAGAAAGGGAATATAAAGAGAATAGAAAGGGAGGGGGAACCTAATAGGATGGTATTGTATATATGTAAGTAGAAGAACAGATTAATGGGGATGGAAAGGCCTAAATGAGGTCAGGGGAAGAGACTGAGTAAAGGAAAGGTGGAGGGAGGGCTAATCAAAATCTAAGAGGATATAAATAAGTCATATGGAATGTAACTTTTCTCGATAATGGAACACTCAGAAGCCATAGATTGTTACTAGAAAATTTTCAGTGCCAGGGATGGGATACCTTCCAGTGAGTTGTTGGCCAGGCAGGTCCCTGATACCCCCAAAACATTACAGGCCATTGCTGAGGCCCTTGGTTTCCCACCAGGAATAGATGATAAGACCCTATTGCTGAAGGTTCCACATACTTGGGCTGCAAGGTCACTGAGAAATCCTGCTGGAGCTGAGCTGAAAGCCTCCTCCACATGGACCAGCTGACAGAAAGCTGGAAAAAAGCTATGTTGCAATGCAGTTCAATGGGAGAGAGAAAAATCACCAGTGGAGATACTCAACAGTGGACACTGAAAGCCTTAAATTTGGCCAGCCAGGTCAAATGAGCCATCAGGTGCAATAGTGGCATGTCTGTTATGGGGTAAACCAACTGCTCTCTAATTGGACTGGAGGCCCGCTCCATGGGAGGGAATACATCCCTAATACTGAAAACCTACAATATGGGTAGTCATGAGCCCTAGGGGTGTAATGTCTGCTGGTGTCTGGCTAAATGTTTATACTATGCTCACCAAACTGCCCAGTAAACTTTTCTCTTAATGTCCATACCCATATATTAATGCTACTCTCACTTTTGGTTAGAGAAGCTTCTCTTTTCAGATGACAGTGGCCTTGGGATGACTCAGAAGGCACCATGGTGCTGAGAAGAAGGCACAGAGGAGTGCTCAGCACTGAAATATCACTACCACACCTTCCAAGGCTTAGGGTTCATTGTGGAAGAGGAGGCGGAAAGAATGTAAGAGCCAAAGGAAGGGTAGGACTTCTTACAGCATGCTCCTCCAGACACAAAATGGCCTGGATATCCATGACTTCACAGTGCCTGACACTACCTACACCTGACCATCATAATAGGAGGAAAATATCATGACATCAAAATGAAAAGAGAGACTGCTTGTGAGGGGGAGGAGATATGATGGAGAGTGGAGTTTCAAAGGGGAAAGTGTGTGGGGGGGTAATTACCATGGGATATTGTCTACAATTATGGAAGTTGTCAATAAAAAAAATTTAAAAGCCAAGAAACCTATTTCTCATTTACTATTATTAAGGACACATTTCACTTCCTTTGGTAGTTGCCCAAAGCTAGAATTCATTTGGCAATATCTATACTCTTTTTGATGACAAAACTGGAGAGGGTGCTACTGACCTCTAGTGGACAGAGGTCAGAAATGCTCATAAATACCAGCTCCTCCACGCAAGAATTATCTTAGCTAAAATGTCTATTGTACCAAAGTTGAGACACCTTCATCTAGATCAAGAAACTATATCATTTCTCTTTTTTCAAATAACATGTGAAGCTTTACATTGACTTCAACTTGACAAGACCTAGAATCTCCTAGGAAACAAGCCTCTGGGCATGCCGGTGAGAAATTATTTTAATTAGGTTAATTGAGGTGGCAATGCCATTCCATGAGCTGGGGTCCTGGACTGTATAAAAAGGAGAGTGGGCCATGCGTGGTGGCGCACACCTTTAACCCCAGACCTTGGGAGGCAAAGGTAGGAGCATTGCCGTAAGTTCGAGGCCACCCTGAGAACTACATAATGAATTCCAGGTCAGCCTGGGACAGAGTGAGACCCTACTTCGAAACAAAAAAAAAAAGGAGAGAGCTGGCTGAGCACTAGCATTCATTGCTCTCTGCTTCCTCACTGTGGAATGAATATGACCAGCTGCCTCCGCCTCCTGCCACTATGCCTTCCCCAGCATGATGGGCTGTAACTTCAAGCTGTAGGGTGAAATAAACCCTTCCTCCCTTCTTTCCTTAAATTTCCTTAAATTGCTTTTTGCCAGGTATTTGGCCATAGCAATGAGAAAGTAACTGATAAAACACAGTCCTCACATTTCTAGAGAGGTCTAGATCTAATAATTTTGACTCCCTCCCCTCGGTTAAAAAAAAAGAACTTGTGGCCGGGCGTGGTGGCGCACGCCTTTAATCCCAGCACTCGGGAGGCAGAGGTAGGAGGATCGCCGAGAGTTCAAGGCCACCCTGAGACTACATAGTGAATTCCAGGTCAGCCTGGACCAGAGTGAGACCCTACCTCGCAAAACCAAAAAAAAAAAAAAAAAAAAAAAAAAAAACTTGTGAAGAACAAGAATTTACCTTAGAAAACAATAAAAGTGTTATGTTTCAGAAATATAAAATGGAAAATGCTTATGAACTGACATAATGCCATCGTGTTATAATAGGATTAGAATGCAACATTATGGGCAGGAACTATGTAGCTAATTAAATATATTCAGTGTTTTAGCATGTTTGGGCTTATACAACAGAACATCATAGATGGGCTTATACAACTGAATATCATAGAGCAGGTGACTTGTAAACAAGAGAAATATATTTTTCATGGTTCTGGAGTCTGGGAAGTCCAACATAAGACAATATGACATAAGTCATATTCAGGGTCTGGTGAGAACTGCTTCCTGGTTCATAGACAGCTGTCTTCCTGCTGTGTTCTCACATGGAAGGACTGTAGTAGTACTTATTTGTTTATTTATACTTATTTATTTGTTTTAATATTTATTTATTTGACAGAGAGAGAGAGAATGGGCGTGCCAGGGTCTCCAGCCACTGTAAATGACCTCCAGACACATGTGTCCGCTTGTGCATCTGGCTAATGTGGGTCCTGGGGAATCGAACCTGGGTCCTTTGGCTTTGCAGGCAAATGCCTTAACCGTTAAGCAATCCCTCCAGCCCTATACTTATTTATTTAAGAGAGAGAGAAAGAGCAAGAATGGATGCACCAGGGCCTCTTGCCACTGCAGATGAACTCTACACACATTGCCACTTTGTGTATCTGGGTTTATGTGGGTACTGGGGAATCGAACCCAGGCCAGTAGGTTTTGCAAGAAAGTGCCTTTAACTGCTGAGCCATCTCCCCAGCCCACCATTTTGTTCTTTATAGAAGGTCACTTCTGTGAGAGGCTTCATTATTTAATT
Source organism: Orientallactaga sibirica (assembly GCA_036365145.1). NCBI lineage: Eukaryota > Metazoa > Chordata > Mammalia > Rodentia > Dipodidae > Orientallactaga > Orientallactaga sibirica. Next base: position 91,733 of record JAEOAD010000982.1, read on the forward strand.
ACCACCTACTAATACCATCACTTTGTGGTGAAGATTTCAACGTATGAGTTTTAGGGGTACACACATTCAGTTCATTGGGAGTATCCCCCTTTCAGCTTTTACAATATGGAAAGCTCATTTCCTGTCTTAGCCTCTCCACAGAAAGTAACTTCCCCTTTTTCAGCTCAAGGCTGACTCACATTAGTTTTAGACTTGGGCTTAATTGTCCCCCTCCTTAGCAAAATTTTCTCTGACTATCCTCTTATAACATGATCCTCCTCTCTGTCATATTTTAAATCATAACAGAAAGACTGGGCCAGGTGTGGTGGCACATGCCTTTAATCCCAGCACTTGGGAGGCAGAGGTAGGAGGATTGCCATCAGTTTGAGGCCACCCTGAGAACTCCAGGTTAGCCTGGGCTAGAGTGAAACCCTACCTCAAAAAAACAAAGAAGGAAGGAAGGAAGGAAGGAAGGAAGGAAGGAAGGAAGGAAGGAAGGCAGGCAGGCAAGCAAGCAAGCAAGAAAGAAAGAAAGAGAGAAAAAGAAAGGAAGGAAGGAAGGAAGGAAGGAAGGAAGGAAGGAAGGAAGGAAGGAAGGAAGGAGGGAAGAAAGAAAGAAAGAAGGAAGGAAAGAAAGAAAGGCAGACAGGCAGACAGGCAGGCTGGGAGTTTAGTGCCAGCTACGTAGTGAATAGTGAATTCAAGGCCAGTCTGAGCTACATGAGATTGTGTCTCAAACAAACAAAATGTTCAGATATGAGCATCATGAGACAGGCACTGAACCTGTGATGATAATAAAGATGATGAGTTAAGAGCAATCGTAATACTAAAAATAGGTGCCCAAACTCAATATCTAACTCCCAACAATCTTGGGTCCTTCTTGGTCACCAGTGTGCTTTCAGTTGGGCTACTGGCCTGAGAGAAACAATGGGTATTGTCTTTGCAACCAAGCAGGGACAGTATGGAGTATTGGAAGAGGAAATATGCTCAGTGGGGCAGCAAATATCATAACATACTCCTGAGTGAAAACGGGTCTGGACAGGGTAACATGCCAAAAGCCAAATAATTGGTACGTAGGCCCTGCTTTTCCTACCAATGTAGAAACAAGAACACATTTTACATGTAGGAGATTAACCAAATGAAGCTTGCCTTCTCAGGCCTCTAATGTTTGCACTAAAACTGGCAAAATGTCCTCAAAATATAAGCATGCCAGGTTTTAGAAGTTTAACCTTCAATTTTCTGTTATAAAATAAAAAAGGAAAACTTTAGTAGCTAGCTAACATGACTAATTCTTTCCATTTTTGGCCGTAGACCACAAAGTACTAAAGTTCAGAATCAGTCTGGATGGGATGTGGGCATTCTCAGAGGAAGCCACACCCAATAACCAGAAATTTATGATGACTCAGAGCACTTTATTTTAATACAAATACATTCAGAGTTGAAGGAAAGTAAATAAACTTACAGCTAAAACATATTTATGGAGCAGTTTCAGAGTCTTGGATTAAGATTAGCATTACTAGATCTTAGTACAAGGTAAGATTTGAAAATTCTTTGTTAATTTCTTTCAAATAATGGGAATAAAGGGGGAAAATCTCTTTATTTTTATAGTTAGCCACTTAATCTTTCCATAAACATAAAAACAAATACACATGTTATCACTTCCTATCATCTCAATGGTTCTTAACCAGGGGCCAATTTTTCTTCCCTAGAACTTGTCGGGCAAGTGTCTGCAAATATTTTTGGTTCTTATAAGTGGACATGCAGCTGGCATCTCGTGGACAAATATCTAGGCTGCTGCTACAATACTCCACATGTTTGGGACATGCTCCATAGTACAGAATGACCCCAAAGTCAATGTCAAGATGGATTATCTCTGCAGCATCATGACAAGGACAGTAACTTGCATCTACGAGTGAGGAAGAGAGATCATTTGCTGCCTCACTGGATCGTCCATGTTCATAGCAGAGCACACACTTGCAAGCTGGTCAGCTCGAAAGAATTCTGGGATTTGTACCTTGGGATGGAATATTCTGAAACATGAAGGCACTGATCTGCTTATAAAAATTAATATGCAACTTCCACAAAGGTAAGATTCATGGAAACATTTTGCAGCTTCTGAATCAATATCAGTAAAAAGACAATTTCCACCAAGAAACCATAAAGATATGAAACTGAAGCATATTCAGAATTTCTCATATTTTTGTCCAATTTTGGCATGACATCATTTTACCACGCTAAAACTGGTCAAGAAAAGACTCCATCTTTGTTAAATTTACAGCCATGCTCATATGTGTATAATCCCACATTGGAGTGTCAATGTCACTATATCTACACATGTCTAACACACATAATTGTCATAATCCCAAGAAGCCTCTTCCCTGTCTTTGGGAAAATAGGAGTACTCACAGGCTCGGTTCCGGGTTCTGTAAGTGCAGGTGTAGAGACTGCAGGGCCTCACTGGCATGGACCTCGGAACCGGGAACCTTCTCCACAGTGATCTGTATGAAGGTGCTTGAAGAATCATCCTCAGATGATTCATCACCACCATGTTCATTTCAGTCAGATGCCAAATACCTCACAGGAGCCTAAAAACCTAGAGGATGATGGAGGAGAAAAGCTATGAACAACAGAGATTGACAATCATGAGGAAACCTCTAAGGCAACAACATTTAGACTGGTAGTTCACACCCTAAGGTGGGAGGAGGGCAAATGAGAGTCAATAGTTTATTATTCATTCTCGTTCTTCAAGCTCATTGGTCCCTCAGTGACAGGCAGGGTTCAGAGGACTGACTCATGTGTTTTGCCTTTCCCTCAGGCTTGGCAAATATTAGAGGCCCAGAAAAAAGATTCCCTTCATCCACTGAATAAAAGACTTTATAGTATATTGTTCCTTAAAATTAAAATGAAAAATAAAATTAAAATTAAAATGAAATCCTAAATAATTATCCAACATGACATTTACTTGTAGGAAGAATCTGATGATTAAAGCTCCTTCCAGGCGATCTGAATAAAACCAATAATCTGTTTTTGGCTTGCTTAAAAAAAAAAAAGCAGCCGGGCGTGGTAGCACACGCCTTTAATCCCAGAACTTGTGAGGCATAGGTAGGAGGATTGCCAAGAGTTCAAGACCACCCTGAGACTACATAGTGAATTCCAGATCAGCCTAGACCAGAGTGAGACCCTACCTCACAAAACCAAAAAAAAAAAAAAAAAAAAAAAAAAAAAAAAAAGCAACCAAGATATTCCCTGCTGAAATAGTCCTGGGCAGTTTGGAAATCTTGGTTTAAATATAATCTGTGACTCCTTGCCAGTTTTTGGGTGTAACACTATGGCTCTGGAATATAGGGAAAATGGACAATGTTATCCAGAAACTGTCTTTACATCTACACTTTCACAGTTGCAAGTCTCAGAAGGTAATGCTTTCCAAGGTATTCACTACAGAGTTCTCAAATTACAGTACTATTAACTTTGAAAAGTTCTCTTCCAACCAACTCCTCACCCAGGCTCTGATACTGCTTCATCAACTTTTCCTGAAAATGCCTATTCATGGGCTAAGTGAACAAGCATGTTCTGAAATTAAAAAAAAAAAAATGCTTCCACATTCATTCCATTGCTGTTGCTGAAATGTTTTGTGTGATTGCTTGAGATGCATGCAGATAGCTGTTTGGGACACCACTTGAGCAGCCATGATGGTGATGTAAGTGCAAAGTAAGGTGTTCTGGTCCTGACCCCAAGGCTCTGTGTTCATTTGTGTTCCTGCTGCACCCTCCATCCGTTTTGCCCACCATTTAACCAACTGACTCCCTCTGAAAGACCCAAGAGCTTAAGTGACACCATGACAGGCCTCAGTCACCCTGTAGGCCTTAGTTTCAGGTTCCTGGAATCTAAAACAAGATAAACAGTTACTGGAAAAACTACAAAGTTGCTATCATGAGCTAGCAGCGCCGGCACCGGTATGGGTCAGCACTTTTGCGGTGCAGGGCCAGATGGCCCAATGAGATGTACTAATAATAAAACAACATTTCAAAATGTTACAAATGTCAACCAATCAAATGTGTGCCAACCTGGAGACCCCCTCCCCTTGTTCAAACCTTAATTAAAAAAACTACTCTTCTGCTTCTCGGGGCTCTTGTACAGATCCACTGCGTTGGGGAAGTCAAGAGTCCGAGCTTAAGCCTGCAATAAAGCTCTTTGCCCTTGCATACATGTCTGGTCCTCCTTGGTGGTCACTGGGGGAGCTGCGTACTGGGCACAGCATTTGGGGACTCATCCCGGATCCCCCCAGAGACCCCTGAGGACTGCCAACACGTGGAGCTGAAACTACCAGACAGTAAGTGTTTGATTGTTGTCTTGGTTTGTCTCTCAGTCTCTCAGATCCCCTTTAGTATTCAGTATTCTGAATTCCGTTTGTGGTTGGGTGGACGTGCCCCTAGCGACCACTTTGCCTGGGCGGTGGGTCCTGGGTGCCCCAGGCCCACCTAGAGGGAAATTCTTTCCCCTCCTGCTTTTGGAGGGACAATGTGGGTCGCTCCCATGGAGCGGCGAGACACCGCTGTCCCACTTTTGGTTTTGTATTCGCTGACCAGCTGAACTTGTCTACTGTCTTTTCCTCCTGTTCTTTGTTGGGCTTGTTATTTGTGTGACAGGACAGATGGGACAGACGCAGACAACTCCTCTCTCTCTTTTTTTAAATTTTCTTTTTTATTGACGACTTCTATACTTACATACAAAAAAGCGTATTTCCCTCCCCTCCCTCCCCATTCCCCTTTGGAACTCCACTCTCCATCATATCCCCTCCCTCTCTCCATTAGTCTCTCTTTTAATTTGATGTCATTATCTTTTTCTTCTATTATGAGGGTCTTGTGAAGGTATTGCTAGGCACTGCAAGGTCATGGATATCAAGGCCAATTTCTGTCTGGACAGTTGCATTGTAAGGAGTCCTCTCTCTCTTTTGACAGACCATTTCAGAGATGTTAAGGAAAGAGCTTCCAATCTAAGTGTAGATGTCAGGAAAGGCAAACTTATTATTTTCTGCAGGAGTGAATGGCCCACTTTCAATGTGGGCTGGCCACCTGAAGGGATCTTTCACCTGCCTATTATATGGTGGGTACAAGAAAATATCTTCCAAAACTCCTCCTCTGGGAAGGGACATCCAAATCAGATACCGTATATTCTGGTTTGGCATGGCCTAGTCAGGACCCCCCCCTACCTGGCTAAAACCTTTTCTTTCTCCACATGAGGCTGCAGCCGTCCTGGCAGTCAAGAAAAAGGACGGACCCCCTCCTGACCCCACTCCATCCCCTTCCCTACCTACTGCTCCCCTCTACCCCGTCTTACAGGATTCACAGCAGGAAGAAATAATTACCCCCCCACACACACCGTCTTCCCTCTCCACCTTTAAATTTGCCACGACCTGCCAGACAGGATCCCCAGAATCCACCGCTGGCATCACAGCTTCTTCCATTGCAGAGTCCCCCTCACACCCATAGCAGGGCCCTTGGAAACCAAGTGCCAGACTCAGAAAGTACAGCACTCCCTCTCAGGGTTACGGAACCCCCAGATCCAGCGGGCAACCAGCCCCACCACTATTGGCCATTTGCCACTAGTGATCTCTATAACTGGAAAATGCAAACTCCTAAGTTTTCTGAGAAACCACAGGGATTAATTGATCTTTTGGATTCTATCATTTTCACCCACTTACCAACTTGAGATGGTTGTCAGCAGCTTTTGAAGATTCTCTTCAGTACAGAGGAGAGAGAGAGAATCCTGTCAGAGGCCTGGAAATTAGTCCCGGGTGCCGATGGAAATCCTACAAAGAACCAGGCTGTCATTGATGCCTTTTTCCCATTAACTAGACCTGATTGGGATTTTAATGTTGCAGAAGGTAAGGAGAGACTCCAAGTTTACTGCCGGGGGTCTCAGAGCCACTGCTAGGTGACCTGCTAATTTGGCCAAGGTTAGTGATGTTCAGCAGGGAAAAGATAAAACTCCTGATGCTTTCTTAGAAAGACTTATGGAGGCATACCAAATGTATACTCCCATGAATCCAGAACTTCCAGAGAATAAAACAGCAGTTATTCTTAGTTTTGTTAACCAGGCACCCTCCGATATTAGGAGAAAAATTCAGAAACTAGATAGATTAGCAGACAAAAGCTTGCAGGAGTCAGTGGCGTTGGCAGAGCGAGTATACAACAACAGAGAGAGTCCTGAAGAACGCCAAGCTTGAGACATCGCTTCAGCCAATGAAAAAATTACCCCCAGTCTGGCCAAGATTCTTTTGGCAGCCACTAAGGAGTCCCCTGGAACCCAACGCAGACAATACAAGAAGCTTACAGGAGAGCAAGGTAAGAGGGGCTCTCCACAAGACAAACCCAAACTCCAACGCAACCAATGTGCTTATTGTAAGAAAATGGGACATTGAATTAAAGGCTGCCCTAAAAAGCCCCCTCAGAGAGGCGGTCAACCAAAACGAGTACGAGTTCTGGAATTACAAGACTTTCTAGAATAGGGAAGACGGGGTTCAGAGCCCCTCCCTGGGCCCAGGGTAACCTTAAGAGTGGAGGGGACACCTATTAATTTTCTGGTGGATACTAGCGCACAACATTCAGTACTAACAAAACCTCGAGGAAAACTTTCAGACAAAAAGTCTTGGGTACAGGGGGCCACAGGTATGAATCAGTACTCATGGACCACCCGAAGAACAGTGGACCTTGGCACGGGCCAAGTATCCCACTCTTTCATGGTCATACCTGAATGCCCCTACCCCCTTTTGGGAAGAGACTTACTTACCAAGATAGGAGCTCAAATCTCTTTTAACCCAGATGGGCCTCATCTTACTGATAAGGATGGACACCCAATACAGATGGTGCATAAGGTCTCTTGCCATGGCAAAGGAACTCCAGATGCATGTACCAATTTGTGCAGCTGGCTTGATGTGGGTAGTGGAGAATTGACCCAGGCATTAGGGTTTGCAAGCAAGTGCCTTTAACTGCCAAGCCATCTCCTCAGCACCCCCAAACTTTTTAAAACATATTTTTATTTATTTATTTGCAAGCAGAGAGAGAAAAAGAGAGAGAGGATGAATGAACCTGGGCTTCTAACCACACAAATGAACTCCAGATGCATGTGCCTCTTTGTGCATCTGGCTTTACATGGGTACTGGGGAACTGAACATAGGTCATTAGGATTTCCAGGCAAGTGCCTTAACTGCTTTGCCATCTCTCCAGCCCCACAAAAAAATTTTAAATATTTTATTTTTCTTTATTTGCAAGAGAGAAAGAAGCAGATATATATAGGGAGAGAATGGGTGTACTAGGGCCTCTGGCCAGTTGCATGCACTACCATGTGCATCTGAGTTATGTGGATTCTGGGGAATTGAACCTGGGTCCTTAGTCTTTGCAGGCAAGCGCCTTCACCGCTAAGCCATCTCTCCATCTCCCAAAATATTTTTTAAATATTTTATTTTGAGGCTGGAGAGATGGCTTAGTGGTGAAGGCGCTTGCCTGTGAAGCCTAAGAACCCATGTTTGACTCCCCAGATCCCACATAAGCCAGATGTACAAGGTCACACATGCACACAAGGTGGCGCACACATCTAGAATTCGATTATGGTGGCTGGAAGCCCTGGCACACCAATTATCTCTCTATCGTATAAAAAAGGCCAGTTGGGCTGGAGAGATGGCTTGGCAGTTAAGGCATTTGCCTTTGAAGCCAAAGGACCCAGGTCTGATTCCCCAGAACTCACGTTAAGCCAGAATTCACGAGGTGGCACATGTGTCTGGAGTTTGTTTACAGCAGCTGAAGGTCCCAGCATACCCATACACACACACACTCACCCTATCTATCTATCTATCTATCTATCTATCTATCTATCTATCTATCATCTATCTATCTATCTATCTATCTATCTATCTATCTATCTATCTATGTCTGCCTCTTTTTCTCTCTCAAATAATAAAATAAATAAATATTATTAGCTAGGTATGATGGCTCACTCCTTTAATCCCAGCACTTGGGAGGTAGAGGTAGGAGGATCACCATGAGTTTGAGGCCACCCTGAGAATACATAGTGAATTCCAGGTCAGCCTGGGCTAGAGTGAAGAAGAAAGAAAGAAAAGAAAAATATTATTTTTAAAAAGCCACTCTGTCGGGCTTTCCGCAGTTTTTTAAAATTTTTATTTATTTATTTGTGAGAGAGAGAATGAATGGATGCGTCAGGGCCTCCAGCCACTGCAAATGAACTCCAGACACATGTGCCACCATGTGCATCTGGCTTACTTGGGTACCAGGGAATCGAACATGAGTCCCTAGGCTTTGCAGGCAAACACCTCAACAACTAAGCCATCTCTCCAGCCCCCAACCCAAATATTTTTTAAAAGTCTTGCTCAAAGTCAGTTCAGTATCATGTGCCTTAATCCCAGTACTTGGGAGACAGTGGTAGGAGGATCAGGAGTTTAAGGCCAACCTTAGCTACATAGGGAGTTTGAGGCCAACCTGGGCTATATGAGACACTATCTCACAAAGACAAAGATTTAAAAAAATCTTGCTCTGGGCTAGAGAGATGCCTTAGCAATTAAGGCACTTGCCTGCAAAGCCAAAGGACCCAGGTAACAATTCCCCAGGATCCACCTAAGCGAGATGCACAAGACGGTGCATGCATCTGGAGGTCATTTGCAGCAGCTGAAAGCCCTTGAGCACTCATTCTCTCTACCTGCCTCTTTCTCTTAAATAAATAAAATAATTTTTTTAAAATGTTGCTCAGCATAGACAAAAAGCAATCTAACATCATCTGCATGTCCCAACTGAAACAAACTGGGGGAGCTTGTTGTCTATTGTAAAGTAAAATGCATTGTTTTGAGGAAATAAAAACCAAGCACATGTAGCACTTAGAATGGGAAAATCTACACAGACAGAAAACAATATGGTAGTTGCAAGGGGTGAATGAAAGGGGAAACAGGCATGGTGTTTCTCTTTTTTTAATTAATTAATTAATTGAGAGAGAGAGAAAGAGGTAGAGAGAGAGAGAGAGAGAATGGGTGTGCCAGGGCCTCTAGCCACTACAAATGAACTCCAGATACATGAACCACCTTGTGCATCTGCCTTTATGCGAGTCCTGGAGAACTGAAGCTGGGTTCTTAGGCTTTGCAAGCAAGTGCCTTAACCACTATGCAATCTCTCCAGCCCCTCTCTTTTTATTTTAATTTTTGTGACCCAACTTTAATATATATTACATCAGCTATAGTCTTGTATCCCTCCCTTTACCCTCAAGTCTCCATTTCCATGAGGGCCCTCCTCAGTAGGATCCCTGGTATTGGTGCTCACTGTGGGGTAATTAGGGCTTGTCAGCCTCCGGGTTTCTTTTCTGTCTGCTTCCTTCCTCCCTCCCTCCCCCCCTCCCTCCCTCCCTTCCTTCCTTCCTTCCTTCCTTCTTTCTTGTCTGTCTTTCATTTATTTTCAAGCAGAGTGGGGGGAGAGAATATGAATGAATGGAAGCACCAGGGCCTCTAGCTGCTGCAAACAAACTCCAGCGCCACTTTGTGCATTTGACTTTCCGTGGGTACTGGGGAATTAAACCCAGGTCATTAGGCTCTGCAGGCAAGTGCCTTAACTGCTGAGCCATCTCTCCAGCCTCTCTGTTTTAAAATTTTACTTACTTCAGAGAGAGAGAAAGAGTGAGTGAGTGTATGGGTGCACCAGGGACTCCTGCCACTACAAACAAACTCCAGATGCATGTGCCATTTTGTGCCTCTGGCTTTACATGGGTACTGGAGAGTCAAGCCATGGCCATCAGGTTTGCAAGCAAGTGCTTTTAACCATGGAGCCATCTCTCCAGCCCCTCTGGGTTTCTTTTGAGGTGAAGAAAATATTTTGGAACGAAATAGAGGTGGTAATTATGCAACCCTGAGAAGATTCTAAATGCCACTTAATTGCCACTTAAAGAGGTTAATTTTATGTAAAATTTATCTCAACAATGTTTATATTTTATTAAAATATTTTTATTTATTTCCTTATGGCGGGGAATGGGCATGCCAGGGCCTCCAGCCACTGCAAACAAACTCCAGATGCATGTGCCACCTTGTGTATCTGGTTTACTTGAGTACTGGGGAATTGAACCTCGGTCCTTAGGCTTTGCAGGCAAGCACCTTAACCACTAAGCCATCTCTCCATCCCAACAATGTTTATATTTTGTAAGATGATAAACCAGAGAAAGATGCAGCCAAACCCATGCACAGCAGAGCGTGTGCGACTCCACAGATTCTGCCTTCTCCTGTGAAAAGGAAGATTCTCAGTAGCTTGGCTTTGTCTGGGGAACAAAGGCACAGAAAGAAAATTAAGGGGATGCTACAAATTCCAGCACTTGGGTGGCTGCAGTAGGAGGATCACTGTAAGTTTGAGGCACACCTGTGCTATAATGAGTTCCAGGCCAGCCTGTGTTAGAATGAGAGACTGCCTCAAAAAGTACTAAAAATTAAAGGCTGGGAGATGGCTCAGTGGTTAAAGATACTTGCTTGCAAAGCCTACCAGTCTAGGTTCAATTCCCCAGCCACCTACATAAAGCCAGACAGACATTCAATTGCAATGGCAAGAGACTTTGTCATGCCCATACACACATACTTGCATATACACACCCACACACAAATAAATAAATAAATAAATAAATAAATAAATAAATAAATAAATAAACTGAGAGAGAGAGAAGGACAGAGTACAGGCATGCCATGGCCACTGCAAACAAACTCCAGACACATGTGCCACTTTGTGCATCTGGCTTTACATAGGTACTGAATGAACTCAGGGCCTACATGCTTTGAGCAAACACCTTTAGCTATCTCTCCAGCCTCTGAAAAAATAAAAATTAAGAACAAAATGAAAAATAAAACCAGCCAGGCATGGTGGTACATGCCTTTAATCCCAGCACTTGGGAGGCAGAGGTAGGAGGATCACCGTGATGAGGCCACCCTGAGACTACATAGTGAATTGCAGGTCAGCCCGGTTTAGAGTGAGACCCTATCTTGAAAAACAAAAAAAAAAAAAAAAAAAAAAAAAAAAAAAAAAACTTTTTTTTTAAAATAAACCCATACCATGAACCACAACCATGACTAGCAAGGAAGTAAACACTGATTTTGTCCTCCCCTCTCTTCAAGTACATCCTGCTTTGAAGTGGCCATGAGCTAACTCCTTTCCTCTCTACTGCACACCTTGATATTTCTCCCTTCCAACCAAAGGGGAGAAGGAAAGCTACACTCAAATGACAGGCAAGAAAAATCACACTCAACAAGCCATGTCCAATGTAAACAGGAAGAAGAGTTGCTTCCTGTCACTACTCTCTGGGATACAATTGAGGGCTCCCGTTCCAGCAAGGCATCTCATTAGTCCTTCACCCAGTGCCATACACATTGTATGCATCACTATGCCAATGCCCACACTGGCCTCAGAGAGGTCCTCACCTCCTGACCTATCTACCTGCAGTTTTTAGACCAGTGATTTCTAAAGTGTGTCTACACCTGGCGTGCGCACATACGTGTATACATACATATATATGTATGTACATACACACATACATACATACAAGTTCAAGGCCCTCTTCAGCTGTATAGCAAGTTCAAGGCCAGCCTGGGCTACATTAGATCCTGTTTAAAAAGGAGAGAGGGAGTGAAAAGAAAAAAAAATTATAGGATGGGCATGGTGGCTCACACCTTTAATCCCAGCACTTGGGAAGCCAGAGGTAGGAGGATCACCATGAGTTCAAGGCAGTGAGACCCTACCTTGAAAAACCAAAAAAAAATTATAAAACCCAATATTAATATACAATAGATATATACCAATAAAATATTTTCTACCCACCTTTGCACTTTCTTCTTTCCTTATTAGTATTTTTTTTTTGAGAGAGAGTCTCATGATGTAGCACAGGCTGGTCTTGAACTTTCAATGATCCTCTTATCTCAGCCTCTGAAGTGCTGGGATTTACAGGTATATACTGACAGGCCCAGCTTTCTGTCTACTTTTGTATTATTAGTACTGTACATCATATTCAATTACTATTTTTTCATCTTAATTCTTCTAAAAGTGTGTGGTCCCTGGAGCCATGGAACAAAGACTTTTTCTGAATATTAAACATCTAGTCATCTCTTGTTACATACAGGGGATTGGTGTCCTCTCTGTTTTGTGCTTACTCTCTTTCTGTCTCTCCAACACACACACACACACACACACACACATACTTGAATACTAAAATACCCACATGTTCAAGGCGTAAACTGGCATAGTATTTGATATGAGCTCAGAATATTACCTAATACCTTTTGAAAACTTGTGGTAACATATACAAAATATTTATCATTTTCACCAATTGTAATTTTATAAATTCAGCAGCATTAAATACATTAATAATGTTGTGTCACCATCACCTCCACCTATTCACCAACCTTGTTCATCATCTCCAATGTAAACTGTATTCATTATGTCATAACTCCTCCTCACCCTCATCCCTTCCTACCTTCTATTCTACTGTCTCTGTGTATTTGCCTATCCAGGAACTTTGTCGTAATGGAACCGCACTATTTGTTCCTCTGAGGCTGGCATATTTTACTAAGCATAATTGAGCAGGTATCTGTGTGTCTGTGTGTGTTTCCTATATTTGTGGGTGCATGTGTGTGGGCATGTGTGGGCCAGAGAACAACTTCAGGTATCATACTCACAAATACTGTTCACCTCTTTAGAGACAGGGTTTCTTTTTTGGGTGGGGGGAGAGGAGAGACACACAGAGAGAGAGAGAGAGGGAGAGGAAGACAGATAGAGATGGGCGCACCAGCAGCCTCTCAGCTGCTGTGAACGAAATCCAGATGTGTTCGCCCCCTTGTGGTCAAGTGTGGCATTGCGCCCCTTTTGCATCTGGCTAACCGTGGGACCTGGAGATTGGAACCAGCGTTCTTAGGCTTAGGAGGCAGGCGCCTTAACCACTAAGCCATCTCTCCAGCCTGAGACAGGGTTTCTTATTGACCTGGAGCTCACCAAGTAGGTGAGACTGACTACCAGTGAGTCCCAGGAATCCTCCTTTATCTTTCCAGAACTAGGACTAGAGGTGTATGTCACCATGACCAGCATTTTTATTTGAGTTCTGGGATTGAACTTGGGTCCTCATGCTTGCACAGCAAGCACTCTTACCCATTGAGCCATCTCCTCATTCCCAAATAGATAACTCTTTTTTTTTTTTTTGAGGTAGGGTCTTGCTCTAGCCCAGGCTGACCTTGAATTCACTTGGTAGTCTCAGGGTGGCCTTGAACTCACGGAGATCCTCCTACCGCTGCCTCCCAAGTGTTGGGATTAAAGGCGTGCGCCACCACACCCAGCCCTAACACAGATAACTCTTAATCAAAGCTAGATATGATGGCAGCCACAGTTCACTACAATGAGAACACAGAGGGCAGAGGCTCTAAGTCTGAGGCAAATGCATTTGACATGATTCAACAGGAGGGAGAAGGGTACAGGGACGGACAGGGGAAACTTGAGGTATGATGATAGCCTGAGGAGGGTAACCAGGCACCAAGGCTAGAATGGACAAATGAGGTTGAAATAGGCAAAACTTTGATTTATGCAAGTGTCGGGGGATATGAACAAATGAGGGACAAGACTCCTTTCTTGCTTACAGTCTACTTGGCAAGTGAGACATGGTAACAACTTTCAAGAAAATAATACCAGGTGCAATGTGTACTCAACAGAAGTTATATGCTGGCTCAGCCTTCAAAGGCAAGGCTATGATAAGACAAGACCAAAGGCATGCCTGTTGGCCACAAGAACTAAACAGATGAATGGCTACACATACCAGCCAGAGCACAGGGTCCTGCACAAGGAGCTCTATGGGGATCTTAAATTTGTTTGCCCTTTAGCTTCACTCCTCACACACTCATCAGGAAAGCACTGAGATGAGACCAGTTGAGGATGAACACACGACTAAGGAGGGCATTGGCCATGCCTGAGAAATGTCTCACACTTGACAGTCACACTGTCTGATAACAGTGCTGAGGCTGGTGGTCATGACACCTGGCCCAGAAGTAGTCCCTCCTTTTGGACCTTTATATTGGAATTTTAGGGCTAGAGGTATGGACGGCTCTAGAGAATCTCATGTCACCCTCACTGTCAGTCATTTTCCACAAAGTGACTAGCAGGAATGCTGCTGACTTCCCTGTAGGGCACCCTGCCTCTTCAGAATTTCTTTTGTGTCCTGTAGGAAAAAAAATGAAAACCCTGTGCCCACTTTGGCAGCACATATATTGAAGAAAAAAAACAAATCTTAAACCTATCTATTTTATTTTATTTATTAGAAAGAGACAAAAAGAGAAACAGAGAAAGAGAGAATGGGCACACCAGCCACTACAACCAAATTCCAGACACATGTGCCACTTCATGCATCTGGCGATTAAGGGTGCAAAAGACTGAGAAGCAACAATGAGTCAAGAATGAAACAAAACATGGAAGGTCAGGGGTGAGGAGGGTCCCGGGAAAATCCATATAAATAGAAATGCACCTTAACTAACACTAGGTTACCTATAATAATATTCGAAATTGTTAATGCTCAGGCCTAAGCGCATTCCCTTTTGATAAATTAAATATAATAATTTATTTAATGTTGGTTATTCATAAGTTATTCACCAAACTCCATAATGTCCAATCTTGTGAAACAGTAAATAATATAACCATCAAACAGCACATTCTAATAGTCTACTACCAGCATTACCTTATTTCATGAAAAAAAAATGTCTGTGTTTAAGTTTGTCCATAAAGATGCACCAGTGGGCTCAAGGAGCCACTGGGAAGCTAAAGTTTCTATGTTGCATGCTCTTTGCGATCACTGATTATTTACCTGTTTTCTTGGGTTTTCCTGACATGTCCTTTATCTGCTGTTTTGCAGGCTTAAGAATGTGTGGGAAAGAAAGAAGAGTTCTGAAAGCCCTTAAGGAATAGTTCATAAGTTGCACATTTATTATACAGCAACTAGTTTGAACTCTGCCTGATTAAACTGTATCTATGCAAAACAGCAAAAAGAAAATGTACTCTGACTAAAGGTTACAATCACATTGAAAGAAATTCCTTGTTTCTCATCAGATTTACTGGTCATTTTCTTGCCTCCTGATTTCAAAAGGAAGCAGGCCTTTTGCAATTCCCTGAAATCTGAATTAGAGATTATGTTGCCATATCTTGATGGAGAAAGCTGAGCTTCCTCCTCTCACCCACTTCTTCCCTGGGAGCATGATCACAAATTGGCTTTAGGGAAAACAGGGCACAGACAATGGTACCTACCCTTGCTGCTTCTGGCCTTTCAGGGAATTCTAGCCTAGGTACTGGTTTTAAAAGACCCGAGTCAAAGAAGAAAATCCTAAAAAGCCGTAAGGCTTTTCATTTCCAACAGATTTGCAAACATTGGCCCCTCTGAGGAGTGTGCAGGGAAAGTTCAGAGGTCTGTGGCAGCTTCTCTCACAGGAATAATAGGGCCTCATCTCTCCATCTTCCAACCAAGGTTTGAACAGCAGCATGGAGCAGTCAGGTTATCAGTAAAGGAAGGAGAAGCAGAAAGCAATGTGGGTTTTAGTGGCAGAGAAAGAACAAGTTTTATCCAAACTAAGGCTTACCCTTCCACTCCTAGGACTTCTCAAACTTTCCCAGAGAAAATGCACAGAAAGGGAAGGCACTGACATTAATATTAAAGAGCTGCTACTAGCCTGAGGGCAGAATGACTTAACGAGGGATGCCGCAGAGAATGTAAGCCCCCAACAATTCTGTATTTTGGAGGTATGTCTACTCTAGTTGGGAGAGGGACACAAAACAAAAAGGCCAGAAGAGGGAATTACAGAGTGCAGAAGGCACAGATTTCTCCACTGACTGTAACAATGCCTCCAGACCCTGGGGGTGGCTGTGAGCCTGTGCCTAACTCCTAGCACAGTGGGGGTGGGGTGAAGAAGGAACACGCTGCCAATGGGGGTGAGCACCAGCTTACTGCTTCTGGGTTGCTGAAAGTGCAGCCACAGATGGTTAGCCTTGGAGCTCAACGCGGGATGGACTTTCTTCCTTAGTTTCAAACATTTCTGGCAACAAGCCTTCCTGAAGACCTCTTTCCCCTACAAATTCTCTAGGACAGCAGTTGTCTCGTCGTCAAGTGCAAAGCCCCACGAAGGAGATGCAGCCGTGTGCTGAGCCTCAGTGTTCAAGCAGGCTGGGGTGAGGACGACGACGTCCAGGGAGGGCCTCTCGGTCCCGGGTGCCCGCAGAAACGCTGGCAATGCTTGCAGGACCAAACAGCAGTCGGGATCCGAGCCCCGGACTGGCAGGGTCGAGGGTCGCGGGGAGGGTCACGGCCTCCTTAGGGTCTGTCCGTCCTCCCCGAGGCTCCCACGCCACACGGCCGCCCCTCCTTACCTGACACCTGACCGGTTCCTCTTCTCGGGACTTACCTCACAGGTCGCAGGTTAGCTTCCTGGGACCCAAAACTTGAGTGCGGTCATCAAAGCCTCTCCCCCTGGCGCCCGGCCACGCCCCCAGGTGACCACGCCTCCCACAGCCATTCAGCTCCTCTATTTCCATACGGACCGCCCCGGCCACGTCCCACAAGCTCGCGTAGACCTCAGCCGTCCGCCTTGACCACACCCCTCCCGCTTAAGCCACGCCCTGGAGCTCCGCCCAGGCCCTGGCCCCGCCTCCGCCCCGCCTGCCCGCTCGACGAACCTCACCAACCTCTCTTTGCTGGCCTTGGGCGATGTTTGTGGGATAAAATCAGATCGCTGGCCTAAAAGCCTCGTTGAAAAAGTGATGTTGCAATCTTTATGAAATTCAGCTTATTTTAAAATGAAGAAGTGACTTTCCTCAGGTTTCTTCCATGTCCGAATACTATTGACTTGACATGCTAAAGAATAGGCAATTCAACACTAGACACATCCTTTCCAGCTACTTTTCACTCCAACTTAACCGTGTTTCAGAACTGCATCTGTGGGTCTGAGTTTTCAAATCTTCTGAACCAGAACTGTGGCATCGTGTTTCTTCTAGCTCTCGGGCCTCATCCCATCTTAAACGCTAAGCGCACTCGTCCATTTCCTGTTGTCTCTTCTCAATGACTACCTCAGCATCCATTGCCTTCTTGCTGTCTAGTCTTGACATCATTCCCCTTAACTGGAACTCTAGTTGCAGTTCTCTGCTCCGAGTACTCTGTTACTCTTGCTCCCTCATTTGACAACTCTGGGTGGAAGAAAGATGTGAAGAAGTTATGACAAGCTTTCAAATTCCCTTGTTCTTTCATCTCCAATTCATTCTTTCAAATCACACTTATCCACTTACTGAGTACATGCTTCTGTGACAAATAAGAAAACCTCAAAGAGTTTACAGTTGGAAGTTTTCTCAGTTTGGTTTGGGATGTAACAAACAATGAAAAAGTGAAGATGTAGCAAGGAGTCATTAAGTGGAAGAAGGTGATAATCACGGTTTTTGTTTTTGAGAAGGGAGTCTCTCAATCTGAAATCAGTGAACTCAGTGATTCTGCAGTCTCTGCCCATCCTATACTGCAGTTACAGATGTGCATGGTCATATCCAACTTTTTATGTGGGTACTGGGAAGTTGAAGCTGGTGGTTTCCTGTCAGAGAGGCCCTCATGATTATGTATCAAGCACTCTTAACCATTAAGCCATTTCCTCAGCCCAGGAAGCCTTTTTTGTAGCATTTAATATATTACTTCATATAACAAATTCTTAGTAGATCTTCACTGAATATCTTTTTCATAAGTATAGAAAGATAGTTTCTTCCTTCACAGCCATATGATTTTCTGTCTATATCTGTCTATATTTCATCTGCCAACAAAAATATTTTATCATTACAAATCTTTTTGATTTCTTTCTACTTTCCATTTCTGGCTTGAAAGCAGAAATTAATCAAAATGTTCCCCTTGAAGGAACACAGAATAAAAGGACAAATTTAAACAGAACATTTGATTAAGTGACCCTGAAAACACTGCCTCATTTATAAAATGTTTCAATTGTCAGTCATTTTGTTTTGGCCTGGATAAAAATTAACTTACAGAAATTGAGTCAAGGAAAGCCTGTACAAATTGCTGAGTTGATTTTTATACAGGTAGTTCTACCTTACTAAAGTAGACATTACTAGATAAATTGGTGAAGGAAGGAATCAAGGAAAGGGAAGCTTAATGGAAGGAGAACAACAAAGCCAGTGGTAATGTTAATATTAAATGTGTATTCCATTGGATCCAGAACAGTTGTCTAAGGGAGGGCAGAAATTTGACCCTAAGAATAGAAAATAAGAGATAGCTATCATTTTAAGGTTTCCAGTGTTCATTAGATAAAGGTTTATGGGATTGTTTATTAGTTTTGTCAATACAGATCCACAGCTTTTCTTGAAATTTAGAACTATAGGAAACCCGATTTCTTCATAAAGCTGATGCAATAAGCTATGTGTTATAAAGAGTTACAGCCAGACCCTCTCAATGGACTTTAGATTGTCTTTTCTCAGGATGGCAAATAGGCTTCAACTCAAATGTCAACGCTGAATTATTTGTGCTTATTGAGAAATTCTAGGATATTTTTGTCCAGGTTCAAAAGAAGAAAATGTCTGTGATCAATTAGCAATGTTTTGGTACAAGATAGGTAAGGGGCTGCATGCAGAAATCTATCTGGTAAGTCTGTTTTGCAGAAATAGAAGTCTTGTATGCAGGGCTTTTATGTAGTCACTCCAAATTGATAACCTCACTATAGGGTTTTTTGGGAGCCACTGTTTGTCCACAGGTTTTGTTTTGTTTTGTTTTTTGTTTTTCAAGGTAGGGTTTCACTCTGGCCCAGGCTGACCTGGAATTAACTATGTAGTCTCAGGGTGGCCTCGAACTCTTGGCGATCCTCCTACCTCTGCCTCCTGAGTGCTGGGATTAAAGGCGTGCGCCACCACGCCTGGCTGTCCACAGTTTTATATGGCTGGTTTTTTCTCACCTTTCAGTTCTCAACTAAATTATCACTCTCTTAGAGATGTTTCCTGACAAACACAGCTGAAGTTTTATCCAGAGCTTCTTTGCCTGCACATGTACAGAGATCACCTGGGGATCACAGTGTAAAGAAGAATCTGACCCAGCAGTCCTAGGGTGTGGATTGAAGGATACTATGGTGGTTTGAATATGAATGTTTGTCCCCCATAGTCTCAGGTGTTTTATTAAGCTTGTAACTTGGGTTTCCAGCCACCTGACTGGAGGAGGTGTCACTGGGAATGGATCCTGGGATCTAGCCCAAAGGTGTGTTTGTGGGCAGATCTGATTCCAGTCCAAAGGTGTGGAGAGCAGTCTGAGCTCTGGCAGTCTGCTGCTTTTTGGTGTTTACTGGCTGCTGGTGGTGTGTCTCTGCTTGGATATGTGAAAGGGGCCAGCTTCTTCAGCCATTGATGGAACTTCCCTTGGATCTGTAAACTTGGAATATATCCTTTCCCTCCATAAAACTGTGTCTGGTTTGAATGTTCATCCCAGTATTGTAGAGCTGTCTACAAGAGCTACATACATTTCTAGCAAGCTCCCCGAGATGCTAACCTGACATCCTACAAAAAAAATTCCCAGTAGCTGTTTCTCACTGCATCCC
Organism: Orientallactaga sibirica; assembly: GCA_036365145.1. Taxonomy (NCBI): domain Eukaryota; kingdom Metazoa; phylum Chordata; class Mammalia; order Rodentia; family Dipodidae; genus Orientallactaga; species Orientallactaga sibirica. The sequence goes on from JAEOAD010000982.1 coordinate 111,318, forward strand.
TTTCTTCGTGATTGTTGCAGTTAGCTTCACATTGTTGGGATGAACTTCCAAACCAGGCTCAAATTAGGAATGAAGGGATTTATTGAAGCTTAAAGATGGAGGGGAAGTTCTATAATGGCAGAAGTTAGCCCACTTTCACAGGTCCACATAGAGAGAAAAACCACCACCACACCATAAGCAAGCACACGCTAGGAACTCCATAATGGCAGAACTCTAGCACTCTGCATATCTTTTTTCCTGGAAAATGATCCACCCCCCACACCTACAGCTGGACCCCAGGATCCACCCAGTGATACCTCCTCCAGCCAGGCAGCTGGAGCTCTAAATTACAAGCATTGATAAGCTCCTGTATCTATTGGGGGACATCCATTCAAACTACCACAATGATTTTTCACAATTTAAAATTATTTATGTTGCTGGGTGTGGTGGCACATGTTTTTAAACCCAGCGCTTGGGAGGCAAAGGTAGGAGGATTGCTGTGAGGGTGAAGCAAGCATGAGATGGCATAGGGAATTCTAGGTCAATCTGGGCTAGAGCAAGACTCCACCTGGAAAAAAAACCCAAAGAATAAAAAATAAAAATAATAAATTCATTTGTTACTTTATTGAAGAGCTTGTAAGCTTATTTGCTAGAATATAAATTACATCCAAGTAGAAACCTTTGCCAGTTTATCTAGCTTAGTATCCCTAACACATAACGTAGTACCTGTCACATTAGCAGATGTTCTATAAATGTTGAGTAAATGATGCTGTTCTGGGTTTATTAAGTCCTTTCTTCTCTCTCTCTCTTTTACAGGAATGCCACTCAAGTGTCAGTTCATGAATTATTGGTCATAAGAACCATAAACAATAATGTAAATCTACTATGTCACTAAACAGCAAACTGAATAAAATATTTTTCTTTGCATCTTCTTAAAAATTATATACATTTATTTGAGAGAGAGGCAGATATAGAATGGGCATGCCAGGACCTCCAGCCACTGCAAATGAACTCCAGATGCATATGCCACCTTGTGCATCGGGCTTATGTGGGTCCTGGGGAATCGAACCTCTGTCCTTTGGCTTTGCAGGCAAACACCTTAACCACTAAGCTATCTCTTCAGCCCTGCATCTTTTTTTTTTTTGAGAGAGAGAGAGAGAAAGAAAGAAAGAGAGAATGGGCATGCCAGGGCCTTCAGCTGCTGCTAATGAACTCCAGACACATGCGCCCCCTTGTGGCACATGTGCAAAATTGCATGCTTGCTTCACTGTGCATCTGGCTTACGACAGACCCGGAGATTCGAACATGAGTTCTTAGGTTTCACAGGCAAGCATCTTAACCACTAAGCCATCTCTCCAGCCCTGCATCTTTTTTTTTTTTGAGAGAGAGAGAAAGAAAAAGAAAGAGAGAGAATGGGCATGCCAGGGCCTTCAGCTGCTGTGAATGAACTCCAGACATATGCGCCCCCTTGTGGCACATGTGCAACATTGCACACTTGTGCCACTGAACATCTGGTTTACATTGGACCTGGAGATTCGAACATGAGTTCTTAAGTTTCACAGGCAAGTACCTTAACCAATAAGCCATCTCTCCAGCCCTGAAGATTTTTTTATGTTTGGTTTATTTATTTATTTATGAATGAGAGAGAGAAAGAGAGAATGGGTGCACCAGGGCCTCCAGTCACTGCCAATGAACTCCCTATATATGCACCACCTTATGCATCTGGTTTACATGGGTAATGGGAAATCGAACCTGGGTCCTTGGGCTTCACAAGCAAGCTCCTTAGCCGCTAAGGCATCTCTCTACTCTGAAGATTTTTTTAAAAAACTGAATGCTTATGCTAGTGGAATAAAAGATTATCTCCCATAATGTGAGTGGGTTTTATCTAATCAGATGAAGGCTTCTGCCTTTGAACTTAAGCTGTAACTCTTTTTTTTTTTTTTTGGTTTTTCGAGGTAGGGTTTCACTCTGGTCCAGGCTGACCTGGAATTAACTATGTAGTCTCAGGATGGCCTCGAACTCATGGCGATCCTCCTACCTCTGCCTCCCAAGTACTGTTAAGCTGTAACTCTTAAATGGGTCTACAACTTGCTGAGGCCTATTTTGAATATTTTCAATTTACCTGCACAATTGTGTAACTCAATTCATCTTCCCCTCCCAGCCCTTCCTACCCTCCTCTTTTCATTTCTCTATATACAATCTATTACACAGCAGATCAAAAACTGGCCACGTTTGCCTCAGACATACCACAAGAACTCAGTCATTTTGCTCCTCTCATGTGCAGGCCATTCAACCTGGCTGCCTGTGTGCTCCTTCGTGGCCACTCTCATCCCTCTGGGATTATATCTTTCCTTTGCTTGGCCAACAGAACTTCATCCCATCTACTCTTCCATTTCCCTCCCTGCCATGTTCCTCTTTTACTCAGCCAATTCTTGTGCTCCACCTTGGCAATACCACTGCAGCCTAGGTAAGCATCTAACATTCCACCTAGACCACTTTTGCCCTCTTATTGTAGCATGGTGAGCCTTCTGGTCCATTATGTTGCAACTATACCACTATGGCCTAAGCTGCAACCCCAACATATATTAATAGACACCATTCCCACCAACACAGCCCTGAGAATTTCTGGAGACGTATAATTGTGAAAGAGAACAGCATTCTGAGAGGGATATAGAATTATGGGAGATCATGGAGAATTCTAAGAGAACACTGAAGATTGTGGGAGGGTATAAAGAATTGTGGACAGTAAAAAAAACCATTGTGGGAACACATGGAAGGTTGTGGGAAAATACAGAAGGTTTTGAGAGAGCATATAGCACTGTCAAAAAGCACGGGGGTGGGGTGGGGTGGGGATGTAGATCAGTTGCAAGAAGCCCCCAGCATAGCATAAACCAGATATAGTAGCATGCATCTATAATCCCAAGAACTCAGGAGGTGGAAGCAAGAGGATCAGAAATTCAAAGTAATCCTTGACTACACAGTGAGTTCAAGGCCATCCTGGGACAAATGAGACCCTATCATGGTATATGATCATGGTATATTGTCTATATGTATGGAAGTTTCCAGTAAAACATTTTTTGAGAGAGTCAGACAGAGAAAGAGAGAGAGAGAGAGAGACAGAATATGGGCACCCCAGGGGCCTCTCAGCCACTGTGAATAAACTCCAGATGTGTGCGCCCTCTTGTGGGCAAGTGCAGCATTGTGCCCTTGTATCACTCTATGCCTGGCTAGTCCTGGGACCTGGAGAATTGAATGGGCATTCTTAGGCTTAGCAGGCAGGCGCCTTAACCGCTAAGCCATCTCTCCAGCCCCGGCAAAACATTGTTCTAGAACCCAGAGATAAAAGATTAATCAATGTGATACACCTATGATAGGAGTAGATGAAGATGACCCCAAGTCCGTCTTTAGGACAATAATCATGACCTGTAGTTTTAAATAGAGGAAGAAGTGGGCGGGGGAGAAGTAGGCATAATTAAGCAGTCTTGGTGAAAGTGTGGTTTTGTTGATCATCATCTTAGTTCTGGTTCTGAAAGGAGTCACCAGATTGAAGAGAACAGCCTGAATCCTATGGGAGAATTGTTCTTGCTCAAGGGTGCAGCCTTGCCACTGCAGATAATTGTCCTTGTAAATTGAAGTTCCTAGAAGAAAGCTACACCTATGTCAAAGATTCTCCAAAGCTAATTGACTGATTAGAATGTCTGTAATTGTGAAGAGTTGGAATGTTATGTCTGGAGCCAAATTATCAGAGGCTATCTTTAGCCCCTTTAGCAGTCATTCATTGTTCACCTCTGATCTTCTGTGTTTGACCTAACTTTTTATATTTTTTTATTTTTATTTTTATTTTTTGGTTTTTCGAGGTAGGGTCTTGCTCTAGTCCAGGCTGACCTGGAATTCACTATGTAGTCTCAGACTGGCCTTGAACTCATGGTGATCCTACCTCTGCTTCCCGAGTACTGGGATTAAAGGCGTGTACCACCATACCCGACTTGACCTAACATTTTTGCAATTGTTAGGTAAATTCTTTTGGAATGTACTAGTAGAACACTAGCTTCCACAAGAATGTCATAAAATAGCAACTTTTAAATATATATGGTAGAGATTTCTCTGCTTTGCTATAACCTGTCAACCTGATGTTCCCACCAAGGGAACTTTATTTTGTTCTGTTAGTATAAAGACATCATGACATTGTTACTACGTTGGTTGGTACATGGTATTTGGGGAAATCTGAATCCATGTTCCCTGACCTTGAGTACTCATATTCACTCCAGAATAAACTATCACTCATTCCCTTTGAGAGGAGAGCTGATTTTGCATTGACACCCTCATTTGAGAAGGTGTCTGCAGGCTTCAGTCCCTTATCATAAGATGTTTATCAATCATACTTGTTGTCACCTTGACTCCAAGGTGACTGCAAATTTGGGACAATTACTGTATGCCAGGCTTTTTTTTTTTCCTTGTTCTTCTTTTTAGTGACCTTGTGGGCCAAGTAAGGGAGTCAATGATTTTTTTGACAAAAGACATTTCTAAGTGCCAATTATACTTCCTCTTAAGCCAGGCCATCATGACTCTCTTAGGACCATGCTTCCTTAGAGCCACGTCCCTCCCCTGATGTATTTAATCATAACTATACCTCTTACCTAGGAGCTAATGAGAATTGTGGGAGAGATGGGCTGAACAGATTGCTCTGTGGTTAAAAGTGCTTGAGAATTGTGGGAGAAGTGGAACTATAGGAGAGGTTTTAGAGAGACAGAATTGTAGGAGACAACGAACACAATGTGAACAGTGGACTGCAAGTGATAAGAGGAAACATTGGTGGAAAATAATGGTGGGAGAAGCAGGGCTTTTGGAGAAGAGAAGGAATTTGAGAGCTATAGCTAAGGGATTTCTTGAGCTCTGCTATGCCCTTTGGCTTCACTTGGGATATCCTCCTGTAGGGACCTCTGGGTGGCTGCCTTGCCTCCCTCCTCTGCTTTTAAACATCCATGCTCACACTGTCTATAGTTGGCCTTCCTTGGCTGTGCTTGACCACATCCTTCCTGTTGCAGTCACAGGCCTTTCCTCTTCCATGCCATGTCCCTATTTTCCAAGCAAATCCTATATATGTCCCACCTTAGTCTACCACTGCCACCCAGACAACCCTATTTTCATTTATTTTGGCTTCTTGCTACCTCCTGCTGCATTTGTAGTGTGGCCAAGATAAGCCCTCTAAGCTCAACAGTGAGCACAGAGTTACTTCTAAAACATTGTTCCCTGCTCAGTCATGATGACATTCACTCATCTAAGGCCACTCTCCTGACTCAGCCCCTGAAGTTGTCAGTGGTCACTCCCCTCCCACCATAGGCATGACCGTATTCTCGCCAGCTAGGCATGCACCTCTGTGGTGGTTTGTATGAGATGCAGCCCCATAGCCTCATATGTTTTGAAAACTTATTCCCAAGCTGGTGACAATTAGGGTGGTAGAGCCTTGCTGGAGGATGTATGTTGCTGGGAACAGGCTTAGGGGTATTTTAGTCCAGCTTGCCCCTTGTCCTGAGTGCTGGAATTATAGAACCCTGCCACCACACCCAGTTTATGCCAACTTGGGCTTTGATAAAACAAGAAATAATGAGAATGTTGGAGTGTGTGGTAAATGGGTTGATGATAGCTGAAAAAGGACTTGGAAAACACAGATCTTCTTGCTCTAATAGGATATTTAGGGGCAGCCAACATAGTAATCCATATGTTGTTGTTATCCCTTTTACAACAGCAAGATGTGTTACATATAATTCTTTGTTTATTCCAGCAGTAAAAATTTTAGAATCACATATCGGTCCCCTTCTTTCCCACTATCCATTCAAATTCTGCCTTGGAAACAAGGAACATTAGCAAAGATGAGCTACAGGAGCACAGAGAAAATACTTGGCAATAAAACATTTTTATTCAGCTTACCTTGACCTTGAGAATTTTGCCTTCTCTCTCTCTTTTTTTGGAGAGAGTCAGAGAGAGAGAGAGGGAGAGAGAGAGAGACAGAGACAGAGACTGAGACAGAGAGACAGAGAATGGGCACGCCAGCAGCCTCTCAGCTGCTATGAACAAACTCCAGACACGTGTGCCCCTTTGTGGGCAAGTGCAGCATTGTGCCCTTGCGTCACTTTGCGTCTGGCTAAACGTGGGACCTGGAGAATCAAACGGGCATTCTTAAGCCTAGCAGGCAGGCACCTTAACCGCTAAGCCATCTCTCCAGCCCAAGAATTTTTCCTTCTTTATATGAAGTGTTTCAAGGGCTGGAAAGATAGCTCAGCAGTTAAAGGCACTTGTTTGCAAAGCCCGATAGCCTGAGTTCCATTCCCCGGTACCCTGGTAAATCCAGAGGCACCAAGTGGCATATGTGTCTGGAGGTCTGGAGTTCGTGTATGGTGGCAAGAGGCCCTGGCACATCCATCCATTCTCTCTTTTTCCCCCTTGAAAAATAAATAAATAAAATATTTAACACAAAAAATGTTTCAAATGTAAGTAACTTCTTGCCTAAAAAAATTAACTCTTATGAGGGCTGGAGAGATGGCTCAGTGGTTAAGGCACTTGCCTACAAAGCCAAAGGACCCAGGTTTGATTCCCCAGGACCCATGTAAGCCAAATGCACAAAGTGGCACATTCATCTGGGGTTTGTTTACAGTGGCTAGAGGCCCTAGCGTGCCTATTCTCTCTATCAGCTTCTCTCTCTCTCTCTCAAATAAATAAATAAAAATAAAAATTTAACAGCCAGGCGTCATGGCACACGCCTTTAATCCCAGCACTCGGGAGGCAGAGGTAGGAGGATCGCCGAGAGTTCGAGGCCACCCTGAGACTACATAGTTAATTCCAGGTCAGCCTGGACCAGAGTGAGACCCTACCTTGCAAAAACCAAAAAAAAAAAAACAACAAAAAAAAATTTAAGTACAATGAAATGCAGCCCGAATGTGTCTGTGTTAATTTTTAGTGTAGTTATTAATAGTTCATTTTTTTCCACAAGTGATTTGAAGCAGCTTATAAAAATAAAGGCGAGCTGGGCGTGGTGGTGCACATCTTTAATCCCAGCACTTGGGAGGCAGCGGTAGGAGGATCACAGTGAGTTCAAGGCCACCCTGAGGCTACAGAGTGAATTCAAGGTCATCCTGGGCTAGAGTGAGACCCTACCTCGGAAAAAAAAAAAAAGCTGGGCGTGGTGGTGCACGCCTTTAATCCCAGCACTCGGGAGGCAGAAGTAGGAGGGTCACCATGAGTTCGAGGCCACCCTGAGACTACAGAGTGAATTTCAGGTCAGCCTGAACTAGAGTGAGACCCTACCTCGAAAATCAAAAAAATAAAAAATAAATTAAAAAAAAATAATAAAGGCAAGAGCTGGAGAGATGGCTTAGCAGTTAAGGACCCAGGTTCTATTCCCCAGTACCCATATAAACCAGATGCACAAGGTGGCACATGTGTCTAGAGTTCATTTGCAGTGGCTAGAGGCCCTGGCATGTCCATTCTCCCTGCTTCCCCCTCTCTCTAATAAAGAAAGAAAAAATTTAAAAATATTTAAAATAAAAATAAAAGTCAGGTACAGTGGTGCACACTTTTAATCCCAGCACTCTGGAGGCCAAGGTAGGAGAATTGCTGTGAGTTAGAGGCCAGCCTGAGACTCCATAGCGATTCCAGGTCAGCCTGGGCTAGAGTGAGATCCTACCTCAAAAAGAACAAAAAAAGTTAATAAATGATATGCATATTTTGGGGGTTGGAGAGATGGCTCAGTAATTCATGCACTTGCCTGCAAAGCCTAAATGACCCATGTTTGATTCCCCAGTGCCCAAGTAAAGACAGATGTACAAGGTGGCACATGCATCTGGAGTTCATTTGTAGCAGTTTAGAGGCCCTGACATGCCCATTCTCTCTCTCTCTCTCGCCTTGCAAATAAATAAAAGTATTTTTAAGCCGGGAGTGGTGGTGCATGCCTTTAAGCCCAGCACTTGGGAGGCAGAGGTAGGAGGATTGCCATGAGTTCGAGGCCACCCTAAGACTACAGAGTGAATTCCAGGTCAGCCTGAACTACAGTGAGACCCTACCTCAAAAAAAAACAAAAAAGTATTTTTAAAATGTTTTTTAAACCTTTGCTTGGGTAGGGATACACTGAGACACAGTATCCCACTACCCCACAGGGACTGACTGAGGCCTTCATGCCTCACAGTGAATACCATAACACCACTGAGGAAGGTCCGCAGGCTAACAGGAGCTGTGGTAAAGGGATAAAAGAGTACATATAGCCTGTTATAATTTATATAAAATAAACATTGAAAAAGGAACATAAATAAATAAGAAAATAATGCAGGCAGTAACTACAGAGAAAAGGAAAAAGTTCAGACATCTGAACCCAAAGGGGAATGTCCTTGTTCAAAATGGGCCAGAGATTTGACTCTAAATTTCATGTGCTTTTAACAAACAAGAACAACAACCATTTTAAGGTTTTCCAGTGTTCGTCAAATAGAAACCAAGGCTTGATTTTTGTGTATAATGGTTAATTTTTATTGTCAACTTGATGGGATTTAAAATCATGTAGGAGATGGTGAGGCATACCTGTGGTGTGTATGTGAGAGTACATTTGCAGAGAGGGTTAGCTGAGGGGGACAACACACTCTGACTGTGGGCAGTACCATCCCACGAGCTGAGGGGTACTACAACTTAAGAATTACTACACTTCTGTGAATTATCTAAGCTTTTCTGCCTAACTGAGTAGAATATTCTGGAATATTCTGGCTCAATTCACAGTACCATTTAGATTATTGTTCCCTAGGATGGCAAGTATGTTTCAACTCACATACCAACTCTGATTCATTTTTAGTATTTTAATAGTTGCCTGAACAAAATGTATTGTGAAATTCTGTGAGTCTGGGCCCAGAAGGAAAATGTTCTGCAGTTGATTAACAATGCCTGCAGGATACAGGATGGGTGAGTGGCTGCGTGAAAAATAACTTATCTGGCATTTCTGACTTATAGAAATGGAAATAGAAATCTTGTATAAAGTCCTTCACAGTCCTTAAAAACATTTCTCTTTATGGGCTGTTGATAATTATAACAAAGAAGAAAATTCAAAATCATTGCTACTGGCCAAAACATAAGGGAAGAAATGTTGAGATGCTGAATAATTTATATGTTTTGTCTATCACATGGGATCAATTTAAGGTTCTGTTAAGAAAATAACAGAGCAAGGCGTGGTGGCTTACGCCTTTAATCCCAGCATTCGGGGAGGCAGAGGTAGGAGGATCACCATGAGTTCGAGGTGACCCTGAGAATACAGAGTGAATTCCAGGTTAGCCTGGGCTAGAGTGAGACCCTACCTCAAAAAAACCAAATAAAATAAAATAAAATAAAATAAAATAAAATAAAATAAAATAAGGAAGGAAGGAAGGAAGGAAGGAAGGAAGGAAGGAAGGAAAAAATAATAATAGAGGGCTGGAGAGATGGCTTAGCCGTTAAGGTGCTTGCCTGCAAAGCCAAAGGACTCAAATTCAATTCCCCAGGACCCATGTAAGCCAGATGCATAAGGTGGCACATGTGTCTGGAGTTCGTTTGCAATGGCTGGAGGCCCTGGAGCACCCATTCATTCCCTCTCTCTCTCCCTCTCTCTCTCCAATAAATATATAAAAATTATATATATATATACATTTATATATATATAATATATATATATATATATATATATATATATATATTTTTTTTTTTTTTTTTTTTTTTGAGGTAGGGTCTCACTCTGGTCCAGGCTGACCTGGAATTAACTATGTAGTCTCAGGGTGGCCTCGAACTCTCGGTGATCCTCCTACCCCTGCCTCCCGAGTGCTGGGATTAAAGGCGTGCGCCACCACGCCCGGCTAAAAATAAAAATATTTTTAAAAAAGAAAATAACAGAATCTAACCAAAGTGGTACTTGGCCTAATGCCTCAACACCTCTTTATAAAGGATGCCAAAGGAAGCTCCTATGGGCAGGGCTAAATATTTTGGAGTACACTCCACCAGTCAGCCAAATCAGTGATTAAAGGGCAAAAATGCTACCTGCCTTCCACTTCCATGCATGGTTGTGGGAATTTTAGCCTAGAAAAACAAGCATTATGTGCCATGGTGGAAAAATTTCCATATAATGCCCCAGAAACAATATCACTGATTGAACATCTAGGAAGAAAGAGCAGTACATTCAGTATAGTCTTAACATATATGACTCACTATGACTGTGCTCATTCACAGACCGAGACACATAAACAGGTACTTATGCATCCTTTAAATTCCCACTTTGGGCTAGAGGGATGGCTCAACGGTTAAGGTGCCTGCCTGCAAAAACTAACGACCCAGGTTTGATTTCCCAGTACCCATGTACAGCCAAATTCACAAAGTGGCACATGCATCTGGAGTTCGTTTGCAGTAGTTGGAGGCCCTGGTGTGCCCATTCTGTCTGTCTTCTCTCTACCTCTCTGCTTGCAAATAAATAAATATTGGGGTTTTTTTTTTGTTTTTTTTTTTTTGTTTTTTGGTTTTTCAAGGTAGGGTCTCACTCTGGTCCAGGCTGACCTGTAATGAGCTATGTAGTCTCAGGGTGGCCTCAAACTCTCGGCGATCCTCCTTCCTCTGCCTCCGGAGTGGTGGGATTAAAGGCGTGCGCCACCACGCCCGACTAAATATTGTTTTTTAATTCCCACTTTTGGGCTGGAGAGATGGCTTAATGGTAAAGGTGCTTGCTTGCCTGAAAAGCCTAAGGACTTAGGTTCAATGCCCCAGTACCCATGTAAGCCTGATGCACAAAGTAGCACATGCATCTGGAGTTCTTTTGCAGTGGCTAGAGGCCCTGACGTGCCCATTCTCTGTCTGCTTCTTTCTCTCTTGAAATAAATTAAATATTTTTAAAATTCCCACTTTTAAAATATTTTATTTATTTCAGAAAGAGGGAGGGAGGGAGGGAGGATGGATGGACATGTCAGGGCCTCCTGCCACTGCAAATGAACTCCAGATGCAAGCACCACTTTGTGCATCTGGCTTTATGTAGGTACTGGGGAACTAAACCCAAGCCATCAGGCTTTGCAAGCAAGCACCTTTAAGTGCTGAGCCATTGCTCCAGCCTAAATTCCCACTTTCAGAATATATTTGCAAAATGACACTCAAGTTTATCTCAGCTAATTTTTATTGCTAAGCAGTAGAGATTAACCTTCCCTGAAGTAAAAAAGATGTTAATCTGTGGGAAAAATCAAAATTCATAATGGTTATACTATTAACCTACACAATTTATATGAGGCTTTCCTGTTTTTTTTTTTTGTTTGTTTGTTTTGTTTTGTTTTTCAAGGTATGGTTTCACTCTAGCCCAGGCTGACCTGGAATTCACTATGTTGTCTCAGGGTGGCCTTGAACTCACAGCGATACTCCTACTCCTGCCTCCCCAGTGCTGGGATTAAAGGCGTGTTTGAGACAAGATCTTATGTAGCCTAGGCTGGCTTCAAATTCACTATGTAGCTGAGGCAGGATTTGAACTCTCAATCCTCCTGTGTCCACTTCTAAAATGTTGGCATTACAGACATGTATCACCATGCCCAGGTTTTGATGAATCCTTTGCTAGTTTCATAGATTTTTCCCTTCTTAAGCATAAAATATAAGGATGGAAGTAACTACTTTATTAAATGTCTGGTTTACTATACTAATATCTTTTCACAAAGAGAGAGAGAGAGCAACTAGGGAGATGACTCAGTGGATAAGTTGTGTGCCACTCAAGTCTGAGTACCCAAATTTGATACACTTCAGACTCCATTTTCAAAAACCAAAATCCAGGCTGAAGAGATGGCTTAGCAGTTAAGGCACTTGCCTACAAAGCCAAAGGACCTAGGTTCAATTCCCCAGGAACCTCATAAGTCAGATGCACAAGGTGGTGCATACGACTGGAGTTCATTTGCAGTGGCTGGAGGCCCTGGAGCACCCTTTCTCTCCCTCTCCCCCCTCTTTCCTTCTCTGTCCCTCTTTGTCTCTCTTAAATAAGTTACTTTAAAAAAATTAAAATACAAACAAATTAAAATTTTTTTTAAAAGCTAACTTCCTTGGTGGGCTTTAGTAATCCCTATATGCTGAGGGTGAGATTGCAAGGCAGAAACTGGACAGTTTTCCAAAAGCTATGGCAAACACAGGAAAGAACAACAACAGCAGAGCAAGAAAGCACAGAGCTCCTGCTTCAAATGAAGAGGAAAGGCAAGGACCAACACATGTGGCTTGCACATGTCAGCACTCACACACATGGACACATTCACACACGCACATGTGCACACAAATAAAAATTTAAATAAAAAAGAGGATTTATGGGGGCGGGAGAGACGGCTTAGGGGTTAAAGCGCCTGCCTCCTAAGCCTAAGAACACTGGTTCCACTCTAGCGGTTCCAATCTCCAGGTCCCACGTTTAGCCAGATGCAAAGTGACACAAGGGTGCAAATGCCATACTTGACCACAAGGGGGCGCACACATCTGGATTTCGTTCACAGCAGCTGAGACACTGCTGGCATGCCCATCTCTGCCTTCCTCCCCCGTCTCTCTCTGTGTCTCTCTCCAAAAAAAAAAAAATAAATAAAAATAAAAAGTTTTTTTTAAAAAAGAGGATTTATGGGAAGTGAATATGATCAAAGTACATTATATGAATAAATGAAAAAAATCACAATGAAACTCACTGTTTTTCATAAGTAATATGCACTAAAAATACATTAAGTAAAAAAATGAAGTTATTGAGTGGCACTGAATAATTTAGAAGCTAGCTTTTAAAATGGAAGGTTTCAGCTGGGTGTGGCAGCGCACGCCTTTAATCCTTGCACTTGGAAGGCAGAGGTAGGAGGATTACCATGAGTTTGAGGCCACTCTGATTCCAGGTCAGCCTGGACTAGAGTGAAACTCTACCTACAAAAACCAAAATAAAATAAATAAATAAAAAAAATAAAATAAAATGTAAGGTTTCAAGACTGGTGTAGTGGTAAACACAGATGATCCCAGCACTCAGGAGGCTAAGGCAGAAGGTCCAAGTTGAAGGCCAGCTTGGATTATATAGCAAGACCCTTTCTCAAAGACAAGTATGGTGACATGTACATGTAATTCCAGAATTAGTGAGGCAGAGACAAGACGATCTTGGGATTTGTTAGCTAGCTTGTCTAGCCCAATCATTGAGTTGTGGGTTCACTGAGAGACTCTGTTCCATAAAAGTAAAGTGGAGAAGCAATAGAGGAAGACATAATATTGACCTCTAGCCTTGCACACACACATGCATATAAACATTCGTACATATATGTACACCACATACACACACAGAAAAATGTTAAAGGTACATTGGTTTTCCCTACCTCTTGCTTGCCTGAAGGTAAATGAAGCTATCCACACATGCTTTTCCAGCTCTGGGGAGCTTTAAGAGGTAACATGTACGAATTAGAAAAGAACATCACCTGTGTTTTCACTTCATTGCACATGATCTTATATCTATTTACCTCAGAGCAATTACTCAATAGTTATATGCTCAGTTGCTGCTTTGCAATAACGTTATGGAGTATAAAAATATGGAGAAATTACTGGGCATGGTGGTGCATGCCTTTAATCCTAGCACTCAGGAGGCAGAAGTAGGAGAATAATTGTGAGTTTGAGGCCACCCTGAGACTACATAGTGAATTCCAGGTCAGCCTGGTCTAGAGTGAAACACTACCTTCATATATATATGAATTTCTACTTCTTGTCTTAGCATCCTGGGTACTTTTATGCATTGCTCATGGAGGAAGCAAAGGAAACTTTTAAAAAAATTTATACTTTCTCAACTCTGAACATTTGGAAGAGAAACATTTTCAGAATGATAAAAATGCTTTTTCAGCATCCCCACAGTTACTACCAAGCTATAGAGCCCTTGTGTGTGAAACTGCTGAAATAAGCAGTTTATGAAGCAAGGTAAACAGATAAGGATCCTGTGGAAGTTGTTTACTCCTTAAAACTTCTATATAGAAACCAACATTATCTAAGCCTGGAGGTGCAGACCTTTAATTCCAGCTACACAGGATGATGAGACAGGAGGAGCACAAGTTTAAGTCCATCTGGGGCTACACAGTAAAATCTCAAAATTTTTAAAAGTGGAAGGTAAGGAGAGGGTTAACCAAAACTGAAGACATTGTAAAAGAGCCATGTGGAAACCTACCTCTTTGTTAGCTGAGGATATGGCTCAGCAGTTAAGGGTACTTGCTTGCAAAGCCTGTCAACCTGGGTTTAATTCCCCAGTACCCACATAAAACCAGATGTTCAAAGTGGCAATAGTATGCTTACACACTCTCTCTCTCATAAATAAATACATATTTTTAGAAAACAAAATATATAATTAGAAGAGGACGAGACATCTCTATCACACTTTCCAAGGCTCAGGGAACACTGCAGAAGAGGGTTTGAAAGAATGTAAGAGGGCCTAGAGAGATGACTTAGTGGTTAAGCTCTTGCCCGTGAAGCCTAAGGACTCCGGTTCAAGGCTTGATTCTCTAGAACCCACGTAAACCAGATGCACAGGTGGAGCATGCATCTGGAGTTCATTTGCAGTGGCTGGAGGCCCTGGCATGCCCATTCTCTCCCTCTCTCTCTCTGCCTCTTAGTTGCTCTCAAATTTAAAAAAAAAAAAGAATGTAAGAGCCACAGGGTGAGGAGAGGTACTTTTGGTCACTATCTTCCAAACATGAAGTGACCAGTGCATTCATGGCCTCACAGCGGACTGTTACTTCCACAGACCTGCACAGTATTGAGCCTATCAACATTTTGACGTAGATGATGGAGGTGGGCTAAAAGAATGAGACATCAAAATAGAAGAAGGGACTAGAGAGATGACTTAGTAGTTAAGGTGCTTGCTGGCAAAGCCAAAGGACCCAGGTTCAATTCCCCAGTACCCACCTTGAAAAAAAAAAAAACAACTCCAAACAAGAGCTAGGCATGGAGGCTGGGAGAGATAGTTTGCCAGTTAAAGGTGTTTGCTTGCAAAGCCTGATGGCCTGGATTCAATTCCTCAGTACCCACATAAAGCCAGATGCACAAAGTAGCACATGCATCTGTAGATTGTTTGTAGTGGTAGGAAGCTCTGAGGCACCCATACTCATTCTCTTTCTGTGTGACTCTCTCTGTCTCTCTCTCTAATAAATAAAGCCTTTTTTTTCATTATATATATATATGGTTTTTGGTTTTTCCAGGTAGGGTCTCACTCTAGCTCAGGCTGACCTGGAATTCACTATGTAGTCTCAGGGTGGCCTCGAACTCACGGCAATCCTCCTACCTCTGCCTCCCGAGTGCTGGGATTAAAGGCATGCACCACCACACCCGGCATTATACAGATATTTTTATTGTATACATATTAGGTACACAATTAAAAATAATACTCTCCAGAACAATACAACAAATGTTATTATACAAAAGTAATGAGCATAAAGTTACTAAAAAAGTTACTAAACTTACCTTTTGTAATTCACTTATTTGAAATACAGGTCTTTGGCCATTTATGTATTAATTCAGAACCTTATAAAACAATTTCATTAATGGTATTTATGTGAAGGGAGAAGAACTGTTGCTGTATGTGACTATCATGTCTGAAGGGACATGATTTAACAGTGACATTTTCATATTCTGGAAAAGAAAAAGTTTAAGTACTGACTGTCTTAGAAATACTACATATATATTGCTTCCCCAAATTCCCTTCTAACATAGTTTATAAACTATTGAATGAAGTGATGAAAGTTAAAGTTGTAACATGAACTCAGATTATATTTTGACACCATTTCTTTCTTGTAAAGCACCTCTTAGAAGGAGATAGTTAACTACTCTTTGGGACTTCAATTGCAAGAAGTAAGAGGCCACAGATACAATCCCACTACCATAAAAAGGTAATGGTGGGGGCTGGAGAAATGGCTTGGCGGTTAAGGCGTTTGCCTGCCAAGCCACAGGATCCTGGTTCGATTCTCCAGGACCCACGTAAGTTAGATGCACAAGGGGCACATGCATCTGGAGTTCGTTTGTAGTGGCTAGAGGCCCTGGGGTGCCCATTCTCTCTGTGTCTGCCTCTCTTCTATCTCTCTCTCTGCTTACAAATAAATAAAATATATTTTTTAAAAAAAAGGTAACAGTGAAGAACCATAGGATATTTACAGGATGCAACCAAACACATATCAAGGGAACATGAGTTTGTAGAAAAACAAGCCAAACTTTTTACATCTTAATATTTGAAGGGAAGTGTTCCACATTTTTTTTTGTTGTTTTGTTTTGCAAGGTAGGGTCTCACTCTGGTCCAGGCTGACCTGGAATTCACTATGTAGTCTCAGGGTGGCCGAGAACTCTTGGCGATCCTCCTACCTCTGCCTCCCGAGTGATGGGATTAAAGGCGTGCGCCACCACGCCCAGCTTCACATTATTTTTTGCCTTTTTTGATCAAAGGACTGAACCCAGAGCCTCAGACATGCTAAACACATGTTCTACACTGAGCTCTTTTCCCAACCACAATTTTATATTGATAAAAGGAAAAAAACTGTCAGTCTTCTGCTTAAAAATAGAGAGACTAGGGCTGGAGAGATGGCGTGGTGGTTAAGGCCTGTGAAGCCTAAGGACCCCGATTCGATTCTTCAGGTCCCATGTAAGCCAGATGCACGTGGTGGCTCATGCATCTGGAATTCGTTTGCAGTGGCTGGAGGCCCTGGCATGCCCATTCTCACTCTTTCTCTCTCTTTCTCTCTGTCCCTCTCTCTGTCTCTAATAAATAAATAAATAAATAAAAATAAAAAAATAGAGAGACTAAAAAATCGAGAGACATCATAAAAATATTTAAAACATGTCTATTTAAAAATATAAAATTGAACCAGGCGTGGAGATGCACACCTTAAAACCCAGCACTTGGGAGGCAGAGGTAGGAGGATTGCCGTGAGTTTGAGGCCACTCTGAGACTACATAGTTAATTCAAGGTCAGCCTGGGCCAGAGTGAGACCCTACCTTGAAAAACAAAAACAAATATATATATAATTGGAGCACTCAGGAAGCAGAGGTAGGAGGATTGCAGTGAGTTTGAGGCCACCCTGAGACTACATAGTGAATTCTAGGTCAGCCTGGGGCTAGAGTGGGATCCTACCTCGAAAAACCACACACACACACTATATATATATGATTGGGGTTAAGGAGATGGCTTAGCGGTTAAGGTACTTGTCTGTGAAGACTAAGGTCCTGTGTTCTACTCTCCAGATCCCACATTAGCCAGATGCACAAAGGTGAGGCAAGCGCAAGGTCGCACATGATCACTAGATAATGCAAGCATCTGGAGTTCAATTGCTGTGGCTGAGGCCCTGGTGTGCCAATTCTCTCTCTCTCTTGCCCTCTCTAAAAATATTTTTTAAAAAATTTTAAAAATATTTTAAAAATATTTAATTTTTTTATTTAAATAAAAAATATTTTTAAAAATATATATAATTGGCCAGGCATGGTGGCCTACGCCTTTAATCCCAGCACTGAGGAGGCAGAAGGAGGAGGATCACTGTGAGTTTGAGGCTATCCTGAGACTACATAGTGAATTCCAAAAAAAAAAAAAAAAAAAAACCAAAAAACTAGGAATGGAGATTCACACTAATCCCAGCACTCAGGAGGCTGAAATAGGAGGATCACCATGAGTTCAAGTCCAATCTGGGCTACAGAGTGAGTTCCAAATCAGCTCAGGTATAGGGAGACCTTGCCTCAAAAAAAAAAAAGCCGGGTATGGTGGTGTACGCCTTTAATCACAGCACTACCCAGGCAGAGGTAGGAGGATCACCATGAGTTCGAGGCCACCCTGAGACTACATAGTGAATTCCAGGTCAGCCTGAGCTATAGTAAGAGTGAGACCCTACCTCAAAAAACCAAAAACCAAAACAAAACAAAATGAAAAAACCCACTACACTCCTAAGAGCAAAACAAAAACAAAAATAACAACAAAAACATCAGTGACCAGGTATTATTGTTGCCAAGGAGAACTTTTCTTTCCCCCTTTTTTTTTTTTTTTTGGTTTTGCAAGGTAGGGTCTCACTCTGGTCCAGGCTGACCTGGAATTAACTATGTAGTCTCAGGGTGGCCTTGAACTCTCAGCTATCCTCCTACCTCTGCCTCCCGAGTGCTGGGATTAAAGGTGTGTACCACCACACCCAGTTTCCCTTTGGTTTTTTCAAGGTAGGGTCTCTCTTTAGCTCAGGCAAGGAGAAATTTTGTATTATATTTTATTTTGTAGCAATTTAATTAGCTATTTCATTTGTTAACAGAGAGAGAGGAAGAGAAAGAAAGCATGGCTGAACCAGGGCCTCTTGTTGCAAACGAACTCCAGACACATGCACTACTTTGTGTGTTTGGATTTATGTGGGTACTGGGGAATCAAACCTGGGCAATCATGCTTTGCAAACAATCACCAAGCCATCTCTCCAGCCTCAAATTGTATTATTTTTTAAACCTTTTAAAATAGTATTTATTTATTTATTTGAGAGAAAGAGGCAGAGAGAGAGAAAGAATGGGCACACCAGGACCTCCAGCCACTGCAAATGAACTCCAGATGCATGAACCCCCCTTGTGCATCTGGCTTACGTGGGTCCTAGAGAATTGAACTGGGATCCTTTGGCTTTGCAGGCAAACAACTTAATCACTAAGCTATCTCTCCAGCCATCAAATTGTATTATTTTATTTTTTGTTTTTTTGAGGTAGGATCTCACTCTAGCCCAGGCTGACCCAAAATTCACTATGTTGTCTCAGGCTGGCCTCAAACTCACAGTGATCCTCCTACCTCAGCCTTGTGAGGGCTGGGATTAAAGGAGTGTGCCACTACGCCCTGCACCAAATTTTAAAGTATATATAGATGACATGAAATATAGGACTGTTTCTGGAAAAATGCAAGAAAATGATCATATAATAATTTGAAAAGTAAAGTAGAAACTGGCAAATATCGTGTATGCACACACAAATTTATGCAAAAATGAGAACAGAAATCACTTCAGAAAAAAACAGGCACAGGATAAAATAACAATTTATAAAAAAAAAAAAAAAAAAAAAGTCAGCGGGGCCAGGCATGGTGGCACATGCCTTTAATCCCAGCACTCGGGAGGCAGAGGTAGGAGGACTGACATGAGTTCAAGGCCACCCTGAGACTACATCGTGAATTCCAGGTCAGCCTGAGCTAGAGTGAGACCCTACCTCAAAAAACCAAAAAAAAAGTTAGTGGGGCATGGTGGCTCATGCATTTAATCCCAGCCCTCATGAGGCCAAGGAAGGAGGATCGCTGTGTGTTTGAGACCAGCATGAGACTACATAGTAAATGTCAGGTCAGCCTGGGCTACCTCAAAAAAAAAAGTTAATATGGCCACTCAACATATAAAATGTTTAGCTTTACAATGAAACAAGGAATTGCAAATCAGTGAAGGATTTAGTTATTGCAGTGGTGCATGCATCTGTGATCCCATTGACCCTACAAACATGGGAGGCAGAGCCAAGAGAATCCTGAAGCTCATGGGCCAGCTATACTGGCACACACTAAGTGAGGCACCAAAAACAAAACAAACCTGTCTTAAGTAAAGTGGAAGGAGTGGACAAATGTCCAAGGTTATCCTCAGACCTCCACATGTGCATCATGGTGCGTGTGCGTGCATGCGCGCGCGCACACACACACACAACACACACACACAGTCTTTCCAGGTGTGGTGACACAGGCCTTTAATCCTAGCACTTGGGAGGCAGAGGTAGGAGGATCACCATGAGTTCAAAGCCAGCCTGGGAATACAAAGTGAATTCCAGGTCAGCCTGAGCTAGAGTGAGACCCTACCTCTAAAACAAACAAACAAACAAACAAACAAAAATCTTACTTTTTGCATACTTATAGACTACCTAGTTTAAATTTGCACCAAAGATATAATAGAAATGTAGGGAAAACTAATTAGGACGTAGAATATTTTTAATAGTATTATTCATTATAGCAAATGACACAAAAGATATATGATGTTTTATCCTGTTTCATTTATTTATATTTTCTGAGGGTATCTTGTAGTCGCAACTGGTCTCCTACCAGCTATATAGCCTGGGCTGTCCTTGAACTCCTTGTTCTCCTGCCTCAAGTGCTGGGATTACAGGCATGAGCCACCATGCCCAGCTAAGAAACCTTATTTAAAAGCTGTAGGGCTGGAAGCATGGCTTAATGGTTAAGGCATTTGCCTGCAAAGCCAAAGGACCCAGGTTCAATTCCCCGAGACCCACGTAAGCCAGATGCACAAGGTGGCACATGTATCTGGAATTTATTTGCAGTGGCTAGAGGCCCTGGCATGCTCATTTTCTCTCTCTTTCTCTCAAATGAATAAATTAATTAAAATAAAATAAAAGTTGTAACATGTCTGTGTCTGTAACACAGCTTTGTTCTTTGATGTAAACAAGACACTTCAAGTCTCTATGTGTACCAACTTTTCCTTTCCAAGATAACTTCATCTAGTTTCTGTTTTCAGGGTGGGAGTAGTTAAGCAAGCTCTCTCTTTTGGGAAATTTCCATTGTACATATCAGTGATGCAGCTAGAATGACTGGCTGACTTGGCAGTCTCTTCCTGAGACAGCTCTTCCTGACTCAGTCTCCTTGGAATGATCATGGAAAAGACAAGACAAGGCTTCCTTGGGTTGATTTGGCTAGCAGAACTGGGCCATCTCCAACAACATCCCACCCTTACTAGGAGGGGGAAATGATGGGTCTCCAAAGTGCTGCAGATATGTCATTGTTGGTAGCTTTAAAAACCTAAACTTTAGCTGTGGGTGTGGTGGCGCACACCTTTAATCCCAGCACTTGGGAGGCAGAGGTAGGAGGATCACTGTCAGTTTGAGGCCAGCCTGAGACTACACAGTAAATTCCAAGTCAACATGGGCTAGAGCAAGATCCTACCTCGAAAAAGAAAAACAAAAAACATCCTAAACTTTGGGCTGGAGAGATGATTCAGGAGATGATTCAGTGGGTTAAGGCACTTGCTTAAATCTAAACTTCCTTTTTTTTTTTTTTTTTTTTGAGAGAGATATAGAGAGAGTCAGAGAGAATGGACGCACCAGGGCCTCTCAGCCACTGTGAATGAACTCCAGGTGCCTGTGCCCCCTTGTGGGCAAGTGCGGCATTGCACCCTTGTATCACTTTTTGTGTCTGGCTAAACGTGGGACCTGGAGATTGGAACCTACTTTTTATACTTGGCAGGTAGGTGCCTTATTCACCAAGCTATCTCTCCAGCCCCCCCCCTTTTTTGTTTTTCAAGGTGAATAGCCCCATACAGACCTGGAACTCACTCTGTAGTCCCAGGCTGGCCTCTAACTCACAGCAATCCTCCTACCTCTGTTGGGATTAAAGATGTATGCCACCACTCCTGGTTAAACTTCCTATTTAACACTGCAGTCTTCCAATCTAATCTTTCTATTCAGAATTTTCCAGGAAGGAGATGGAATTTGGGGACTGAATTCCTGAAGAAGCAGCAGAGGAGAGAGGAAAGCTCTGATATGGACCCCAGGGGGTTGCTACTATTATTGTTAGTGGGATGCCCACTAGGGGAGAGTCTTACCTCACTATCTTAATCTGCAGAGCATCGCTGGGCTTGGCTGTATTCTCAGTTGTAACCTATGAGGACCAGAGTCTCAGTGTACTTCAGTATGGTGGCGATAGAGTCCCAGTGTAAGCCTAGGAAGAAAAGGTATAGGCACTCCACTCAGGTCACTGCTGCCAATGATTTTAACACCTGTTCATTAGTTACCTATGAGCAGTGACCATCATATTGGGTTCACACCGATAGCATTATCATAACTGCACTGTCATCACCATCACAGAATGTTCTATTGGGCAACATGGTTCCATATCATTATTGTTGATTTTAGACAAATGCCACACCTTGGGCTAAACAAAACCATCTCCATCAGCTTGGCATGGTGGCCTACACCTGTAATCCCAGCACTCAAGATGCTGAAGTAGG
Source organism: Orientallactaga sibirica (assembly GCA_036365145.1). Classification (NCBI taxonomy): domain Eukaryota; kingdom Metazoa; phylum Chordata; class Mammalia; order Rodentia; family Dipodidae; genus Orientallactaga; species Orientallactaga sibirica. The sequence continues at coordinate 133,265 of JAEOAD010000982.1, forward strand.
AGGATTGTGGTGAAGTCGAGGTCAATTTGGGCTACAGTGTAAGTTCCAGGTCAACCTGGGTCTACAGAGGAAGAACCTCTTTCAAAAATAAAACCAAACAGAAGACTCTAGCATCCCCTTGTTTAAAGTGGAAGCTATCTTCCTGGGATATTTCCCTGCTAATGTGAGATTCAGGTGAGGACATTCTCAAAGATACATTTTTTCCCCACCAGAGACAAAAAGGGGTGACACTGTCTTCCCAAAGACCATAGTCTATCTATGATTCAGATAGTTTAGCCCTAAAAGGCAGAAAGTTAATGAGAAGGAAAACCTCCAAGAGAGGACACCTTGTGTTTAACCCAAACAGGATGTGTTGGGGGAGGATTCTCAAATGCCAGGAGAGGACGCACTCTTTTACAGTAGTTTGGAAAAAAACCCAACTAACCTGTAGATTTCCACAAATAACCAGGACATGGTCTGCTTCAGTGAAAGTATTAGCCCATACAATGTATGTTAGTTATTAAACCTTGTAGACGCTCCTTCATTTGTTTGTCTGGTATCCTAATCCCAGCTACAAAATGACTAAGATAGCTTCAAGTTGAGGTTGAATTTTTTTGTTTGCTTTGTATTTTCAACCCTGACAAAACACTGTAGTCTCCCCTCCGTCGTGACTGTTATTTATGCTGAACTCTGACAGCCAGGAGCAGAGCCCTGAAACTTAAAAACAGATGAACAATTTTTTTTTTTTTTTTTTTTCGAGGTAGGGTCTCATTCTGGCCCAGGCTGACCTGGAATTACCTATGTAGTCTCAGGGTGGCCTTGAACTCACGGCGATCCTCCTACCTCTGCCTCCTGAGTGCTGGGATTAAAGGCGTGCGCCACCACGCCCGGCTCAGATGAACAATTTTATGTTGTTTACTTGCAAGCCTTTGGACTCATTATTTGTCCAACTCTGCAGACATATTGAGGCTGGAAATTAAAGCCTATGAATGATGAGTTTGGAAAGAAAATGTTAAACTGAATATCACTGCACGTGCCTGTAATCCCAATAGTAGGGAGACTGAAGCAGGAGGACTACTATGTGTTCATGGCCAGCCTGGGATACATAATGAAACCCTGTTTCAAAAAACCAAAGCCAGGGCTGGAGAGATAGCTTACTGGTTAAGGTACGTGCCTGCAAAGCCAAAGAGTCCAGGTTCGATTCCCCACGACCTACGTAAGCCACCAATGCACAAGGTAGCACATGTGTCTGGAGTTCGTTTGCAGTGGCTGGAGGTCTGGCATGCCCATTCTCTTTCTCTCTGCCTCTTTCTCTCTGAAATAAAATAAATAAATAAATAAATAAATAAATAAATAAATAAATAAATCCAAACCTAAACAAATAAAAAAACTCTAGGGCTGGAGAGATGGCTCAGGGGTTAAAGGAGCTTGTGTGCAAAACCTAACAGGCCAGGTTTAATTCAGCAGTACCCACGGAGATCCAGATACACAAAGTGGCACATACATCTGGAGTTCCTTTGCAATGGCAGGAAGCCCTGGTGTGCCTATTCTCTGTCTTCTCTCTACCTCTCTCTCATTCTCTCTGCCTTTCTAATTGCAAATAAATAAATACCCTCCCCCCAAAATAAACAAAAGCAAAACAGAAGATAAAAATGTTAAACCATCTAAAATGAGTGATGGTATACTTGCAGGAGTACATAGGGCCATTTACTTATAGATGTGTATTTTATTCATTCTAGTTGCATTAAATATTAGGCCATATTTGTCTCTCTTTGGCAATCTTGTTATGTGCTACTCTTCCTAGTCTGCAAAACCCACTGCTATTTAGTGACTACCAGACTGAACAGCATACAGAACATTTCCATCATTACAGGAAGTTCCACTGGACAGCACTCGTATATCATTAATTTTGTTTTTCTTAACTGCCGGGCATGGTAGTGCATGCCTTGAATCCCAACGCTCAGTAGGCAGAGGTAGGAGGAATGCCATGAGGTCAAGGCTACCCTGAGACTACATAGTGAGTTCCAGATCAGCCAGGGCTAGAATGAGACCCTATATAAAATAATAATAATTATTATAATAATACATTGACCTTCACAATTATTAGACTTCAGGGCTGATCCAAACCAAGTTCTTTAGAAGAAAATGTTTTTTAAAATGTATTGATGGGCTGGAGAGATGGCTTAGTGGTTAAGGTGCTTGCCTGCAAAGCTTAAGGACCCAGGTTCGATTCGCCAGTACCTACGCAAAGCCAGATGCACATGGTAGTGCTTTTGTCTGGGATTTGTTTGCAGTGGTTAGAGGCCCTGGCATGCCCATTTTCTCTCTCTCTGCCTCTTTCTTTCCTCTCTTTCAAATAAATAACTAAAAATAAAGTAATAAAAAATATATATATATATATATATATATATATATATATATATATATATATAATGTATTTTGATTATAGTCCCCTCCCATTACTTTTGTTTTGTTTTTTTGAGGTAGGGTCTCACTCTAGCCCAGACTGACCTGGAATGCACTATGTAGTCTCAGGGTGGCCTCAAACTCACAGCGATCCTCCTACCTCTGCCTCCCAAGTGCTGAGATTAAAGGCGTGCACCCATTACTTTATGTTTCCTCTGGACTCACTCCCCTTCCACTGAGGCATGCGCCACCATGCCTGGCTCCCTGTCCTGTTTTGATGCCAGTTTTGTTCCCCTCCATAATCCATGTTAACATGTTGGTGGACCCAATATTATGCAGGTCTTGTGCAGGTAATGATAGCCACTGTGAAGTCATGAATACAAACAATGACCACTTTATGTCTGGAAGATAATGTCCCAAAGCACTTCTCCTCATCTTTGGCTCTTACATTTTTTTCTGCCACCTCTTCCACAATGTTCCCTGAGACTTGGAGGGTATGATAGAGGTATTTCATTTAGTGCTTCTTCTCAGCACTTTGATGAGTTTTGAGTCTCCCCAGTAGTCATCACTATCTGAAAAGAGACATTTCTCTAACCAAAAATGAGAGCAGCACTAATATATGGATATAAACCTAAATATTTAGAGGGCAATTTAATGGGCACAATATATCCATCTAGCTAAACAATAGTAGCAGCTTCTCTCCTAGGAATTAAGACCTTCCCAGCTAAAAACTTTTTTTGTTGTTTTGTTTTGTTTTTCGAGGTAGGGTCTCACTCTAGCTCAGGCTGAGCTGGAATTCACTTTGTAGTCTCAGGGTGGCCTCGAATTCATGGCGATCCTCCTACCTCTACCTCCCGAGTGCTGGGATTAAAGGCGTGCGCCACCACACCCGGCTTGACTTTTGATTAGGTTTTCAATACCAGGCACATCTTGTGGCCAGCTGTGTAGCTGGCCAGGCCAATATTGATTGAGACTGTTGGTGTCTTTTCTGCCTAAGCAGACTGCATAGCACTTTCCAGCACTAAAGACTCTACAGTTTACCATAGAGATATTTGCTCATCCATGTTTATAACTACTCTATTCAGAATACCAAGAAAATGCTTTTAAAGTGAGAATTTGGGGGCTGGAGAGATGGCTTAGCGGTTAAGGTGTTTGCCTGCAAAGGCAAAGGATCCCGGTTTGACTCTCCAGGACCCATATGCACAAGGGCCCATATGCATCTGGAGTTTGTTTGCAGTGGCTAGAGACCCTGGTGTGCCCGCTCGCAATCTCTCTCTCTGCCTCTCTCAAATGAATAAATAAATAAAAATATTTTTAAAAAGTGAGAATTTGTATCTGGCCAGCTTTTGGAGATAAAGGATTAAGTGGAACACCTGTAAGTTTGTTTCAAAATTTACTTTCTGAGCCGGGCGTGATGACACATGCCTTTAATCTCAGCACTCAGGAGACAGAAGTAGGAGGATTGCCAAGAGTTCGAGGCTACCCTGAGAACTACATAGTGAATTCCAGGTCAGCCTTAGCTAGAGTGAGACCCTACCTCGGAAAACTAAAAGCAACAAAAAAAAATTACTTTCTGGACCGGAAAGATGGCTCAGTGGTTATAGGTGCTTACTTGCAAAGCCTAACTGGGGTTCATTTCCCAAGTACCTATGTAAAGCCACATGCAGAGTGATGAATGCGTCTGAAGTTTGCAGTGACAAAAGGCCCTGGCATGCCCATTCACTCTCTTTCTTTCTCATCATATTAAACAAACCAGACTTGAAAAGCATGGTGGTACACACCTTTAATCTCAGTATTCACTAGGCAGAGGTAGGAGGAGCACTGGGAGTGTGAGGCTACCCTGAGACTACATAGTGAATGAATTTCAGGTCAACCTGGGCTAGAGTGAGACCCCACTGCCAAAAAAAAAAAAAAAAAAAAAAAAAAAAACCCAACCAACCAAACAAAAAAACACCACACACACACACACACACACTTTATATATATAATGAATTTGGGAAGAGTATGTGGACCATCAGAAGGGAGAGGCAGGACAGGACAAAAGGGGGTAATTATAGGAGGTGAATACAAGCAAAGTACATGATTCATATTATAAAAATACTCCTATTGATGGGCTGGAGAGATGGCTTAGTGGTTAAGGTGTCTGCCTGCAAAGCCAAAGGACCCAGGTTCAATTCCCCAGGACCCACGTAAGCCAGATGCACAAGGGAGCACATGCATTGCATCTGGACTTCATTTGCAGTGGCTGGAGGTCCTAGTGTGCCCATTCTCTCTCTTTCTCATTCTCTCTCTCTCAGATAAGTAAATAAAAATATGGAACCAGCCTAGATGTCCCTCCACAGATGAATGGATAATAAAGATGTGGTACATTTACACAATGGAGTTCTATTCAGCAGTAAAGAAAAATGAAATTATGAAATTTGCAGGGGAATGGATGGATCTGGAAAGGATTATACTAAGTGAGGTAACCCAGGCTCAGAAAGCCAAACGTCACATGTTCTCTCTCATATGTGGATCCTAGCTACAAATGTATAGACTTGTGTGTGAACTGGAACCAAAAATAGGTACCAGAAACCAGTAAACTGGTAAAAGGCTATAAGGGAGGGAGGAAAGGGAAGGAGTTAAGTGTATGGTATTGCACATATGTAAGTAGAAGAACAGATTACAGGGAGGGGAATAGCCTAAGCGAGGCCATGGGAAGAGAATGCGTAAAAGAAGGGCAGGGGGAGGGTCAATCAAAATTCAAGATATTGTGAATAAGACTTATGTAAACCTCCTTTTTTGAACAATGGCACATCGAGAAGGTGTAGACTGTTACTAGAAAATTTTCAGTGCCTGGGATGGGATACCTTCCAGTGAGTTGTTAGCCAAGGAGGTCCCAGTAGCCTCCAAAACATTAAAGGCTTTTGCCAAAGCCATCTCTTGCCTGAGAGGCAAGGTCACTGAGAAAGCAAGCTGGTGCAGAGCAGAAAACCTTCTCCCTGTAGACCAGCCAACTGAAAGTTGGAAAAAGCTGCACCGTATGCAGCGTATGGGAGACAGAAGTCATCAGCAGTGAAAACAGTGGACGCTGAATATTCAAGTTTGGCCAGACAGGCCCGATGACTGAACGGGTGCAATAGTGGCATGTCTACTCTTGGGGTAACCAACTGCTTCATAATTGAACTGAAGGCCCTCTCTACGGGAGGGAATACATACCTGGTACTGAAAAACCTAAGCAAAAGTCTATGGCAGGTGAGGTCATGAGCCTTAGGGGTATAAGCCTGCTCATGTCTGACTAAATGTATATATTATTCCCACCAAGCTGCCCTGGGGGCACTAAACTTAATGTTCATGTTCACATATTAATGCTACTCTCACTTCTGGTTAGAGAAGCTTCTCTTTTCAGATGGTGATGACCACTGGGATGACCCAAAAGGCAACATAGTGCTGAGAAGAAGGGATGGAGGAGTGCCCAGCACTGAAACACCTCTGTCACACCCTCCAAGGCTCAGGGACCATTGCGGAAGAGGGGGCGGATAGAATGGAAGAGCCAAAGGAAGGGTATGACTTCTTACAATGCAACTGCCCAGACAGAAATTGGCCTCGATATCCATGACCTTGCAGTGCCTAGCAATACCTTCACAAGACCCTCAAAATAGAAGAAAAAGATGATGACATCAAATTAAAAGAAAGACTAATGGAGAGAGGGAGGGGATATGATGGAGATTGGAGTTTTAAAGTGGAATGGGGAGGGGAGGGAAATATCATATGTTTTATGTTTTATGTATGTAAGTATAGAAGGTGTCAATAAAAAATAATTAAAAAAAATAAAAATAAAATATAAATAAAATACCCTATTGAAACCTATCATTTTCATTAATGACATATGAGCCATTCCTTCTGGTTTCTACTGGTCATTGAGAATGCCTATCAGAGACTGTGGAGGCTTCATATTTTCTTTGTTGATGAGTAGGAAGATATATTGAAATTACGTTTTTTTTTTTTTTTTTTAAGGCAGATCTCACTCTAGCCCAGGCTGACCTGGAATTTACTATGCAGTCTCACAGAGGCCTTGACTCACAGAGATCCTCCTACCTCTGCCTCAGGAGTGCTAGAATTAAAGGTATGCGTCACCACACCCAGCTGAAATTATATTTTGATAGCACATTACCTTCTTACTGAGATCTTATATTTACATAGGGTGGCTATGAGAGAGAGGTGCTGATGGAAATTATTATGGGCTAAAGACTTGAAAACCATGCCTTGGGGACACCACTCTCTTCACTATGTGAAGTTTCATAAAAAAGTAGCAAGAAACCTGGCATGGTGGTGCACACCTTTAAACCCAGCACTCTGTAGGAAAAGGTAGGAGGATCGCCATGACTTCAAAGCCAGCCTGGGACTACAGAGAGTTCCAGGTCAGTCTGTGCTAGAGTGAGATCCTATCTTGAAAAAAAAAAAAACCAAAATTAAAAAAAAAAGAGTAGTAACAACCTATATTGGTTACAGTGACATAAATAGCAGGGCTGTGGTACACAAGTTTTCAAGTCAAAAGTAGAATAAACACATCACTGACTACTGTAAGTGTCCTTAAGGAATGCTCTTCATGGTTTCTGTAGACCAATAGAGGTAAATATGTGCTACAAGGGAAAATAACATTGATGATATGCAGTGGTAGGCTTGTTAGGTGGTCAAGGGAAGGTGTCTCTGTAGAGCAGCCATTTATGCTGAGATGGTATTAACAGGGAGCCTGCAAGGGGAAGGGAATGTTTGAAGCAAGGGAAGTTGGCTCTTGGCAAGATGTCCTGGATGCTGATCATGCTGCCAGGCGTTATGAGACCAACCAAACTGCTGTCAGGGGGATGAGTAATGAGGACTGCTTAATGAAGCAGGATGTGTTTAAGATGCAATTCAAGTATTGGGCTTGATTCTACGTGCTCTGCCATAAGGAGGCTGTACCCTTAGATGAACAGGCTTCTCCTGAGGGACAGAGAACCATGTAAGCCAAGAGAAGGTTCAAAATCTCTTCTCAGACATGGTGCCTCTTTTGAGCATAGTGGATGAATGGAAGTCACTATTAGCTTGATCTCTGGGTGATTTGTAAATCTTCTGCCTTTCAAAGGTCCAGAACCTTGGACCTTGACTGGATCTGGACATGGAGACTTCAAAGAGAAAATTAAGGTGAATTGTGGTCCTCAAAGTGGAATCCAATCCAAACTGATGTTACAGGAAGAGGATACAGATGTGCACAGGGTTAGATCACATGTGAAGTCACAGAGAAGATATCTACATACCAGGGAGAAAGTACAGCAAGACTTCAGAAGATGACCCACCCATATTTTGATCTTAAAACTTTCAACTTCTGTTGGTTAAGCCAATCAGTGTGTGATATTTGTTATAGTAGATCCAGGAAACTGACACAGTAGAATTAACTCTTTCTAGGATGGGTACAATAATCTTACATATGGGCTGTTTTTATCCATCCCTCCCTTCCTCCCTCCATCTATCAATCATCTATCTTGATGTGTGTGTGTAATGTGTCTATGTAAAGTGTATGCACATGTGTGTGTAGATTTTCATACTCTGCTCATGCATGTGGGTGCCAGAAAATAATGTCAGGTGTTCTCTATTGCTCTGCTATGTTGTTTCTTTGAGATGAAGTTTCCCCTTCACTAGACCTGAACTGGCCATCTTTTTTTTTTTTTTTTTTTAACCAGACTGGCTTATCATGGAGCCCCAGGAAGTCCTACCGTCTCCACCCTACCCCCATAGGACTGGGGTTACAGGAATGCATGCCTATGCTTAGCTTTTGCATTGGTTATGGGGATTGAACTCTTGATCTCTCAGGCCCACATGCTTGCATGGGAAATGCTGTTTCCACTGAGCCATCTCCCCAGTCCCTATTTATTTTTTCCTAAGCACTGTCCCCTCTATCCCAGGCTGTTCTTGAACTCACTATGCAGCTGAGAATTTCTTAACCATCTGATCCTCCTGCCTTCACCTCCTGATGGAATTATAGATGTGTCTGCCACTATACCCAGTTTATGTGATGTTGGAGATCAAACCATACTAGGCAATAATACCAACTGAGCTTCCTCCCTCCTCCCCTCCTCCTCCTTCTTTTTTTTTTTTTTAGAGGGAGGATCTCCCTCTAGCCCAGGCTGACCTGGAATGCACTCTGTAGTCCTGGGCTGGCCTAGACGTCAGTGATCCTCATACCTCTGCCTCCCCAGTGCTGTGTTTAAAGGCATGAGCCATCACACCCGCCAGCCATTATTTTATTCTGAAAATAAAATGTATTTAAAAAATTCAAGTACATTAATTGGACAACCATCAAAATTTAATTTTTGTGCACCAAAGATAACTGAGAGAATGAAAACGCACCCCATTGAATAGGTGGAAATATTTGCATAACAGTTATCTAATAAAAGGTCACTATCAGACTATATAGAGAACTCTTACAACTAAAAAAAAAAAAGCTAAAACAAACAAAATCCAAATGACCTGATTAAAAAATGGCAAAATGCTAGGTGTAGTGGTTTGCACCTTAATCCCAGCACTTGGGAGACAGAAGTAGGAGGATTACTGTGAGTTAGAGACCAGCCTAGGACTACAGTAAGTTCCAGGTCAGCCTGGCTATAGTGAGACCCTACCTTGAAAAAAATAAAAAGAGGTAATAGGACTGAAATAGACTCTCTGAAGAAGACATACAGTTCCAGAGGATAAGGTCCATGATGACAGGAAAAGCATAGTGGGAACAGAAAGATGGGTGTCTCATCCTCAGATCAGTAGTGAGGAAGAAGAAAGAGATGAATGTTTCCTATTTTCTTTTTTTCTCTTCTTGTTCCTTTATTCTATGAGTATTGCATAAAGCTTTTTTTTTTTAATATTGCAGAAACCTTAAAGATACTGAGATGTACAAAGAATTATACAAAATTTACCTAAATTGAAAATACAAAGTGTAACTCATTAAAGATATTCAAGTCATTAAAGAATGAATACTCTCTTTTTACAACATTTCGATGCAGTCATTTCTGTAGTACGGGTCATAAGCAAGATTGATCACTATCAACCTCAGAGCTCATTGCTAAGCATACCTCTTCGTAGCTGAAAAACCTTCTATGGGCAAACACTTCAGTGTATCTGACTTATAAAGAGAGATCCTACTGCCTCCAGGCAGGACTTGCTGGAGAGCTGATACAATCAGGTCACTGGTCACTCCAAGTAAGCAGTGAAAGAGAAACCAAGGAATCCCCGTGAATCAAAGAAGGCTGTATAAGGAGGGAAATTGGCATATTATTTTATTGGTTAGATGTTCTCCAACTTGCAGAAATTCTCAGAAATCTCTCAAGTGGCACCAGAAATCGCAGCACTAGGGTTACAGTGTCTCTCATAATTCTGCGTGTGCTGGGACACAAACTAGTGCTGGCCTCTCAGCTGAAGAAGTCGAAAGGTGACTGGAGTCACCTGCCACCTGGGTGAGTGAGAGAGGGCAGTTCTCTGAGCAGTCTGTACTTGAATACACTCAGAGGGGAACTGAGAGGAGTCCGTCTGGTTAAAAGAACCAAGTACAGTAAAGGCTAGGTGGTGCAGGGAGGTATAGCACTGGAGGAACAGCCCAGAGAGAAGCTAGTCAGGACTTACCACCCATGTCAGCAAAAGGCACAGTGCAGACATCCCTCTCTGCCAGGAACTCTTTGAACAACTGCCATAACCCAGGATCACAGAGGGCCCTGGCTAACTGAAAGGTCTTGCCCTGTTTGCATCTGTCTGACCCCCATATTCCTTTTCCAATCCTGAATGAGAACAGAGCAGGGGAGAGGGCAGCACACACAGTGAGGAAGTGTTCAAAGTAAAGGCTGCTGCCTGGGCAGGAGCCACTGGAAGGAGAGAGTAGCTGTATGTTAGAGGCAGGACAGTTGTCATTACTGGCCTATAGCATCCAGAAATGACAGCAAGGCTACTCCAGATGCTGCCAGAAGGTAAGGAAAGATCTGACAAGAGTGGCCAAAGGTGATGGTGTGAGGAACTTCTTTCATTGTGGCCTGTGGAACCATATTGCTTGGTGGGAGCCTCAGTTTTAAGAGGCCTGTCCCAAAAGCCTGCTATGCACGGTGCAGACACTGAAACAATGAATACCACCAGGTGTCAGCAAACCACAGCCTGAGGGCCAAATCTACTCTGGCGCCTACTTGTACACAGCTCAGGAGGTTAACAATGTTAACAATGGTGTTTACATTTTTAAATGGCTTAATAATTAATGAGTACATCTGTAGTGCCTGAGGATTATCAATTTCCAGTTTGTTTCCACTCAACGTGTCAATAGAATATAACCTCGGGCATTTGTGTTATCCATTGTTTAGGGTCACTTTCCTATCAGGAATGCAGAGTTAAGTTGTCCTCATAAAGGCCACTTACCGCTGGGCGTGGTGGCGCACGCCATTAATCCCAGCACTCGGGAGGCAGAGGTAGGAGGATCGCTGAGAGTTCGAGGCCACCCTGAGACTACATAGTCAATTCCAGGTCAGCCTGGACCAGAATGAGACCCTACCTCGAAAAACCAGAAAAAAATAAAAAAAAATAAAAAAAAAAAAAGCCACTTACCTTCAGAGCCTGGAATTTTTTGTTAGCATCTGGACCTTTCAAAACAGCCGTTAGCCCCTTCAGAATACCAGTATCTGATCCTACAGTAACCCAGTCTAGCGAGGAAGAGGATATGTTATGAAAAGAATGAATTCGAACAACACATTGTAATGTGTTTTGAAATTGTTCAACTGTGATGTTTTAGAGCCTATCTGATTTTATATTTCATTAAGCATTAAGAATCTACCAATTTTTAAAAATTTTTCTTAAAAGTAGAATACAAGATACATGAAAAAATTTTAGCTTCCAGAAGGCTTTGTTATTCGCCATGATACCTGCTTTCTTGAGGCTTGGATTAAAGATGAACACCAGGTATTTTCACCCATTAAGATTTAGACCAGATCTGCTATAATGATTCCAAGGGAATTTTAAAATGTTAAAAGTACTTTCTGTGGAAGCTATAATCTAAGTTTAAAGTTTAGCTTATTTACCAGGCAAACTGATAATTTACCAACAATCTCAGTAGGAGGGGAAGACTCAGGTATGCCTTTTTCTTTGTGAGTTAAACAGGGGCTTGAATATAATTTTCCCTCTACTTATTTAATGAAGAGTCTTGTGATCTAAGAGGGAATAAAATGTTCTGTATCCATGGTAAGTCAAAGGGATTAACACTCTTGTGCTTGCAAAACGACAGCCTACATCCCATTTAGTTTTTGCTTTCCAGAATTAAGAGCCTGATTCTTACCACCGCTTGGACACTGTTGGCTTTGTCTGGCTCCACTGATGGCAAATGGCAATGGAACCAGTTTGTAGAGAATTACTTCAGACTAGGGCTTCTCACTTGAGAGTAAACATTTTTGCTTCTTTTTTAAAGGTTTCCTTAAGGAAGCCACTGGTATATGTATTTTCAATTATTTATTTGTGGGGGAGAGAGAGAATGGGGCACCAGTCTTTTGTCACTGTTAACTCCACACACGTGACATTTTGTGCATCTGGCTTTACTCGGGACTCAAACCCAGGCTTTTAACCACTGAGCAATCTTCCCAGCCCTGGTATATGTATTTTATTGATAAAAACAGTTGGTCAAAATGACTGAATTCATGAGATCCATCCATGTTTGACATTTTGAAAATGTATGCTTTGTATTTAGTCATGCTGATGGCACTCTATTATATCAAAAACACATTTTGGACAGGCTTGGTGGTGTATACCTTTAATCCCAGCACTTGGGAGGCAGAGGTGGGAGGGTTGCTGTTTGAGGCCACCCTGAGTCCACATGGTGAATTCCAGGTCACCATGGGCTAGAGTGAGACCCTACCTTGAAAAAACAAAAACACATTTTGTGCAAACCTAGGAGACATTCAGTATACTCACATTTGGAAACATCATGGAAAAGGCACTACTTGCACATAATCTGCAATTGGAAAGAAATGGTGTCTTTTGATTTCTTAACAATTCATATTGACCTTCTAAAATCATTTTTTTAAAATTTTGATTTTGTATGTTGACAGTGTTTTGCTAATAGCTTATGGCATATAACTGTGTAGCTTCAGCTATCCTTGACCTCAAAATCTCCTGCCTCTGCCTCTCAAGTGCTAGGATTACAGGTACACAATCACACATGGTTTACAATTATTTTTCATGTTTTCTTTTTACATTTACACTTCCTTTTGGCCACCCCCATATGCAGCACATTCACAAGTCTTCATAGTTTTTTTGTGTTTCCAGATATTTGTGTCTGGCCAAAAACTTTAGTAACCTCTCTTCTCCCTCCATCCCTCCCTTATTTTTGAAAAGATTTTCTATATTTTAATCTCTTTGAGAGAAAGAGAAAGATGGAGGGAGGGAGAGAGAATGGGCATGCCAGGGCCTTCAGCCACTACAAATGAATTCCTGATATATGCACTATCATGAGCATCTGGCTTATGTGGGTACTGAGGAATCAAACCTGGCTCCTCAGGCTTTGCAGGCAAGTACCTTAACCACTAAGCCATCTCTGCAGCTCCTGGTACTTTCTTGATATACCAAAGATCTTGCATGCTCATGCTCCATAGGAGTCTTTTTTGGTAGACTGGCACCCTGTCCTCATGTCCCACAGCCCAGAAGTCTGTTGGGTTGTGGGCAGAGAGCTATTTGATAGTCCTCTTGATGACTCTGCAGCTGATAAAATTTAAGTGTTCTCTCTTCACACTCCATGAAGTTCAAAGCAGGGAAGGAAGGGATTTGAGACTCTCCTGACAAAAGCTTTGTACAAGCCACAAGAGACTTAGAAGACATTTGCCCTCCCTATGTCTAGGTCTATTTTTAGATAGGACATGGAACTACCATGCATGGATTCTGGCCTCTTGGTAATTATGGGCTTTACTTTGTTCTAGTGGGCTTGAGACATTGGCTGTAGTCTTCAGGGCTCTCAGCATCACTAAATTCCTACACCTGATACTATGGGAAGGTTCACAGAATGTAAAAGGCCTTAGTAGGACCTCTTTTTTTGTTTTGTTTTGTGAGGTAGGGTCCTCACTCTGGTCCAGGCTGACCTGGAATTAACTATGTAGTCTCAGGGTGGCCTCGAACTCTCAGCGATCCTCCTACCTCTGCCTCCTGAGTGCTGGGATTAAAGGCGTGCACCACCACGCCAGGCTGTAAGATCTCTTTTTAACCTTCTCTAATATATTGGCTAATCAAGCTTAGCTCTTAGTAAATATTTGTGAGTGAATGAAATGTGTTCAACTTTCTGGCTATTAAACCAGAGTGCTGTGTATATTAGACACAAGAAATCAAAGTCCCACTCAACTATTTCCTCCTTCTCTTCCTCCCCTCCAACTGTGGACATGGTTTATAAAGGCTGTAGCAGAAGTTAACTCCCCATGGCCTGCATTAAAAAATTTTTTTGATAATTAAAACCACTCATGTCTCCATATTTGTGCCTTGAATTTGAATACATTCCATGATTTGCAAAACAAATTACAATGTCATTATCAGAACTCACCCACTACACTTTTTCAATTTTTTTATTGACAACTTCTATACTTACAGACATTAAACCATGACATTTCCCTCCCCTCCCAGCTACCACTTCAGAATTCCACTCTCCATCATATCTCCTCCCGTTCTCCATTAGTCTCTCTTTTAATTTGATGTCATCTTTTTCTCCTATTATGAGGGTCTTGTGAAGGTACTGCTAGGCACTGTGAGGTCATGGATATTGAGCCCAATTTCTGTCTGGACAGCTGCACCGTAAGGAGTCGTACCCTTCCTTTGGCTCTTACATTCTTTCCGCCCCCTCTTCCGCAATGGACCCTGAGCCTTGGAGGATGTGACAGAGATGTTTCAGTGCTGGGCACTCCTCCGTCCCTTCTTCTCAGCACTATGTTGCCTTTTGGACATTCCAGTGGTCTTCGCCATCTGAAAAGAGAAGCTTCTCTAACCAGAAGTGAAAGTAGCATTAATATGTTAATATGAACATTAAGTGCAATGCTTTCAGGGCATTTGGTGGGAATAATACATTTAGCCAGACAAGAGCAGGCTTTATACCCCTAAGGCTCATGACCTCCCCTGCCACAGACTTTTGATTAGTCTTTTCAGTACCAGGCATGCACTCCCTCCCATAGAGAGGGCCTTCAGTCCAATTAGGGAGCAGCTGGTTTCCCCAAGAGCAGACATGCCACTATTGCACCCATTCAGTCATTTGGCCCGTCTGCCAAACTTGAGGTTTCCACAGTGTCCACTGTTTTCACTGCTGATGATTTCTGTCTCCCATATGACTGCATTCAGTGCAGCTTTTTCCAGCTTTCAGTTGGCTGGTCTACAGGGAGAAGGTTTTCTGCTCAGCACCACCTTGATTTCTCAGTGACCTTGCTGCTCAGGCAAGTGAGGTCTTCAACAATAGGGTCTTACCATCTGTTTCTCAAGGGAAACCAAGGGCCTTGGCAATAGCCTGTAATGTTTTGGAGGCAACAGGGACCTCCATGGCCAACAAGTCCCTGGAAGGTATTCCATCCCAGGCATTGAAAATTTTCTAGTAACAATCTATAGCTTCTGGGTGTGCCATTATTCTAAAAAGTAGGTTTACATAAGTCTTGTTCAGAATATCTTGAATTTTGATTGACCCTTCCCCGCCCGTCTTTTAAACATTCTCTTCCCCTGGCCTCCCTTAGGCTTTTCCCTTCCCTGTAATCTGTTCTACTTACATATATACAATACCATCCCCTTAAGTCCTTCCCTCTCCTCCCTTATAGCCTTTTACCAGCTTACTGGCCTCTGCTACCAATTTTTAGTTCCAGCTCACACACAACTCTATATATTTATAGCTAGGATCCACATATGAGAGTTCAGTGGTAAAGCAAAATGAAATTATGAAATTTGCAGGGAAATGGATGGATCTGGAAAGGATTATACTAAGTGAGGTAACCCTGGTCCTGAGACCCTCAGCAAATATCCAAGGCTTTTCTAGAGCTTTTCTAATCTGGTGTTATATCCTATGAGTTATATTTTATGAGTTTGAAATCCCACGTCCATTTCAGTCTAGGCTATCTTCTGAACTTTACCTCACATCTTCTCTTTCTATGCTTTGGCAATGCTGTGGGGGGGGGGGAGAGGAGGCTATCCTAAACTATTTTTTCCCTTTTCGTTTTTTGGTGTGTGTTGTTGCTTTTTTACCATTGCACTCACTTGTTTATCACCTCCCAGGATTCATTACTTCATAATGACTGTTGCTGTGATTGAAATGGTGTCACTTGTTTAGTTTCTTAGTTAAGATACAAAGATGAATGTGGCCAGAAGTGGAAGTTGGGAGCCAATTGCCTTCTGGCTGCAGAGTCAATGTGATCTTGTGTGAGCTGAGTTTGAAAATTAAGGAATTTAAATGTCTTGGGTCTGATCTGAGCTCAGAGAGTGGAATGGGAACTTGGGTGAGCTAGGTTGGGATCTAAGAAAATGTTTTTGATGTCTGCTGTCTTTGTTCCTGTGACCTAAGTTTGGACTAGAGATAGACAATTACTAGAACTCTGAGTACTGAGCTGAAATGTGGTATTTTCCTGCAACAAAGAAAAGTTTTAGTTGCTAAGGGATGATGAGTCTGGACAAATTGACCTCTCCCTTAGGAAGCATTCATTGGGTCTTAGCTGAATATTCCTTGCTTTCCACACAGAACTGTGCCAAGAAGAGTCCCATGATGTCAAAATTGAGAGGGAAGAAGCCAGGTACTCCAGGGTAGAGTAAGATTCTTCTGTTGGGTCCTCTTTATTATTTCTAAGAAATGTTTGAGAGGGTGTAAGAGAGAATGGGTATGCCAGAGCCTCCTGCTACTGCAAACCAAAGGCTGAGGCAGGATGAGTGAGTTTGAGGTGAGTTGGGTGTGTAGCCATGTCCTGTCTTAAAAGAGAGAGGAGGGACTAGCCCTCATAATGCTGGAAAGCCCTATGGGAAGAGCTAAAGGACAATGGTCACCAACAGTGTGAATAAGCAGAAGACCACGCAGACTACAAAAGCAACCAGCCGAACAACAAGCATACATGCAGCCTTTGCAGGTAATCAATTGTACACTGATTGGACATGAAAGCCACTCTGTAGGAGAGAACTCATGCCTGGCTCTGGAAACAAAGTCAGACTCCCATGGTCACAAAACTTAGACCTCAAAAAGAAGCAAGCCCCCACTGCTCTCTGGAGAAGAGTGGGCTTGCACACCAAAAACCTCTCAAATAACTTTGCATACCCCCTTTAACTCAAGCTGCTATCACTCTGGGTTGGAGAACCTGCTGTATTTTACAGATAGCAGAAAAAATGGAGAGTCAAGATCCATCGATAAGACAATAGGCAAATTACTCACCATGAGACATACCACCTCTACTACATACACAGGGACCTAGGAGAAATTGCGGAGGAAGTGGTGACATGCATGAATCATGCTCTTACTGCTAGCCTGACAACCAGCTCCAGATCGATAGTGATAGACATAGTGAACAATCAAAACCCATCAAAGCAGAAATCCAGAGGCTACAGAGAACTCAACACTAAATTTGACTGCCAACAGGCACACTGAAGAAGAGGATGTAAAAATATTGTAAGAGCCACAGAGTGGGTAGGAATACCCTGAGGCACTGCCCTGCTGCTATCCCACAGGGAATGACTGAGGCCTTCAGAACTCCACTGAAGAGGGCCCCCCAGGGAAATGGGAGCAGGGGAAAGAGGATAAAAGAGTACAGAGAGAGGGGGAGGGGACTGGGTCCTGTGTTATCCTGGCTAGCGGTGAACTCTAAATATTCCTCATCAAATGCTGCTACTGCAAACTCCAGCTGCATGCATTACTTTGTGCAGCTGGCTTTATGTGGGGACTTGGGAATCAAACCCAGACCATTTGGCTTTGCAAGCAAGCACCTTTAACTACTGGGCCACCTCTTCAGGCCTCTTTATTTTGTATTTATTTTTTTTGGTTTTTCGAGGTAGGGTCTCACTCTGGCCCAGGCTGATCTCAAGGCCATCCTCCTACCTCTGCCTCCTGAATGCTGGGATTAAGGCCTGCACCACCACGCCCGGCTCTCTTTATTTGAGACAGGAGTTGGGTGGCATTAGACTGTAATCATAGCACATCCATAATCTCAGCACTTCAAAGAGGGAGACAGGATGAGCAAGTTTGAGGCGAATTGGGTGCGTTGCCATGTCCTATCCTGTGTTGACATGGCTAGCTTGAAATCTGGATGCTCTTTTCCTAACCTCTCAAATGCTGAGATTGTAGGCATGTACTAAAATATCTTTGTGTGAGGTGTTTTTTTTTTTTTTTTTTCCTGAGGTAGGGTCTCACTCTGGCTCAAGCTGACCTGGAATTCACTGTGTAGTCTCAGGGTGGCCTCAAACTCTCAGAGGTGTCACTGGGGTAGATTTTAAGGCATGGTGGTAGGTTTGAAATTACAATCTAAAGATACACAAAGTGCCTAGTTCCACTTGGAGTTCCTGAAGTGTGTGGTGTGGCTTTTGGGCTTGTGGCCTCTCTGTTTGGACCTATGGAGGCATGGCCAGATTCTTCTACCATTATGGAACTTCCCTGGATCTGTAAGTTTCAATAAATATCCCTTTCTCCATCTCAGCGAACCTAAAGCTGTCTGCTACAGTCATGCTTCAGCCTCCCAAGTACAAGGGATTATAGGTGTGAGCCATCATGCCTAGCTTATAGTTTAGCATTTGTGATACCTATAGCTTCTCTGACTATATATACCTAGGGAGACATTGTTGTGATGGTTTATATTAACTTGACATGACCTATAATAACCTGTAAGGGATTATATAGGTTAGCCTCTGTCCATGTCTATGAGGGATTGAGAAAGGAATGGTGAGAGGAGGTTAATCAAACAAAATTTAAGATGTAATAAATAAGCAATGTGGAAACCTACTTTTTTGGATCACGGTGTACCCAGAAGCCATAAATTATTAAACAATCTGTATTAGTCAAGGTTCTCTAGAGGAACAGAACTGATAGAATGAATTGTATTAAAAGGGAAATTATTGGATTATTTTACAACAGTCCAGCAATAGCAGGTTGCAGGCCCAAGAGTCAAGGGACTCGGCAACTGCTCAGTCCATGAGGCTGGAGGCCTCAGCAGTCCCAATCTGGCACTGAAGGCCTGAAGGCGTCCTGGAGAGACGCTGCTCTTCAGTCCACACTGGAAAGCAGCAAGCAGCAAGCAGAGAACAGCGAGCGGCACTGCAGCACCAGCAGCCAGGTGGAAGGAGAGAATGACTTGGAAGGATTCTTCCTTTAGTTAATCCTTCCTAGAGGCAACCTTAGAGACTCACTTATGAGGAATGTCTGTGGATTCCTAAACAAATCAAGTTGACACAAACTTAACCATCACAAGTCCACCCCTTGTCAACTTGACACCAAACCATATCTCCTTACATCATACTTAATTTCCAAATGAAGACAGTAACAAGGTCATAATTCCACCTAACATGATATAAGTATCCCTCACACAACCAGAAATGCACAATTCCCCCCCCACACACACACAAAGCAAGTTCCTTGAAGAATGCTTAGTCTCTAATATAAGTCAAATATAAATTCTACAGTGGTTAACTAGCGATATGATCTACGCTCTTAACAAGGTAAGACAGAAACACCCATGGCAATTACAGTCCAAGTTTTTGTAACCGTTCCCGTGGCCTTCTACTACCCATTCTGTATTTCCTCCATTTTCATCAAACAATTTAGCAGGTCTTGGTTCTTTACCTGGAGGGGTGACCCATACCTTCATTCCTGAAGGATCTGGGCCATTTATCACACTCTGCCTTGATTGGGCTGTTGCAGTTGTCCATTGACTTTGATAACAGGGCATGGTAACACCAAGAGACGCCCTAAAGGATCTCCTGCACTCCAGACATGCTCTTCCTTACCTCCATTGTGGAGGAGCAGTAGTCCAATTTCTCAGTCAGGGATACCTTCCAGTAAGGTGTTGGCCAGATGCCCCTAAAACATTACAGGACACTGCCAAGAGTCATGGTTTCCCACCAGAAACAGATAGTAAAACCCTATTCCTGAAGACTCCATAGGCTGAGGCTAGAAGTTCATTGAGAAATCAAGCTGGAACCGAGATGAAATCCTCCTTCCCTGTGGACCAGCTGACAGAAAGTTGGAATAAGCTATGCTGTGTACAGTGCTATGGGAGAGAAAAGTTGTTGGTGGCAAGAAACAACAATAGATATTGCAAGCCTTAAGTATGGCTGTCCAGGCAAAGACACAACAGGTGCAATAATGGCATATTTGTTATGGGAGAAATCAACTGCTCTTTAATTGGTCTGGTGGCCTGTTCCACATGAGGGGAATACATGCCTGGTCCTGAAAATCTAGTCAAAAGCCTGTGAAGGGGAGGGCATGAGCCCTAGGGGATTAATGCCTGCTGGTGTCTGGCTAAATGTATATATTATGCTTACAAACTTCCCTGTAAGTCCTTTTCTTAATGCACCTACCCATATATTAATGCTGCACTCACTTTTTTTTTTTTTTTTTGAGTTTAAGAGTCTCACTATAGCCCAGGCTCACCTGGAATTTACTATGTAGTCTCAGGGTGGCATTGAACTAATAGAAATAAATCTACCTCTGCCTCTCGAGTGCTAGGATTAAAGGTGTGTGCCACCACGCCCAGCCAGTGCTCACATTTGGTTTGAGAAGCTTCTCTTTTCAGAAGGCAGTGACCACTGGGAGGATTCTAATAGCACCACAGTGGTGAGAAGTTACAGGAGAGTATTCAGCACTGTGACATCTCTATTACACCTTCCAAACTTCAGGGTTGTTACAGTCATGTTCATTGATGGCAGAAAACACCAGCAATGATCTCATTTCTGTGCCATATCCCTCTGCTCACACAAGTCTGTCTGTTTCTACACAATGCTACCCTGCACAAGTTCTCAGGACACAGACACAATAGCAAGCCTCTCACACAAACTACTTCTAGCCCAGTCCAGGCAAAGCACTTTCTCATCCCCAAAAGCCAAACCTCATCACAGTCCTTAGTTCTTAGTATATTCAGGTCTTTCAAATCTGATCGGAATGGTCCATCAAGCTGTACTTACAGCACTGCAAGGTGAATCTTAGGCCAAGATTTCAAATTCATCCACATTTCTCCTACAAAGTAGTTTCAAGAGGCCAAAGCCATAGTCAAGTTTCTTGCAGCAGTAACACTTCTTGGTACCAACTTTACTGTTGCAGTTGGGTTCACATTGCTGGCAGAAAACAACCGACTAAGAGCAGCTTGTGGGAAAGAAAGGTTTGGCAACAGGAGAATGTGCCAAACACTGGCAAGAGGAAGCTGGATACAATACCCCTAAGCCTGCCCCCAACAATCACTGCATCTAGGAGGCTTTAAATTCCCGAATTGCCATCAGCTGAGGACCTAAACATTTAGAACACCCAAGTTTATGGGGGACACCTGAATCAAACCACCACACCACCTTATGTTACATACCTGACTAGACAGGCACAAGGTGCCCACCAATACAATAGTGGTAGTATTTTATGGGGGTAACCAACTGTTCTCTAATCTGATCTGAGACCCATTTCATGAGAGGGAATTCATCCCAGGCACTGGAAACCTAAGGCTGGAAGGATGATGCTGTTGGTGGACAAAAACATTATGTTATACTCATCAAACTGCCCTCCAATGCTGCTTTTTAGTGCTGTTCTTTACCTTTTGTCAGAGAAGCTTCCTTTTGTAGATGATTACTTTGGAAACTCAAACTAAAAGTACGGAGAATAAGTGGAGACTGAGTGCTCAGTACTAAAATCATTTTTGGGCATCTTCCAAGGCTCAGGGATATTATAGAAGGGGGAGGGAGAATGCAGAGCCTGAGTACAGGGAGGAATATTTTGGACACTGTCTTCCAGCTCTGTCCTTATCATCCATGAACTCATAGCAGTTCTTTAAGACCTCCACAATATTGAGCTCATCAACATTTTGACAAGGAGGATGGTGGGCAAAAACAAGTTGTCAATTTGACAGAACTGCCTGAGAGGGATTATCTTGATTGGGTCAATTAAGGTGGGAAGAATGACCCTAACTGTGGGCAGCACCACTCCATGTGCTCAGGTCCTGCACTATATAAAAAAAGGAGAACTGGGTGAGCAGCAGTATCCATCCCTGTTTCATTAATGTGGGGTAAATGTGACCAACTCAGTTGGTGATAACAGATTACTCCAAGCATTCTCATCCTGCTCAGCAAAACACTGGTTCCCAAACTATACCATTCTGTGTGGAACACACCTGGCTACATCACCCTATGAGGTAAATGAGTGGGCAAGGTAACCAGAGTCCCTAGATTGAAGCCCTGTCACGTATGTCAATTCTGTCCCCATTCTTCCTCCTAAATAGTCTGACAGGTTCTCATTTGGTTCCTTGTGTCCCACTGAGACAATGAAGTGTGACTGGTCACCTTAGCATGAGCCATGAATACGAGCCTTGCCAACCCTCTGTAGGATTATCTGGATAGACCTCATCAGGAAGTTGGCATATGTGGCTCTGGGAAATCTAACATAACACTTTCATTGGGGATATGGCTGCCAAGGAGGTTATGAAGGTCAGCATGAGTACAGCAAGGTGTGATTTGGTCTGATTCAGGTGCCTACCTGATTCCATGACTGGCTTTCAATCTGTGTGAGTCCTTAGTCTATGGCCACATCACCCTGAATGTGCCCAATCTCTTCTGTGTAACTCCTCATTTGACAGCTGATAGCCTTCTTTTCCCAGGCGTGTTCTGGGAAGTTTATGTCCACCAGCAGTAGCAGTACTTTGATTCCCTTGAGTGTCTACCTTAGCACAAAATGACCTACATGAAAGACAAGTATCTACCAATATTTAAATGGGACCCATGAGAGAGCTTCACAGGAAAATTTCTAGAGAACTTCCTCTCATTTCACATGAGCCAGGACCAGAATAATTAATGATGAACAAGTGGCCATATTTGATTCAGACATACAAGAGAAGCTGGAGAATGAGGAAGAGACAAGAGATAGCCCTTGGACCCAACCCAGGCACTCCTGGGACTGTGTGTAGTTTATGACCTCCATGCATTTTTCATGCTTTCAAAACTAATACCAGGTGTGTAGGACACAGCCATATTTTTTTTTTTAATGAGGCAAGCCCAACAGACTTTTTTTTTTGAGAGAGACAGAGAGGAAGACAGACAGAGATGGGCATGCCAGCAGCCTCTCAGCTGCTGTGAACGAAATCCAGATGTGTACGCCCCCTTGAGGTCAAGTGCAGCATTGCGCCCTTGTGTTACTTTGCATCTGGCTAAACGTGGGACCTGGAGATTGGAACCAGCATTCTTAGGCTTAGGAGGCAGGCGCCTTAACCACTAAGCCATCTCTCCAGCCCACAGCCATATTCTTAATTCAAGGATGAACTAAGTTGTAACCTTGGAAAGCAGGTTCTGCCTCCAATCAACTCTTTTCCAAAAGAGTTTGCATTTCCATCATTGTCTTTCCTCAGGTATCTTCTCCAGTTTTAATGTAAAGCAGTTGGGCCATCTTCCTTAATATTGTTAATGTGTTTGAAATAGCAGCTTCAGCAATCTAAAACCAGTCTCAGCACCTCTAATTTTAACTTGATTGAGGTTTTCCAACTTAAAATCATAAATGTTTCAGTCCAATATCTTTAGCCACATGCATCAGTCCATTACATATTTAACCTTGATCAAACTCTCTGGGCATGGGCAGCAGCATGCAGCCATCCCTTACGCCAGTAGCCCAGTTCCAGCAAGGTTTTCTGCCATCTTTGCTTCCCCTTAGAAAGTTCATAAGCCAAGCATCCAAGTTCAATTCTCTCTGCACTTAGCATTCTCATACTCTTATCGTAAATAGTCCATAATACTTGGCTTACAGCTACAGAAGGTATCTTCAGTTGCAAGCGCCAAGTTTCCCATTCATCCAGCACACAAGTTCCAAAAAACCAAAATCCACATGGCCAGATTCATCTCACCTCTACCCCACTCTCAGTACCAATTCCTGTAGTAGACAGCGTGAGGTAACTGAGATGAACATCCAGACCAGGCACAGTTATGGAGAAAGGTATTTATTGAAACTTACAAATCCAGGGGAAGTTCCAATAATGGCCTGCTTTCACAGGTCCAAGCAGAGAGAGAGAGAGAGAGAGAGAGAACGCGCGTGAGAGAGCGAGAGCGCAACCACAAGCCAAAAAGCCACACCACACACAAGCACACTTCAGGAACTCCAGGCATTTTGCACACCTTTAGATTGAAATTGCAAAACCACCACCACACCTTAGAGCAGGGCCCTAAGATCCACCCAGTGACACCATCTCCACCCAGGTTGACTATAGATCTACAACATTCTACCCCGGTCCCCCAATAGATTTATAACCAACTCACACTGTATATTGCATTCAGTACAATTTCAAAGGTTTCCAGTCTTTACCAACATTGGATAGTCCCAAAGCCCCAAGTAAACTCTGAGATTTAAGACTGTCCCTTAACTGTGAGTCCTGCAAAATCAAACAAGTCCTATACTTTCAACATATAAAGGCACAAAGTAAAACATTTTCAACTGCTATAAGGCATAGCAAGGAGAGACTAGAAGAATGCAAACTCAACAACCATCAAGCAAACATCAACTTCTGCAGTTCAATTCTGATATAACCAGTGACTGACAGTCTCCCAATTTTCCAAATCTGCCCCACCAGCTGGTCTGAGTAGCCAGGGAAATCTTCCATTCCAGGCCAACACTACACTCCATGGTAGCACTTGCATAGTCCTGGTATATCCAAAAGATCGTTGGGTCTCCACTACAAACCATGATTGATCTTCCAAAGGCTCTTCCAAGCCTATTCCTGGGGGTTACCATGCCCTGCCTATATGCTGCTCATCAGCAGCAGCTCCTGAAACCATGAGCATCTCATCACTTTAATGAATGAGGGCCATCCATTCAAATTACCATAGGGACCAAAACTTCCCCTCCAGCTCACAAAATTCCAGCAGCCCTGAGTAATTCCAACGATAGAAGAGACATTCTGTTATCTCCTTCCAGGCACTAGAGCTTCAGTACCATTCTTAAATCTGTAACTCTGGCCACCTCTCATACCAAACAGTGACTGTGGCAGGAATTACTGGCAAACCCTCTCTGCTGTAACTAGGGAATTAGTTTTCTCCCATGCTTTTTATTTTATTTTTATTTATGTGAGAGAGAGAGAGAGAGAGAGAGAGAGAGAGAGAGAGAGAGGGAAAGAGAGAAGGTAGAAAAATGAAGAATGGGCACACCAGGGCCTCTAACCACTGCAGATGCATGCGCCACCTTGTGAATTTGGCTTACTTGGGTCCTTATGCTTTGTACGCCACCTTAACCACTGAGAAATCTCTCCAATTCCTCCCATGCTATTGTATTTATGCAAAATCTCCCCATTATTATGGTGAGATCTCCTCGCCAAATCAGGGACTTCCATTCTCCTGCCCCACCACCCTAGGCCAATGTTGTCTACACCTAATGGAAGTTAATATTAATTGTGAAGTCTGACCTACTGAGGGAAAAATCAATCCAGCTAAGACAGCCAAACCTCCACAGGTTTATGATGAAGACCCAGGTTCAGATCAAGAGGCTTCTTGTGCGACAAAAACTAAAAATTTCAGACTTCTAGGTAAAATGGCGGCATACTTGCCACACCAAAGCAGCCTATGGAGGGAACTAAACAGTAGCAAAATACACTCCTCCACTGAAATGCAACGGTGTATAAGTTATTACCAACCACAGCAGAAACCAAGATCTTCCAGAAAGGAGGAAACTGAGCAGAATCCTACAGAGACACCAGCATCTCTAATCTGTGAGCCTTGCGCACCCCTTGTGTGCATGTGCGACATTGCGCACTTGCATCATTTTTCGTCTGGCTAAACGTGGGACCTGGAGATTTGAACAAGTGATCTTAGGTTTCGCAGGAAGGCCACCTTAACTGCTAAGCCTCTGGGCTGGTTTTGATTGAATGTCTGTATTGCTCAGTTAAATTTTAGAATTTGCCAGCAATTTGCTTCACCTAGTCTACTACAATACTTGAATAGCAGGCAAACTCAACACCTAGGGTCACTTCTGCTATTTCTCTTGGGAGTATAAGAGCTCACCTGGCACCATAAACTCGTACAGTAAAAATATATAAAGTTGGATTTACATGGCTAAGAACACTGCAGATAATTAGAAAACCCAAGCATCAAATTAACTCAAGATGCAAAAATCCTGTAATACAAGAAACACAAAAAAAAATCAAGACGATACAATCTCACCAAAATTATAAATCCATCACAAGTGATTTCCAGTGAGAATGCTTTAGATGAAATACCTGACAAAGATTCGAGGCCACCCTGAGACTACATAGTGAATTCCAGGTCAGCCTGAACTAGAGTGAGACCCTACCTCGCAAAAAAAAAAAAAAATTAAAAAAAAAATATATGTATATATATATATATATATATATATAAATGTATATATGTTCAAAGAAAACAAACTCCTAAAGGAGAACATAGGAAACCAACTTAATGAAACAAGAAGGTCATTAAAAGACATGAGTAAGGAAATAGAAATAATGAAAAAACACCAATACTAGAAATGAAAAACAGAGGAAGTCAAATAGAAAAACTCTGTAGAAAGTCTCATCAGTTGAATGGATCAAGGAGAGGACAGAATATCTAAACTAGAAGACCAGATGGCAGATCTAATACAGTCCAAAGAGAAAGACAAACTAATAGGAAAGCATGAATGGGAATTTCACGACATTAGGGACACTATGAAGAGAACAAACAAGAATTCAGGGCATAGTAGAAGGAGAAGAATTTCACTCCAAAGGCATAACAGATATTTTCAACAAAATCATAGAAGAAAACTTCCCCCAAGTAGGGAAAATGATGCCAATACAGATATAGAAGCCTAGAGACCACCAAACAGACAAAATCAGAAAGAATCTCTCACTGTCATAATTAAACTACAAAACACACAGACCAAAGAAAATATATTGAAAGCAGTTCAATATATTGAGAGAAAAATCAAGTTTCATAAAATGGCAAGCCCATCAGGATAATAGCAGATTACTCAACACAAATGTTAAAAGCCAGAATGATGTATTCCAAGTTCTGAAAGATAACAACTGTCAATCAAGATTACTTTATCCTGCAAAGCTATCCATTCAAATAGATGAAGAAATAAGGACATTCCACAACAAAAGCAGGCTAAAGGAATATATGAAGACCAAACCTGGCCCACAGAAAATACTTGAAAGGATCCTCTATGCTGAAGAGACAGAAAAGCACACACAGAATGAACCTAGAAAAAAACTATACCATACTCAAATACTAGTTAATACAATAGAGCAAAGGCAAAACCAGAAGAACTACAAAACAAGAAAAAATGGCAAAGTACACACCTTTCACATTAAAAATTTAAAACATTTAGAACACAGAGGTTTATAGGGAACACCTGAATCAAACCATCACATTTTGCCCTGGGCCCTCATAAACTGATAGCCATTCATGATGTAAAATGCAATGCATTCAGTCCAACTTTAAAAGTCCCCATAGTTTTGTCACTCCCAATGATGTTCAAACATCCCCATAGTCCAAGGTCTTTTTAACTGAGCTGCAATATGAAAAAATCCAGAGAACCCATAATGGCACAGAACAAACATTCATGGTACAAAAGATGGCATTGGGCATAGCAAATATTCAACCAATATAAGACTTAAACAGGGCAAACATCAAACTATATAGCTTCAAGTCCAACAACTCTAACCAGTTATGAGTCTCTGGAATTCCAAATCCACCCCTAGAGCTAGGCTATTCAGTCACAGAAAACTCCTTCCAGGGCCTCCAGCTCTCCTAGGGGGCCATCCCATAGCCCTGGCATCTCCATTAGGTTTTCAATGCAACCCATGGTCCATCCACATGGCTCCATCAGGTCTACATGCAGTAATCCAACAAGTCTGCTTCATACTGCCCATGGCCATTTCCAATACAAAACCGTGTTGCAAATCCAGTGACCCGCTTTCCTGCCTTTTTTTTTGTTTTGTTTTGTTTTTTTGAGGTAGGGTTTCGCTCTGGTCCAGGCTGACCTGGAATTAACTATGTAGTCTCAGGGTGGCCTTGAACTCACGGCAATCCTCCTACCTCTGCCTCCCAAGTGCTGGGATTAAAGGCGTGCGCCACCACGCCTGGCTTCTTTCCTGCTTTTGTTATAATCCGTAATATCAGGTGGGCTACCAACTTGTTAACCTAGGTGGGAATAAAGCAGACTTTGAAGATCAGGACACTCTTAGCATTCAGATCCTTTCTAAAGAGTGTGCATTCTCCCTGTTGTTCCAATGCAGGTAAGCTAGCCCCAAGATTTCATTTCTGTGCCATATGTTCTACCCACACAAGTCCGTTTCTACGTAATGCAACCCTGCACAAGTTCTCAGGACAATCACATAACAGCAAGTCTATCACACAAACTGCTTCAAGCCCAGTCCAGGCAAAACTGTTTCTCACCCTCATAAGCCAAACAGCACAGTCCATAGATTTACTGCATTTTAGGTCGTTCAACTCTACAGCATGGCAAAGCGTCTCTTCGGCCAAGATTTCAAACTTGCCCACATTCCTCCTTGTGAACAGTTTCAAAAGCCCAAAGCCACAGAATCAGACTTCTAGCAGCAGTGATCCCACTTCTCTGCCAAATTGTTAGTCAGGTTCACATTGCTGGCAGAAAAAACCTGACCAAGAGCACTTGTAGGAAAGAAAGGTTTGGCTTATAGACTCGAGGGGAAGCTCCATGATGGCAGGGGAAAACAGTGCCATGAATAGAGGGTGGACATCGCCACCTGACCAACATCAGGTGGACAACAGCAACAGTAAAGGGTGCCCAACACTGGAAAGAGGAAGCTGACTATAACACCCATAAGCCTACCCCCAACAATACACTACCTCCAGGAGACATCACTTCCCAAAGTGCCACCTGCTGAGGATCTAGCATTCAATACACAGAAGTTTATGGGGGACACTTGAATCAAACCATCACAGGGTCCACTATGGAAGAGGTGGCAGAAAGAATGTTAAAAGCCAAAGGAATGGTAGGACTGCTTACAATTCAATCTTCAGACACAAAATGGTCTGGATATCCATGATCTCACAGTGCTTTGTACTACCTATACAAGGTCCTAATAATAATAATAATAATAATAATAATAATAAAATAAATAAATAAATAATAAAAAAGATGATGACATCAAAATGAAAGAGAATAATTGAGAGAGGGGAGGGGATATGACAGCAGGTGGATTTGTGATGGGAAAGTGGGGGAGCCTGAGCAAAGATCTTCGACTAAATATGCTTTGTGGTACTTAAGAGACATGAGGTCAGGAGGATGAAGCTACAACTCACATCCCTAGTGAAGGATAAGCCAATGAAGGCTTTTGAGAAGTGGATCATGACTTTATTGGATACTGTTTATCCTCACACTAGCACTTTGTTGATTTTTTTTTTGTGCATGCTGTATGTAGTGGGCAGTTGTGTGCATACGTGAGTATGTATGCATGGGTACATGTATGTGCATGTGGAAAGAAAAAGTGTCAGGGCTCTTTAGTCACTCGTTACCTTATCTTTTGAAACAGGGTCTCAGTTCACCTAAAATTCACCGATTTGGTCAGCCTGGCTAGTTGGCAAGCCCTAGGGATTGTTCTGTCTCTACCTCCCCATGGCTGGGGTTACAAGCACACATAAACATGTCCAACTTTTACATGAGTATTGGGAATTCCAAATTAGGTCTTCATTTTTGTACTTCAAACATGCTATCCATTAAGCCATGCCCCCAACCTCACACCTAGGTTTCATGTGAATGAGTCTTCCCTAAGTTTGGGTGCCAGTAACTGAAACAAACAAACAAACAAACAAACAAACAAACAAACAAACAAACAAACAGTGGCTGGTTTAAGTTCAGTCTGATCCAGTTTCATATTTAAATTCCTTTGTTTCCCTTCTACTTATACTTTTCCCTATCTGTCATAGCCTCAACCACATGACATTGTCATAAACCATCTCTTCTGCTAAATGTGGAGCCTTGTTTTGTCCCCATTACGTAACTCTATTCTCAGGATAGTTTTGTGCAGATTTGTTGGATAAATACATGGGAAATAGCTTTTATCTATCTAGTCCCATCCAGAAACTAAAGTCTGAGATAACTGCTATAGCAGTGCATCAAATAAATCTGCAAATCTGGGTGTTTACCCCAGATGGACCCCCAAAAAGAATGATTTCTTCCAAATCATGGGTATGGCCTATGCACGTGAGTTTGGAGGTGGGTAAGGAGAAGAGCAGAGTTGTTAGGACTAAAGATTAGGCTACATTAGGGAGCTATTGGTCTTCCTGCCTAATCCTAATGTACTTCTTGCTATCAATCCATTTCTCCCTTTACCATCCCAAAGTCTTGTACATTGAACACTACAATTATACTATACTAAGCCCCTGATGGTAGCAGGCATAGTGGACATCAAGGGCAACAGGCTAGGTTGTTATTCACTTTTGTACAGTCTTACAACTTTAGCCAGGGCCTGGCTGAGGAGTCCATTCTGAGCTGCACCCTAAAGAACATCCACAATGCCATCATGGAGCACATCTGCAGGTGAGTAACCTTGGGAATGGGAGGTGGAAGGGTTGGCAGCTGGTCAAGGCTTGCCTTCCATGTAGTACAAAGTCCAGTTTATAATGTGGTTTTGCCAAAACCTCTTCTCTTGACTTTATACCAGCAGCTCAAGTTTCTTCAAGTAATTTCTTTTATAACTTTAAAAATGATGTTCCTCTCACCAAAGCGCTTCTCCTCCCTTACCGAAGTTCTTCACCCAGCTTTGCTGATACCAGTGAAAGCTTGGAAATGGTGGGGAAGGGCTTTTGCCCACCCATAACAGTCTTGCAACATCAGAAGAAGCTGAAAGAGATAACAGAGGACCAGTTGAGCTCCACAAGAATATCATCAGGCAACATTTCATAACTGCCTATATAGCAGAACCAGTAACATGGAGATCGCAGGAAACCGAAGGATGAAACTAGTCCCTACTCCTCAGAACTCCAAGTCCAGCTTAGCCAAAATCCCACCCAACTGAGCAGCAAAGGTAAGAGAGCACCAAGAACGGAACCATCTTCACAACTCGGCATAGGTGAGGTAGAATCTGATCTCCACTGGGACAATACATATCTAAACCTGCTTCTTTAGGTTTGAACTAAAATTGCTAATTATACCTCCTGTATCAGGGCAGGTTGCTAAAAGAAACATGGCTTCCCTTTACATCCTTAAATTCCTAACACCCAGTATCCTGACAACATCCAGCACTTCCTGTGTAACTCCCCCCACCCTCCAGGTACTACAGGTTTCATGAATCTGTTTGGCAAAAACATTTCCTGGAAATAGGACATTTACTGTGAGCTGCTGACATAGCTTCTTCCAGGAAGTCTAGCTGACACAGGCATCCAAAGCTGGGATTATTTATGCCAGTGCCTTTTGTAAACATGCGTTTTCATCCCACTTCTTCAAACAAGAAACTTGATTTCTTTTCCCCTTGTATTGGTGGGAGCTCAGTCACATCTGATTTCTAGTGAAGGCTGTAGATATGATAGGTGAGAAATTATGAATAAAAGCATCATAACCTCTGTTGGTTAAATTCCCAGCTCCATTTGAAATCAGGGCAAATCACCCAATATTCTCTCTATATTACAGCACCCCTTATCTATGAAGTAGGAATGATAGCTTCTAGGAGTTTTTGAAGGATTCAAAACTGGTATCCAGATCCATATTTCTGACCAGGAGCTACATAGAATACCAGTGTCTCCAATGGTGGGCGTGCAGGGGTCACAATCATACTTGACATCTTATTCCTTTAAGTACCCACTCTTCTCAGTCTGTACTTACTAATACCTCATTCTTTGAGAAATAGGGATGGATGATCGAGGCAAATTGTCCTTACCCTTTCTTCCTACTGTAAGTAGAAGGAAAATTGCTTACCCCTTTTTTGTATGTGTGTTGCCTTACTTCTCCTTTCCTGTTTCTTCTTGATCTGTTTCTACCAATGCTGTCTCCCTTGATACCCTATCTGCTTTGTCTCTGTCCAGATCTCCTCTATGGTCCCAGACCTCCATATATCTACCTTGGTTTTTCCTGTGTGATTTTCACTGTTATTGCCCTCCACACATTTTCTCATTCTTTAATCTCCATCACATTTCATATCCTGTCTAATATTCTTACCTCTAACAACTTATCTCTTCTGTACATTTCTCCTCACTTCGTGTATTTCCTGTATTCATCTCAAAGTATCTAACCCTTAGGGTCCTTATGGCACAATAGTCATGCAACTGATGGCTCAGCTTGCTTAAAAGCCTGATGACCTGGGATTGATTCCCCAGTACCCACATAAAGTCAGATGCACAAAGTGGCACATACACCTGGGGATTGTTTGCTGCAGCTGGAGGCCCTGGCATGCCCATTCTCTCACTCTCTTTGTCTCTGCTTACAAAATAAATTAATTAAAAAGAGACTCTGCCTATTTATAACTGCAAGTGCAGTGCATTTTGAACCTCTCCCTTCCACTTCCTATGACTCCTGAATCTGCAGTTGTTTATGCTCTGAGCTTAGCCCTGAACATGCTAGAGTGGGTGTAACGCCTTGTAACTTTTTCTTTCTTTTCATTTTGTTTTACCTCTCAGGATGCTTGCAATTGAACCTAGGGCCACATACATGCTAGGCAAGTACTGCTAAGCTACATTTCCAGTCCTCTTTCCTTTTTGATCTTCTTTCTAGTGTGCAGAAACTTCAGTACCTTCCCATTTTAACCTGTGTCAGGGGATGGGAGTTCTCTAGCTATTCTGATTATATTCAAAGATTCCAAGGACCACTGACTGGCAGTCATTTGCCATCTTAACTAGTGCCTTTTAAGTAAATATTGGTCATCATTTCCATTTTATCCAGGAACTGGGGTCTATGTGACACAGGCAGTTGGCAATTTCCTTATAAAGCATTACTTCTGTGTAACAGAAGAACAAAACCACAGGACATTATCACTTTCAATACAGATTAGTAGTTTAACCTAGGAATAATTTCCTTGAGCAAGAATTTAATTAGCTTGGGCTTCTAGGTAAGACAGAAGAGTACAAACAGCCTTAGCACTGGTGGAAAAAAAAATCAAAATAAGAATGAATAGACTCTAGTAAGGGAAACTGAGAACAACTTTAGAAAACCATGAATGAGCCGGGTGCGCCTTTAATCCTAGCACTTGGGAGGCAGAGGTAGGAGGATCATTGTGAGTTCGAGGCTACCCTGCGACTACATAGCGAGTTCCAGGTCAGCCTGGACTAGAGTGAAACCCTACCTCAAGAAACAAACAAACAAAAAATACAAACAAAACAAACCAGCAAAAAAACCATTAGTGAAAGTAGTATCAAATAAATAAATAAATAAATAAATAAATATAAATAAATAAATAAATAGGGCTTCCAGTCAAGAAGGCAGACTAGGAGCCATACCAAAAAAAACTAGGGGAAAGAAAGATCCAAATTAACAAAGGGAAGATGTGTATAAGAATTATGTGCCTTGGGGATGCCCTGGCACTGAAGCTGGAGTGACCAAAGAACATCCAGCCATCACACTATTAGCAAGATCAGTTCTAGAGATCCACAGCCAGGAATCTCAAAGCCCTGCTTGGGAAGGGCTCCCACTGGCAAGGACTTGCCACAAAAAGAAAGGAATCCCACACCCAAAAAAGAAAAGAAAAATATTCAGATGAAGGGTGCTTGTGGCCAGCAATGGAAACTCAGCACTAGCCTCCAGGAGTCCCCTTAATGGATCTGTCCTAAAGTTCCAATCTTTACTACAGCCCTAGGAAGAATCGCAGACACCAGACAGTGAGTAATGCTAGGCATTTAAGCACCCCCCCCATGCAAAATGGGTCTTGATAGAGCTGAGAGAAGGAAGCCTTCATCCTATAGTGGAATTCCCAATATGCAGCTCAGAACTCCTTTTCAGGCTCCCATCAGGCAGGCCAGCACTGTGGCCACGAAGGCCAGGGCGGATTACATACCAAAGGGCAGGTAGAGGTGGGTAAGGCTGGGAGTTAATGCTCAGGTAGTCTTCCAACTACTCCTCTTGCATGTACCTGGTGCTGAAAGTTCTGTGTGCCAGGAGCTGCCGCTCTGGAGTGGAATTCCCTACCCAAAGCTCAGAATACCCTCTTGGCTCCAGTCAGGCAGCATTAGAACTGCAGTTCAGAAGGTCCTTGGGCTAACTACACACCAAAGGGCAGGGGGAGGGTGGGTAAGGCTGGGCACTCATGCCCAAGAGGGCTTTTTTCCTCTCCCCTGTGCGTACCAGGTCCTGAAAGTGCTGTAGATAGGGATCTGCCACACTAGAGCAGAATTCCTGACCCATAGCACACTATACACTTTCCGGAGGCACCAGCACCATGGCCAACAGGGTTCTTGGGACAATCACAAGCCAAAGGCTAGGCAGGGGGTAATGCTTGGCATCCAAGCCCAAGAAAGCTCCCTATCCTCCTCCCTTGCAAACTGAGTTTGCATTTGCAGTGATCAGGCAGTCACCACACTAGCAGGGAAATTACTTCCCACATCAGAAATCCCTCTCTGCCACCTACTCCTGTTGCTCTAGCACTATGGCCCACACGGTCCTGGAACCTAGCACATACCAAGGGACAGAAGTGGGTGGGTAAAACTAGACCCACTCCAGGTGAATTCCTCCACATATATGTGGCTGGGTAATTGCTATGAGTAGTAGTACGCAGCCACGCTAGCAAGGAACCCTCATCCTGTAGCCCTGAACTCCAAGAACTCTTGACCAGCCCAGTAGCTAACACCAGGCCTCCCAGGGCCACTCCCAAACATGCCTAGTAGCCTAGGACCCTGCTCAAACTCAAATACACCTAGCCCAAGCAGGTAGATTGACCACTCTTCCACTCTAACCTAGACCAAAGCTTTCCAGGTCACAGAACAGGTACCATAAAAGATACAATTGCTCGGGGCTAGAGAGTTAGCTTAGCTGTTAAGATGCTTGCCTGCAAAGCCAAAGCACCCTGGTTCGAGTCCCAGGTGCCCACATGCACAAGGTGGAACATGTGCCTGGAGTTCATATGCAGAGGCTGAAGGCCCTGGCACACCCATTCCCTCTTTCATAAATAAATAAATAAATAAATAAATAAATAAATAAATAAATAATCCAAATGTACCAGACAGAGAGAAATAACCAAAATCAGAGAAGAAATCAGTGAATTGAAATTAAGAAAACAATTTTAAAGTAAGTAAAACTGACAAATTCCTGGCCAAGAGTGATCAAAAGAAAAACCTCAACTCAACAAGATTAGAAATAAAAATGGAGATGTTACAAGAATCAATGGAATTGGGAATATCATCAGGATATACTGCCTCCAGCAACTGGAAACGAATTCCAGAAGCATGTATACCTTGTGAATCTGGCTTAAATGGGTTCTGAGGAATCACACATGGGTCCTTAGGTTTTGCAGGCAAGTGCCTTAACCACTAAGCTATTTCTCCAGCCCCGTTTCCTTGCCCCTCACCTCCTACCAAAATTAAACCCAGAAGAGATCAGTTACCCAAATAAAGCTATAATAAAGATTGAAAATGAAAAGCCTCCCAACAACAACAACAAAAATAACGTCCAGTCCCAGGTGGTCTCACAGCTGAAGTCTACCAAACTTTCATTAAGAACTGAAACCATTATTTGTTAAAGTTATTTCACACAATTGAAAAGGAGGATATACTCTCAGACTCCTAATATGTAAACCAGACAGAGACCCAACAAGAAAATTATAGATTATTATCGTTGATGAACTTCGATATACAAGAACACATCAAAATATCCACGTCCATCAAGTAGTTTCATCCCAGGTACGCAGGGATAGTTCAACGTCCAGAAATCAATAAACATAATAAATCACATAATCAAATATGGGAAATCAAACAATCATCTTAACTGATACATAATAGGTCTTCAACAAAATACAACATCATTTCAGGATTAAAACATCAGAGACAGCCGGGTGTGGTGGCGCACGCCTTTAATCCCAGCACTCGGGAGGCAGAGGTAGGAGGATTGCCATGAGTTCAAGGCCACCCTGAGACTACATAGTTAATTCCAGGTCAGCCTGGGCCGGAGTGAGACCCTACCTCGAAAAACCAAAAAAAAAAAAAAAAAAAAAAAAAAAAAAAAAAAAAAAAAAACAAACAAACAAACAAAAAAAAAAACCCAGCAGAGACACTATGGATGGAGGGTCCATACCTCAACATAATAAGGGATATATATACCAGACCAAAGGCCCATATCATTCTAAATGGGAAGACTCCCAAGCTTTCCTGCTAAGGTCAGGAACAAGATGGGGGTGCCCACTTTCACCACTACTCTTCAACATAGTATTTGAAGTCTTAGCTCAAGCAATTAAACAAGACAAAGAAATAAAATGGATACAAAATGAAAAGGAACAAGTCAAACTAGCCCTATTTGCAGATGACATGATTCTTTTTCTTTTTTTGAGGTAGGGTCTCACTCTAGCCCAGGTTGACCTTGAATTCACCATGTAGTCTCAGGGTGGCCTCAAACTCACGGCGATCCTCCTACCTCTGCCTGGCAGACATGATTCTTTATATAAGCGATTCAAAAGACTCCACCAAAAAATTCCTAGAAGTGATAAACTTTTTCAGCAAAGTGGCATGATATAAAATCGACACACACAAAAAAACAGTAGCCTTTGTATACACCAACAACAAACATATAGAGAAGGAAATCAGCCAAACAGTCCTGTTTACAATAGCTACAAAATAGCAAAGTCACAAGCACAGAAAGACAAATGCCACATGTTCTCCTTTGTATGTGGTTCCTAACATGGAACAGCTTGAGTTGCATGCACACCTGACAGGGAACTCCAGGCACAGATAATAGGAATGGAAGGGTTTGAGGGCAGAGGAAAGGGAGGGTGGGGGAAATATAGACAAAACTAAAGCCAATATGAATTAGTACCATATAAACCTTTTTCCTGGATAGCAAACTATCGCAGTCAGCTTTACACTGATAGGATGAACCTCTAAACCAGACACAGTTTATGACAGGAACAGGATTCATTTCTAGCTTATAGATCCAGGGGAAGTTCCATAATAGCAAAAAAGAGAAAACCCACTATCAAAAGCAAGAGCAAAAACTGGCAGCTCAGACTGCTCTCTGCATACCTTAGGCTGGAATTCCACATCTGCCCCCAAACACACTGTAGGGCTGGACCCTAGGATCTGCCCACATTAACACCTCCTCCAGCAGGGGTCTGAAATCCAAGTTAGGAGCTTTAATAAAACTGCTTAATCTATTGGGGGACATATATTCAAACTACCATGCAATTATATAAACCTCAAAAGGAGTGTTGCGGGAGGGGAAGGGATAGTCTGGGCAAAAAGGCCCCTGAGAAGGTGGGAGAAACCTAATCCTAAAATACTGGACTCTGGCTTCTAGCTCCCACTGCCAGAAATGGGTTACAACCCACAGTGAGCTATTGGTCAAAGAGACCTATAAGGTCCCCAACCAGGAGAGGCTTTTGTCAAAGCCCTTGGGGATTACCTGCTTGAGCTAAAAGGTAAGACCCTATTGCTGAAAACACAAGCTGATGACATTGAACATGGAGAGAGCATGCTGAATTTTGAAGGAAGCCAGCTCCCTGATAGCTAGCCCTAGTAGTGCTGTAAAGAGCTACATGAGCTGCTGGGGGAAAATGATGACCAATAGTGTGAACAAGCAGGGATCCTGCAAGAAACAAAATCAACTAGTCAGAGGAGATGTACAAACCTGTGCACTAGCATCACTCAGTTTATGCTGGTAACCATTGTCTTTCTGATTGGATAAGAGACCCACTCAATAGGAAGGAACTCATAACTGTTACTGGGAACCAATTCAGAAGTCGATGGTAGATGATGGAGTTGAGGGTCATGAACTCCCATGAGAAGCTCCCACTAGTCTTTGGCCAAAAGAGACTACACCCATCAAAATCTCTCCCTTTTGTTAAAAAAAAAAATTCCTTTTTTAATTTATTTAGGGGCGAGGTAGAGAGAAAATGGGTATGCCAGGGCTTCCTGCTGCTGTAAATAAACTCCAGATACATGTGCCATCTCATGCATCTAGCTGTATATGAGTTCTGGGGAACTCAACTCAGATCGTCAGACACTGCAAGCAAGCGCCTTAACTGCTAAGCCATCTCTCTAGCCTTCAAAATCTCTCTTCCTTGCACATCAACCAGGGTGTAGGTGTAAAGAAAGAGGAATTGGAGAGTTAAACATGAGTGCTGCTCTCATGGAGAGCCTGACAACCTGCACCAGAGTAATAGATAGTGGTAATAGTGAGGACACTCAAAATGTATCAAACAAGAAATCCAGAAGTTGCAGACAGCTTAACACTAATGTAGACTTATATAACACACACACACCGAGGCTCAGGGAACACTGCTTAAGAGCGGGGTATGAAATCCAGAGGCATTGCCTTCCCCCAAAATGACTGATTCCTGCTCTCCTAATTCATAAGCCATCCCACTATTGAGGGCCCTCAGTGGAATGGGAAAAGGGAGGAGGGCAATGGGACCAACACATGATTTGTCCATACAACAAAGTTTCTAATTAATAAAAATAAATTATAGTGCTGGAGAAATGGCTTAATGGTTAAGGTACTGGCCTGCAAAGCCAAAGGACCCAAGTTCGATTTCCTAGTACCCACATAAAAGCCAGATGCACAAGGTGGTGCATGAGTGTGGAGTCCCTCTGAAGTGGCTAGAGGCCCTGGCGTGCCTATTCTCATCTGCTTTCCCCCACACCCTCTGAAATAAATTACAAAAAAAATTTTCTTAAGCTGGGCATGGTGGCGCACACCTTTAATCCCAGCACTTGGGAGGCAGAGGTAGGAGGATCACCATGAGTTCGAGGCTACCCTGAGACTACATAGTTAATTCCAGGTCAGCCTGGACCAGAGTGAGACCCTACCTCAAAAAACAAAACAAAACAAAACAAAAAAAATTAATAGGAGTGGAAAGATGGCTCAGCAGTTAGACACTTGCTTATAAAGCCTAATGGCCCAGGCACGATCCCCCAGTACCTATATCACGCCAGATGCACTAATGGCACATGCATTTGGAGCTCGTTTGTGGCAGCAGGAGGTCCTGGCATGTCACTTCCCATATCAATAAATAAAAATATATAAAGAAGAGACAATAGGGGCTGGAGAGATGGCTTAATGGTTAAGGCATTTGCCTGCAAAGCTAAAGGATCCTGGTTCAAGTCTCTAAGACCCACATAAGCCAGATGCACAAGTTTGTTTACAGTGGCTGGAGGCCCTACTGTGCCCATTCTCTCTCTCTCTGTGCCTCTTTCTCCCTCTGAAATAAATAAAATATATTAAAAAAAAAAAAAAAAGGAGAGATAATAGGAAAGTAAAACTGGGGTCTGTGACCTTCAGATGAGTTAAGCCCTGTGCACATCTCCAAACCTCTGGCAACATAGAAAAAACTGCTTGGGATCTCCAGTGCCCTATACTACTAGAAACGCAAGTATGAAGTCGGAAGGTCCCCAGCAGAGCACATACAAACCCCACAGGAGAGGTTTAGAAATATGAAATTAAGACACTCCCAATGCAGAAAACCCTACCACTTCCTCCCCTCCTGTCAGTTCAGAGGAGAAAGCAACTGCTTCTATACACTGCAGGAATAGATTAAACCCCAGGAGAACCCTCTAGCAAAGAAATAACTCCAAATGATCCACTCACAACAAAGCTCCTTGTAGTGCCTTGACTGCAGAACTGAAGGTAGAATGGAACTGCTCATTCAGTGGAGAGAGAGCTCTAGTGGATAAGATAACATCCCAGGAGATGAGGAAGTCCAGATGAAAGCCAATAATCAGGCTAGTCAGCTTTCAAAGCAGGTTTCTATCTCCACCTATCTCTTTCTCCTTCTACACTAACCTTTTTTGTTTTTTAACACCCAATGTCATTTAACAGGCCATCTTAGCCTTGCTCTACATTTGCCTTCTATTATTTTACACACACAATATTATTTTTTGGTGTGTTTGTATGTTTTTTCTTTGTTTTGTGTGTGCTGTTTCTTTAGTTTTCGTTTGTCTTTTTACATTTCCTCTCTCAAAGAACAGTGTGTTCTGGTTTGCAGATTTTGAGCCTCTTGAGAGACAGCACTATGCTACATTATCTGATAGTACACCTTCACCTCTCCCTTAAACCTTTAGCCAAAATCCCCTCATCCTCTCCCAACTTTATTTTGTTTGCTCCTACAGCTCCCTCATCTACTCATATTTCCCTGCTTTACTTTCTCTATACCATCCATGTGGACGACTTCCTCCTGGCTGCAAAAACAGAGGAAGAATGCCTCTCTACCACAGCATCTCCTAGACACCTTACAACACCCAAAAATTCATTTGGAGGCACAAAAAACCTCAGATATCTAAGACAATTTTGAGCAACAAAAATAAGGCTGGTGGGATCACCATACCTGATTTTAACCTATATTACAGAGCCATAGTAACAAAAACAGGATGGCACTGGCACAAAAACAGACATGTAGATCAATGGAACAGAACAGAGAACCCTGATGCAAGTCAGGATAGGTATAGCCACCTGATCTTTGACAAAAATGCCAATAATACTCATTGGACAAAAAACAGCCTCTTCAGCAAATGGTGCTGGGAAAACTGCATGCATGTATCTGTAGATGTATGTATATGAATCTGTAAAAGGATGCAAATAGATCCTTATCTTTCTCCATGCACAAGAATTAAGCCCAAATGGATGAAAGACCTTTAATATCAGACCTGAAACTCTGAAACTGCTAGAGGAAAAAGTAGGGAAAACCCTTCAATATATTGGTCTTGGCAAAGACTTTCTGAATATAACCCCAATCGCTCAGGAAATAAAACCACAGATATCTGCTGGGACCTCATAAAATTACAAAGCTTTTGTACAGCTAAGGCCACTGTGAATAGAGCAAAGAGGCAACCTGCAGAATGGGAGAAAATCTCTGCCAGCTATACATCTGACACAAGGTTAATATCTAGGATATACAAGAACTCATAAAATTAAATAACAAACCAAATAACCCAATTAAAAAATGGGCTATGAAACTAAATAGAGTTCTCAGAAGAAGAAATACGGATGGCATATAAACATCTAAAAAAATGTTCTACATCCCTACTTATCAGGGAAATGCAG
Source organism: Orientallactaga sibirica (assembly GCA_036365145.1). Lineage (NCBI taxonomy): Eukaryota > Metazoa > Chordata > Mammalia > Rodentia > Dipodidae > Orientallactaga > Orientallactaga sibirica. The sequence continues at coordinate 173,961 of JAEOAD010000982.1, forward strand.
ATTAAAACTACCTTGAGATTCCACCTCACTCCGGTCAGATTGGCTACCATCATGAAAACAAATGACTATAAATGCTGGCGAGGATGCAGAAAAAGAGGAACCCTTCTACACTGTTGGTGGGAATGCAATCTGGACCAGCCATTGTGGAAATCAGTGTGGAGGTTCTTGAGACAGCTAAATATAGATCTACCATATGACCCAGCTATACCACTTCTAGGCATATATCCTAAGGACTCATCTCACTACCTTACATATACTTGCTCCACCATGTTTATTGCCGCTCTATTCACAATAGCTAGGAAATGGAACCAGCCTAGATGTCCCTCAACTGATTAGTAGATAATGAAGATATGGCACATTTATACAATGGAGTTCTACTCAGTGGTAAAGAAAAATGAAGTTATAAAATTTGGTGGAAAATGGATGGAACTGGAAAGGATTATACTTAGAGAGGTAACCCAGGCCCAGAAAGCCAAACATCATATGTTCTCTCTCATATGTGGATCCTAGCTACAAATGATTGGACTTCTATGTGAATAAAAGTAAAACTCAGTAGCAGAAGCCAGTAAGCTACAAAGAGGATATAAAGGGAATAGAAAGGGAGGAAGGGGGGACTTAATAGGATGGTGTAGCAGACAGCTTCAGGTCCGCTGAGATGAACTGCCAGACCAGGCACAGTTATGGAGGAAGGGATATTATTTATTGAAGCTTACAGATCCAGGGGAAGTTCCATAAAGGCAGAAGTAGCGGCCTGCTCTCACGAGGCCAGGCAGAGAGAGCAAAAGCCAACCAGCCACCACAGCACACAGAGCAAAACTACAGCCAAAAGCCCAGCACACTTCAGGAACTCCTGCTAGGCACATTTGCATATCTTTACAATGGAATCTCAAACCCACACCTTAAGACCGGCCCCCAGTGACCTTGCCTCTAGCAAGGTGATTGCAGATGCAAACTATAAAGTAATAAAACATTGAATATATTGGGGGACATATATTCAAACTACCACAGATGGTATTGTATATATGTAAGAAGAAGAACAGATTAATGGGAGTGAAGGCCTAAGTGAGGTTAGGGGAAGAGATTGAGCAAAGGAAAGGTGGAGGGAGGGCAAATCAAAATCTAAGAGGATATAAATAAATCATATGGAAACACTCAGAAGCCATAGATTGTTACTAGAAAGTTTTCAGTGCCAGGGATGGGGTACCTTCCAGTGAGTTTTTGGCTGGGGAGGTCATATATACCCCCAAAACATAATAGGCCATTGCTGAGGCCCTTGGTTTCCCACCAGGAATAGATGGTAAGACACTATTGCTGTAGACGCCACATACTTGGGTGGCAAGGTCACTGAGAAATCCTGCTGGAACTGAGCTGAAAGCCTCCTTCCATGTGGACCAGCTGACAGCAAGTTGGAAAAAGCTACGCTGCATGCAGTTCAATGGGAGAGTGAAGGTACTGAACAGTGAACACTGCAAGCTTTAAATTTGACCAGCTAGGCTAAATGAGCCAACGGGTACAATAGTGGCATGTCTGTTAGGAGGGAAAGCAACCACTCGCTAATTGGACTGGAGGCCTGCTCCATGGGTGGGAATATACCCCTGATACTGAAAACCTACAATAGGGGTAGCCATGAGCCCTAGGGGTTTAACGTCTGCTGGTGTCTGGCTAAATGTATATACTATGCTCACCAAACTGCCCAGTAAGCACTTCTCTTAATGTCCACACCCATATATTAATGCTACCATCACTTTTGATAAGAGAAGCTTCTCTTTTCAGATGGTGGTGACCTTGGGATGACTCAGAAGGCACCATGGTGCTGAGAAGAAGGGACAGAGGAGTGCTCAACACTGAAACATCTCAAACACACCTTCTGAGGATCAGGGTCCACTGCAGAAGAGGGGGTGTTGTTCAGGGCTGGAGAGATGGCTTAGTGGTTAAGGCACCTGCATCCTAAGCCTAAGAACACTGGTTCCAATCTCCAGGTCCCACGTTTAGCCAGATGCAGTGACACAAGGGCACAATGCCACACTTGCCCACAAGGGGGTGCACGCATCTGGATTTCGTTCGCAGCAGCTGAGAGGCTGCTGGTGCACCCATCTCTCTCTTCCTCTCCCTTTCTCTGTGTGTTTCTCTACACACACACACACACACACACACACAGCAACAAAACAAAACAAAACAAAAACTCCTGGAAACTGAATACCACAATGAATGGGTTGCGGAAGAAATTAAGAAAGAAATAAAACCTATGGGACACAATGAAGGCAATCCTAAAATGGAAATTTATGGCTCTAAGTGTTAACCATTCTCATATTTTATGGAGATTCAGGATCAGTGTGGTGGTTTGATTCAGGTGTACCCCATATAAATTTAGGTGTTCTGAATCGTAGGTTCCCAGCTGATGGAGTTTGGGGAATCAATGCTTCCTGGAGGCAGTGTATTTGTTGGGGGCAGGCTTATGGGTATTATAGCCAGATTACCCTAGGCAGTGTTTGGCATACTCTCCTGTTGCTGTTTTGCAACTGACATTGGTGAGGAGGTGATGTCCACCCTCTGCTTGTGCCATAATTTTCTCCCGCCATCATGGAGCTTGTCCTCAAATCTGTACACCAAAATAAACCTTTTTTCCCCACAAGCTGCTCTTGGTCAGGAATTTTCTGCCAGCATGAGAACCTGATACAATTATCAGCATCCTTATCCTTCTGATAAACTTAAGTAAATAAGGAAAATACACAGAAAACCTTCAGTTAGATTGCTCATATTCTGTTTAAAATTCATATCAAAAGTTACCCCTTCCCTTAAGTCGCACCAGGATGCACTGCTTATAATGAACTGATTTAGGTATTCAACTTTCTAGTCCAAATTAAGTTCTGCTGATGGAATAACCTCATAGGGTCTAGGATCCATGCAGGATATATTCCTAGTGAAAATGTGCCTCCTCAGTGCCTTGAACATTAATAGCCCTTTTTCCTTTGCAGTTAGTTGGTAGAATAAAGACTGAATATCTGCCCAATTAGGAAACAAGTATTATCAACCACTTTCTGTGGACAGTATCTATATACTGAATTAGATTTTTCAGTTTAACAAATTTGAAGTTGAGATTATGCTAAGTAACATCCTGCTGTCTGGCCATCCACATTCAGATGTCACGCTGGGTATTATCTTAAGGAATATTATTCTTTCCACAATATGATATAGCTCCTGGCCAACGTGAGTGCTCTGTTAAGTCTTAGGGGGTTATATCTTTCCTGTTTTACATTCTTTTTTTTCTTTTTGGTTTTTTGAGGTAGGGTCTCACTCTGGCCCAGGCTGACCTGGAATTAACTATGTAGTCTCAGGGTGGCTTGAACTCAAGGCGATCCTCCTACCTCTGCCTCCCAAGTGCTGGGATTAAAGGAATGCGCCACCACGCCCGGCTCTGTTTTACATTCTTATGGTGGAGGAGACATAACTCTAGCAGTCTCCTCTTTCTCTTTGCCTATGGGAGATGTTGCTTTGAGTCCAACACAAACTAGAAGTGGCTTTAGGACATTACAAAAAATAGTAATAATAAACAGGGCTGGGGAGATGGCTTAATAGTTAAAGGTGATTGCCTACAAAGCCTGCTGGCACAGGTTCAATTCCCCAGTACCCAGGTAAAGCCAGATGCACATGTGGTCCCTGCGACTGAACTTTGTTTGCTGAAGTAAAAGGCCATTTTCCATATTCTACTGTCTTTCTCTTCTGTGAAGCAAATAAAAGCCTCTTTTCCTCTTTGACCCATCAATTTAGCTCCCTCTTTCTTAAGAGTTCTCATTTGGCAACAGCCCTTTCATTTACTTCTTTTGCGGAAGAAAGTTTTGTTTACCTTATTTTTATTAAAAATGAAAAGAATACAGCCAGGTGTGGTGGCACATGCCTTTAATCCCAGTACTCGGGAGGCAGAGGTAAGAGGATCACTGAGAATTTGAGGCCACCCTGAGACTACATAGTGAATTCCAGGTTACCCTGGGTTAGAGCAAGACCCTACCCAGAAAAAAACCAAAAACAACAAAAAGAATAGGTGGTTACCATTTAACCAGAATCTAGCATATATATAGGCTATACAGCACTATAATATCAACTACTTAGTCATAGAACCATAGTTATAGTCTGTATGTGGTTCAGAGAATGACCAGCTGGCATACATACATACCCACACACCAAACTGATACCACTCATCCTAGACATAAAAAGCTATATGAGCCAGGCATGGTGGTACACACCTTTAATCCCAGCACTTGGGAGACAGAGGTAGAGGATCACTGAGAGTTCAAGGCCACCCTGAGATTGCATGGTAAATTCCAGGTCAACCTGGGCTAGAGTGAGACCCTACCTCGAAAAACCACACTCACAAAAAAAAGTTGTATGAAAAGGCAAAAGCCAAGCCAATGGGGAGGCTCCTGAGTACTCCAAAATAATACAGATTACTTCCAGTGCTCTTGGGTGCCCATCAGAACTATATGGTAATATCTTATTGCTAACTCCAAATTCTTTGGTTGCAGGATACTGGGAAATCAAGACGGATCTGAGCTAGAAGCTTCCACTCTACTGACTAACTGTACTAGTGCTAAACAGTGCTATGCAGGTTCCTGGGGCAGAAAAGACATCAAAAGTGTTACCCAGCAGTGGCCTGTGTGTGCTGTAAAACTGACAGTCAGGCAAGATATGTGTACTGGTGGATATGGCATGACTGTTTTGGAGGGCATCAACTGCTCTCTGATTAGATTTGAGGCCCAATCCATGGGAAGGAATTCTTGCCTGGTACTAAAAACCTCAATACCCGCTACCACTAGGGGGCAAGCTAATAGTACTATTTGGCTAAATGCATATGGTGTGCTCATCAAGTCCCCCTTTATATATTTATGTGTATGCTCATAGGTTAGTGCTGCTCTCACCTCTGGTCAGAAATGTTTCTTTAGGGCTGGAGAGATGGCTTAGAGGTTAAGGTGTATGCCTACGAAGCCCAAGGACCCAGGTTTGATTCTCGATGGCCCAACTAAGCCAGATACACATGGTGACACATGTGTCTGGAGTTCATATGCAGTGGCTACAGGCCCTGGCATGCCCATTCTTACTCTCTGCCTCAAATAAATAAATAAAAATAAATCTTTTAAAAAAATGTTTGTTTATGAAGATGACAGTGACTACAAAGACTCAAAACCCATCCAAGTGCTGAAAATAAGTGCCTGTTCTTACCTGTAAATGAGACATCTCTATCACGCTTTAAAGGCTCAGGGAACACTGCAGAAGAGGGGGCAGAAAGAATATAGAGCCTTAGGATGAGTAGTAGTGCTTTGGAACGCTGTCTTCTGAACATGCATTCATAACCTCAAAAAGCTGTTGTCACCTACACAAGAATAGGACAAAAGATGGTGAGGAGTAGTGATAAAAATACATTGTGCATATGTACCAAAGTTTTCAACAAAAATGTTAAGGTAAATAAAAAACCCAAACCAAAATAAATGTGCTTCAATAAACAATTTCCCTGGACATTTTAGCCCTCTAAATCCTATCCCACACCAACTAGTACCCCAAAAACCAATTAGAAGAGCAACTTGAGCCTCAGATATGGAGATAGTTTACCTTGCACCAACTAATAAACTGACATAAGGAAGGCAGGTTTAAATGGCTGTTTAAGCCTCAAATGTGGACATAAAAGATCCTTGTTTGCAAGCCCATGTGAAATCAGTTTCCCAAAGAACAAAGAAATCCAAACAGAGGCTGGAGAGATGGCTTAGTTGTTAAGGTGCTTGCCTCAGAGCCAAAGGACCCTGGTTGGATTTCCCAGGACCCACGTAAGCCAGATGTACAAGGTGACACATGTGTCTGCAGTTGGTGCACCCATTTTCTATCTGCCTTTTTGTCTCTCCCACTATCTTAAAGTTTTAAGAAAAATTTATCTAAAAAAAAATCCAAACAAGAACTTCCTCAAACAAAACCTAAGAAATGAGCACCCTCCCAAAAACCTGGTTTTCAGACTGGAGCCCATCATTTCCCTAACAGCCAAAAACCTTTTCCTTTCATCAACTAAATATTTATAGACAGACAATGAATGCTACAAGTTGGAAGGAGAAGGAAACCCTGAGGAACTGGGTCTGTTAATGTATCCCTTTTAAAGTATGTTCCTTCATGCAAGTATTTTAAAATTAGTTAGGTGCACTAGGACTCATGGACACTCTTATAGTTGAAATGCAAAATGTCTCCCTCGGGAACTGGAGAGATATTTCAGTGGTTAGGGAATTTGCCTGCAAAGCTTAACAACTGGGGTTCAATTCCCCAATATCCACATAAATCCAGATGCAAGAGGTGGCACATGCATCTGGAGTTCATTTACAGTGGCTAGAAACCTTGGCATGCACCCATCTTCACTTTCTCCTTGCAAATAATTTTTTTTTAAAGTCCCCCTCAGGCTCATGTGTTTGAACAATGTTGGTCCCTAGTTGGTGGCACTGCTTGGCAACGTTGTGGAACCTTGAGGTAGAGCTTTGCTGGAGGAAGTTACCAGGAGTGGCCATTGAGGTTTTATAGCCTGGCCCTACTTCTTGTTCATCTTCTGTTTCCTGACTCCCGCTATAATGTGGTGGGCCAGCCTGCCATACCATCTCCACTACAGAAGCTCCTTCAAAATTGTAAGCTGAAAATAAGTCCTTTTCTTCAAATATTTATTCACAGTAATAAGTAAGTAATACAACCAGTAACTTCTCAAAGCCAGTTAAGTGGTGCCAGGAGATGGCTCAGTCATTAAAGGCTCTTGCGTGAAAAATAGGTTAGGGTCCATGTTAGTGATGCTCCATTCTCAGGCTTATTCCTTATCCTGCTCCATGTAATGAGGGTTGAATTGAGATAAGTTCCAGCAGGGCATTGCAGCAGAATAGGATGGCAACTGAGTTTATGAACAAGTTGGAACTAAGACATTCCATAGTGTCCAACAGTAACCTATGCTCACTGTAAATACTAAAACACAAATCCATGGGTGGAGATTTCGTAAGATGAAGATGCTGAGAATTGTGGTGGATGAAGAAGTTGTATGTAGCAGTACATATAATACAGCACTACAGAAAATGAGTTGCAAAAGCCCTATTATCATAACAAAAAGCCAACTCTTTGTACAGAGGGGTCATTGAGCTTCTAAACTCTCTCCCTGTTCCAGCTTGCTTCCTCCCTTGTAGTGTATCCTTTCTTAAGTTCTCACTTTGCTTGCTATTACCCCTGTGTCTATACAATTCTTTGTTCTAGGGCACAAGAATCTGGAACCCAGAGGTGCTCTCTGAATCAACTGATACTAAGATATTAGTTTTCTATAGGCATAAGGGCAAACATTCATGGCAAATTATACACTAGTCATGCAGTCCAAAAACAAAACAGGAAAATGACTCCATCAATAGCCTTCAGAACTAGTAAAATCAGGAGGGAGAGGGTCCATGATGTGTGACTTCTGATTGGATGAGTAACACTGATCAGCTCCCTGGTTGGGCCAAAGGAGCAGGCAAAGGGTATGTTTGCCTTTCATTGGTTCTGCCCACGATGTGCATGAAGAATAACTTATCTTGACAAAGATTACCTCAGTCTCTACCCAGTTCCTGCTGTAAAACCTATAAAAGTCCAATAAACTGGGCAGCTCAGTGGGACCTTTCTTACATTTTTAAAATTAATTAATCTTCTCTGGCTTGCTCATCCCTTGTATACATTCCTAATTCTTCTCTGGTGCAACACAACAAAATTGAGAGCTTCAAAAAAAATCAAGCTAAGGGCTGGAAGAGATGGCTTAGCGGTTAAGGCGCATACCTGCTAAGCCAAAGAACCCGGTTCCAATCTCCAGGTCCCACGTTTAGCCAGATGCAGTGATTCAAGGGGGCAATGCCGCACTTGACCACAAGGGGTGCACACATCTGGATTTCGTTCACAGCAGCTGAGACTGCTGGCGTGCCCATCTGTCTCCCTCTCCCTCTCCAAAACTAAATAAAATAATTTTAAAAAATTTAAAAAAAAAATCAAGCCGGGGTGGTGGCGCACACCTTTAATCCCAGCACTTGGGAGGCAGAGGTAGGAGAACTGCTGTGAGTTCGAGGCTGCCCTGAGACTACATAGTGAATTCCACGTCAGCCTTAGCTAGAGTGAAACCCTAACTCAAACAAAACAAAAAAAAAAACAAACAAAAAACAACAACAACAAAAAACAGAAAACAAAAACAAAACAAAAAAAAAATCAAGAACCACCGGGTCAGGAAGGTAGGCAGTTCTGAGGACCACTGTCTTGACATATCAGCCTCCTGGATTAAACCCATCAGAGCCAAGAAATAATACAGTGTTCTCAAACCCTGTATCAATAATAGTATCAAAGTTATTCTCCCTGATGGTTTTGTGGCTTGGTCAGTTCTTTTGATTTCCTTCAGCTGAGTAGGAATCAGCCTTTAAGAACCTGGCCAGAACATACCAGCCTCTCCTTAGAATTCAGAGTACTATATGAAAAGGTTACAGTTAAGAAAAATGGAGGTAGCTAGGCTTTGTTTACATTGTTTATCTAGGCCCTTCAAAGAGGATATTTCCCTCTGGTGAAACACCATTGCTACTACTACTTTTTTTTTATTTATTTTTTGAGGCTGAGTCTCATTTTAAACAAGTTCAGGCTGACCTGGAACTAACTCTGTAGGGCAAGCAGGCATCAGTGACCATCCTCCCACTTCAGCCTCCCCAGTCCTGAGTTTGAAGGTGTATGTTGGGCTGGAGAGATGGCTTAGTGGTTAAGTGTTTGCCTGTGAAGTATAAGGATCCTGGTTTGAGGCTCGATCCCCCAGTACCCACATAAGCCAGGTGCACAAGGTGGCACATGCATCTGGAATTCATCTGCAGTGGCTGGAGGCCCTGGCGCACCCATTCTCTCTCTCTGCCTATCTGTTGCTCTTAAATAAAAAGGTGTCACCATGCCCAGCTCATGCATTACTTCTTGTATGTTCATTTTTATTCTATTTGTGTGTGTCATGCATGTGTACATGTATATGGAAGCCAAAGGTCAATGTCAGGTATCATCTTTAATCACGCTTCCCATAGTTTATGAGACAGTATTTCTCACTGAACCTGGAACTCTCTGATTTCACTAGAATAGCTGGCTGGCAAGTCCTAGAGATCCTCCTGTGTCCACCTACTGAGCTCAGGTATTACAACCACATGCCACTTCACCTGGCAAAGATCCAAGTTCAGGTGCAGTAAGTACTTTACCATCTAAGCTATCTCCTTAGCACCTGATTCAATTTTTTCTTGTTTTACTTTTGTTATTACAGTATTGTGATCATTTGAATGTATGCCTGCATTCAGGTGTTTTAAAAAGCTTGTAACTTGGACTTCTGGCCACCTGGCTGAAAGAGGTGTGTGTCAGTGGGAGCAGATCCTGGGATTCAGCCCTAAAGTGTGATTGGAAGCGGATTTAAATCCCAGCCTAAAGGTATGTAGAGAAGTTTTGAGCTCTGGCTGTGCTTGCTTGTGGTGATGTTTGATGGTATGTGTATGCTTGCATTTATAAATGGGAGCCAACTTCTTCTACCACTGGATGGAACTTCCCTTGGATCTATAAGCTTGAAATGAATCCCTTCTTCCCATAAATTGTGTCTGGTTTGGATAGTCACAAAAAACTGACTATAAGTATGATGGCAAGCCACAAAGGTAACTTAAAATTTTCTAATAGCCACACTCAAAAAGTAAAAAGAGCTGGGCATGGTGGCGCACACCTTTAATCCCAGCACTCGGGAGGCAGAGGTAGGAGGATCGCTGAGAGTTCAAGGCCACCCTGAGACTACATAGTGAATTCCATGTCAGCCTGAGCCAGAGTGAGACCCTACCTCGAAAAACCAAAAAAGTAAAAAGAAACATGTGAAATTCATTTGAATAAGATACCTGTTATCAATTCAATATTTAATCAATAGGAAAAATAGAGAAAATTATTATTTTCTTGAAAAATAATGAAAAAATCTGTAAGTTTCACACCATTGCTAACAAAAAAGGCCAATGGAGATAATTTGATGTATCCTACACTGATATATTACTGAGTAAGAGATGACTAGATCTTGCCCTTACCTGATTCTTCTACAGAATCTGACAATATTTGTTAAGAGATGATGAAGTAGTACAGGGGTGCCAGGATCCCAAAGTGAATAGCTTTCTCTTGGCTAAACACAGGACTTGTCCTTGGGCCTGTAGGGGAAATGATTATACTTTAATACAGTGTGAAACAGCAGAAGGGCCTGGCCTTTTCTGTCTTTGCCCCTTAGGGAGTTCTTCCAGGGACTGGAAAGATGGGTCAGCATTAAAGTACTTGCTTGCAAAGTCTAGTGGCCAGGGTTCAAATCCCAAGAACCAAATGTAAAGCCAGAAACACAAAGTGGCACATTCACCTACAATTTGTTTGTAATGGCAGGAGGTCCTGGGGCACTCTCTGTGCTTGCAAATAAAATTTTTACAAAGGGGAGTTCTAGGCTAGAGATGGTTTAGTTGTTAAGGCACTGCCCGGCAAGGCCAAAGGATCTAGATTCAAATCCCCAGGACCCATGTAAAGCCAGATGCACAAAGTGGTGCATGAGTCTGGAGTTCGTTTGCAGTAGCTAGCGGTCCTGGCTAGCCAATCCTATCTGCCTCTTCCTTTCCTTGTTCTCTCAAATAAATTAATATATATATATTTTGGTTTTTCAAGGTAGGGTCTCACTTTAGCTCAGGCTGACCTGGAATTCACTATGTAGTCTCAGGGTGGCCTTGAACTCACAGCAATCCTCCTACCTCTGCCTCCCGAGTGCTGGGATTAAAGGTGTGCGCCACCACACCCGGCTTAATAAAATATTTTTAAAAAGGGGTGGTGGTAGAGACCTTTCACTCCCTTCCTGAGGAGACTCTTCCTAGAGAATTAAGATCTGTAGAAAGATTGTCCCTTTCCAGAAATTCTTACCCCAGATATTGAAACTAGACTGGCTACATCAGCTACTGATTAATGAGGCTCATAAAAAACCCCAATCTGAGCCTTGAGGTGGGCTTCTCAAATGCCCTTTACCGTGGCAACAGCTATCTACGTCTTCCTTCCTTCTCTTAAGTACCCCTTAATGAAGTTCTGGGCTTCTCAACCACCCCCCTTGCCTCCCTGGGCAAGAACTATGCCTTCTTTCCTTCCTTTAAACTTTGTTTAAAGCTCTCCCTCCTTAAAGCACTAAGCTATAATAAAATCTTTCTGAACCTTATCCTCTGGTCTGTGGACTTCATTCTTCGAATTCATGGGACAAGAATCCAGGGACATGCCAAACTTATTGGTGTGTTTGCATATACTGGTGAACTGGCAGGGGATACTCCAAACTCCTGTATTAGGGGTGACTGGTTTTATTCCAGGATCATAAATATTCCATCCACCAGATGTTGAGGGGTAACTGTCACTCACTGGAACAAGGCCCACATTCTTCCAGAATGGAGTCACTAGAAGAGAGCAAGGCAGGGCAGTTAGCAAGACCATCCACTACTGAGCACCACACATAAGGCATTCCCACTTGGGGAAAATCCAGAGGCCAAAGGCAACTATAGCCTTAGAAACTAGCCTGTCAGGCTGAACAATTAAGCCCCTATCCAGAACCTAGAAAAGGGTCCAATTTGGCTCTCTAGATGGACTTTACCCCACACCTGTCTTCTCATGGGTAAGAACTATCTGTACTCTCTCCTCCTTCCTTTTCTTAAGTTCTGGACTTCCCCATTTCTGTGAACCCTGCTTGTGCCTCTTCAGTATGAACTTATCTTCCCTCCTTCTCTTAAGTTCTATGTATAGTCTAATAAAGTCTGTAAACTTTATCCTTTGGCCTCTACATGTCAATTCTTTGAATTCACAGGACAAAAATCTGAGAACACACCAAAAATCTTGTATCAGTACATCTGTGTACATTGGTACACTGGCAGAGTAATCTCAATTCCTGAATCACTAGCACTTAGGACTTTAAGGTAGGAGGATCATCATGAGTTCTAGGGCAGCCTGGGCTGGTCAGTTTCAGGTCGGCCTAGGTTAGAGATTCTGCTTCAGAAAAAGAAACATGATCACTCTGGTTTACTCTTGGCATGAGATCTCTCTATTGCTTTAGCTGCTGCCTAAAGATAAAAATTCAGAATCACAGCCTTGGTTTTCTTTGGGAGGGAGGTGAAGAAGAGTGTTAAGTATAGACACTGAACTCAGCTGTAGTTGTCTATACCAGTCATTCTCAACAGAGAAAGCAATCTTGCCCTTAGGGGACATTTGATTGTCAGAAATGAGGTGTGGCAATGCCATCTAGTGGTTATACTGTCACCAGGGACGTTGCTCAGTATCTCCATACAGGAGGAATTCCTACTTGCTTCATTTTTTTTTTTTTTTGAGGTAGGGTCTCTAGCTCAGGCTGAGCTGGAATTCACTCTGTAGTCTCAGGGTGGCCTCGAACTCATGGCGATCCTCCTACCACTGCCTCCCGAGTGCTGGGATTAAAGGCGTGCACCACCATGCCCGGCTAATTTTTTTTTTTTTTGAAGTAGGTTCTCACTCTAGCCCAGGCTGACCTGGAAACTCACCCTCTAGCTGGCCTTGAACTCAAAGTGTTCCTCCTACCTCTGCCTCCTGAATGCTGGGATTAAAGGGGTGTGTCACTATACCCAGCAACACTGGCTGAGAATGAGTGCCAAAGTTTTGAGAAAACTACTTGGCCACCACAGCCCTGAATCATCCTAACAGACAAAAAACACCAAAGTTGGAGAAGGTACTCCTGAGTCCCTAAGACTCCTTTGGAGAGCCATTATTGACCTCCAAAATTAGTCCTTGATTAAATTTTGGCTACTTGCTTGGTCTTAAACTCTCAGAGAAAAATGTATAACCAAAGATAAAGGGATACCTCAAATATATGAATGACCTATTAAATAATACAAAAGCTTTCCAAGAGGAGAAACAAGTAAGATCTTAAGACACGTTGTCCCCACCTCTAATAGTTCTAATTCTGTAACAAGGAAAAACAACCATAGATGTCAAAAGGGTTATTTTCTAATCTGCAATATGTGTATCTGACCCAAGGTTGCTTAATTCAAAAAACTTCCTCATACTGGGAACAATGGTGAATGTCTTCTAACTTTTGCCAGGACATCCTTAAATAATAAGTCCTGCGACCAAAAATATATTTGTACAGCCTTTAATGGCACCCAAATGGCTCTATGGTACCAACCTGTAGCCCTGGCTAGCCTCAGGACTAAGTAAAAAAGGTACACTCTGAAGGCTATTATCCAAGTTAAATGTTGTGTGTATATTTCTGGTAACTCTGCTAATACCTCATCTGTTTTACAAGCCATATGGAAAAGATTCAGATCATGTCAAACACTCCTGTGCCATTTGGTAAATGGTTCTGGAAGAAAATCTCAGTCACCTCCATCTACCTGGAATCCCTTGAATGATCCCCAAGGCCTAGTAGTCCACAAGAAGGATAAACCTGGAGGTGACCAGTTTGCTGTGTGTGCGCTCACTTCTCATTAACTCCTTACTTTTATTCTTTCTCCCCAACATTTTTATCCAAGACTATCTTCATGCATGCCATCAATACACTTTTGGGGTTCCTTTAGAATAATTTCCCTCTCTGGGAGAGACTTTCTAACTGCCACAAGTTCATGCCCCATTCAGCAGGAAATAGTTAACAATCTGATGTCATCACCCCTTGTCCTCTAAGAGCAGTTACAGTGTTTTCTCATGAAAGGGGGAAATGAGAAGGGGTAGTTAGGATGACTGGACTCCTGAAGGTGGAAAGCATAGAAGTTTGCACTTGCTAGAAATCAAAGATGATCTGCTTTCTTATCTCTTGCCTAGTGCCCCAGACCTACTTTTTCCAGTCAGGACCCCTTTTGGGACGGAGGTCTTTCATAGGACTTAATTTAAACATTGTGGTTGGTCAAGTTCAGAGCCAATCTCTTCCTGAAACAGCCCCTAGCCCTAAATAACCAGCTATCCCTCTGGTTCACTTGAGCCAGAAGACAACCTACCACTAAAAGGTTATAAATACCTTTACAAGGTGAGGGCTGTCTCTCTGATCACTTGGGAACTTTCAGCTGTGGGTTTTTCCCTCAGCTGGGCCTGGGCTGGCTCAGCGGGGAGGGCCCTCAAGCCCTTACTCTCCACATGGGTTCTTTATCCCCTCCAGCTCCCCATAAGGCAGGATCTCCTTGAACTTTCTTTTTTCTTTCCACGCTTTTTACCTCAGGCCCTCCACGTGGGATCTCTTGCCATGTGGGTGCCTTTCCTTGGCTCTATTTCCCTCAATAAATATAATAATAATTATCCTTCTCAGTTTTCTTTTTTATTCAATTCTTTGATTAAAAATAGAAACTAGGAGCCGGGCATGGTGGCGCACGCCTTTAATCCCAGCACTCGGAGGCAGAGGTAGGAGGATCGCCGAGAGTTCGAGGCCACCCTGAGACTACATAGTTAATTCCAGGTCAGCCTGGACCAGAGTGAGACCCTACCTTGCAAAACCAAAAAACAAACAAACAAAAAACTAGGGGTCTGGAGAAATGGCTTAGTGGTTAAAGCATTTGCCTGCGAAGCCAAAGAATCCCAGTTCGATTCTCCAGGACCCATGTAAGCCAGATGCATGAGGGGCACATGCATCTGGAGTTCATTGGCAGTGACTAGAGGCCCTGGTATGCCCATTCTCTGTCTGCCTCTCTTCTATCTCTCTCTCTATGCTTACAAATAAATAAATAAAAATTTTAAAGCTGGGCATGGTGGCACACGCCTTTAATCCCAGCACTTGGGAGGCAGAGGTAGGAGGTTTGCTGTGAGTTCAAGGCCATCCTGAGGATAGAGAGTGAATTCCGGGTCAGCCTGAGCTAGAGTGGGACCCTACCTTGAAAAACAAAAACAAACAAACAAACAAACAAACAAACACTAGGGACTGGAGAGATGGCTTAGCAGTTAAGGCTTTGTCTGCAAAGCCAAAGGATCCAAGTTTAATTCTTCAGGACCCACATAAGCCAGATGCACAAGGGGGTGCATGCATCTGGAGTTCGTTTGCCATGGCTGGTGGCCCTGGTGTGCCCATTCTCTCAAATAAATAAAAAATATAAAAAACATTTTTTAAAATTCTTTTTTAAATTTAATTTTATTTTTCTTTTTTGTTTTTCGAGGTAGGGTCTCACTCTAGCTCAGGCTGACCTGGAATTCA
This sequence comes from Orientallactaga sibirica, assembly GCA_036365145.1. Lineage (NCBI taxonomy): Eukaryota > Metazoa > Chordata > Mammalia > Rodentia > Dipodidae > Orientallactaga > Orientallactaga sibirica. Next base: position 189,160 of record JAEOAD010000982.1, read on the forward strand.
CTATGTAGTCTCAGGGTGGCCTTGAACTCACTGCAATCCTCCTAACTCTACCTCCCTAGTGCTGGGATTAAAGGTGTGCGCCACCACACCGGCTAAAAATTCTTATTAAAAAAAAAAAAATACAGGGCTGGAGAAATGGCTTAGCCGTTAAGGCATTTGCCTGTGAAGCCAAAGGATACCAGTTTGATTCTCCAGGACCCACGTAAGCCAGATGCACAAGGGACACATGCATCTGGAGTTCATTTGCAGTGGCTAGAGGCCCTGACGTGCCCATTCTCATTGTCTGCCTCTCTTCTATCTCTCTCTGCTTGCAAATAAATAAATTAATTAAAAAAAAAGAAACAAACCTAGGGTTTGGGGATTCAAGGATTTCCTGGACCTTCAGCACCCTGTTACAAAACATTCCTCCCCCCTTTTAAATCCCCTTCTATAACTTGGAGGGACTTGAACCCAATGTTTTGATTCTTCTTAGTATAAAGTACCTAGCACATTAGAAAACTCAGAAACCAACTAGAAAATGCATTTTAACTGGCACAGTATTTTAATATAATCTGATCAGAATGCAGAAATACCCTGAATAGTTCTAATTATTTTTTAAAAAAATTTTATTTGAGAGAGAGAGAGAATGAATGGGGGCACCAGGGCCTCCAGCCACTGCAAACAAACTCCAGACATGTGTGCCTCTTGTACATCTGGCTTACGTGGGTATTGGGGAATCCAGCCTCGAACTGGGATCCGGTTGGCTGGCTTAACTGCTTAGCCATCTCTCCAGCCCCTTTAATTACTTTTTTGAAATAGGGTCATGCCATATATCCCAGGCGGGCCTCATTCTCTTGAGTCCTGCCTCAGCCTCTCTAGTGCAGGGATCACAGGCATGTGCCACCACATACAGCCCGGTTTTGAAATGTGTGGTAGAGAGACCATACACCTTTTCCTGTAGCATACTGTGGCTGGTACCTGCAGAATTCACCCTCAAAGCCAATGAATGGGGGAAGGGTCTCCTGTAGCAATTAAAAATGAACAGTGAGAAAGTCCTACCATGATGCCCTAGGTCCTCCTCAATTACAATTTCCTTCAAAATAGGGTTTTTCCCCCATGTTTCTTATGTATAGAAAGGAAATTGACAGATGGTGATTTTATAATGGAGTAAGTGAGCAAAGGCACATGGTCACTAGTAACTGTAGGTGACCTGTCACTGAAGAGCAACAAAGTTCTTTTGATTACATGGTAGGGATGTACTTAGTTTTGTTTCTTATTATATGACTTGTTCTAGGCTTGATTTGTTTTATGCTTATACCATGTATATCACTAGTTTTTAAAACTATGGAAAGCTTATTCTTATCTTAGCCTATCAGTTTCTAACTCTTCTATTTTGCTCCAATTTCCCCTCACTCTACTGCACACTCCTATTATTGGCTCCTTACATCCTCACTTTCTATAATACATAACATAATTCATTCCATTTTATTGTAATCTTTTATGTATAGCACTACTTTTTTTCTTCATATTTATTACATAAGCTGTTACAAATTATATGCATATGTATTTATATGATCAGCCTACCTCCTTGCTTTCCTAGTCAGCTGGTGTCCATTCAGCACTTGTGGGTCAGGCAGACAATTTCACATCTGCATTCCTACTTCTACTTTGCACTATACTCAATATGCTTTGTCTTTTTCTACTCCAAAAATATACTTATGGATGGAATAAGTAAGATGAAGGGCGCCACTGTAAAGATCTTTTTATTGCCCCATTGATCACACTATTTCTTCCTTAGGGATCCTTTCAGTCATCTCTTTTTTGCCTTGCTCAGGACTACCAGCCTCATTCAAGCCTCTACACTGGTGTCTTGCCACTCATGTTTCCCCAAATAACCACCTTTGTGATAGTATGCCCTTAATAATGATTATCAAGCTGTAGTTTCTGTGTCCCAAGTGCCCAGCTATGCCTATTCAACCCCATCATGCTTCTTGTTTCATCCCACTCCACCCCTTGGTAACTGCAAAGTGAGGTACTAGGCATGGAAGACTGAAGATCTGGTATGAAAGCTCTTATGAATTATTATATGTTGTGGTAGTTTGAATAGATGCCCCCCAATAGATTCATTCAGGAGTTTAAAACTTCTTGGATTTCCAGCCACCTGGCTGGAGGAGGTGTCAGTGGACAGACCCTGGGGTTCAGCGCTAAGGTGTGGTAGTGGATTTGGAATTCCAGTCCAAAGACAGGCAAAGTGCCCAAGTTCTACCTGGAGTTCCTGAAGTATGCTGTGTGGTGTGGCTTTTGGGTTTTTTGTCTTGTGGCCTCTCTCTCTCTCTGCTTGGACCTGTGAAAGTAGGCCAAATTCTGCTATTATGGAACTTCCCTTGGATCTTTAAGCTTCAATAAATCCCTTCCTTCCTAACTGTGCCTGGTCTGGAAGTTCATCTCAGCAATGTGAAGCTGTCCACTACATATTAAAGAGATTAAACATCCTGAACATAATGGATTCAATCAAAACACATTACAAAATTAATCTGAAACAAAACAACCTTGTGAGTTTGAGGTCATCCTGGGGATACAGAGTAAAGTTGTAGGTCAGCCTGGCCAAGAGTGAGATACTACATAAAAAAAAAAACAAAATTAGCCAGGTGTGGTGTCACACACCTTTAATCCCAGCAGAGGCAGAGGGAGGCAGAGGTAGGGGGATCGCTGTGAATTCAAGGCCACCCTGAGACTATATAGTGAATTACAGGTCAGCCTGGACTAGAGCAAGACCCTACCTTGAAAAACCAAAAAAGCAAAGTTTTCTAACCCACTAGAAGAATTAGAATTACCTTAGTGGCTCATCTTACCTATCTACTGGACAGCCCTGCTCTCTACCTTTATTGCCTTTTTATCCTGTGCCTTTTCTGTGAAGAATGTGCTTTTCTACATGGAACTGAGACCATCTCTGTAGGCCTTGGCCTCTAAGCAGTGACAGGACACATAATGACTCTCCATAAGGCTTTGCTGAGGATCATCACAGAACCACAGATTACCCTGCTGGAACATCAGGGCTATAGGTGGCACTCTGATGTGGAGTATAAGACTAGATATATCTGCCATTATCAGCATAGGGGACTAAACTCCACTTCCTATGGTTAGTTCCAAGGGTTAACACTTTGTTTGACCCAGGGAGCTGAAGATAACCCAAAATTCACCATGAAATTCCAAAGGACTCTCAATCCCACCAATGCATCTCAAGGTTATGGGAAAATTAATTTAAGAAGAGTTAAAGAAAGAGGATCATAGCTTCCATCTATGTTTTTTGTGAGATAATGCAAAACAATCCTTTTACTACTAATGCATTACAGGGTTGGCCTTCAAAATGAATAAAAATAAGTAAATAAAAGGGCTGGAGAGATGGCTTAACAGTTAAGACGCTTGCTGGCAAAGGTTCAATTCCCCAGTACGCACATAAAACCAGATACACAAGAAGGCTTGTGCATCTGGAGTGTAGTGGCTAGAGGCCCTGGTTAATATATTTTTTTTAAATTTATTTGTTTATTTGCAAGCAGAGATAGAGATAGAGGAGAGACAGACAGAGAGAGAATGGGCATGCCAGGGCTTCCAGCCACTGCAAACGAACTCCAGATGCATGTGCCCCTTGTACATCTGGGCTTACGTGGGTCCTGGGGAATCGAACCGGGGTCCTTTGGCTTCGCAGGCAAATGCCTTAACCGCTAAGCCATTTCTCCAGCCCTAGAGGCCCTGGTTAAAAGAGAACTTAGTAATACAGTTACAGAGTAGTGCTATCATATACAACTTTATTTGAAGATGAAAATGTGTAATATAGCAAGGGGCAGGCACATGTGGCCAAAAAAGTTGAAGGAAATTAAATCTACATGTAAATAACCACAAATGACTTTGGGCTACATTTTAGAATGTGTGGGTATGTATGTACATTTGTGTGTGCAGGCTCATGTGCCCTGTGTGCATGTGTGTGGAGGCCAGAGAATGATACTAGGTGTACTTTATTACCCTTTTGCATTACTTCCTGAGACAGTCTCTCACTGAACTTGGAGATTCTAATTTTTTTTTTTTTGAGAGAGAGGGAGACAGAGGGAAAGAGAGAGAGAGAGGAAGAGCGAGAATGGGCATATCAGTAGCCTCTCAGTCGCTGTGAAGGAACTCCAGATGCACACGTGCTTGCGCCTGGCTAATCATGGGACCTGGAGAATTGAACAGGTATTCTTAGGCTTGGCAGGCAGGTGCCTTAACTGCTAAGCCATCTCTCCAGCCCGAGATTCCTATTTTTTTCACTGACCAGGGAACTCCAGCAATCCTGTCTCCACACCTGTCAGCACTAGGGTTACAGGTATACAATGATCATGCCCCACTTTTTACATGGTTGTGGGGATCAAACTCAGGTCCTCATGCTTGTGCAGCATGCATTCTTACCTGATAAGCTATCTTCCCAAGTGCCTGGAGTTCCTGAAGTGTGTTTTTGGTGTGACTTTAGGTTTTTTTTTGGCTTGTGGTGACTTTCTCTGTCTGCTTAGAGCTGTGAAAGCAGGCCAGCTGCTTCTGCCATTATGAAATTTCCCCTGGATCTGTAAGCTTCAATAAATATCCCTTCTTCCATTACTCTGCCTGGTCTGAAAGTTCACCTCAGCAACCTGAAGCTGTATGCTACACCTACATAGCTTAGAACTCAAGATTCTCCTATCTCAATTTCTTAAGGGCTAGGATGAAAGGTGTGTGTCACCCTGCCCAGACCTGTTTCTCTTCCTTCTAAAAGTAGAAAGATCACAAACATAAACAATCACTAGAATTTCTAAGCATCAAATTTGTACTAATTCCACTCTAGGACACTTTCTATCTGATTAATTTAAAATTAGTGCAAAGTGTGGTGACACATGCCTTTAATTCCCAGCACTCAGGAGGCAAAGGTAGGAAGACTGCCATGAGCATGAGGCCAGCCTGGGATTACAGAGTGAGATCCAGCTTAGCCTAGACCAAGGTGAGACTCTACACCTTGAAAAAGAAAAAAAAAATAGCATTATCAAATTTAATCTCCTATGGTTTAGGATCTTCTGCCTAAGACGACACTGAATAAAATTGCCTGTTTTCATTCTGAGGAATAAGTAGTAAGATAAGCTTTTACCTTCATTAAATTACAAGTTCCAGGGCAAGAGAGATGGCTCCACAGTTAAAAGCACTCATTTGCAAACCCTGATGACCAACATTTGATTCCCCAGCACCCATGGAAAACCAGATGAACAAAATGGCTCATGTACTAGAGCTTGTTTGCAGTGGCAAGTGGTTCTGGTGTGACCATTCTTTCTCTCTCTCTACTTGCAAATAAATAATAAATGAGGTATTTTTAAAAAGTTACGAGTTTCCAAAGCCAGGACTATGAACAGTTCCCTGACATAATAGCCAACAACAATCTGCATTGTCAGCCAAAGAAGACCTGTAGCGAGCAAAGACACAAGCACAGAGCTCAGGGCTGCCCTGCTGCTTTCTGACTCTGCTATAACCTTACTTTCATTTCATATGCTGCTTCTTCAAAGTCAGATTTAAGCATCTGAGGGAGGCACTCAGTCAATGCAAGTATTGATAAATAACACTCAATCCTCATAACAGAAATAACAGCCAATAGAGTCCTGATGGTGTGGCAGGCACTGACGGGAGAATTTTACCCTTTACCTTTTTTTTTTTTTGTTTTTTTGAGGTAGGGTCTCACTCTAGCTCAGGCTGACCTGGAATTCACTATGTATTCTCAGGGTGGCCTTGAACTCACAGAGATCCTCCTACCTCTGCCTCCCAAGTGCTGGGATTAAAGGTGTGCGCCACCATGCCCGGCCCCTTTACCTTTTTAACTCAATAATCCTGGTGCTTTTTGGTCACAAGTGTACACTGGGCCTTCTGCTAGGCTACTGCTAGAAAAGATCCTCAGGCTTTACAAGGAAACAATGAATACTGTTTTTACAACTAAGAAGAGAAGGGATGGGCTATCAGAAAAGGAAATATGCTCAGAGGGGCATCAAGATCATGATATTCTCCTGGGTGAAAATACACCAGGACAGGGTACAATGCCAAAAGACAAATACCTAATGTGCTCTATTTTTTTTGTTAACAACTTAAAAAAAGAACATATCCATACTTTTGGATAAGTCAAGGAAAATCTTAGCTCTTTGTTGTTTAAAAATTTTATTTTTAAAGATATTTTTTTTTTTGAAAGACAGTGAGCAAGAGAGGAAAGAATATGTGTACATGTGTAGTAATGGGTGCACTATGGCCCTTTGCCACTGCAAACTCCAGACACATGTGCTACTTTGTATATATGGCTTTACATGGGTGCTAGGTAACTGAAACCGGGTCATCAAACTTTGCAAGCAAGTGCCTTTAACCACTGAACCATCTCCCCAACCCTATTCTTTTAAGTCAGGAGAAAACCCAGCAAGCTAACCCAATAAGTATATTGACTTTAGATCTTTAACATAAAAACCTGTCAATGTCATATTTTGTAAAGGATGTTACATAAAACATCAATAACTAGATAAACATGACCTTTTTCCTTTTAAACCCAAGACCACAAAGTGCCACAGTTCTGAATAAATCACCTAGGTAGAATGTGGGCATAACTAGCAAGCAGAAGATTATTATGATCATTCTCCTCAATGAGAACACAGTAATGTTGGAAAGAAGAAAAACTTACAGTAACAATACATTCATAACGTAGTTTAAAGGAAATTGGTCTAGCTAGATCATTGGTAACAAATTGCTTTTCTCATGTGAAAGCTTAAATTACTAAGAGAGAAAGTTAAGAAACCTGGATTCTTAAAGTAAGGAAATATTGAAAACAATGTTAATTTATTGTAAATAGTGGAAATTATTAAGTAAATATTAAATTATTTTAAAGATATATTTAGCTGCATCATTAAACTTATCTCTCGCCCTCTGATTGATATATACTATATATTATATATCATTCTCTCTTATTCCAGGGGTTCTTTACCATGGTCTTTGTACCCTCCTTTCCAGAGAGATTTGGAACTACTGAGACATTTAAAAAATATATTTTTGAGCCGGGTGTGGTGGCACACGCCTTTAATCCCAGCACTTGGGAGGCAGAGGATTGCCATGAGTTCGAGGCCAGCCAGGTCAGCCTGGGCCAGAGTAAGACCCTACCTCAAAGGAAAAAAAAAAAAAAAAAGGTTTGAGAAAGAACGTGTTACCTGTGACACTTGATTTTCGGTGTTTACAGTACAGCACATGCAAACTTGCGAGCTAGAATTACTCTGGTATTTATAACTCTGAACAGACTAAGACTATTCAAGAATATGAAACTACTGAGCTGCTTACAAACATAAACACACAACTTCAGGATGGTTAAGCTTCACAGAAATAATTTGCACTCTGTGGGTCAGTCTTACTAAGATAACAGCTAGCGAGAAGTACTACAGATATCAGACTAGTCAGGTGTGATGGCACACACCTTTAATCCCAGCACTCAGGAAGCAGAGGTAGGAGGATAGCTATGAGTTTAGTTTGAGGCTAGCCTGGAACTACAAAGTGAGTTCCATTCAGGTCAGTCTGGGCTAGAATGAAACCCTACCAAAAAAAAAAAAAAAAAAAAAAAAAATCTAAAAGATATTTGAAACTGGTCATGTCCCTTGTCCAGTTTCTACATGGCATAAATTAACATGCTAAACTTTGTCAAGAAAAGTCTTTCTACATTTACTTTACAGTCATGCTTATGGTGTGTCATCATATCTACACATGCTTAATACATAAATTATATAAACCCCAACAGGACTTTTTGCCCTCTTTGGGCAAGTACAGTACTCACAAGCTCAGTGTTGCATTCTGTAAGTTCTGGTGCAGGGGTTCATTGGCATGAATCTCTGAACTGGAAACCATCTTCACAATGACTTGCAGGGAGATGGTTCAAGAATGATACTCAGGCTCTTCTTCACTATTTTTCAGCTTGAAATATCTATCAGTTGCCACATACCTTGGAAGGACTTGAAAACATAGTAGAGGGCAGAACATAAACTGAGTAGAGACTGACAATCATATAGAAACCTCTAGACAAAACAGAGTATTAGTTTACATGGTGGTGAGTCCTATCCTCTTAGAACAGGGACTTATATCTCTCCAGCACATTCCCATGAATTGTTCTATGGACAACACCACTATCCTTACTTCTGGTGATTCTTTGGCTTTGTGGCAGTGTTAGTTGTGAATCAAGTGAAATACACTGCACTTTCCTCTTTCCATCATTTCCCTAATACTCATTTTAACTCACAGTTCGTTCAACATTTATTGCATTCTGACTGTAAGCAACAAAAAATTTTTTGCTTGGCTTGAAGAACAGTGAAGGTATGTAAAAGAACAGAGAACCACACCCTTGTTGCTTTTGGCCTCCAGGTGATTCCCAATATTCTGATTTTAAAATACCTGAAGAGAGCCGCACGCCTTTAATCCCAGCATTTAATCCCAGCACTCGGGAGGCAGAGGTAGGAGGATCGCCTTGAGTTCAAGGCCACCCTGAGACTACATAGTGAATTCCAGGTCAGCCTGGGCCAGAGCAAGACCCTACCTCAAAAAAAAAAAAAAAAAAAAAAAAAAAAAAAAAAAAACCTGAAGAAAACCCCAGGAAAGCTTATATATTCAAAGTAAGGACAGCAGGAGAAAAAGATACACTGTGGTTTTCAGTGGCTGATATAACTATCCAAATTAAGGAGTATACATCTTTGCTATTCCAAGTATTTCTCAGGCTTTTCCAACAATAATAAACGAGGCAGAATTACAGTGCTATTAATAGTAACAAAGGGCTTGGAGAAATGGCTAACTGGTTAAGGTGCTTGCCTGCAAAACCTAAGGTCCCTGGTTTGATTCCTCAGTACCCATGTAAAGCCAGCTGACATAGTGGTACATATGTCTGGAGTTCATTTGCAGTGGCTGGAGACCTTGTCCCACCCATTCTCTCTCTCTCTGTTTGCATAATAAAATAAAAATATTTTAAAAACTAAAAAGAGTAATAACGACTTTCCAGCAGCTTTCTCCCAAGTAACATTTAATGCTGAATTTTTTTTTTCGTATTTAAAGCGGGGGCGTGGTAGTGCACGCCTTTAATCCCAGTACTTGGGAGGCTGAGGTAGGATTACCATGAGTTCGAGGCCACCCTGAGACTACACAGTGAATTCCAGGTCAGCCTGAGCTAGAGCAAGACCCTACCTCGAAAAACAAAACAAAACAAAACAAAAAAAAAAAAAAAAAAAAAAAAAAGTATAACAGGGGTTGGAGAGATGGCTTAGCGGTTAAGGCGCTTGCCTGGAAAGCTAAAAGACCCGGAATTCACTCTGTATTCTCAGAGAGGCCTCGAACTCTCGGCCATCCTCCTACCTCTGCCTGGGATTAAAGGCGTGCGCCACCACGCCTGGCTTAATTTTAATTTATATATTGGTTTTTCAAGTTAGGGTCTCACTCTAGCCCACACTGATCTGGAATTCACTGTTTTAAAATATTTTGTTAGTTAATTTTTATTTTTGGAGTGAGACACAGAGAGGGAGGAGGAGACAGAGAATGGGCACGCCAGCAGTGTCTCAGCTGCTGTGAACGAAATCCAGATGTGTGCGCCCCCTTGTGGGCAAGTGCGGCATTGCGTCACTTTGCATCTGGCTAAACGTGGGACCTGGAGATTGGAACCGGCGTTGTTAGGCTTAGGAGGCAGGCGCCTTAACCGCTAAACCATCTCTCCAGCCCTATTTTATTATTTAAATGGACAGAATCCTGAGAAAGTATTTGGCAACTCTTTATACTGTGAAGGGGGAAAGCCTACACCCTCCCTTACCCACTCCCAGTCAGGACTTCGGCTGTACACACAGGACGTACCTCTTCCACGTTTCGTGGACCCGTAATGGTATGTAGTCGTGTATGCGACGTAGTCTACTTTCTCTCAGGCAAGGCCTACGACGGTGATGCTCACGCCTTACACCGAAGCCCACATCTGCGGGAACCAAATCCCGTCGTAAGCAACCTGTACCTTTAAGAACCCGGCCATTTTGTTTAAGACCCCTTCCGCTTAGGCACGCCCCCCACGCCAAGGTCCTTACACAAGGTCACGCCCCTGCTCATCCGGCCTTTGTCCGCCATGAAACCGGAAGTCCCGCCCTGACCCGTGTCTCTAGTGCCTAAGCCCGAGGCCGTGGACGAGGCCGAGCCCAAGCCCGAGCCGGGGCCCGAGCAGGAGCCAGTGGCCAAGCCCGAGCCCGGCTGGCCTCTGATCTAACATCTTAGCCGCGTATACAACCATGACGCGCCTCCCTCCTCAGCTAAGCGCCAATTTGCCCACGCTCCTGTCCTCCGGTAAGCGTCTCCATTTTGAACCCCACACGCGCACAAGGGCACGCTCATATGCAAGGCCACAGCCCGGTCACGCCACGTCCCACTTTTGTACCCTCCCGCCTCGAAGCTAACCGGCAGCCGGCCGCCACCCAAGGCCCCACCTCCACAAGCGGGCCAGTTATAAAGCTTCGGTCTCGTGATTCCCCGACCGCGTCAACCTTACCCACTCGGAGAGCCTGCTTTGGTGGCCACATTCTTGTTCCGAGACTCTTGTTCGCTTGCCCGGGCAGCTTCGCCTGAAAACGCGACCGTCCGCCTCGTGCTTTAGTCAGTCACGGAGCACACTCTCAACCCGCGGACCCGCCAGAGGCTTAGACCACGCCTCTTCCTCCGATCTATATACGTCACTTCCGCCGGTCTAGGCCACGCCTCTTCCTCCGGGCTGGGACACGCCTCTTCCTCCGGACTGTGCCACCCACAGCATCGGTTCCCACGGTGGGCAATCCTCTTTAATATGCGTCATAATCCCTCTCTCCTGCCCTTTCAATCCCGTCCTATTCTAAAGGTCCTCTCAAACAAGGAGCCACGAACAGAAATCGCAATGGTCACGCTCTTCCCGCGCATGCGCACTTCCCTGCATTAACTCATTGCCATTACTTTTTCAGTCCTTTCACTTTTGGGACTTCTGTGGCCACAACGTTTTCCTCCACGATCAAGTTCCCCTCTCCTTCCCAACGGAGCCCAAATTCCTTTAGAAATTAGCCTAATGGGGCTACAGAGTTAGCGGTTAAGACGCTTGCGAGCAGACCCAAAGGACCCAGGTTCAATTCCCCAGTACCCATGAAAGACAGATGCACAAGGTGGCACATGTGTCTGGAGTTCATTTGCAGTAGCTGTGCCCATTCTCTCTCTGCCTCTTTCTAAAAAAAGAAAGAAAGAAGTCAGCCAATGTCCAGATGCTTATCCTAAAAAATTAATTTCTTCGTTTTTGTGCCAGCTTTAAACAGCTGTACTCGATGAATAGCAACCTAATATGAAACAGAACTCTGACTTCTTTTTTAAAAGATTTATTTTTAATTTTAATTTATTTATTAGAGACAGAGAGAGGGAAAGAGAGAGAGGAAGAGTGAGAATGGGCGAGCCAGGGTCTCTAGCCACTGCAAATGAACTCCAGATGCATGTGCCTCCTTGTGCATCTGGCTTACGTGGGACCTGGAGAGTTGAACCGGGGTCCTTAGACTTCACAGGCATGGGCCTTAACCGCTAAGCCATCTCTCCAGCCCAGAACTCGGACTTCTTAGCTAGTTTTCATGAAAGCCTGCCTGGGGCCGGGTGGACCGTGTTCCTTCCAACCTCTCAGCGAACTTTAAATGCTAGGCAAGTTTGTGAAATAAGCACAGTTCCCCTCCTCTACTTCCTTATGTGTCCTCCCATACCTTTTCCTAGGCACAGGTTCACCTCATGGTCTAGGGCCTGTTGAGACACTACACGTAGACCAATTCTTGAAGCCACTCTCAGCTACTAAATTGTCTTTCCTTCTTTAGTTCCTTGCTTCTTTCCTTCCTTCTTTTTCCTTTGCTTTTGCCTTTTTTATTTTCTTAGTTTTTAAAAAATTATTAGTGTATGTTACTTATAAATAGAACAATACTTTCACACATGTATATAATGCATTTTGATCATATGCCATACCCCTTACCCTCTCTTATCCCCTTCTCATTCTTGCTTTACAAAGATTGCTTTTTCTTAATCTCGCCGTATACAATTCTGGGTCCATAAGAAAAAAAAAAACAAAAACGAGAATAGTATTACCTGAGCCTCCCCCTTCCAAAAAGCTCTGAACAGACACTTCTGGAGGAAGGACATACTCTAATCACTATTTAGTCATTAATTTATTCATTTGTTTGTGTGTGTGTGAGAGAGAGAGAAAGAGAGAGAGAGAGAGAGAGAGAGAGAGAGAGAGAGACTGCACCAGAGCTGCTTGCTACCACAAAGGAACTCCAAAATTGCTTTACATGGGTACTGGGAAATCATACTGAGGCAGGTAGGCTTTGCAAACAAGTGCCTTTAACCACTGAGCCATCTTCCCAGCCCTTAGACATTAATTTATTCATAATGGATTTATCTAGTACTATGTTCCAGTGAATATACAACAGTCCTCAAGCCTGACGTTCTCAAACTGTGTTTGGACAGGACAAGAAAGAAGAAAGTTAAAGACCATGTGCTAAAAGAGTTGATGTGTGAAACAAACTTTGGTAAGTCCTGGTCTACTGATCCAATTAGCAGGAATACTGGGGAGCAGCAAACAAAGAAAGCAGCATTCATACTAGTAACTTGAGTCCAATACACTATTAATAAATAAATCTTGGGGCCAGAGAGATGGCTCCATGGTTAAGGCACTTGCCTCTAAAGCCTAACATCTGGGTTTGATTCCCCAGTGCCCTTGTAAAGCCAAATGCACGAAGTGGCATATGGGTTTGTTTGCAGCAGCTAGAGGCTCTGGTGTGCCTGTTCTCTCTCTCTCTGGAAATAAATAAAATATTAAATGAATAAATAGATCTTAATTGAAAATATGCCTTTTTCCATTTGCTTAGAGGGCTATAAATTGGCCTTCTGTGTCACTAAGATTTGCCTCATAATTCTACATATGCAGCAGTAAAGATTTTATGATCATATATAAAATATGAGTTCCCTTCTCCCCCACCATCCATTTTGGCCTTGAAGACCTTGTTGGTGGGGGAAGGGATTACAATCCAGAATTAAAAGGAGCATAGAGTAATAACAAGTTTTTAAAACTCTTATTGACAATTTTCATACATGCACATAATGCATTTTTTATCAAGATCCCTTCCTGTTGCCTTCTTTTGTCCCCCTTCCATTATCCTGCCTCCAACAAACCTCTTCTTTCCAACTAGTCCCTCTTCTGTTTCATGTGGTTTATCTGTCCTCCTTTACCATCCATGATGGAATCTTGATGGACCCAATATTGTACATGAATAATAGTTTTTTTTTTTTTTTTGGTTTTTTGAGGTAGGGTCTCACTCTAGCTCAGGCTGACCTGGAATTCGTTATGTAGTCTCAGGGTGGCCTCGAACTCATGGCGATCCTCCTACCTCTGCCTCCCAAGTGCTGGGATTAAAGGCATGTGCCACCACACCTGGCTAATAGTTGTTTTTTATTTGAGAGAGACAGAGAGAGCAAGAGAGAGCATGGGCATGCCAGTGGCCTCTCAGCCACTGTGAATGAATTCCAGATGCATGTGTCCCCTTGTGGACAAGTATGGCATTGCACCCTTGTGTCACTTTTTGCATCTGGCTAAATGTGGAACCTGGAGAATCGAACGGGCATTCTTAGGCTTTGCAGGAAGGTGCCTTAATTGCTAAGCCATCTCTCCAGCCCGAATAATAGTTTTTAAATTTTAATTTGTTTATTTGTAAGCAGAGACAAGAAAGAGAGAGAGCATGGGCATGCCAGGTTCCCTGCTACTGCAAACAAACTCCAGATGCATGTGCCATCCTGTGCATCTGGCTTGTGTGACTACTGAGGAATCAAACTCAGGCCTTCAGGCTTTACAAGCAAGTACCTTTAACCACTAAGGCATCCCTCCAAGAATAGTTTTTTAAAAAAGTTATTTAATTTATTTATTTGAGAGAGAGAGGGAGAGAAATAGGCAGGCAGAGAGAGAAGGAATGGGTGTTCCAGGGCCTCCAGCCACTGCAAAGGAACTCCAGATGCATGTGCTGCCTTGTGCATCTGGCTTACGTGGGTCCTTGGGAATCAAACCTGGGTCCTTTGGCTTTACAGGCAAGCGCCTTAACCACTAAGCCCAAGAATAGTTTTTAAATAAACTTTTTAAAAATTAAGCTTACTTTGGCCCTGACAGCTTTATCTCATTTATATAATATATTTCAAATGTCAATCATTTTTTTGCCTCAAAAACAAACTTCAGGAACTAGGTCCAAGTTCATGCTGCATAAATTACTGTTTTAATTTTTTAAAATATGTATATATTTTAATTTTTATTTTATTTTTGGAGAGAGACACAGAGAGAGACAGAGAGAGAGAGGGAGAGGCAGAGAGAGATTGGGCGTGCCAGCAGCCTCTCAGCCACTGCAAACGAACTCCAGATTCATGCGCCCCCTTGTGGGCAAGTGCGCCATTGCGCCCTTGCATCACTTTGCATATGGCTAAACGTGGGACCTGGAGATTGGAACTGGAGTTCTTAGGCTTAGCAGGCAGGCGCCTTAACTGCTACACCATCTCTCCAGCCCTACTGCTTTGATTTTTATAGCATTTGTTATATTTCAACTTCTTCCACAAATGGTTTAAAGCAACTTACTAAAATGTGTATACAATGTTGTACACAAGAAATATTTGAATGAATCAGAGGGGAAATTCATTGAGGGAGAAGAAATAGGCACCCAATTACATATCATCAGATCCAGAACAGTACTTGCAGGTGGGCAACAGATTTAATTCTAAGTTTCTACATGGTCATGCAACTGAGAAAATGTCAATTATTTTAAGGTTTTGAGTGTTCATTTTAAAAATGAAGAATTTTGTCTGTTTTTGAGAAGCATACTTTTTTTTTTTTTTTTTGTTTTTTTGAGGTATGGTTTCACTCTGGTCCAGGCTGACCTGGAATTAACTCTGTAGTCTCAGGGTGGCCTCAAACTCACAGCAATCCTCCTACCTCTGCCTCCCAATACTTCTTAATTTTTTTGTCCTGTAGGAAATTCTGATTCTTCATGATGACACTGCGAGTTAAGTGGGAATAAGTGTCATATGGACTCCCTTAATGTAAACTACTAGCACAATTACAAAGTATAGTGCATTAGATGAAATGTATGAGCTGTCCAAACTTTCCAGTTCAACTAAGTATTTAGACCCACAATGGTTTGGCATTTCAAGGTAGCATTTAGATCACCTTTCCCTGTGATTACAAATAAGCTTCCATTTATATGCCAACTCCTGTCCATTCATATTTGCTGACCGAATAACTAATATAGGAAGTAATGTTTCCTTCATGTTCAGAAGGAAAAAGTCTATAGTAGATTAATGTCTGTCAAGGATACAAAATGGGGACGTTTCTTCAGATATTGTATCTTCTATTTCTGATTTGTAATAATAGGGGTCTCATGTGCACACCTTTTATGTAGTCCAAAAATATTTATTATAAGGCTTTCAATAAGATTCAGACAAGAGAGGGCTCAAGTTCATTATTTTGGGGCAAAAATCTACATTGGGAAGCCTGAGATGTGTGATTAATTCCTATGTCTTTTATTTCAAAATGAATGAGCCTAGTTTGAAAATCTTCAGGCGGGTAAGATGGCTCAGAAGTTAAATGTACTTGCTTGTAGAGCCTGCCAGCCAGGTTTCAATTCTCCAGCCACCCATATAAAGTCAGTGGTCATTGGTTTGCAGTGTTAAGAGACCCTAGTGTGAAAATACACATGTGAGTGTGCATGTGTGAAAATAAATAAATTTGGGGAAAGATTCTATTACAAAAATTAGAACAGTTTAAAATTTACATGGCATGATACCTCCGACCTACATTTGTAAAGGTTGGCAATGGAAGTATATATAAACAGAGTTAGGCCGGGCGTGGTGGCGCACGCCTTTAATCCCAGCACTTGGGAGGCAGAGGTAGGAGGATTACTGTGAGTTCGAGGCCACCCTGAGACTACATAGTTAATTCCAGGTCACCCTGGGCCAGAGTGAGACCCTGCCTTGCAAAAAAAAAAAAAAAAAAAAAAAAAAAAACAGAGTTAAACATGACTAGATGACCTCCATCTGGCAGCAAAATAGAAAATTAAGAATGATAATGCTACACCATAGAGCATAGCTGCAATAATTTTAACCTAGCAAAAATATCATGGCTTGGGGCTGGAAAGATGGTGTAACAGACAGCTTCAGGTTTGCTGAGATGAACTTCCAGACCAGGCATAGTTATGGAGGAAGGGATATTATTTATTGAAGCTTACAGATCCAGGGGAAGTTCCATAATGGCAGGAGAAGCTGGCCTGCTCTTTTACAGGACCAGGCAAGAGAGAGAGAAAGAAGCCACAGGCCAAAGCCACACAGCACAGCGTACCTCAGGAACTCCAACTAGGCACACTTTGCATATCTTTAGATTGAAATCCTAAATCCACCACCACCCCTTAAGATCCACCCACTGACACTGCCTCCAGCAAGATGGCTGCAGATGCAAACTATAAACTAATAAAACACTGAATATATTGGGGGCCATCTATTCAAACTACCACAGATGGCTTAGCAGTTAAGGTGCTTGCCTGCAAAGCCAAAGGACCCAGGTTCGACTCCCTAGGACCCATGTAAGCCAGATGCACAAAGTGGTGCATGTGTCTGGAGTACATTTGCTGTGGCTCGAGGCCCTGCTGCGCCCATTCTCTTTCTCTCTATCTGCCTCTTTCCCTCTCTTTCTCTCAAATAAATAAAAAAAATTTTAAATCATGACTTAAAGCCGGGCATGGTCATGGACGCCTTTAGCCCCAGCACTTGGGAGGCAGAGGTAGTAGGATCGCAGTGAGTTTGAGGCCACCCTGAGACTACATAGTGAATTCTAGGTCAGGCTGAGCTAGAATGAGACCCTACCTCAAAACACCAAATAAAACAAAAATCATGACTTGTCCAGTCCATGAGGAAATTCTTAGAACTGTCTAGAAATACAAATCACCACAAATATAGTTGTAGATTAATTGACTTTTATTTTGTGATTTGCGAACTGGGGCAACTGCCTTTGCATAAAATAGTATAAATACTCCCACTGGGCAATAGAGGAATAATTGGTAACATCAAGTTCCTTTAGGTTATTTTTCTGCACAGGTTAAACAAAAGGGATTTTCTTATTATGTATTCTGACCAAAGTAATATAGAACCTCGGATTTTCAGGAGAAGTTAGTCTGTTGTGAGGTTTGTCTGCCTCCTTAAAGTTTCAGTTTGCTCATGTGGTATTTAGCATGAGTCACTCCATTTTGATATGGTGTGGTTCCTTGGGCCTAGTGCAGGAGCCAAGTCCAAAACAATGGCCTCACATAATTCTTGTTTCACACACAGTGGCAATGGATAAATATATAGGAAACAATGTCAATAAGGTTTTGCTTTTTTTTTTTTTTTTTGAGGTAGGGTTTCATTCTCACCCAGGCTGACCTGGAGTTCACTATGTTGTCTCAGGGTGGCCTTGAACTCATGGCGATCCTCCTACTTCTGCCTCCCAAGTGCTGGGATTACAGGCGTGCACCACCATGCCCGGCTCAAGTTTTGCTTTTATTACATGAGATTCATCACAAAGAATTGGTCTCCATGATCATGATGAGACACACTCATATAGCCATTTAAACAGCTATCCTTTAGAATCCTACCTTAAAAATATAAAGTTGGCACAGTTGCATTCACCTGGTTTATCTGAATTAATTTTTTATTTCCAAGCAGTAGTGATTAACTTTCTCTGAAGAACAAAAATGTTAACCCATGAAAAATGAGACAAAGTTCATAATGATTATGGCTATTGATTAACCTAAAAACTTGATGAGCTTTTGAATATCCCTGCATATGATTTTCTCATCTTAAAAAAAGTATGCAGTTGGGGGTTGGGGTGGAGACAAAAATTCCAAACTCTAGTGTTCCTTGATTATGAAAAATACTTGAATTTTTTTTACTTGACATGTAAAAAAAAAATAAAGTTGAGCCAGTCGTGGTGGTGCATGCCTTTAAACCTAGCGCTCAGGAGGCAGAGCTAGGAGGATCATCATAAGTTCAAGGCCACCCTGAGACTACAAAGTGAATTCCAGGTCAGCCTGGGCTAGAGCGAGACCCTACCTCAGAAAAAAAAAAAAAAAAAAAAAAAAAAAAAAAAGCAGCAATGTAAGGTATAGCATGTTTCATTTCCAAGATCTTAAACTATGTGAATTCCAGTTTATGGTTCAAGTTAGTGAATTATTAAGTTTTCTGAAACTGTGAAATACTTTCGGGCCATGAGAAATGAAAAAAAAATGAGCCAATCATAGTTTCTGTCATCAAGATATTTAAATTTTGTAGGACACAAAAGTCAATCATGGACTGGAGAGATGGCTCAGCAGTTAAGGTGCATGCTTGCAAAGACTGACAGCCTGGGTTCAATTCTCCTCAGTACCCATATAAATCTGGATGTACAAAGTGCCACATGTATATGGAGTGTATTTTCAATGGCAAGTGGTGTGCCCATTCTTCCTCTCTCTTGCTCTCTCTTCCTTTCTCTCTCTCTCCTTGCAAATAAATAAAAAATAGTCAATCATGGTGCTGGAGAGATGGCTTAGTTGTTAAGGCATTTGCCTGCAGAGTCAAAGGACCCCGGTTTAATTCTCCAGGACCAGATGCTTAAGGGATGCATCTGGATTTCGTTTACAGTGGCTGGATGCCCTGGCATGCCCATTCTCTCCCTCTTTCTCTCTGCCTCTTTCTCTCTCTCAAATAAGTAAATAAATAAAAAATATTTTTTAAAAATAGTTAATCGTTGGCAATAGATGGATGTAGAAATGTGAACAAAATGCTATAGGAACACAGGAAAAGTGGAGAATAAGAAGTTAGTGGATTAGACAAGTCAACTAGAAATCTGTAATAAAAGCTAAAGAAAAGTTCTCAGAAGAGATGATAATAAGGCTTGGAACAATGGCTGAGTTTTTTCATGGCAAATAAAAGCTCACAGGAGTCAGTTCCAGAAAAACTTGTGAAAATAAGCACATACAAAGGACAGGGTTAGAGCATGGTCAAGTTATAGTGGCTAAAACTAAGAGAACAGCCCAGAGGATGGGGGCATTAGTGTAGATGCATCAAAAAAAGCAAAGATTATTCAGATTTTAGATGACAAAGTGTTTGGATTCACTTTACAAGTGCTCTGGAATACTATTTTTAAAAGATGTTATTTTTATTTATTTATTAGAGACAGAAAGAGGGAAAGAGACAGAGGGAGAGTGGGAATGGGTGCTCCAGAGCCTCTAGCCACTGCAAACGAACTCCAGACGCGTGTGCCCCCTTGAGCATCTGGCTTACGTGGGACCTGGAGAATCGAGCCACGATCCTTAGGCTTTGCAGGCATGTGCCTTAACTGCTAAGCCATCTCTCCAGCCCCTGGAATACTATTTTTTAAAATAGATTTTATTAATTTTTTTACTTAAGGGAGAGAGAGAGGGAGAAAGAGGCAGATAGAGAGAGAATGGGCACACAAGGGCTTCCAGCCACTGCAAATGAACTCCAGGCATATGTGCTACCTTGTGCATCTGGCTTATGTGGATTCTGAGGAATGGAACCTGGGTTCTCAGGCTTCATAGGCAAGCACCTTAATGGCTAAGCCATCTCTCCAGCTTCCTGGAATACTATTTTTTAAATTATTTATTTATTTATTCATTTATTTATTTATTTGCAAGCAGAGAGAGAGAAGAGAGACAGAGAGAATGGGCGTGCAAGGGTCTCCAGCTGCTGCAAACAAACTCTAGATACATGTCTCACTTTGTACATCTGGCTGTATGTGGGTACTGGGGAATTGAATCCTGGTCCTTAGTCCTGGCAGGCAAGCACCTTAACCACTGAACATTCTGTCCAGCCCACTAATGAA
Source organism: Orientallactaga sibirica (assembly GCA_036365145.1). NCBI lineage: Eukaryota > Metazoa > Chordata > Mammalia > Rodentia > Dipodidae > Orientallactaga > Orientallactaga sibirica. The sequence continues at coordinate 209,084 of JAEOAD010000982.1, forward strand.
TAGTTTAATGTGGAAATGGCTTTAGCATAAATGACATGAAAGACAGTAGGAGCTAGGGAGACTGTTTCATGACAGTGGGTTTCCAGTGTACTAGTACTTAATAATCATGGGCTACTGGCAGCCCCAATGTACTTAGGAGTCTAATAATGAGGAAATTATTCTTTCTCATTACCCATGTTACTAAGAAGGTAAATGAGCTTATTTTAATAGTAATTACAGGATAAAGAACAGTCTTATTGTGTGCATAATTTTAAATCCCCTTCACACATTTGGTTCCTTTTCTAACTTCTGTTCTTCCTTGTTTGGGTTATTTTCACTAATCCAACTATGAGAAAAAAACAAATGTTACCAGGCCAGCCGAGTGTGGTTGCACACATCTTTAATCCCAGCACTCGGGAGGCAGAGGTAGGAGGATCACTGTGAATTCAAGGCTACCCTGAGAGTACATAGTGAATTCCAGGTCAGCCTGGGCCAGAGTGAGACCCTAAAAAAAAAGGTACCATATGCAGCCAGGCATGGTGGCATATGTCTTTAATCCCAGCACTAGGAAGGCAGAGGTAGGAGGATTACTGTGAGAGGTAAGCCTGGAACTACATATTGAATTCCAGGTCTGGGCTAGAGCAAGACCCTACCTCAAATAAAAAAAAAATAAATAAATAAATAAAACAAGTAATTTAAAAAAAGTTACCAGGTATAGACCTAAATGATGTTTCTAAGGTTTATGGCATCCCTTGCCTCTCAATCTGATGCTAGTAGCACCTTTCTTTTCTTTTGTTTCTGACAATAAAAATTTCCCCCAAGTGTATGAAGAGATGGATCAGCAGTTAAAGGTGCTTGCTTTCAAAGCCTGACGGCCTAGATTCAATTCCCCTGTACCCACATAGAGCCAGATACACAAAATGGAGAATGTGTCTGGAATTCGTTTCCAGTGGCAGAAGGCCCTGGCACACCCAAACTCACTGTCTCTCTGTCTGCTTCCTCTCTCTCAAATAAATGAAAATATTTTTCACAATGCCTCCAAGACACTGTTAATGTTCTCCAGAGGATAAAATTGCATGGATTAAAAATTGCTGAAATGAAGCCGGGCGTGGTGGCCCACGCCTTTAATCCCAGCACTCAGGAGGCAGAGGTAGGAGGATCGCTGAGAGTTCGAGGCCACCCTGAGACTACATAGTGAATTCCAGGTCAGCCTGAGCCAGAGTGAGACCCTACCTCGGAAAAAAAAAAAAAAAAAAAAAAAAAAAAATTGCTGAAATGAAATAGAATTATTTATGCACAGAAATATCTTAGGTCCTCATGAATCTCAATGCCAAGTGGCAATTTAAAGGAATAAAATCATTCCAGTTTGTGACAACAAAGTAGAATATCCAGGGTCAAATTTAAATGGACATCAGTCCTCCCTATCTTTTGCTTTACTGCAGGTAAATGGCATTTACCTATCCATGTGCACCTTCACAATTTCTGTGAGCTTTAAAATCATCTGATGAGTCAAAAGAACAACACACACATTTTCACTTTATGTGGTCTCTTATTTCACTTACCCTAGAGCAGAGATCAATAGTTATGTGCCCAGAAACTGCTTTATATATATATTATAATATATATATAATATATAAATATATATATAAATATATATTATATATATATATATAATATATATTTATTTATTTATGAGAGAGAAAGAGGGGGAGAGAGAGAGAGAAAGAAAGAGAGAGAATGGACATGCCAGGGCCTCCAGCCATTGCAAACAAACTCCAGATGCATGTGCCCCCTTGTGCATCTGGCTTATGTGGGTCCTGGAGAATCGAACCAGGATTCTTTGGCTTTGCAGGCAAATGCCTTAATTACTAAGCCATCTCTCCAGCCCCAGAAACTGCTTTTCAATAGTGCTGTGTAGTATAAAAACATGGAGATATCAATTTCTTTTTCCTGTCTCAGGATATTGGTATACTTTTGAGTGTTCATGGTGACAGTAGTTTCAATTTTTTTTTATACTCTCTAAACTCTGAACATTTGGAAGTAAATAGTAACATACAATGATTGGAATTGTTTTATCATCATGACTGCAGCTACTGAAAAGTTATTGAGTCCTTAGATAAGAAACTATCAAAATTAGTAGTTCATGAAGTGAGATCAACAGATATGAATCCTCTGGAAATCTGCACTTCAAACTGAGTCTGGTGGCACAGACCTGTAACACTAGCTAGTCTGGAGCCTGAGGCAAGAGGAGTAAAGTTCAAGATCTCTCTGGGCAACTTATTGAGACCCTGTTTCAAAATAAAATGTGAAAAGAAAATGGAATATAGCATTTACCTAGCAGAACAACACTACTTCAGAACAACATTAAAGGAAGGCAGGGATGGTGGCACATGTTTTTAGTCTTATCACTTGAGAGGCTGAAGTAGGATTGCCTTAAGATTGAAGCCAGCCTGAGTGAGTTGCAGGTCAGCCTGGGCTAGAGTGCAACCCTGCAAAAAAGAACAACATTGAAGGAGTCATGCCCTCCAGCATTGCTGAAGACAGGGCAGAAAGAATGTAAGAACTATAGGGTGGGAATGTACATTCTGAGGCATTGTGCCCCCCCCCAGCCTTCCACACAGACTGATTGGTGCATTCATGACCCCACAGTGATTACCTATAACTGCATGGAAGAGGGCCCTTAGTGGGATGAGGGCAAAGGAGAGGGAACATAAGAGTATAACCAGATGGGACTATGACCAATTTACAATATGTTCATATATTTAAGTGCTCAATAAAAGAAAAAAAACACACAAGATGTCACACAGCTAAGGAAAATGCATTCCAACTATTAAAATGTATTAACATTAGCCGGGCGTGGTGGTGCATGCCTTTAATCCCAGCAGAGGTAGGAGGATCACCGTGAGTTCGAGGCCACCCTGAGACTACAGAGTGAATTCCAGGTCAGCCTGGACCAGAGTGAGACCCTACCTTGAAAAATAAAAAAAAAAAAAAAGTATTAACATTAGTCATCCATACTAGTGATATTATGTGTTTTCTACTTCTTTGTTTTTTGCTTCTCTGTATTTCCTTTTTGTTGTTGTTGCTGTTTTTCTTTCTTCTTCCTTTTCTTTTTGAGGCAGGGTCTCATGGACTCGGGCTGGCCTCAGACTTCCTAGGTACCTGAAAATGACTTTGAACTTCTGATCTTCTTGTCTCTGCTTCCTGAGCACTGAGTTTACAGGAATGAGCTATCACAGCCTGCTTTATGTGGTGGTGGGGGTCTAATCATGTATGCTAAGTAAGCACTCTACCAACTGAACTATATCCCCTAATCCAGTTTTCTGCAGTAATCTATATTTTCTGTAGGGATAGTGGTTTTCTTTTTCCTCCCATCATTTTTTTTTTTTACATGAAACAGAAAGAAGAAAGAAAAAAAAAAAAAGAAAAAAAGACTGAAAAATCGTAATTGAGAAGAGATTTTTTTCTTTGAAATGAATATCTTACAATTGGCTAAGATTCAGTATTTTACTATTTTTAAATCCTAGTCACATACATGGTTAAGTAAAAGCATATGGAGAAATTTATCACAGGACTAAATGTAGATTGAATCAGATGTCTGTGTCTCTAACACAGCTTTGTCCTTTGATGTAAATAAAACATTTTGTTAAGTCTCTATCTCTATGCATATTGACTTTTCCTTCCCAAGATAACTTCATCTAGTCTCCTTTTTCAGGGTGGGAGTAGTTAAGCAAGCTCTCTTGGGAAATTTCCATTGTACCTATCAGTGATGCAGCTAGAATGACTGGCTGACTTGGCTGTCTCTTCCTCTGAGAACCTCTTCCTGACTCAGTGCTCCTGAAATGAGCGTGGATAAGACAAGACAAAGCTTCCTTGGGTGGATTTGGCTAGCAGAACTGGGCCATCTCCAATAACATCCCACCCATACTAGGAGGGGGAAATGATGGGTCTCTCAAAGTACTGCAGATATGTCATTGTTGGTAGCTTTAAAAATCTAAACATCCCATTTAGCACCAGGGTCCTCCAATCTAATCTTTTCATTCAGGATTTTCTAGGAAGGAGGTGGAATTTGGGGACTGAATTCCTGAAGAGGTAGCAGCAGAGAGAGGAAAGTTCTGACATGGACCCCAGGGGGCTGCTACTAGTATTGTTAGTGGGATGCCCACTAGGGGAGAGTCTTACCTCACTATCTTAATCTACAGAGCATCTCTGACCTTGGTTACACTTTCAGTTGTAACCTATGAGGACCAGGCTCAGTGTGTGGCTCAGTGTGGTGGCCATAAGGTTCCAGTTTAAATCATTCCAGCAGGGAAAAGTCTAGGTATTCTACTCAGGCCACTGCTGCCAATGACTTTACCACTGGATCTTTGGTTTCCTCATATGTGAGATGATTAGAAATAGCAATGTGGCATTGTTTTGAGGATTAGAAAAACAATCCAGTGAGCCTAGTTCAAACTAGATGGTTCTTGGTCCCTGTTATGTAGCTGCATTGGTTGATGCAGTCACAAATGGCTACTTGGACTAAATTAAATTACAGTTCAGGAAGTTCAGGTTTGTAGCAGCACAAACCCCTTTTCAAGGTCTCAATAGTTACCTATCTCTACTGGTCACCATGTTGGGTGCCATCGTTATAGAGCCCTGTCATTATCACAGAATGTCCTATTGGGCAGTTTGGCTCCTATCATTAATGTTGGTTATAGACAACTTCGAGATGTTAGGGATAAACAAAATCATCTCATTTGCTTAAAGTGGAAGCTACCCTAGGATATTTACCTGCCAAGGTGAAACTTTGGTGAAGACATTCTGGGAAGTGTGTCCCTTCCTCAACAGCTTCCCAAATATGATAGCCTATCTATGAACCAGATAGTTTAGCTTTGCAAGGCAGAAAGGTTTATGTCAAGGAATACCTCCAGAGAGGACCCAGTTCTCTCCACCATGTGCTTAACTGGAGGACTACAGGAGGCATGGGGGGAGGTTTCTGATTATGTCAGCAAAGGAAACATTCTTTTGAGGTAGAGTTTGGAAAAAAAACAACTAATCTGTTTCCCATACAGCTTTTCGTAAATAACTGACAGGAGATGGTTTGCTTCTATGGAAGTATTAACCCAAGTGATGGGTGTTAATTATTAAACCGTTTAGATGGTGGCTCACTGATTTCTCCGATATTCTAATCCGGGTCACAGAATGGCTAAGGCAGCTTTAAGTGGAGGGTGGATTTTTTTTTCTCAGTTTGTCTTCTGTTTTCGACTCTGAAAGAATGTTGTGGCCACTCTTTTTTCTAGTGACTGCTATTCATGCTGAACTCTGTCAACCAGGTATGTCACCTTGAAATTTAAAAATAGATTAACAGTTTTCTAAATGATTAACAAATCATTGTGTGAAAAAAGTCTTTATTTTTATAAGTCTGCATTATACATGTTGTGGCTTGAAAGTTGAACCTAAGACTCTTTTATGAGTTTGAAAGAAAAATTTAAACCAACTTATATGATTTCCATCAAATGTTCAGGGCTGTTTTGGGGCAGTTTAATTGTAGTTTTTTGGTCTGTGAATTTGAGTTGTGTTAAATATTAGGATTTACCAGGCTCTGTTTTTATGGGTTTTATGGCTCTTTCCCTTTTCTTTCCGGTAGATGCAGAAAATGCCTTTAAAGTGAGACTTAGCATCAGAACGGCTCTTGGAGATAAAGCAGTAAGTGGAGCGCCTGCACGTTCCTTTTAAATTTTGCTAATAACACTGTGATTACGCTAATGAAGGGCCTCTCTTGAGTACATTATTCCTAAAGGTTTCTAGTCTTAAATTATAGTAAACTTGGAATTATTGATAGAACGGACTTGCCTAAAGTACTTAAACAGCAGTGTATGATTGAAAATACATATGTGAAGCTTGTGGCACACTACAGTTTAGAAAATGGGAGCCTTTCAATGCAGCATTGTGGAACAAAGGGGCCTGACATTAGTGTGTAGGTCTGGGTTGGGTGTACCACTCATTGCTGCAAGTACTTGAACTTTGTCAGCCTGCTTTCTAGTCATCAGAAAGAAAGGATGATGCTACCCACATAACCAGTTTCAATTCTTCCTAATCACAAAAGTAACAATATGGAATATATGCTTATGAAAGATAAGTTAAAAATATGGAGCCCATGTCGATGCAGGAACAGTAAAGACTACTGAATTGATCAGAGGATGTTGTCTAATTTTGGTTTCAGTTTCCCAGTGTAGTCTGCATTTTTTCCCAGTGGGTAATACTAATGCCTCACACTAGAAACAAACAAACCCCAGAGTGCTAAAGGAATTCAGAGGTAATCCATTTGGTGGCCAGTTAGCCAATATAATATTTTAGTTCTTACTTGATAAGAATAGTTGTTATAATGGGCAGCATGTATTAAGAACTTAGTTTACTTTCTAATGAGTACTTTTCTAAGTATTTCATTTCCATCAGCTCATTGAGCTCTTGCAACAACCCTTTGAGTATGCCCATTTCCATGGATGGGTGAGAAAATCAAGGTGGAAAGACATTAAATGACACTTTCAAGATCTCAAGTCAGCAAGGTGCAGGGATAAACTTTGAACCCAGGCAGTCTGAATGCAGAGTTCATGCTCTTTACCAGTGTATAGGGTCTCTCATTCCAGGTTTTTCAAAGGAGGTTGGATGCTCGAGATACAATGGCAGCTAACACCAGGCTTGTCCCTGATGGGTGGAGTAGTCGTAGTCCATTACATATTCGTTTGTCCATTAAATACTAAACAAGCCAAATGCAAATGTGCAATGCTGACAAGTATTACTGGAAGGAAAAGTACACAGGGGCTCTGGCCTTGCCAGAAGCCTCAGTATCTGGTACTTCTATAATGTCTAAACCATGAGTAGAAGTGAACCAGGAGAGAGAACGAAAGACAGAAGTATTGCACATGCAAGCTTATGCAAAGGCTTATCACAGGAAGCTTGGCTTAAGGAAAAGGTAGAAGGCCAGAATGTCTGGAATTGGTGCAGTGAGGAAGAGCATGTTACTAAATGAGCTTGAAGAGAAAGGGACTAGGCAGATAATATGTGCTGTGTTGGGGACTTCAGTTTCAAGGCAAAGGAAATGTTTAGCAGTATCAAATGTTGTTGAGAGGACAAGCAAGATGAAGACCGATTTTTTAACCAATTAATTAATTTGCAAGGAGAGAGAGAGAGGTAGATAGAGAGAGAATGACAATGGGCAAGCTAGGGCATAGTGCCAGTGCAAACAAACTCCAGACACATGTGACCCTTTGTGCATCTGGTTTTCTATGGGTACTGAGGAATTAAATCCAGGCCATCAGGATTTATAAGCAATCACCTTTAGCCACTGAGTCATCTCCCCAGACTAAAGATAGGTATTATTATGTCAAGCAATGTGAAAGTGGATGGCAAATTTAGAGAGAGTTGTTTTTGTGAAGTGGGAGACCTGAAAGGCAGATAGTGAAGGGAGTTAAAAAATAAGTGGGTGGCAAACATGTGAAATTAGAAGTATGGATAATTCCTGTAAGGATTTTAGCAGGGAAAAAATAGGAGAGATACAGTGGTAGGTAGATGAAAGGAGCAGAGTCTGTATGTTTTTATTATTGATGGAGAAAACTTGAGCATGGTTAAAAGTCAGTAGACAAACTCCAGGTAGATTTGAATACACATAAGACAGGTGAAAGTGATGCTGCTTAGAGCCTGAGAAAGGCAGAGGAGAAACCTTCCTAATGTAATGCAAGGATTAGCCATTAACAGGAGGGAAACAGTATGTCCAGCACCTCAGGGATGAAGCAAATAGAATGCATATCTTTGGGGAAGTTTTCTTTCTTGGGGTCCTGAGGATAGGGGAGTTTAATGACTTGAGATGCATCTATAAATTATAAGTAAGAGATCCTAGCAAAAGTGAGGTGGGAGGGAAAGCATTGTGACTTTGGGGGATTGTAGGAGGTTTGAAATCATCCTGTGACAGACAACTGTTTTAAGACAGAGAACTGATGGAGAAACCTAAGGGATCACAAGGCAATTTGGGAACAGGGCATCATGAACTGGAATTAAACAAGTAGCCCTGTTTTGTGCCTTTCTACTTACATTTGATTATTCAACTAAAATGTAGAATTTCAGTGTGTTTAGATGTAGGCCAAAAGGAAGGTGAGCTAGTGCACTTAAGGCCTTGTAGTGCTATCAAAATGAAGAATCAGAGCTGGCTGTGGTGGCATGTCTTTGATCCCAGCACTTAGAAGCCTAAGGTAGAGGATTGTTGTGAGTTTGAGGCCAGCCTGGGCTACAGAGTGAGTTCTAGGTCATTATGGGCTAGAGTGAGACTCTGCCTAAAAAAAAAAAAAAAGAAAAGAAAAGAAAAGAAAAGAAAAGAAAAGAAAAGAAAAAGAGAGAGAAGAATCAAGGAATTTGAACTGCTAGATAAATACATACAATTGACGTGTACCATGTGGTGTGTGAAGTCCCAGGTGGGATTTAAAGATGTATTCAGTTTCATACACTTACTGAGCATCAAGTACCCAAACAACAGACACTTAAGCTACTATGAACATTCTTGCACATATCTTCCATGTTCTTTTTGGGGAGGGGATGTTAACCCAGGAGCAGAATTGTGGGCTAGAAAACATGCCTATATTTCGCTTTAATAACTCTGTCCTTATCTTCTTTTCAGCTGTACCTTTCCTCATTACCACTCATGTCTGATTCCCATTATGCCTGGAGACTTTCTCTTTGAAACATTTTGAATACCCTAGTCGACATGTGACATGACCACTACACAAGCTTTCAATCTTTCACACTTACTCAAGATAGTTTGAGTCCAGTGGCACAATACCCAGCTCAGTATGAGATGGTTCAGTCCTTTGCTGATCTCAATAACTCTGAGCTTTGCCCTGTGACCCAAACTGTACACCTGCTGAGCCAGTTCATGTCTTTGTTTTATTTTTTACTATTTATTTATTTTTATTTTATTTATTTATTTGTTTTGATTTTTCCAAAATAGGGTTTTGCGCTAACCCAGGCTGACCTGGAATTCACTATGTAATCTCAGGGTGGCCTTGAACTCACAGTGATCCTTCCACCTCTGCCTCTCGAGTTCTGGGATTAAAGGTGTGCGCCATCACGACCAGCTCATGTCCTTGTTTTTAAGAGGCACCATCAGAAGGACAGGAGATCGAGCCGAATTATCTCCAAGATTCTGGTGTGCTCATTCTCTCTTTCTCTCTCTCTCTCTCTTCCCCCTTTATCTCTCTCCAATAAATAAATAAAACTATTTTTAAAAAATTTTAAAAATATTCCATCATCATCACCACCTCCACCACCAGAAAAGGAAAACAGCAGTAATACATTTTCCAATCCCAAAGTGAAACCCAAATCCTGACAGTGTTCCCATGAGATGCAACTCCTCCTTCACCCAGCTCCTCCTCTCCCCTCAACCTTCACTATTCCCCTTTCTTTTCCTGCTTTGGTTGCGCTAGTTTCCTTGGTGGTCTTTAAATATGCTAGCCTCCTTTTACCTTGGGTTTTTATATTTGCCACCTGAAAGAGTAGAATAAGTGAAATAGACTAGATTAGTTTGCTAGGGTTGATATAACCAAATGCCAGAGATAAAGGGGCTTAACCAACAGAAATGGATTTTCTTTCAGTTCTAGAGAATGAAAGTTGTTTTTTTCTAAGGGTCATGAAGGAGCAATCTATTCTAGGCATTTCTCCTTGACTTATGGATGGCCGCCTTCTCTCATCTTCCCTCTCTATGTGTCTGTGTCCAAATTTGTTATTCTTTTAGGGGACATCAATTCATATTGGAGGCAAGGGCTGGAAAGGAAACCTAAGGTCCCAGGTTCAATTCTCCAGTTCCCACGTAAGCCAGATGCATATGGTGGCACATACATCTGGAGTTTGTTTGCAGTGGCTAGGGGCCCTGGTGCACCCATTCTCTCTCTCTCTAATAAATAAATAAATAAATAAATAAATAAATAAATAAATAAATAAAGACAAATCATATTGGATGCAAGGGTCTTAACCCATGAGCCATCTCTCCAGCCCCTCAAATCATATTGGATTAGGGCTCACCCTAATAACCTCATTTAACTTAACTCTGTAAAGATACTATACCACATGTGGTTTTAATCTGAGGTGCTGGAGTTTAAGACTCCCTCGTGGATTTTTTTCCCCTTAGAAAAGAGATACAGCTCAGCCCATAACATGCAGACACACTCATGTTTCAGGCCAAGGAAATCAAAACTAAAATTTGTACTGTGCTAATAAAAGCAAAGGAAACAGAGAGGGTCAGTTTGTGAGGGGATAGAGAAAGGAAAGAAGGGAATGGATCATACATGGCCAGGATGAATTGTCGAGATACCAAGTTTGTTGAGTAGTCACTGAGGTTCTAGGTGTGTTGTGTGCAACACAAAATGCACCAAACTTGGAATTATAGAATATCCAAAAAAGCCATCCAGGGTCTTATGGGACATGAATTACATGGTCTTTAGTATATAAGAAAGAAATGAGCAGAGGGGATAAGGAGAATGGCAGGGAAGATGATGGAACATGCCACTAAATTGACTCTTTTTCACCCGAATTCACTTACATTTTCTATTTCTCTTTTCTTTCAGTATGTCTGGGATACAAATGAAGAATATCTTTTCAGAGCAATGGTGGCTTTCTCCATGAGAAAAGTTCCCAACAGAGGAGCAACAGAGTAAGCTAACAGTACAAAGTCTTAACTGATTGCTGCAATATTATTATTACTATTTGTTTTACCAAAGTAGGGTCTCATTCTAAGCCCAGCCTGACCTGGAACTCACTCTGTAGCCCTAGGCTGACCTCCAAATCACTGATACCCCTACCTCAGCCTCCTGAGTGCTGGGATTAAAGGCGTGTGCTACCACGTGCAGTTGCAGTATTATTTGAGACAATGAATTATTTCAAGCCTTAAAAATAATTTACTAGACAAAAATGTTAAGGGACCTACAGTTTTATGGAACATTTAAAAGCTTACAACCTTTCCCTTTTATATAATGTTTAAAAAAATTTACTGCTTATGTCATGTTCCTTTTGTTCAATATAAAAATAAATGACCTGCAAATCTAAGTTTTCTATATTTTTAGTGCATGCACAGGGCCAGATCAATGCTAAGAACTCTACTCATATATTTGTGATTGGGTTAGCCCTCCTGGCAGCTTTCTACTCCCTCTCTAGTCCCTTCCCTTGAGAGGTGAACTGATGAGTGTGGGTTCCTTTCGCTTTAGGAGCAAGTTTGCCTTTCCTTCTCCCACCAGCCATTCTTGGCACTACTCCGTAGCTGTACTGTCAAGCTGTACTTGCTGTTTGCAGTTATGGAGCATTTAGTCATAGGTGCCATATACGTAGGCTGTCAAATATCTTGCATATTACTCTAGCAGATGGTGATATTTGCCTCAGTTTGGTTCTACCAAAGACAGTTATGGGTGAATTTGTTGCATTTCAGCATTTTTTTGAGACAGTTTGTCATGTCATGTGGTACAGGATCACCTTGAAATCACTATGTAGCTGAGGTTGGCCTTACACTTCTTCTTTTAAAAATAAGTTATTTATTTATTTATATTATTCTAATTTTACATTCATAATGGTGACTCCATTATGGCCTTACACTTATCCTCCTGCCTCAGCCTACTGACAGCTGGGACTACCTGAATGCATCACCACTCCTGGCTACATTTCAGGGCTTTAAAACATATTTTATTTATTTGAGCTGGGTGTGGTGGTGCACGCTTTTAATCCCAGCACTGGGGGAGGCAGATGTGAGAGGATCACCATGAGTTCAAGGTCATCTTGAGACTACATAGTGAATTCCAGGTCAGCCTGAGCTACAGTGAGACCCTACCTCAACCCCCCCCGAATATTTTATTTATTTATTTATTGGAGAGAGAGAGAGAAAGAAAGAGGTTGATAAAGAGAGAGATAAAGAATATGAGCATGCCAGGGCCTCCAGCCACTGCAAATGAATTCTAGACACCTGTGCCACCTTGTGCATTTGGCTTACATGGGTACTGGGGGATTGAAACTGGGTCCTTAGGCTTGGCAGGCAAGTGCCTTAAGTGCTAAACCACCTTTCTAGCTCAGGCCCAGCCAAGGGAAAATCTCATCCACAGCTGGAATCTCCCAAGTGATCAGAGAGCAAGAGAGCCTGCCCTCCCCTTGCAAAGGTATTTATAACCTTAGGGTGGTGGGCTGTCTTTTGGTTAGGGCTAGGGGCTGTCTCAGGAAGAGATTAGCTCTGGGGGCTGAACTTGACCAGCCACAGTATTTGAATCCTATGAAAGACTTCCCTCCCAGCAGGGGTCCTGACTGAGGAAAAACAGTTCTTTGGAACTAGGTAAGAGATAAGAAAAACTTCCCTGCCCTTTTTAACCTTCAGGGGTCCAGTCACCCTAACTTTACCTGACTTCCCCTCTTTATTCCCCCCTCTCACGAGAAGACACTGTAACTGGTGTTAGAGGACAAGGGGTGGTGATGTCAGATTGTTAGCTATTTCCCGCTGAATGGGGCACGAAGTTGTGGCAGTTAGAGAGTCTCTCCCACAGAGGGGATCTATTCTAAAGGACCCCAGAAGTATGTATTGATGGAGTGCAGGAAGATAGTCTTGGAAGAGAATGTTGGGGAGAAAGAATAAAAGTAAGGAGTTAATGAGAAGTGAGCGCACACAGCAATCTGGTTGCCTTCAGGGTTTTCCTTCTTATGTACTTCTAGGCCTTGGGGAGCATTTGAGGGAACCCAGGTAGACAGAGTTGGATTGTCTCAAGACCATCTGAGCATGAGCTGGCTGAGATTTTCTTCCAGAACTGTTCATGGAATTGCACAGTAGAGTCTGACATGGCCTGAATTTGTTTCTGTATGGCTTGTAAAACAGACGAGATATTAACAGAATTATCAGAAACATATACACAACATTTAACTTTGGTACCATATTTTGTATAATAGCCTTCCAGAGTGTACCGTTTCAAATTTGTCCTGGGGGGTAGCCAGGGCCAAAGGTTGGTACCATAGAGCCATTGGGTGTCATTAAAGGCTGTACAAATACATTTTTGGTCTCAGGACTTGTTAAAGGATGTCCTGGCACAAGTTAGAAGAGATGACACTGTTGTTCCCTGTATAAGGAAGTCTTTTGAATTAAGGGACCTTTGGTCAGAGTCAGTCTGTCTGTCTGTCTATCTGTCTGTCTATCTATCTATCTATCTATCTATCTATCTATCTATCTATCTATCTATCTATCCCAGATTTGAAAATAACCCTTTTGACATCTATGGGTGTTTTTCTTTATTATAGAATTAGAACTATTAGATTTGAGGGCAACATGTCTTAAGGTCTCGCTTGTTTCCTCTCTTGGAAAGCTCTTGTTGTATCACTTAATAGGCCATTCATATATTTGAGGAATCCCTTTATCTGTGGTTATACATTGCTCTCTGCGTGTTTAAGACCAAGCAGATAGCCCAAATTTAATCAAGGATTAATTTTGGAGGTCACTAATGGCTCTCCAAAGGAGACTTTAAGGACCCAGGAATAGCCCTATAGCTTACTGGTATTTTCTATCTGTTAGGATGAGTCAGGGCCATGCTGGCCAGGTTGTTTTCCCTTCTTTGGGAAGTCAGAAGGACTGATTGCTCCTCAATTGTGACTCTTCTCTTAATAGGGTGATTACATTGTCAAAAAAAGGGAAAAGAAAAAATAGCACTTGTATTCGTACATGCTAACCCTTTGAGTAGCTCTTCCTGTGTTCTTTCTCTCAGTATCCATATGTCACCTGGTGCATGACTTTCTTTTTTAAAGAGTTTATTTATTTGCAAGGAGAGAAAGAGAGAGAGTGGGTATGCTAGGACCTGAAGCCCCTACAAACTCCAGATGCATCTGCATCTGGCTTTATGTGGGAACTAGGGAGTTGAACTTGGGTCATTAGGCTTTGCAGTCAAGAGCGAGAGCCATCTCTCCAACCCTGTGCATGACTTTTTTTTTTTTTTTTTTTTTTTTTTTGTTTTTCGAGGTAGGGTCTCACTCTGGCTCAGGCTGACCTGGAATTCACTATGTAGTCTCAGGGTGGCCTCGAACTCTTGGCGATCCTCCTACCTCTGCCTCCTGAGTGCTGGGATTAAAGGCGTGCGCCACCACGCCCGGCCTGCATGACTTTCTTAAAGCAAATGTTCCCACTCTTAGAAAAAAATTTAACTATGTAACAGTTTATGATTTGAGGAATTCACCTTTGGAATGCTTTCCTTCAGAACCTGGGACATTGTTGTTTAGGAATATCGGATCTAACTTGTTTGAAAAGTCTTCTACTTAGAATTAGACAATTAGGATGTAGGGAAGATTTTTGCCAATTGTAAATATTAAAAAGGGCTAGGGAGATGGCTCAGCAGTTAAAGGCTTATAAATTTCAAAAAGCACAAAACTAGATCAGATATCAGTAAATATTTTTCTGTAAAAACCAACATCTTCCTTCATTGTGGCCCAAGGGGTTAGCCAGTGGAACTGTGCTGCACTTATGGGAACCAAGACAGTTGTAGATAACCTGTCCTGAAATCCTGCTGTGTGCTAAGCACTAAGATTAATTAAAATTATGGATAAACCAGTTCTAGGCTGTCTTGGGTCCACACCCATGAGCCTAGCTGTGATAGACATTATAGGACGATGTGACAGAAAGAACTTCTTGCAAACTTGTTATCTGTGTGCAAATTTTGACAAATAGTTTTATTGCTATTTGTTGGAGTTTTATAGAGGCAGAATGGAAAATTATTGGAAAAAATTAAGAGAAAGATTGCTTGAGTTATTCTTGGGGGTTAAACTGAATATGGAAAGTAGAGAAATTTATTTCTTTAACTTTACATAATTTTTGGCTTTTTTATAAACCCTTTTTTATTGACAACTAATTTTTGGCTTTTTAGATAATCTGTCACTTTTTTTTTTTTTGAGGTAGGGTCTCACTCTGGCCCAGGCTGACCTGGAATTAACTATGTAGTCTCAGGGTGGCCTTGAACTCTCAGCAATCCTCCTACCTCTGCCTCCCGAGTGCTGGGATTAAAGGCGTGCGCCACCACGCCCAGCTTAATCTGTCACTTTTAATAAGATAAGTAGAGTCAATTGTAGCCATCATTTTTTCTTTCTGAGTAAAACAGTGCCCAGCATGTAATGGATTTCTTGCTCTACTTAATTCATCAAGGGTAAGTCTTGTGACCTACAAAGGAACAATGTGCTCTTGTATCCATGGAAAGGTAAGGGGATTAACAGTCTTGTGCTCACAGTCCAGCTATTATTTAGTCCTGATTTCCAGAAACAGGAGCCAAATTCTTACCACCTGTTCTTTAGCTGGTCTCACTGATGAAAAAATGGCAGTGGAGCCAATTCATAGAAAATTACCTTCACACCAGGGCTTCCTACATTTGAAGAGATGAAAAATTTTTACTTCCTTTTAGTGGTTTGCTTAAAGAACCCACTTATGTATGTGTTAATATGATTGACAAGTAAAAAAAAAATCATTGGTCAAAATGATAGTTAAAGTGAACTCACATGGTTCCATTAGATCAGTCCATATTAAAAACATTTAAAACAAAGGGTTTATATTTAGTATTTCAGTTTATTACCTCATAGTGTTCTGGAGTTGTTAGAGTCAGAGCCCTCACAAGCTAGGCTGGGCCAATTAAAGAGATAGTAATAAGGAAAAGCAGAAAGAGGAAATCTAGTCAACGTGGCCATATGGGGAAAAGGAACAATTAGAGATCTAGTGATCTCCAAGTGTAACTTCAGTGTCCTTACATGAAGTTCAATTTCAAATAGAGGGCAAGAGGTATGCATGCCTAAGCAGTCCTGGTCAAGGTGTGGTCCTGCTCATCACTCACGCATCATTATCTCAGCGCCAGTCGGTCCTGCAAGTGGTCTGGCATGTTGTCAGCACCGTGTGAAATCTCTTCCTGGGAGACAAGTTCCCTCTCTGGCTGACATCAGGCTTCAGGTTTCTTCTCCCAGCATGAGATTCCTGGGGAAATTCCAATTCCTTGGAGTCCATTGTTTCAAGAGTCTGATAGCCAAAGGGAGGGGCACAGGTGCCTCCTTTTAGAATATCTTACAAACACACACATTTTTGTGTGTGTGCTAGGGATTGAGTCTAGTACCTTATGCAGGTTAAGTGAGTGTTCTATCTCAGAGATATATCCTGTACCCAATACATACTTTTAAGAAATGTTTAGAAACTACGTGTGGTGGCTCACACCTGTAATCCTAGCATTTAGAAGATTGAGACAAGATTGCCATAAATTTGAAGCCCACCTGAGCTACATAGTAAATTTCAGGCCAGCCTGGGACTACAGTGTGAGACCCGGTCTCCAAAAAGCATACCAAACTAAATCAAAATATCTGATACTGATGCTCAGTAATTAGTATTCAATTCAGTTCAAATTCTGGAGAATTTTCAGTGTGGTAACATTTAGAAGAAAGACTATGAAAAAAATCATACTAGTTATATATTGAAATGAAGCAATATCTTATTTTTTAAATAAATGAAGTACTGAATTTCTATAGTCAGTCATGTTACTTTCTGTTTAGCACTGACTTTCTCTCCTTACATTTATGCTTCCTTTTTGTATTATAATATGTCTCTGAATATTTGTTTCAGAAGTAATCTCTCCTCTCTCTCCCTCTTTCCCTCCCTCCTTCCTTCCCTCTTCCTTTATTTCATTTAATGGTCATAGTAGAAGTAAGATAGAAATTGGTTAGGCAGTCTAGGGGAATAGGGTCCCCAAAGTGAAGAGTTGTTTTCTTGGCTAAAGTGGTAAATGTCCTTGAGCTCATAAGGGATATCTGGTTTTTCTTTACGTCATTTTCCCTAAAGGAGCCCTCTTTTCCCTTGAAACCTGACATAAAGATGTAAATATGACTTCAAGATGCTTAGACACCTGGCATAGGAACTAGACTGACCAGTTCATCCCCCATGCAGTAAATTGTTATAAAAACATCTGATCAGTCACCAGGCAAATTGCCTGCTCTGGACCCCTCTTTCTATACATTTTAAGTACAATAATATAATCCTTCTAAATCTCACCCTCTATGGTCTGTGGATTTCATCTCAATTCAAATTCACAAGACGAGAACCGGGGCCCACTCAATGGAAGTTTGGTGTGACGATGAGTACCCGGCACCCTAACTCCTGAATTAATTAATCCTCAACCAAGGGCTGGAGAGATGGCTTAGCAGTTAAGGCAGTTGCCTGTGACACCTGAGGTCCCAGGTTCAATTCCCCAGTACCCATGTAAGCCATATGTACAAGGTGGCACATGTGTCTAGAGTTTGTTTGCAGTGGCTAAAGGCTCGGGTGCCCATTCTCTCTCTATGTGCCTCTTCCTCTCTCTCTTTCCCAAGTAAATAGATAAAAATAAAACTATTTTTAAAATATATTAAAAACTGGGGCTGGAGGGATGGCTTAGGGGTTAAGCACTTGCCTATGAAGCCTAAGAACCTCGGTTCAAGGCTTGATCCCCCACGTAAGCCAGATGCACAAGGTGGCGCATGTACCTGGAGTTCATTTGCAGTGGCTGGAGGCCCTGTGCACCCATTCTCTCTCTCTCTCTCTTTCTCTCTGCCTCTTTTTTCTCTCTGTCACTCTCAAATAAATAAGTAAAAATAAACAAAAAAGTATATTAAAAACAAACCCATCCAAGAGCTGAGAATAGCTCTTTCACTCACAGACACCCCAAATTCCTGTATCAGAAGAAGCTATAAAGCAAATAAAATTCCTCAGCCCATAAATTTATCTCCAATTTCATATGCAACTTTTGCTTTGAGTCTATCATCAGATCAGTTTCCCTGGCTCATTTCTGACACTCTAGGTACTTAAGCAAATGGACTTACCTTCCTCTTCCTCTTCTTCTTCTCCTCCTCCTCCTTTTAATTTAAAGTGGGGTTTCACTGTAACCCAGGCTGACCTGGAATTTACTATGTAGTTTCAGGGTGGCCTTAAACTCAAGGAAATCCTCCTACCTCTGCCTCCTGAGTGCTGGGGTTAAAGGCATGTGCCACCATGCCCAGAAGACTTATTCATTCTTTTTAAATATATATTTATTTATTTGAGAGAGATGGAGGGGGAGATAGAGAGAATGGGCACACTAGGGCCTCCAGCTGTTGCAAATGAACTCCAGATGCATGTGCCACCTTGTGCATCTGGCTTACATGGGTCCTGGGGAATGGAACCTGGGTCCTTTGGTTTTGAAGGGAAGCTTCTTAACTGCTAAGCCATCTCTCCGGCCCAACTTATTCATTATTAATTTAACTGCCTATAATCAATAAAAATACAAATATATCACTATAATTCTATTGTTAACTTTTATAGAAAACTTTATTGCTTTTGTTTGTTTAGATCTTAAACAAGTCACACCTTTGAGCAGAACTAACATATAAAAAGGGTGTTTAGGGCTGAAGAGATGACTTAGTGGTTAAGCACTTGTCTGTGAAGCCTAAGGACCCCAGTTTGAGGCTTGATTCCCCAGTACCCACATAAGCCAGATGCACAAAGTGGCGCATGAATCTGGAGTTCGTTTGCAGTGGCTGGAGGGCCTGGTATGCTCATTCTCTCTCTCTCTGCATCTCTCTCTGTCCATTGTTCTCAAATAAATAAAAATAAATATTTTAAAGGGGTGTTTAATATTCTTCTGCTGAAGATTAGTCCATGAAGCTAAAATTTCCATCTTTTTTTTTTTTTTTTTTTTTTTTTGGTTTTTCGAGGTACGGTCTCACTCTGGCTCAGGCTGACCTGGAATTCACTGTGTAGTCTCAGGGTGGCCTCGAACTCTTGGTGATCCTCCTACCTCTGCCTCCCAAGTGCTGGGATTAAAGGTGTGTGCCACCACGCCTGGCCTCTTTTTTTTTTTTTTTTTTTTTTTTTTTTTTTTTGAGGAAGAGTCTCACTCTGATCCCGGCTGACCTGGAATCAACTATGTAGTCTCAGGGTGTCCTCGAACTCATGGCGATCCTCTTACCTCTGCCTCCCAAGTGCTGGGATTAAAGGCGTGCACCACCATGCCTGGCTAAAATTTCCATCTTTGTGTTAATCTGTTTCCTCATTACTATAATATAATATCAGAGGCAGGCCATCTTATTATGAAGAGAGGTGGGTTTTGGATAATAAGTCTGGAGGTCTAAGGTTTAGGGCCCACATCTATTGGTAGCCTTCTTGCTGGAAGTATCCTGAGTTGGTGCAGGACATCACATGGCAATAGATGGGGAACATATGTGCATGTTGCCTTTGGTCTTTTTCCCTCTACTTATAAAGTCACCAATTTTAATTAAGGGAGCTCCCCCTAATGGTGTATATCATCCCACTCACCTCCCAAAGGTCCTACCTATAAATATCATGGTCAGATTAAGATTCCACTCTATTTATATCCCATATGGTGGCTAATTTTTGTTGTTGTTGTTGTTTTTTGAGGTAGTGTATCACTCTAGCTCAGGCTGACCTGGAATTCACTATGTCATCTCAGGATGGCCTTGAACTCATGGTGATCCTCCTACCTCTGCCTCCCAAGTGCTGAGATTAAAGGCATGTGCCACCATGCCCGGCTCATGGTGGCTAAAATTTTAACAATAGTTTCAGGGTGGACAAACCATAGGAACTTTTTCCCTTAATATCAACCTTGAAGAAATGCTTTTAAGACATTAGAATGGTGGTACTTATTCTTTTATTAAATAATCATACATAACAGAATTATTATTATTATTATTATTTATTTATTATTTTTTTTTTTTGGTTTTGCAAGGTAGGGTCTCACTCTGGTCCAGGCTGACCTGGAATTAACTATGTAGTCTCAGGGTGGCCTTGAACTCTCAGCGATCCTTCTACCTCTGCCTCCCGAGTGCTGAGATTAAAGGCGTGCGCCACCACGCTCGGCTCAGAATTATTATTTTTTTTTAATTTCAAAACCATTCTTATGGTGATAGGTATCAGTGTCTTGCATTTGAACATAGCTCTCCTATTCAAAAGATATACCTGTTATCTTTTTAAATGAAAATAGTAAGAACTGTTTAGTAAAATATTAAATACAGCCAGGTGTGGTGGTTCATGCCTTTAATTCAGCACTAGAGGCTGAGGTAGGAAGATCATCAATGCGTTTGAGGCCAGTCTGGGACTACAGAGTTCCAGGTCAGCCTGGGCTAGAGTGAGACCCTACCTTGAACAAAACAAAACAGCTGGGCGTGATGGCACACACCTTTAATCCCAACACTTGTGAGGCACAGTTAGGAAGATCATGTGAGTTTGAGGCCACCCTGAGACTACATAGTGAATTCCAGGTCAGCCTGAGCTAGAGTGGAGGCCCTACCTTGAACCCCCTCCCACAAAAAAACCCCACAAAAAACATAAATAGTTTTTTTTATGTAGATATTATTTTTGTTTTCAGGAATTGTTTTAAATAATTATTTTACACTTACATTGAATGTATCCATGTGTATTTAAATTGGAAAATTTTTAGATTTATATAAATATAACACATCGAAAAATGTTGTAAATATAATATGAACAGGTCTTGTAAACCAATAGTTTTCTTTCTTTCCTTTTTTTTTTCTGTAGTCTCAGGGTGGCCTTGAACTCATGGTGATCCTCCTAACTCTGCCTTCCAAGTGCTGGGATTAAAGGCGTGTGCCACCACGCCCAGTTTAAATCAAAAGTTTTCCATTTGCAATTTTCCCCACCTCCCAGGATGCTTTCAAAGGTATTTGGTGTTCACTATTGGAAAGCAGTTATGCTAACCTCTAAACTACCAATGCCTCAAGGTGTTCATAATTGGATGTGCTACTGGCATCTAGTGCGTAAAGGCTAGAGATGCTGCTGCCTATCAAACAATAAGCAGAGCCGGGTGTGGTGGCGCACGCCTTTAATATCAGCGCTTGGGAGGCAGAGGTAGGAGGATCCCCGTGAGTTCGAGGCCACCCTGAGAATACAGAGTGAATTCCAGGTCAGCCTGGGTTAGAGTGAGACCCTGCCTCAAAAACCTAAAAAAAAAAACCAAAAAAACCCCCCAAAAAAACAAGCCTCAACAATGAATAATTATTGTCTAGGCCAAAATATTAATAATACTGGGGTTGAGAAACTCTGTGCTAGACCCTATCTCTGTTATCCTATATTATCATGCTAAATAACCATGATAGACTTACCAAAAAAAGAAATTAATATACCTCAATATTATTATTTTACCTAGGACATGTTTATTATATCCCCAGACTTTTTTCACCAATGACTTTTTTCTACTCCAGAATATATTCCTTCTTATTGTCATTACTCTGTCAGTGTCTGTCTTCTTTTGTTTTTCATGACCTTGAAACTGTTGAAGAAATTTAGAAGTGCTTCTTTTATTTATTTTTTTTAATTATTTACTTATTTATTTATTTTGTAAGCAGAGAGAGAGAGAGTATGGGTGCAACAGAACCTCTAACCACTGCAAATGAACTACAGAAGCATGCACCACTTTGTGCATCTGGCTTTACATGGGTACTGGGGAACTGAACCCAGATCATTAGACTTTGTAGGCAAGCGCCTTAACTGCTGAGCCATCTCTCCAGCCCCTAGAAGTGCTTCTTATTCAGGTATGGTAGCAACCCTAACTATAGAGCATATGGAAATGGGTGTGTTTTGGGATTACATCTAAGATTGGCAAGTGCTGTGGTATTTAGAGGGTAGGGATGAGAAATAATCAATGTGTTAGACTCAGGATAGTCTCACAGACCAAGGAATGTCCCAGCCAAAATTCCAGCAAGACATCTCCATAGACAAATTAAGAGCTCAATCCATGCCCAGCAGCCCCAGTAACACATTTACACTGAAATAACATCTCAAATCTAGACATTGCTAGTTAGTAAGTTTCAAAGTAAAAGCTTAATTTTTAGTTTTAGTCTAGAGACTTTTTTTTTAAGTAATGAAAAGCTTTACTGTGTTTGAATAAAAAAGGATTGTGACAATAAACCGTCTACAAAGGTCCATAGTGGCCGTGAATACATACAATTTAGAGAGGTGCAGAGGACCGTGCGCCTGGTGGAGGTTGTACCAGCAGGAAACCCAGCCTGAGATACTGGCCCCTGATTCTTCACAGCCTGGCCCCTGATTCTTCATTTGTTTTTTTTTGGTTTTGCGAGGTAGGGTCTCACTCTGGTCCAGGCTGACCTGGAATTAACTATGTAGTCTCAGGGTGGCCTCGAACTCTCGCGATCCTCCTACCTCTGCCTCCCGAGTGCTGGGATTAAAGGCGTGCACCACCACGCCCGGCTTCATTTGTTTTTTTTAAAAAAAGTAATACTGAAAAAGTGACCATTTTGAGACAGTCTCACGTAGCCCAGGCTGGCTTTTAGTTTATTTTGTAGTTTAAGATAATGTTGAACTCCTGATCCTCCTGCCTCTATGAATAACAATTATTTTTAAAACTTTCCTTATTTTTGTTTGGTTAGTTGGTTCGTTAACTTGATTTTTGAGGGAGAGTTCATGTGGCGTAACCTGGCCTCGAACTTGCTATGTCGATGAGGGTGACCTTGAGCTCCTGATCCCCTTGCCTCAATCTCAAAAGTGGTGGGATAGGCATGTGACACCATGTCCAGCAACTTTACTGGTTTGCTTGTTTGTTTGTTTTTCTGAGGCAGGGTGTCACTCTAGCCCAAGCTGACCTGGAGCTCACTCAGTGCCCTAGGCTGACCACAGTCTCTGGGTGTTGTACCACCACACCTTGTTGGGCTTTACTGTTTTAAGGATATAAAAAGACACTCTTAACAAGTCAGGTGTGGTGATGCAAATAGCTAGATAACAGGCTATTGCCACCAAGGTTAAGCACCTGCTGAGACTGCCACCCTGAGACTACATAGTGAATTCCAGGTCAGACAGCTAGGGTGAGACCCTACCCGGAAAAAGCAAAAAAAAAAAAAAAAAAAAAAAAAAAAAAAAAGGGGGGGGTGGTGGACAGAGAGAGGGAGGCAGAAGAAAGAAAGAAAAATAAGCTGGATGTGGCAGGACACATAATCTATAATCCTAGCACTTGGGAGGTCTGAGTTTCAGGCCATCCCAGGCTATAGAAAACAAACAAAAATTACAATCAAAACAAAACAGCAAGCAGTT
This sequence comes from Orientallactaga sibirica, assembly GCA_036365145.1. Taxonomy (NCBI): domain Eukaryota; kingdom Metazoa; phylum Chordata; class Mammalia; order Rodentia; family Dipodidae; genus Orientallactaga; species Orientallactaga sibirica. The sequence goes on from JAEOAD010000982.1 coordinate 232,149, forward strand.
AACAAAGACCTGTAGGGGCTGAGTATACAGTAAAGTGCAGTGCGCTGTGGGGCTCCAGGGCAGGGCTAACAAGCAGCTCAGGAGCACGTCCCGGCCCCGGGCAGCATGCATCTCAGCCTTAGGCTTAATGGGATCTTGGTCAAGCTACCCAAGGCCTCTGATAGGAACAAATGTCCTGGCTTCTGGCTCTGTGGATTCAATCCACTCAGTCTCTTAATACTGTGGTGGTGGGGAATCTGGCATGACTGACACTGGGGGAGCAGAAATGCAGGTTCTTGGCAGGTAAGCCTCAAGGGGCGAACAGGACTGTTGTCAGAGTTCCCAAGTGTCTTCGGTCAGTTTCCGGAGTAGGAATATCACATTGGGAACCCAGCCAGAAGAGAAGAGATGGTCGCAAAGTACCAGGAACCCCATGTCTAAGTTTCTAGAATGCCCACAGAACCCAAGAACCAAACTGGCTTTTTAGAGAGCTGCAGGGCCTCCCACCTCCCCAGCTTCCCTCTGGGCACTTCTAGGAGCCATCTTCTGAGGACAGAGCACCGGAAGGGATTCTGCTGACTTACAAGTGCCACCAGCCCTCCTGGGGCAATGTCCAGCACCATCTGACCAGGGGAGAGAAGATATCCCTCTTCACTGGCTGAAGGCCCTCTGTTCCAAAGGGTGCTACCCAAACCCCAGCAATGTCAGCCCTCAAGCCAGTCCTGCACCAAGCTCTGGTATTTAGATTCACAAGAACGATCCCTGTGGCACCAGCATTCAGTGGTTGTGACTGTCCTCAGCATACCTAGTTGGAATATTGGAAAGAATGGCTATAAAGTCTTGGGAGCAGGGCAAGCGTAGCACCGGCCCTGCTACCATGGTTTCCTTAGTCCTCTGAGAGGGGGCAGTGCAGCCAGGATTTGCTGTGAATACTGCATAAACCTCCTGTCCTATCTGGGCCTCAGGAAATAAAGAGGATGGGAAATAATACTTCCTCAGTCCCTCCAAGCACAGGGAGGATCTTGAACTGAGAGAAGGCTTCAACAGCAGAGAAAGAGTCCTCCATACACACCCAAAGCAACCTGGGAAACGAGTAAACATAGAACCCCTGAAGAAACACTGGCCCTGGAGTCCTGACCAGCAGGACAAGACCACAGCTCAGAGGCCCAGGGTCAGGGCCTCTCCTGCTGTTTGCACTCAGGCTGGCTCCCCCTGGCCCTCTGCCGCCACCCTCGTCTCAGCTCCATAATCTCCTGGCCATACCAGTCATGCAGGGTAGAGAAACAAGAGGTCTCAGGGGACACAGGGCTTTGCCCCCTGCTTAGGAGGAGGCTGGCAGGGCTCTGTAATTCCCAGTCGGGTAAATCTTGTGCCATTGGCCTGCTGCCCCTTTCTTCAACACAGTGCATAGAGCTGTAGTCCCTGGGAAGAAGGTAGCCATTCTCCTGGCCGCCTGGAGAACAACAGCCGGGAGCCTGAGGCTTGCTGGGACCAGCAATGGCCTTCTGAGACCCACCGTGATGCAAAGCCAGGCTCTGGCGGGCATCCTGCAACTGGCTCTCCAGCTCTCTTACCACTAGGCACATGTAGCCGAAGCTGGCCCGGGACAGTACCTTCCCCAGGCTTCCTGGGCAGCCTGCTCATCTGCCGCCAGCAGGTGCGGGTGCACTCCTGGGGCATCAAAGCGGATGGCAAAGGCAAACTCTTCAGGCACCGGAGCCTCAGCCAGCTCCACCGTGCAGCCCTCCAACACCACCAGGCTCAGCGGGGCCCTGCTCTCTTGACTCTCGAAGGAGAACAGCAAGTTGCCCTTGAGAACAAACCAGCACTTTCGACCAGTACCACTGGGGATGGGTGGGGTGCCTGCCCCCCCCCCCCACGTGCGCAGGAAGCCTGTGTGGTCTGCTGGGGAACTCAGTGCGTAGTGGCCCACACTCTTCTTATTCAGCTTCATGGCTCCCATCAGAACAGCAGAGCTCATAGATGGTGGGCGGGGGCCTCTTGTCCAGCCACACAGCTCCGCTGCATCCTTCCCAGGGAGCCTGCAGCCCCGGAGCGTGCCCCCGGGGGCGCTCGGATGGGCTCCCGGCCAGTCTAGAGACTTTTTATATCTAACAGTGATTATCACCACTGAAAATGTAAGGCTTAATATTTTCAGTAACAATTTAAATCTTTGGAGATGTTTATTATTAAATAGATGAAATATTTTCATTTTATTTGCAGAGATACTGTGTTAAAGTATGATTTTCTGCCCAACGGAAACATTGAATAAGTTAAAAGAACTTGAATTAGCCGGGCGTGGTGGCGCACGCCTTTAATCCCAGCACTCGGGAGGCAGAGGTAGGAGGATCGCCGAGAGTTCGAGGCCACCCTGAGACTACATAGTGAATTCCAGGTCAGCCTGGACCTTGCAAAAACCCAGAAAAAAAAAAAAAGAAAAGAACTTGAATTAATGAGGGGCGATAGTATAATTTGATGGTAGTTGAAACAGAGAAGCGTATTTGGGGCCAGAGATATAGATGGAATTGTCTACATCCCTCCATTGTCTTCTTCTTTGTAGCATTTCTCCCAAGTACATGTAAATAAACATGTTGATCTTCTGCTTCCACACCCTCAGAAAACAAGCTCCATAGGAAAAGGGAGTTTGCTTTGGACTCTTGGATGGCTAATACTATGAAATTCATGTTTGAACAGTATGTGTAGCACTTCAGGTAGAAATTACATCACAGACAATGTATCCAAGATGACCATGAACCTGGTTTCCAGGCTTCCCTATTATGCCAGAAATACTATTTTATATTTACTTAACTGATATAAATGGCATATGCTACACATAATGTTTCATAGAGTATCTTTTTCACTTTTATTAAAAATATGTAGTCCTAGTTCCAAGATTTCCATCAACATTAATTTGTCATTTAGAGGATATTTTTAATTGTCACAACTGGAGGCAGTACCAATGATAGTGAGTAGAGACCAAGTTTGCTATTAAGCATCCTCCAGTGAATAGGCCAGGACCCCTGTGAATTGTCCTAACCCCACAATGGAATTATCTGGCCTGATTATACTGAGTTATTTCTTCTCATTAATCTGTGGAATAGCAAGCCCCAGATAGTATATGTCATATTTACTTTATAAATTCCCCACTTACTAGTAGTTATTAGGTTGGTCTAATTCTCTGCTATGATAAACAGTGCAACAAAGAACATCCTCACGGGTATCTGTATTTGTATGCACATGCAGTTTTTGGTAGCTGTACTCTCTTCTAGAAAATACTTGCAATTCTGCTCCAGAGTGGCTTGACCCACCGTATCCCCACATTATTGCCTGGGATTCCAGTTATATGCATCTTGTCAGCACTTAGTTAAGTTGAATTTTTTTTTTTTTTTTTGGTTTTTCAAGGTAGGGTTTCTCTCTGGCCCAGGCTGACCTGGAATTAACTATGTAGTCTCAGGGTGGCCTTGAACTCACAGTGATCCTCCTACCTCTGCCTCCCGAGTGCTGGGATTAAAAGGCGTGCGCCACCACGCCCGGCTAAGTTGAAATTTTTGCCAACTTGAAAAGATTAGGTCATTTTAAGACAATTTTGTGCTCTCTGATATCATTTTGGTTATTAGTAGGGACAGACAACAGGAATTATACACAACCCCAAAGAGTCTACAGAAATTTGTAGAACTATTTTTCCACTCCTCCAACCCTAAGGTAGAAATATATATATATATATTTTTGGCAAGCATTTCCTTTTGTTCATAGTTACCTCTTTGTTACAAAGGCACACATTTTAGGAGAATGAGCTTGACTGTTTCTTGCCAGTAGAGGTCAGAGTTGCATTGCTGTTCTTTGCCAGAGTAATTTTTTTTTTTTTTTGACTTCTAATATCTTTGATTTGGCAATGCCTGAAGACATTGTTGGTCGTCACTTGGTTGGTGTCTGCTTCTCAGAGGCTAAGGATGCTGCTTCAACTGCATAAAGCACAAGACAGCCCCAACCACAAAGCATGATCTGGTCCCTAGTGTGAACAGAGTCAATTAGACAAAATATAGTGTGGAGTCTTTGAAAGAATATGATAACCCCCCCCAATATATAAAAATAAAATTTAACAGACGACAATCTAGAGCTAGGGCGGGGGCTAAGTGGTTAAGAGTACTTGGTGCTTAAACATGAGGGCCTGAGCCCACTTGAATTCGATTCCCCAGAACCCACATAAAAAGCTGAGTATATGGGCTGAAGAGATTGCTTAGCGGTTAAGGCACTTGCTTGCGAAGCCTAAGGACCCATGTTTGATTCTCCAGGTTCCGCATAGGCCAGACACACAAGGTGATGCAAGGGCAAGGTCATACATGCACACAAGGGGGTGCATGTGTCTGGAGTTTGATTGTAGTGGCTGGAGGCCCTGGGTTGCCAGTTCTTTCCCACACTCTCACATAAAAAAAAGGCCAGTCTATTTGGCTTGCCTAAAAAAAAAAAATAGCTGGGTGTAATCAGGCATGTCTGTAACTCCAGTCCTCCAGAAGTGTAGGTGGGGGTAGCAGACACTGGAGAATCTCTGGGAATAGTTGACCAACATTGGCAGCTCTGGGTTGAGGAGAGATCTTGTTTCAAAGAAATATGTGGATGAGCAATACAGAAGAGCACTCGAAGTTCTGTACACACACGTGAATACACCATACATACTCTACTACATACACAGACACAAATCTCCAGGGTAGTCAAATTGCTTACTACCATTACTCTATAAGAGCAAACGTTTAATTACATGAACTAGGTACATTGGGAGTGTGATCCCATGAAGAAGGCCAGGGTTTAGATTCTAGCAAGATCCCTTTAGTGTGGGCTTCACAGGGTAAGGAGTTGTCTGGGAAGACAGCAGGCCTGCCAACGCAGGAGGTGGGAAGAGACCTGGTAGCCCATTACTTCTTTGGATCTAGAGAGTCAGTAGGATGCAAGGGCTGGGGCTTTGAGTGTGAGGCCAGCAGGCTGGGTGTGCTCAGGGATTTAAGGGAAGAAAGAAATGTCCAAGGCCTTGAGCAGCAATGAGTCAGCTTCCTGGCTTTGAGGAGCAGGACTGGCAGCAGGGTGAGAGGGCTGAAGGAAGTCTAGATGGTGGATCCCAGATCAATCTCCTTCTCTCAGAGGTGGATGCCCTGGGGTGGGATTTTCCATTCAGCAGCTACTGCCTAGGCATGAAGGGCCAGGCCACTCCATTTCTGTTGACAGGTGACTCTGGATTCTGCTTCCTTCTCATGGGGCAAGAATGATCAGACCTTAGGTGGCACTGGTACCATAGAGCCTCTGCATGGCTCCTCTAAGCCTAGGCAACCAGTTCCCTCAGGACTTTCGAGAAGCCTAAGGGGAGGCTGCACTGTGTGGTGAGATGGGAGGACTCTGGAGAAGTCCAGGGGAGGCTGCACCATTGAGATGGGGTTGAAATGGGAGACAAACCCCAAGCCCTGGGTCCTAGTTGCAGAAGGCAGGCCTGGGCCTAAGAGACAACTGGTTTCTGGTTAAGGGTCACAGAAAGATCCTCCACCTACCCAGGCATGTGTCCAGGTGCCTGACCATGTACCTACTCAATGTGTTGCCCATAGTAACCAGATGGAAGGTGAGGTAGGAGCCTTTGAGTGGGGATCTCCTTTCTCAGCTCTACACAGAGGTCTCCAGTGAAGGACCATTGTTGGGCCCAACCTCTGACCATTGATCTGTATGGGCCAGACCTGTGTCTACTGACATGAGATCATCATGGTCTCTGAATGACAAGGCACACATGCAACCTTGTGCCTTCAGACCCCATGGGACAGGCTTCTGTCTGCTAACTGGATGCCATGGCAGGGCAAAGTGGCAGCCATAGGAGTGGCCTGTTCTCTGAATGACAAGGGGCACACTCAACCTTCTGCTTTAGGGAATTGGATGCACCATGCCAACACCTACTGCCCTGAAGCTATCATGGGGTGCATCAGTTGGTGACCTGATATTGCATGGATAACAAGTACTGCTCGTCCCCCGTCTGTCCTTCCCATTGCTGATCCCACACACTTAGCTCTGGGCAGAAGGGCCTATCTGTTACAGACTGAGAAAATAGAAGAGTTTCCAGCTAGTTGTTGACAGGCACTAGCTTTCATCATTATAGACTCCGATGATCTTTTATGGAAAACATCTACTTTACTTTTTCAGTAAAGATGTCTGATGTTTCATTCTTCAGGGGTGGATGTGCATGCCACTTTTTTTTTTTTCAACTTAACTCTTAAGGAAGTGTCTAAAGCCATTCAGGATTTACCATTGGTGTGATTGATTTTATGTGGATGCTCCTATAATTTTAGCTTTCATATATTCTGGTACAAATCATCTTTTCTCTGAATTCTAATGTCACTTTCTCTTTACATTTTTTAAATTTTATTTTATTTATTTGAGAGAGAAATAGAAACAGGCAGAGAAAGAGAGAGAGAAGGAGAGGAGAGAATGGGCACGCCAGGGCCTCCAGCCACTGCAAATGAACTCGACACATGCACCACCTTGTGCATCTGGCTTATGTGGGTCCTGGGGAATGGAGCCGGGGTCCTTTGGCTTCACAGGCAAACGCCTTAACCACTAAGCCATCCCTCCAGCCCTCTCTTTACATTTTTATTGGTAATTCACCTAAGGAGAATAGAGTATGTTGAAAAGCACATTACTACAAACTATAGTGTATAGTGGTGATGATAGCTCTTTGGAGGTCTGTTTAAAGTAATATAAAGGCAACTGTTCTTGAGAACTTTCCTCTCAAAAGTAGGTGCAGAAGGCATCTCATGTCCCAGTGCTGGGGTGGAGAGGAACAGAAATAGAGGTAGGCAGAACAAGCATTGATTGAATCAAGAGCCTGTGATTGATTCTGTTGGAAGGACACCAGCAAACCTGAAAAGAAAATACCAATGACTGAGACTACATAATGAATTCCAGGCCAGCCTGAGCTAGAAAAACAAAACAGAAACAAACAAACCAACAAAAGAGAGAGAGAGAGAGAGAAGAAAAACCAATGAATTTTATCCATAGGGGCCACATGTTCAGGAAGCAGTGAGCCAGGATGTGGGGGAGAATGTCTCACTCCTGCCCCCCCCCTGAGATCCCTTAAGGAATGATCCTTGAGCATACGATTTTGAAATAATGAGATTCTTTTCTTTCTTTTCCTTTTCTGCCTCCCTCCCTCCCCCCCCTCCCTCCCTCCCTCCCTCCCTCCCTCCCTCCCTCCCTCCCTCCCTCCCTTCCTTCCTTCCTTCTTTCTTTGCAAGGAGAGAGAGAGCAAGAGAGAGAGAGGGCACCCCAGGGCCTCCAGCCATGCAGGCACCACTTTGTGTATCTGGCTTTACGTGGCTACTGGGGAATCGAACAAGTACCTTAACCACTGAGCCATCTCTCCAGCCTGAAATAATAGGATTTAGTTTTGTTTTTTGAGGTAGGGTCTCGCTCTAGCCCAGGCTGACCTGTAATTCACTATGTAGTCTCAGGGTGGCCTCAAACTCTGGGAGATCCTCCTACCTCTGCCTCTTGAGTGCTGGGATTAAAGGTGTGTGCCACCACACCCTACTAAAACATCTTTTGCAGTGGTAGAAATGACTTCCCACATATGCTTAAGATGACTTAAAAGATGGTAATCATATCAGAATGAACAGCTTTATGCCATTTGTGATGATATTCTTATAATGTATTTTTTCCCTATCCTCTGCAGAATTTCCCATGTCCTACTTTGCAATGTAACCCAGAGGGTGTCGTTCTGGTTTGTGGTTACAGACCCTTCAAAAAATCACACTCTTCCTGCTGTTGAAGTTCAGTCGGCCATAAGGTAACCATCCCTACATATACTTTCTACTGGTCAATCCACTCAGTGATGACTACATCTATTTTCCTAGGTACTGAAGCACTCTGCTCCACACATGACTTATTGATTAAAGTGTCAAATCTTTCCTTCAGATTATTTCTATTAGAGATGAATGCTTTTCATCCAGGAACAATTTGCCTTCAAGGAAACATTTAGCAATGTTTGGACACATTTTTCTTGTCTCAACTACAGGGAAAAGGACTACACAACCCATCCCCACATAAAGCATTATTTTCCTCTAAATGTCAATTGTGCTGTGGTTTAGAATCTCTTTTAAATACTGACCAAGAATGTTTTATATTGTCTTTGTTTGGCAAAAATCCTATATGACACTACTGTGTGATGCTTCATTACATGCACTCTGGAGCCAGAATGCCTAGGCTTTGCCTTTACTATTTGATTTTTAAAAATTTCTTATTTATTTACATGTGAATGTATGTATGTATCTATGTATGTATTAATGTATGTATTTATGTATGTGAGGGCATGGCAGAGTCTTTTGCCCCTGCAAACGAATGCCAGAGGCTTGTGTCACTTTTTGTGCCTGGTTTGGGAATGGAATCTGGGCTAGTAGGCTTTTTTTTTTTTTTTTTTTTTTTTGAGGTAGGGTCTCATTCTAGCCCAGGCTGACCTGGAATTCACTCTGTATTCTCAGGGTGGCCTTGAACTCACGGGGATCCTCTTCTGGTAGGCTTTTCAAGCAAGCACCTTTAACCACTGAACCATCTCTCCAGCCCCTCCTTTTTCTATTTGAATACAGACAAGTTACTCACCCTCTTTTTGCCTTTCACATCATCTTTTTCATTATTATTATTATCATTCACATCATCTTTAAATGTGAGTAATTTTAGTGCAGTTCTCAGAGTTACTGAAATTAAATGAGTTAATAAACATAAGGCATTTGGAGGGTGTAGCACACAGCTTCAGGTTTGCTGAGATGAACTTCCAGACCGGGCACAGTTATGGAGGAAGGGATATTATTTATTGAACTTACAGATCCAGGGGAAGCTCCGTAATGGCAGGAGAAGTGGCCTGCTCTCACAGGACCAGGCAAGAGAGAGAAAAACCACCAGCTACACAGCACAGCACACTTCAGGAACTCCAACTGGGCACACTTTGCATATCTTTACAATGGAATCTCAAACCCACCATCACACCTTAAGATCTGCCCACATTGCCTCCAGCAAGGTGGTTGCAGATGCAAACTATAAACTAATAAAACACTGAATATATTGGGGGCCATATATTCAAACTACCACAGAGGGTCAAGTCATAATTTCCAGTTTTATTTTTTTTTAATTTTTATTTTTATTTTTTTTTTTTTGAGGTAGGCTCTCACTCTAGCCCAGGCTGACCTGGAATTCACTATGTAGTCTCAGGCTGGCCTTGAACTCACAGTGGTCCTCTTACTTCTGCCTCTTGAGTGCTGGGATTAAAGGCATGGGCCACCACTCCTGGCTATTTCTGGTTTTCTTTTCTTTTTTTTTGTTTTTCAAGATAGGGTCTCACTCTAGCCCAGGCTGACCTGGAATTCACTATGTAGTCTCAGGGTGGCCTTGAACTCACAGCAATACTACCTCTGCCTCCAGAGTGCTGGGATTAAAGGCATGCACCACCACTCGTGGCTCTGCTCACTGTATGATAGGCAGCAGTATCTCTAGCCTGTAAGCTAGGAAACTGAAGCTCGAGGATATTAACTGATTTGCTAAAACTACCATGTGGAAAAAAAAAAAGATGAGCGGGGTGTGGTAGTGCACGCCTTTAATCCCAGTACTCAGGAAGCAGAGGTAGGCGGATCACCGTGAGTTTGAGGCTACCTTGAGACTACATAGTGAATTCCAGGTCATCCTGGGCTAGAATGAGACCCTACCTAAAAAAACTAAAATAAATAAATAAATAAGATTACAAGAATGACAAACATAATGTTTTTAATAAAACATCACCTCAATATAAATAAATAAGGCCTTTGAGCCGGGCGTGGTGGCGCACGCCTTTAATCCCAGCACTTGGGAGGCAGAGGTAGGAGGATCGCTGTGAGTTCGAGGCCACCCTGAGACTACATAGTTAATTCCAGGTCAGTCTGGACCAGAGTGAGATCCTACCTTAAAAAAAAAAAAATAAGGCCTGTCTGAAGAAAAATTTCTGTAATTTTGAAGATCTGAACCTGTTCATGTTGCCATCATATCTATATAGATTTTTAAATTAAATTATATTCATTAGCATATATTAAGAGAGCTGTTGGTATTTATGCAAACCACTGTATAGAGTTTGTCATTCTAATGCCTCTCAAGAAACAATATTGGGGCTGGAGAGATGGCTCAGCGATTAAGGTGCTTGCCTGCAAAGCCTAAGGACCCTGTTTCTGTTCCCCAATAGCCTCATAAAGCCAGATGCAGAAGGTGGCACACATGTCTGGAGTTCATTTACATTGGCAGGAGACCTTGGGGTGCCCATTCTTCTCTCTCTCTCTGTGCCCCTTTTTCTGTCTCTGCCCATTTTCCCTCTCTCTCCCAATAAATAAATATATAAATAAATCCATACAATATTAAAAACCTAGATGATTGTTAATAAAATTCCTTTAAAAAGAAATAATTCAGGGAGGACAGGGGTCAATGTTCATGATTTGTTTGTTTTGTTTATTTTTAATTATTTATTTGAGAGCAACAGAGAGAGAGAGAGAAAGAGAGGGAGAGATAGAAAGAGAGAATGGGTGCACCAGGGCCTCCAGCCACTGCAAACGAATTTCAGACGCATGTGCCCTTTGTGCATCTGGCTTACATGGGTCCTGGGGAATTGAACTTGGATCATTTGGCTTTGTAGGCAAACACCTTAACCACTAAGCCATTTCTCCAGCCCAAAGTTCATGATTTATAATCATAGAGAAACAGCTCTATACTTTGTTTCTAATGTTTTTATTTTCTATTTTATTTCATTTGTGTTTTAATTATCATTGTCTTTTAGAATGAATAGAAACCGGATCAATAATGCGTTCTCTTTGAATGACCATACTCTGGAATTTTTAAAAATTCCTTCCACTTTTGCACCACCCACGGAACCATCTGTGCCTATCTGGATTATTATATTTGGTGTTATATTCTGCATCGTCATAGTTGCAGTTACACTACTGGTTTTATCAGGGATTCGACAACATAGAAGGTAAGATATTTAAGGGAATGATTTAAGGAACATTGCCTGTTTTCTCAGACTTGGAAAAATATGAGAGGATTTCCCTCTGTCTCAAGGTAATGCCTTAACCTTGATAAATTGAATATTTTAAAAATAACTCTTAGGCTGGACGTGGTGGTGCACGCCTTTAATCCCAGCACTCGGGAGGCAGAGGTAGGAGGATCGCCGTGAGTTCAAGGCCACCCTGAGACTACATAGCTAATTTCAGGTCAGCCTGGGCCAGAGTGAGACCCTACCTCGAAAAACAAAAACAAAAACAAAAAAATAAATAACTCTTAGGATTCTGTCATTTTTTGGACATTTTAGAGTCCATTGTCTCTTAATGAAATCCCTATCATTGCTATCTTCCTCTACTCTATACTATACAAATGTGTCATATCCAGACAAATTTGATATCTGTGTTACATCTTTTCAAGTTGGATACACAGAGCTAGTACAGATTTTTTGGGTAGACAGAGATGCTCTTTGGTAGTAATCTATGTCCAGATGCTAATAGTTCTACAGATCTTTCACTGCCTCCCCATCTTGGCTTATCTTTTCTTGGTCTAGGGCCTTCTTGTTCCAGATATCTTGGGGTGTGTCAGTCTTGCCTCCCATTAATGGATGTTCATCCTTCTAGTGCCTATGATGTGAAGAATATAAGTTCCTTGTATCCTACTGAATCTCTGCAACAGAATAAGCTGGACCACTAGTTAAAAGTGCAGTTTTATTGGCCACCTCCCAAACTCACTAAATGAGAACTGCCAACATGGATGCATTTTAATTTTACCCAGGCTGTTCTAATTCTTTAAGTTTGAGAGCTTTCAATTTAACAACATACATGTAGGGACCCATTTTTTTAGTTCATTTACTTGGACTCTGTGGCTCTTGCAAGCCTTGATGTCTAAGGTATTGATACTGTTTCAGAGGGGAATTTCAGACCAGTGAGAGAGTTACTGAAGTTGCAGGAAGGAGAGGAGGCAGGATTTTGCAGCTTGATGAAAGGGGAAAACACTTGTTTCTAAGTACCTCTAATTCAGAGAGGAAGAAGCAAAATTCCTTAATTTTTCATGAAACACTTTAGTGCTTCTAACCTGCCTTCTTGATACTGAGAAAAAGAAATTCTGGTAGGTAGGACTCACAGGTACATGCTCTCCAAAATCACAGGGACATGGTTTTGAACAGGCTCGGTGTCCACCTGATTAAGTCTGTGTTGAATTAAATGCTTCTCCTGATGCTTACCACTCTTCATTTACCCTAGGTCCTAACAAACAGTAAGCATTTGAAACATTAAGCATTGTAATTGTATATTTTAACAAATGATAAGAGAAATGGTATGAAATAAATGTGGAGTATATCTATACGCCTCAAATGAAACTCAAAGATTGGATTAAATTGTTCTTCCTTGATTTTCCTGACCACCTTACATGACATGTAGTGGCAAGAAATTGGTTACAAGGTGTGTTTGTTTTACAATATTAAGACACATTCTCTTGCAATACTGGAATACCTATGTTTAATATTTTAAAGTTTTATTTTCATTTAGAGATGTCATGATGCTGTGGTTTCAGCTTCTTGGCTCTAAATTTCCTCACTTGTACAATATTATGTAGGAGTTAAAAGAATGGATTCCGGAAATAAACTGCTTAAATTCAAAGTATTGATCTTTTAGATTCTGCACTTGTGTATAACCCATTAGCTGTTTGCAAGTGTAAACATTGAGCCAGGGAAACAGAGTTGGAGAGAATATGGCAGTCCTAGACTCAAGCTGGCTAAATTTACATTTACTATCTGTGCACAGATAACTTTTTTTCGAGTGATAGCAAGGTGTACTAGGAATACTTAACTTGATAGGGTAAAAGAGTGAGTACAGGAGAGTGCTTCGAGTCCAGCTGGCATACAGGGAGCGTGCAGTAAGTGGTAGTTGTAAGTACTGTTTCCTTGTGTTGCCATTTGTGGGTCTTTCAGCTAGTTTGTGATGGGATCAGCTATCTCCTTCTAAATAGATTCTGCAGTAATATAATAATTGGCTGCATAGTATTATAATTTGTTGCCTAGGAGATGCGAGGCTGTTGTTACAATGCAGCCTTCACAATTTCATTTCAGATCCAAATTGGGAAGGCAGATGGACAAATCTTTTGTGTAAGCCTGGAAAGCATCAATAATTAGCAAATATAGTCAGGATAATTATGATAACCTCCTGGAGATAAATTATTTGTTGTGGTTTAAGTTCAATACAACCTGTGGTGAATTTTTCATGGGCAAAATATTGCTTCAGAGATGAGGAGAGAGGGTGCAGTTTAAAGTGAGAGAGTTTTGATAAATATGATTAAAATGCATTTGTATTTTTTTTAAAGACAGGGTTCATGTAGCCCAGGATGGCCTTGAACTCATGATCCTCCCAAATGCTGGGATTATAGGCGTGTAACATCATACCTAACCTGAAAACCCTTTCTAATCACAAAAACTTTAGTTTTTTTTTTTATTAGGAAGAAACTTTGTATGGACATATTTTAACTATTTTTTTCTAGTTTCTTTAGTTTTTCTAAATTTTTATTTATTTATTTATTAGAGACAGAAAGAGGGAGAGGAAGAGAGAGAGAGGACGGGCACACAAGGGCCTCTAGCCACTGCAAACAAACTCCAGATGTGTGCGCCCCCTTGTGCATCTGGCCAAACAAACTCCAGATGTGTGCGCCCCCTTGTGCATCTGGCTTACATGGGACCTGGAGAATTGAACCGGGGTCCTTAGGCTTTACAGGCATGCACCTTAACCGCTACACCATCTCTCCAGCCCAAAACTTTAGTTTTTAATATAAGCTTTAGTTTTGAGGAAGACATGTTGAAGAAATATTTAATAATCCATCTATAAATAGATATTAATGAACATAGTTTTGATATTCCAAAATCTTAAAACCTAGACCTAGAAGGACTATCTGTTCATCAAGTCACTATTCTACTTCTTTGGAGAAGAGGCCTAGAGTAATCTAAATGGATACATAGTAAACTTACTATTGAGGAAATGCAAAGTTTTAACACTTCTCTTAGTTTTGTCAATAGCAGTATCATGCCAATTATTTAGAGTAGCTGGATGGGCTAGACTGTAGTCCAAATTAGGTAAGCTCAAATACCAACTGTACCACTTATACATGAACTTCATCAAGTCACCTGGTTTCCATGGATCTCAGTGTTCCCATCAATAAGGAATAAGTAATACTGTGCAGGGTTTTCATGACATAAATGTGAGTGCAGTACAAAAAAAGATGGTGAAATAGCTATTATTATTATTCAAATAAGCTTAACCAATTGCTGTAACTACAAGGTGCTAGAAAAGGACCTTTTAATGCCCACCCAACTACTACCATCATGCTGTGGAAAACTGGAAAACTCTTCAGTTCACTGGCTCATTGCTCAAGTTTATTTTATTTTATTTTTATTTACTTATTTGAGAGAGAGAGAGAAGAGAGAGAGAATGGGGCATGCCAGGGCCCCTAGCCACTGCAAAGGAATTCCGGATTCATGCACCACCTTGTTCATGTGGGTCCTGGGGAATCAAACCTGGGTCCTTTGGCTTTGCAGGCAAGTGCCTTAACTTCTGAGCCATCTCTCCAGCCCTCATTGCTCAGGATTTTATTAGTTAATAAACATCTATTTTATTTTCTTATGGTATAGTTGACAGACAAAATCATGCATATTTGTGGAATACAAGATAATGTTTTAATATATATACATTCTGACATGGTTAAATCAAGGTAATGAACATATACATCTCAAATCCTGTTTTTTGTGGTTAAAAAAATTAGGTGTACTGTCTTAGAAATTTTCAAGTAAACATCACTATTAGCTATAGTCACCATGTGGTACAGTAGACCTCCCAAACTTACTCATATTACCTAACTGAAACTTTGTTCCCTTTGACCAATATCTTCTCATCCTTACCCTCCCAGCTTCTGCCAACCACCTCTCCACTATTCTTCTGAGAATTGGACTTTTTTCAAAGATTCCATATATAAATGAGATCATGTAGTATTTGTCTTTCTGTGCCTGGCTCATTTCTTCTAGAGTAATATTTTCTAGGTTGATATATGTTGCAAATGACATGTTTTTTTTAAAGAATTGTTGAGTAATTATTCTCCTATTTTCAAGTATTCATTTTATTTATTTATTTATTTATTTATTTATTTATTTATTTATTTATTTTAGAGAGAGAAAGAGGCAAATAGAGAGAAAGAGAGAATGGGCATGCCAGGGCCTCTAGCCACTGCAAACAAACTCCAGGCGCATGTGCCCCCTTGTGCATCTGGCTTATGTGGGTCCTGGGGAATTGAACCGGGGTTCTTAGGCTTCACAGGCAAACACCTTAACTGCTGAGCCATTTCCCTAGCCCTGATATGGTTTTAATATATCACATTTTCTGCTTCTACGCATACACTCACAGTTAGTTTGATTACATACTTTGTGACCAATGCTGCAGTGAACCAGGAGTGTTGACCAGCTTACTTGTCTTAATTCCCGATATATGCCCAGAAGTGGGGCTCTGGATCATAGTATTCTTTTTAATCTTTTGAGGAACTTTCATGCTATTTTCCATAATGACTATACTAATTCACAACCCAGTCAACAATGTAGGAATACTTGCTTTTCTCTATATTCTGGCCAAAACTTGCTATCTTTCCTCTTTCAGGTAATAGTCATTCTAATACAGGTAAAGTGGTACCTCATTGTGATTTTATTTGTAGTCTATAATATATCTGAACATTTTGTCATATGCCCAGAAAACTTTGTATATCTTCTTTAGAAAATTGCCTATTCAAATTGTTCATTTTTAATTGGGTGTTTGGTTTTCTTGCTATTTAGTGTTGAGTTCATTTTGGACATTGTTGGATATTAATCCCTAGCTGATGTATGCTTTGTAGATATTTTCTCCCATTCCATATTATTTCTTCACTCTCTTTATTCTCTAAAATATTCTCTGATTTGTAGCATTTTCCAGTTTCCTATCAAGCCTGAAAATTTTCAAATATTTGGCAGACAGTCCTTGGAAGCCTGTACAAGTCAGCACTAGCACACCATTACATCTGGCAACTCTTTTGAAACAATGTGAGGAGGTTGTTTCTCTATTACTATGTAGTTGAGAATAGCAGTTTGTGGAAAGAAGGGGTTTGTCTTGAGAAAAAAATTGAAAAAGTGATTTTTCCCCCTCTACTCTTGAGCATCAAGTAGAGAGCCTGACAGCTGGGCAGTCCCCCAGGATTAACTGCATAAACATCACAATGATGCCTGTGCTGCAGTCTCTGTTTGGCCCCATCCCAGAAGTAGACATCTTGGGATGATTGTTAAGATAGTGATGGTGGTAAAGTTGATGATGTGATGTGTTGTTTTAGTACACAGAGCCTTTGTCCAAGACTCTTGGCTTTAGGTTCCAATATCAGGCTGTCATTGATTAATTGAGTGACTTTGAGAAGATTATATTCAGAAAATGACAACAATATACTCTCAGATAGTTATAATTGTACGAATTTAAAAAAATCAGAGAATATACAGAGGTGCTTTATACACTGGAAAGTACTATATTAATGTAATTTATCACCATAACCATGAAATCAAGAACAAAGTGATCATTTATATAACCTGGGAATTTGTGGTACATAGGAGAGTCACAGATAGTACTTTCAGATTTGCATATAGTGGGGTGGACTTATGAATCTAGTACTTAAAGTCTATTAAATTTTTACACTTTAATTAGATATAAGATTGCAACTAGGTCTTAGGAAAGGACTTTACCAGTTATCTGAATCCAACTCCCCAGAAATCAAAACCCAGGGAGGTAAAAATACTTTATTTCTATATTATTCACCCATTCTGCAATAGGAGCTATAGTATAGATCCTATCAGACAAACAGATAACATGGATGCCCTTGCATACAAGGAGAGTATAATCTTGTTCTTGCTAACAGCCAGGTCAAAGACTTTAGACATAGAACCCTGGCTAATGTTCATATCTGAGCAGAGCTAATTAGTAAATTTAATTAGGTTGTTTCTAGTTTCTTTTTTCCTGTAGGGTGAATAGTAAATAGAAATGTGTTTTGGTTTCCACAAATCTTGCTTTTCATATAGAGATGTGGTTTAATCAACTGTCTCACATATTGAAACTTCATATTCTTATAAAGTCTTAAATGAATAAATTGTATTGAAATGTAAGTGTAAATAAAGCGAGAAATTTGAATGCTGATTGTTTTTCTTCCCTGTGTTTAAATAAACATACCCAATAGGAAGCCGGGTGTGGTGGTGCATGCCTTTAATCCCAGCACTCAGGAGGCAGAGGTAGGAGGATCGCCGTGAGTTCAAGGCCACCCTGAGACTACATAGTGAATTCCAGGTCAGCCTGGGCCCGAGTGAGACCCTACCTCGAAAAAAAAAAAAAAAAAAAAAAAAAAAAACCATACCCAATAGGAAACCAGTGTGTGTTTTGAGTGGAGCCAAAGGAGACTAAAAGAGTTCTAGGCCAGTTCCTTTCACTAATTGTATTCTACCACAAAAGATAAGTTGCTATACATTTGAAACTGGTCACCTGAAAAACAGGAATAATATATATATATATATATATAATATTGTAGATAATGCATAACAAGTACCTAGTCTGCTTCCTGTCATTTAAGAGATACTCATCACCAATATTATTCTCCTTTTAAAATTCAATTTTATTTGCATGTGCTTCCTCACACATATGCTCATGCACGCACACGTGTGTATGAGGTCACACATGTGCCAGGGCTTCTTACTTCTGCAAACAAACTCCAGATGCATGTTCCACTTTTGCATCTGCCTTTACATGGATATTGGGGAATTGAACCCAGGCTTTCAAGCTTTGCAAGCAAGTAACCTCAACCACTGAACTGTCTTCCCAGCCCAAGAGATACTTATTACCAATATTATCCTTATTATACGGCAGATATAAATAAACTTGTCTACTGTCACATGGTTAGAAAGTTGCCAAGATTTAAAAGTAGATAGAACTGTTCTCACAGCCTTCCCATTCCATAGAGCTGTGATACCCACTTTTTTTTTAAACTGGTTTTTTTTTTTAAATATATATATACATATATATATATATTTTGGTTTTGCGAGGTAGGGTCTCACTCTAGTCCAGGCTGACCTGGAATTAACTATGTAGTCTCAGGGTGGCCTCGAACTCTCGACGATCCTCCTACCTCTGCCTCCCAAGTGCTGGGATTAAAGGCGTGCTCCACCACACCCGGCTTTTTTTAATATTTTATTTTTATTTATTTATTTGAGAGAGATACAGAAACAGGCAGAGAGAGAGAGAGAGAGAGAGAGAGAGAGAGAATGGGCACGCCAGGGCCTCCAGCCACTGCAAACGAACTCCAGATGCATGTGCCTCCTTGTGTATCTGGCTTACGTGGGTCCTGGGGAATTGAGCCTTGAACCGGGGTCCTTGGGCTTCACAGGCAAGCGCTTAACCGCTAAGCCATCTCTCCAGCCCCATGATACCCACTTTTAAAAAATTTTTTAACATTTTTAAAATTTTTAAATTTTTATTGACAACTTCTATACTTACAAACAATAAACCATGATATTTCCCTCCCCCCACTTTCCCATTCACAACTCTGCTTTCCATCATATCACCTCCCTCTCTCCATTAGTCTCTCTTTTAATTTGATGACATCATCTTTTTCTCCTATTATGAGACTCTTGTGAAGGTATTGCTAGGCACTGTGAGGTCATGGATATCGAGGCCAATTTCTATCTGGACAATTGCATTGTAAGGAGTCCTACCCTTCCTTTGGCTTTTACATTCTTTCAGCACCTCTTCCACAATGGACCCTGAGCTTTGGAGGGTGTGACAGAGATGTTTCAGTGCTGGACACTCCTCCATCCCTTCTTCTCAACACTATGTTGCCTTTTGGGTCAACCCAGTATCATCGCCATCTGAAAGAGAAGCTTCTCTAACAAGAAGTGAGAGTAGCATTAATATATGAATATGAACATTAAACTTAGTGCTTTCAGGGCAGTTTGGTGAGAATAATATATACATTTAGCTAGACATGAGTAGGCTTTACTCCCCTAAGGCTTATGACCTCCCCTGCCATAGGCTTTTGATTAGGTTTTCAGTACCAGGCATGTATTCCCTCCCATAGAGTGGGCCTTCAGTCCAATTAGAGAGCAGTTGGTTTCCCCCAGAGCAGACATGCTACTATTGCACTTGTTTGGTCATTTAGCCTGTCTGGCCAAACTTGAGGCTTCCAGTGTCCATTGTTTTCACCGCTCATGACTTCTGTCTCCCATAGGGCTGCATTCAGTGCAGCTTTTTCCAGATTTCAGTTGGCTGGTCTACAGGGAGAAGGTTTTCTGCTCAGCACCAGCTTGTTTTCTCAGTGACCTTGATGCTCAGGCATGTGAAGTCTTCAGCAATAGGGTCTTACCATCTGTTTCTCAAGGGAAACCAAGGGCCTTGGCAATAGCCTTTAATGTTTTGGAGGCAACAGGGACCTCCCTGGCCAACAACTCACTGAAAGGTATCCCATCCCAGGTACTGAAAATTTTCTAGTAACAGTCTATGGCTTCTGGATGTGCCATTATTCAAAAAAGTAGGTTTTCATATGTCTTATTCAAAATATCTTGAATTTTGATTGACCTCCCCCCACCCTTCTTTTACAAAATCTCTTCCCCTGGTCTCACATAGGCCTTTCCACTCCTTGTAATCTATTCTACAACTTACATATATACAATACCATCCCCTAAAGTCCTTCCCTCTCCTCCTCCCTTATAGCCTTTTTCTAGCTTACTGGCCTCTGCTGCCGATTTTTGGTTCCAGCTCACACACAAGTCTATACATTCGTAGCTAGGACCCACATATGAGAGAGAACATGCAATGTTTGGCTTTGTGGGCCTGGGTTACCTCACTTAGTATAATCCTTTCCAGATCCACCCATTTCCCTACAAAGTTCTTAATTTCATTTTTCTTTATTGCTGAATAGAACTCCATTGTATAAATGTACCACATCTTTATAATCCATTCATCTGTGGAAGGACATCTAGGCTGGTTCCATTTGCTAGCAATTGTGAATAGAGCAGCAATAAACATGGTTGTGCAAGTTTCTCTAAGGTAATGAGAAGAGTCATTAGGATATATGCCTAGGAGTGCTATAACTGGATCATATGGTAAATCTATTTTTAGCTGTCTCAAGAACCTCCACACTGATTTCCACAATGATTATACCAGATTACATTCCCACCAACAGTGTAGAAGGGTTCCCCTTTTTCCGCATCCTTGCCAACATTTATTGTCACTTGTTTTCTTGGTGGTAGCCATTCTGACAAGAGTGAGATGGAATCTCAAAGTAGTTTTAATTTACATTTCCCTGATGGCTAAGGATGTAGACACTTTTTTGGATGTTTATATGCCATCTCTATTTCTTCTGGTGAGAACTCTCTATTTAGTTCCATAGCCTATTTTTTAATTGGGTTGTTTGACTTCTTATTGTTCTGTTTTTTGATTTCTTTGTATATTCTGGATATTAATCCTCTGTCAGATGTGTAGCTGGCAAAGATTTTCTCCCATTCTGTAGGTTGTCTCTTTGCTCTATCCACAGTGTCCTTTGCTGTACAAAAGCGTTGTAATTTCATGAGATCCCAGTGGTTGATTAGTGGTTTTATTTCCTGAGCAATTGGGGTTATATTCAGAAAGTCATTGCCTATGCCAATATGTTGAAGGGTTTCCCCTACCTTTTCCTCTAGCAGTTTCAGAGTTTCAGGTCTGATATTAAGGTCCCTGATCTACTTGGACTTGATTCTTGTGCATGGAGAAAGACAAGTGTTGAGCCCCACGTTGGGCACCTGTTGCCGGTGCTTTTCCTCCACCACCGGCAGGTAGAGCGGAAGAGAGAGCCGGGCCAGCCGCTTCTCTCGAGGCTGAGCGTGAAGGCGGGTGTCGGCGACTCAAAAAACCTCCCCAAGCCACCGGGGAAAAGAAAACCACATTGAGCCGGGAGAACATCTAAGGCGGAAATCTCTCCGTTTATTGTCATGGGGAGGTATTTATATATTTTGAGGAAGAGGGTGGGAAGAGAGGATGAGAGAAAGGTATAAGGGCCAATAGTATTTCATCACGTCAGCAGTAGCTGGGCAGAGGCAGTTTCAGCTTAGGTGCTGAGTCACTCCAAGGACAGGTCGCGAAACTCTATTCAGGCTCTGGAAGTTCGACTAGGCCTCACTGGGAGCCAAGTACAGGTAAACTCTGGCTGGGCTCAGAACCACTAGGCCTCACACTGGGCAGGGCCCAACAGACAAGGATCTATTTTCATCCAAGTACATATAGATATCCAGTTTTCCCAGCACTACTTGTTGAAAAGGCTGTCTTTTCTCCAGTGAATATTTTTGGCATATTTGTCAAAAATCAGATGGCTGTAGCTTCCTGGATTAACATCTGGGTCCTCTATTCTGTTCCATTGATCTACATGTCTGTCTTTGTGCCAGTACCATGCTGTTTTTGTTACTATGGCTTTGTAATGTAGCTTAAAATTGGGTATGGTGATACCACTAGCCTGATTTTATTTATTTATTTATTTATTTATTTATTTATTTATTTATTTATTTATTGGTTTTTTGAGGTAGGGTCTCACTCTGGCCCAGGCTGACCTGGGATTAACTATGTAGTCTCAGGATGGCCTTGAACTCTCAGCGATCCTCCTACCTCTGCCTCCCGAGTGCTGGGATTAAAGGCGTGTGCCACCACACCTGGCTTATTTTTTATTTTAATTTGAGAGCGAGAGAGAGAGAGACAGACAGACAGACAGACACACACACACACACACGAAGAGGCAGAGAGAGAATAGGCATGCCAGGGCTTCTCAGCCACTGTGAACGAACTCCAGATGCATGCACCCCCTTGTGCGCATGTGTGACATTGCACACTTGTGTCATTTTTGCATCTGGCTAAACATGGGATCTGGAGATTTGAACAAGCATTCTTAAGCTTCGCAGGCAGACACCTTAACTGCTAAGCCATCTCTCCAGCCCCCGCTAGCCTAATTTTTGTTGCTCAAAATTGTTTTGGCTATTCAAGGTTTTTTTTTTTTTTTTTTTTTTTTTTTTTTTTTTGGTTTTGCAAGGTAGGGTTTCACTCTGGTCCAGGCTGACCTGGAATTAACAATGTAGTCTCAGGGTGGCCTTGAACTCTCTGCGATCCTCCTACCTCTGCCTCCCGAGTGCTGGGATTAAAGGCGTGCGCCACCACGCCCGGCTATTCAAGGTTTTTTGTGCTTCCAAATGAATTTTAGGATTGTTTTTTCTATTTATGTGAAGAATGCCATTGGAATTTTAATGGGGACTGCATTAAATGCATAGATTGCTTTTGGTAAGATTGACATTTTCACAATATTGATTCTTCCAATCCAAGAACATGAGATGTCTTTCCATTTCCTTTTGTCTTCTGGGCAATTTCTCACTTGAGTGTTTTAAAGTTCTCATTGTAGAGATCCTTCACTTTCTTGGTTATTTTTCTGAGGCAATTGTGAATGGGAGAGATTCCCTGACAGTGGACACCGTTGTCTTATTCCTGAATTTAGTGGAAAAGCTTCAAGTTTTTCCCTATTTAGTATTATGTTGGCTGTAGGTTTGTCATAAATAGCTTTTGGTATCTGTTGTAATGGTGCCTTTTTCATCTATGATTTTATTAATTTTTGTCTCTTTTCTCTTTCTGCTGGTCAGATTTGCTAAGGGTTTATCAATCTTGTTTATCCTTTCAAAGAACCAACTCTTCATCTCATTGAATCTTTGGATTGTTTTTTTTTTTTTTGGTTTCTATTTCATTAATTTCTGTCTGAATCTTTATTATTTCTTCCCATCTACTGATTTTTGGTTTGCCTTGTTCTTCTTTTTCCAAGGCCTTACATGAAGCATTAAATTGTTTACTTGTGAACACTCTAATTTCTTAATATAGGCACTTAGAGCTATAAATTTCCCTCTTAGGACTGCCTTCACTGTGTCCCAAAGGTTTTGGTATGTTGTATTCTCAACATCATTTGATTCTATGAATTTATTGATTTCATTTTTAATTTCTTCAATAACCCATTCATCATTAAATAGTGTACTGTTTAGTCTCCCTGAATTTCTGTATGCTCTGTAGTTTTTCTTGTTGCTGATTTGTAGTTTAATCCCATTGTGGTCAGATAGAGTACAAGGGATTATTTCAATTTTTCTGTATTTGTTAAGATTTGCTTTGTGTCCTATCATATGGTCTATTTTAGAGAATGTTCCATGTGCTGCTGAGAAAAATGTATATTCTGCAGCATTTGGATGGAATGTTCTGTAGGTATGTTTGGCCCATTTATTCCATGACATCATTTAATCCAGATGTCCCTCTGTTCATTTTTTGCCAGTATGACCTGTCTATTGATGAGAGTGGAGTATTGAGGTCACCCACTACAATTGTGTTTGGTGTTATCTGTGATCTTAAGTCTAACAGTGTTTGTTTGATGAAATTGGGAGTCCTCATGTTAGGTGCATATATGTTTAGGATTGTAATGTCCTCCTGTTGGAATGTTCCTTTAATCAGTATAAAGTGATCATTTTTATCTTTCCTCACTAATGTTGGATTGAAGTTGATCCTGTCAGATATTAAGATAGCAACCCTTGCTTCTTTCCTAGGTCCATTTGTTTGAAATACCTTTTTCCAACCTTTTACCCTAAGAAGGTTTCTATCGTTTATTGAGAGGTGAGTTTCCCGGAGGCAACAGATGGTAGGATCCTGCTTTTTAATCCAGTCTGCAAATCTATGTCTTTTGGTTGGGGCATTGAGGCCATTGATATTAAGAGTTATTATTGAAAGATATGTATTTGATCTCTCCATTTTTCTTGTTTTGTAGTTCTTCCTGGTTTTCGTTTTACTCACTTGTTCTAACTGTTGAGTATGATTTCTTTTTTCCTATTTCCTGCTGTGTGTGTTTTGCTTTTTCTTCAGCATGAATGATTCCTGCAAGTATTTTCTGTAGAGCTGGTTTAGTTGCCATAAATTCCTTTAGCCTGTCTTTGTTGTGGAATGTCCTTATTTCTCCATCAATTTGGATAGAAAGCTTTGCAGGATAAAGTAATCTTGGTTGACAGTTTTTATCTTTCAGAAGTTGGAATACATCACTCCAGGCCCTTCTGGCTTTTAAAGTTTGTGTTGAGTAATCTGCTGTGATCCTGATCGAATTCCCTTTGAAGGTCACTTGCTTTTTCTCTCTAACTGCTTTCAATATATTTTCTTTGGTTTGCGTGTTTAGTAGTTTAATTATAACATGGCGAGAAGAGGATCTTTCTAAGTTTTGTCTGTTTGGTGTTCTAAATGTTTCTTGTATCTGCATTGGCATTTCTTTCCTAATTTGGGAAAAAATTTCTTCTATGATTTTGTTGAAAATGCCTACTAAGCCTCTGGATTGAAATTCTTCTCCTTCTACTATACCCTGAATTATTATGTTTGATCTTTTCATAGTGTCCTGGATATCTTGAAATTCCCATTCATACCTTCCTATTAGTGTTTCTTTCTTTTTGTTAGACTGTATTAGATCTGCTACCTAGTCGTCTACTTTAGATATTCTGTTCTCTCTTTCATCCATTCTACTAGTGAGACTTTCCACAGAGTTTTTTATTTGACTGACTATGTTCTTCTTCAGAGCTAGAATTTCAGCCTGGTTTTTCTTCAGTATTTCTATTTCCTTACTCATGTCTTGTAATGATCTCCTTATTTCATTAAGCTGGTTTCCTGTGTTCTCCTTCAGGAGTTTGTTTTCTTCTTTGTTTCCTTTGATTTCTTCTTTGATTTCTTTGAGTATAGATAAAATTATTCATTTGAAATCTTTGTCAGACATTTCATCTAGAACAGTCTCATTGGTGATCATTTCTGATGGATTCATAATTTTTGGTGCAATTATATTGTCTTGATTTTTTGTGTTTCTTGTATTATAATGTAGCGACTTTTGTATCCTGAATTGATTTGATGCTTGGGTTTTCTGCTTCTCTGCAGTATTCTTAGATGTGGCGATCCACCTTTATATACTTTCAAGATATGAGTTTAAGGTGCCAAGTGTAGCTCTTGTACCCAGATCCAACCTCAGAAGTAATCCTAGGTGTTGAGTTTGCTTGCTAAGCAAGTATTCTAGTGGACTGGGTGGAACAATTTACTGTCAAATTCTAAACTTCAACTGAGCAATATACACATTCAATAAAAATCAGCACAGAGTATGCCAGTGTGGGGTTTAAAACAAACAGATAGTCTTATAAAGCCAAAATCCCTAAGGGTGTGTGTTGCTCTACACCTTTAATCCTGTCAGCTGGGAGGTAGAGAATTCTGTTCTGAATTGGTTTCCAGGTCAGCCTGGATCTGAATCAGACCCTGCCCCCAATAATGACAGAAGCAAAAGACAAAGGCTCTATAAATCTGAAAGAATCAAAGGCAACAATATTCAACCCCCAAACAAAGCTTATTTGAAAATGGTAAAGCCAACCAAGAATATGGAACCCTGACATGGAAAGAGAGATTAGTACTTCCAATGCAGGCCTATGTGCCTATTCTTCTTTCTTTCTTTCTTTCTTTCTTTCTTTCTTTCTTTCTTTCTTTCTTTCTTTCTTTCTTTCTTTCTTTCTTTCTTTCTTTCTTTCTTTCTTGTCAGTCAGGTGGCTCCATGTTGTGCTGTGGAGCTGGAGTTCTGATCAGCTCTGCTGGATGCGTTGTCATGGGGGGGGACTGAATGCTGGCGGTTCATGGATCTGATGATTGGGGCATGGGAGAGTGCAGGAAGCCTGGAGTTGCTCACCCAGTCCCGCTTGTATCCCTTTCAGTAGCTCCTTAGTTGATCTCAGCTGTCTTTCCTTCAGATTTCTTGACTTTGCAAGGAGGCTGATGGGGTTGGAAAATCTCCTTGTTTGTTCTCTGCTGCTGCTGCTTGGCCATGCCTGGCAGGCAGTGCCTGGTGGGTATGCAGATCAGATCATGAGGATCGGTGGGCCACAAGCACCTGAGTGGGATTCTGGCCATTTTACTCCTTTCTGGTGGATCTTGGTCACTCCTGCTTCTCCGCTATGTCTTAAGAATAACTTATACTCCTTCACTTTTCAGAAGAGGAGTATATTTTGCTATGGCTTTGCTTAAATCCCTCCCTAGGCTGGTTTGGCTTGGCTCATATGCTGCCATCTTACCTGGAAGTCTATGATACGTGCTGAATAATTCCAGTAACATGGATATTTCCCCATGTTCTGTTTAAAAAACTATTTTCTTAAGCCGGGCGTGGTGGCGCACGCCTTTAATCCCAGCACTCGGGAGGCAGAGGTAGGAGGATCGCTGAGAGTTCGAGGCCACCCTGAGACTACATAGTGAATTCCAGGTCAGCCTGAGCCAGAGTGAGACCCTACCTCGAAAAACCAAAAAAAAAAAAAAAAAAAAAAAACTATTTTCTTTGAAAAGAGCCTGAAATATTCTTTCTGCTTTTAGGCATGACTTCTTTATCTCAAAACAGAGAAAATCCTGTACATGCTGCAGCCTCGAGGGCCACCTAAGATTTGTTAGGACCTCTCTTGCTCTTCTTCTCTCTGAATTTGTGGGAAATATCCACTTTTAAGACTTCCAGGAGGTAGTTTAGTCAGTTTTTTCTCATCTCTTCCCCAAACCATGTGACATTGCAGGGATGGTAGACGTCATTAGTACACAATTTTATTTTTCAGGAAAAAAACAACTCATGTTTTTAGCAGGACATCAAATCCGAATGATCCCGAAACATAGTTAAGTTTTATTATCCTTAGTAAGGAGCAATGCACAGGCAGTGAACCAGTTTATTACAGCATGTACTATGCCATGTGACCAAGTGCTATATTACTGTTAGATAACCTTTGAGCTGCTTATCATATCTACCAGTTAGCAAGTTACTGACATTGCAGTTTGCGAAGCCCTCCAGTGCCAAGACTTTGAAGAACTTGATCTAAGGTCGAAAAAAACCCCAAAAACAAAAAACAAAAAATGTGTACCATAGCCGGGCATGGTGGCGCACGCCTTTAATCCCAGCACTCGGGAAGCAGAGGTAGGAGGATCGCCGAGAGTTCAAGGCCACCCTGAGACTACATAGTGAATTCCAGGTTAGCCTGGACTAGAGTGAAACCCTACCTTGAAAAACAAAAAAAAAAAAAAAAAAAAAAAAAGTGTACCAAATTTGCCACTGACACAGCTCAATTTGATACATTTCCACTGTGATTTTCTCCAGAAGATTTGGTTCTCAAGTTATCCTTTGAAAGAAGAAAAACTTGCCTTCATATGTTCATATCTTCCTTTTCATTTTTCAAGGTTCATTATGATGCTTAATACATTACTTTTCGTTTATAGCCAGAGAGGGGCATGTAAGATCGTAGCATTGATCTACACATGTCCAGTTGTGTACCATGATTCCTCTTACTCCACAAAACACTTTTTTTACTGAAAAAAAAAGAGAAATAGACACTGTTAATTCATTATTTCTCAAGCTACTTCCAAGACTTTTGTAATATGAATTTTATACTTACATAAAATTCAGGGTAAAACTTGACTATTTGAAATCTAGTGATTTGGCCATTTGAAATGAAGTGTTATAGAAATTTGTTATTCACTCCAAGTCAAATGTGGAATGATCTGGGGGGAAATTTTTATGAGACAGTTTTCTTTTGGTGCATGCATGTATGTTGTGGTGTTTGTGTGTGTGGCATAGTGTGTGGTGAGATGTTTGTGTGTTGCATGTGTATGTGCGTGTGCATGTGTGTGTGTGTGTGTGTAGATGCATGTACCCCATGTGTGCTCATGGAGGCCAAAGGAGAACATAGGGTGTCCTCCTCCATGGCTCTTCCACATTATTTCCTTGACATGGAGTCTCTCACTGAACCTGGAACTACTGTTTCCAGTCAGACTGTCTAATCAGTGAGTTCCAGTTATTTTCCAGTCTCTTCCTCCTGTAGGACTTGGCTTTTTATGTTAGTCTGGGGATGGCACTCAGGCCCTTTCAGACCTTCATTTTGTAGAGCAAGCACTATTATCCACTGCACCGTCTCCCCATCCCCAAACTAGATAGTTTTTACTGATTTTCTAAAAATATGCATTTCCATTTCCTAATAGAGTTTCATCCCTATGAAAAACCACTCTTTTCTTTTATAAAGCATTAAAAATGAGGATAGGGAGGATACATGAATCTGGAAGTTGCCTTTTTTAAAAAAAATAAAACTCTATTTTT
Source organism: Orientallactaga sibirica (assembly GCA_036365145.1). Lineage (NCBI taxonomy): Eukaryota > Metazoa > Chordata > Mammalia > Rodentia > Dipodidae > Orientallactaga > Orientallactaga sibirica. The sequence goes on from JAEOAD010000982.1 coordinate 260,388, forward strand.
CTTTATTAAGTAGAGACTGTGTGGACATGTCATGTGTTAGTACCGTCATTTCCCTCCTCCCTTCTTTCATTCCACTGAAGGCCCTCCTCAGTGGGATTGCTGGTATTCACCATGGTGGTATGGGTTATGAGTTGTGAGAGCAGCAGTCAATCAGTATTGGGGGAGGGAGAAATGCCTCTGGATATTCCTTCCCACCCTGTGGCTCTTATAATCATTCTTCCCTGTCTTTTGCAAAATTTCCTGAATCCTTTTCCTTTAGGTGAAGGACTGTTCCTTCCACACTCATGACATATTTGCTATTGCTGTATACTATGAAAGGAAGTGATGTGATAGATGGTTGTAGAATGTAAATTGCTTTTACTTTCTGGAGGACACAGAAAGTGATAGTATTCCTATCTATAGAAGGAAAGGCTGAAGTGTTCTAATCTTTCAGTGGGTGAATTAACCTGGAAGGAGGATCCTCTCATCACATTAAAGTGTAATGTACCGATCACTGTTGATGTTTGGAATGCCCGGTGAAGTGTCTTTACCCTAAGAATGAGAAAAAAAAAAACAGCAACCTATGTGAGAATATAATCCCCCATTTCCAATTCAGCATTAAGCCAAAAGGTTTTTTAATTAATATTTAAAATCCAATGACTCCAATTTAATGATTGCCTATAGTGTCACATATAACATTTGATTATAGCATATATGATAACAAAATACTTTAAAATGATGACATTCAGATCTACAGTATTGGAATGCTGCTTTAATTTACATTGTAGGTGTCTTGGATCAACATAATTTTTTATGAACTTAAATTATTTAAAATTATTTAATAAACTTTCAACAAAACCTAAGAAAATCAATTCTAATTTCTAATTCATAAAGTAGGAATATAAATATTTTCCTTTATTCATTAAAAATATAAATGATGCAAATGGCTTGGAAGTTTACATGCTCTAGGCGGGGGGGGGGAGTTGTGTGTTTAAATGAATATATTATGCCCACCAAATTGCTGTCTAAATAAAAAGAATGAAAAAGGGGAAAAAAGAACAAAAAGAGATGCAAGAAGTTTCATAAGTGTATATGCCCTACCTTTATCCTTCTTCTTCCCTTCCTCTTTTCTTCCTTCTTTTAACTTATGGTGGGTCTCATTGAAGGTCTACATTGGTTGAGTAACTTTACCTACAACATTAATCCACGTATCCATCCATCCACCCATCCATTTGTTATCCAGCAAGCCAGCTGTTGTTCTACATTCACTGATTCATCTGTCCAATTAGTTGGATGCCTACTGTGGGAAGAGCCCAAGTCAGTTTTTATAAGCTTATATTAGCATACAAGGAATTAGGTCTTATTATAGCTGTTTTATAAAATATCTTATCTCTTTATTATTATGAGGTTTGGCTCAAAAATTGAGGGTGCCAGAATACACCCAAAAATGTATATCTGGGATCTTCTTGGTATTTATCTGGAGACAGTTGTCAGTTTGTTAGATTACTAGTGGATGCTCATCTTTGAAAAAAATACAAGTGTCTTTTTGTAATTAATATATTAGTTATGAGAGTGATGTTGTGTTTCCTGGCCATTTCTTACTCAATTTTTAGCAGCCAGTGATGAGCCTCATCAGAATAGATTCTTACAGCAGTGGTACCTTTCTATTATCCTTTCTTTATTAGTTGGAATTCTGTAAAGAAAGAAAAAAAAGCTGGGCGTGGTAGTGCACGCCTTTAATCCCAGCACTCGGGAGGCAGAGATAGGATCACCGTGAGTTCCAGGCCACCCTGAGACTACATAGTTAATTCCAGGTCAGCCTAGGCCAGAGTGAGACCCCACCTTGAAAAAAAAACGTTATCTCTTCACTCCCACTTTGTCTACCCTGTTCCTTAAAGTTACTGTTGCCTCATAGGTATGACTTAGAGGAAATTTCATCTTGATCATCAACAAGACATCTTTACCAGTTTCTTGTCTGCCAGAGACCCACCAAGGATCTAAATTATTTCCACAGTGTTGGGGAAGCGCCATGACAATTATTGAAATTTTCAACATCATAGCCAGGCAATCCTTATAGATCTACCTCTTTGAGGCCCACAGATTCCTGGTACAAAAGAATTCTTGGTAAATGTGGGCATATCATCCCTAACATAATCCCTCCACAGTGCCACCAAGAATGGTGTCCTAGTGTCCAACATGTGAGAAACCTCAGGAAAATTTCTTTCCCTTCTTGTTACATAGAGGCATACACTTCTTTTCCTTACTTCAAAATATCAAGCAAAATTGGCTATGAGTCTCAGTCTTTCATAAAAGACAGGAAAAGCTTGGTTACAGCATTCTGCACCCCAAGGAAATATCAAGGATCTGGATTAGGATAACAGGGTCTACAGAGGGAGGGTCAAAGCACCAAAAACTTGTTCCATCTCATAGATTGTTTTTTGGAATGACTGTAATGGCAGCCATGAGTTGTAATGGAATTAGGAAAATGTGTTATGTGTTCCAAAAATCTGATTTACAAATCAACACAACTAGTTTGTAATGAGTAGAGCCAATCAGTAATATCTGCAGTTTATAACAATAACTTACTTTGTATAAAGATATGTGAATTTACTTTCTGACATGTTATTTGAATGTAATTTTCACTCATTATTTGTGGAACATTAATTTGTTAAATTCTGAAAGAAATTTACTACTTTTTAAATTCAATGGTTATTAAATTCTCCTAGGGCTAATTTTTAAAATTAAAAAAATTTTTTTATTTATTTTTGGAGAGAGACACAGAGAGAGACAGACAGAAAGTGAGAGGGAGACAGATAGAGATGGGCACACCAGCAGTCTCTCAGCTGCTGTGAACGAAATCCAGATGTGTGCGCCCCCTTGTGGTCAAGTGCAGCATTGCGCCCTTGCATCACTGCATCTGGCTAAAAGTGGGACCTGAGATTGGAACTGCTGGAGATTGGAGCCAGCATTCTTAGGCTTAGGAGGCAGGCGCCTGAACCACTGAGCCATCTCTCCAGCCTGTCCTAGGGCTAATTTTTTAACTTGCCAATGTATCATATATTTGCCTCAAATTCTTTTATGCAATTTATTTGTGTGAATATACATGTGTATGCATATACATATATTCATAAGCATGTATTCATATACATATTTATATTTCTGTTAGTTTTCAAATAAGATCACTTGTTTTCATCAATATGTATATATCATTGATGCAGAATTCTTATCTTGACAGCATATTTCACTTCACCTACTGAAATTTGAAATTTATTTGAAAATGCACATCAGCAATTATTTCATCTTTTTTTTTTTTTTTTTTGGTTTTTCGAGGTAGAGTCTCACCACTTTGGCCCAGGCTGACCTGGAATTAACTTTGTAGTCTCAGGGTGGCCTCGAACTCACAGCGATCCTCCAACCTCTGCCTCCCAAGTGCTGGGATTAAAGGCGTGCACCACCACGCTCAGCTCTTTATTTTATCATTTTAAGGTTCCTATTACTTTTTCCATTTTTTTTTCTTTTTGTTTGTTTGGTTTTTTATTGAGGTAGGGTATCACAAGCTCAGGATGACCTGGAACTCACTCTGTAGTCCCAAGCCTTGAACAGTCGGCACTCCTCCTACCTCTTTCTACTGAGTGCTAGGATTAAAGGCATGTTCCACCACATCCAGCACTCTTTCTGTTTTCTGTTTGTACAGAAGGCCATACTCAGTCATGCTTTCAACTCCTTCGTTCCTGTCACTCTTTTTTATATGCTTTTAGGAACAACAAAGGACCATCTGGAGTGGATGATACAGAGGACAAGTGTGAAAACACAATTACAGTTGAAAATGGCATCCCTTGTGATCCCCTGAATACAAAGGGAGGGCACATTAATGAAGTCTTCTTGACAGAGGAAGAGCGCCTCACCCCTCTCTGAGGGTACAGTTCTTTCTATGCATCTACTAAGCACCCTAAAATGCCAAGGGCAGAGTCTATATTTTATTTCACCATGCTTTTTTTGTGAGAAATGTTCAGTGTGCTTGAAAGTGATAAGCAATGAATTATACCCAAAAGACCACTAAAATCATAAGGTGTGAGACTACTAAAAATATTTTAGAATATTTTCAGAAAACAGAATGTATAAGTGTAATTGTGATGTTTGTGGTTACTGATTTAAGCTTTTCTAGAAATAAAGTCAGAAATATATATATATTCACACTTTGAAGCCCTAAGGAAAAGTAAATTTTCCAGTGGATAATATCTATAACATGGTATAGCAATCATTGAAAATGTATCTTTTTTGAATATTGTTTATGTCACTCTGTACATGACTAAGTTAGAGAAAGTAAGAATGGGATGAAAAAGTTGGGTGTGTTGATTTACAAGGTGGAATTTTATTCTATTATCATGCCAACACTTGCTTGTATATTTTTTGAATTTAAGTCTCTAATAAGAGAGTGGATCTATTTGTTGACTAATTGCAATTTGTACAAGCCCTATCTATGTTAATTTAATAAAGTGCTGATCACCTTCTTTTGATTGTCTGACTGGTTGTGGTCTTAAATTTATTTTTACATAGGAAAACATAATGAGTCTAATTTTATTAGTTTAATCTGATTTACAGTCCTGGAAATATGTGCTTTTTAAAAATCGTATGTATTCTTGTTTGCAAATACTTTGTAGTTTTCAGACTTAATTTTTAATGTAAACTAATTTTTAAACTGACTGATACATGAAACATGAAATTTTATGTACTTTTGTATGTATAATACATATATGATAACACATATACAGAATGTATTCATAATAGTGCACTATGTATAGTGTATATTGCTTTGATATATGTATTACTATGTAATGTTGAACTCAGGTTATACTTATCTATCTCCTTAAGCATTTATTATTTCTTTATGGCAAAACATTCAAAATCTAATCTAGCTTTTAAAAAATATGCCATCCATTACCATTATAGTCATTCTATCATGCATTAGCACTCTAGAGCTTCTTGGTCCTATCCAACTATTACTTCCCACTTATTAACTGTTTTCCTTCCCCTGTCCCCTACTTTGTAAAACCACTATTCACTGTTCTCTCAACTCTCTGTCTGTGTTGCTGGGAATTGAACTCAGCCTCTTGCACATGCCAGTCAAGCATTCTACCACTGAGTTACATCCTCAACCTGTACTCACAGTTTCTATGAGATCACTTGCTTATGAATGATATCATATGATTCTTGTTTGTGTTGGGCTCATTTCACTTAACAATCTTCCATTCCATCCATGTTGTCACAATTGACAAGATTTCATATTCTATACTTTAATACTATTCCATTGTGTATGTGTATTCATTTTATATATCATTCAACAGTCGATAAAGGCTTAGGTGTGTCTACATCATGGCTATTGTGACTAATACTGCAATGAACACAAGAGTGCAGGTGCCTGTTCAACATTCTGACTATACTTCCTTTGATTATAGACTTGATTTTATGTCTGGATAGGCCATGTATCATTCCAAATGCTGCTAATGATTATATATTAATTAATGGAAATAAAATTTGCTACTAGTTTTCCATTGCTTTCATCTACAGTTAAAATTATAGCAAGAGTCTCTACCTTGCTTCTCTGCTTCCAGTGCTGCTTCTTGGGTACAGACTTTATGTAAGCAGAAGGTTTATTGGGGAGTGCTCTCAGATAGTCAGGAACACAAGTAGGGACAATAGACTCTACTGTCCCTCAATCCCATATTCTGTTCACACCTTCATGTAATCTCTCCCTGAGGAGACATGTAGCTTGTTTCTAATGAATGCACTATAGCAAAGGTGATGAGATATCAGTATCCTATAGTTACTATATATTACATATGTGTATCTTATTAGTAGACTTGTAGAAATCCTCCATATTGACTTGATTCAGTAAATGGCTATACTGGCAAGGCTCATGTAAAAGAAGTCATGGGAAGCTTTGTGGAATTTATTAACAGCAAATACTCCCCAATCAACAACCAATATGAAATCAATCCAGGCAGTAAATAGAGTAAGATACATTTTCCGCAAAAACCCTGACACAAATTTAGTCTATCCAATAATCTGCAGCCTCAGCCAAAGATCAGCTAGCCTGTGCCTAGACTACTAACCATGGACTCAGTGGGATTAGAAAAGTATATTATTTGAAGTCATTCAGTTCATAGCAATGTGTTTTGCAGCAACAGGTAATTAATAGAGTAGGATTAGGCAGAGGGAGAAGTAGCTAGCCACATGGTTACAACCAAGGCAACAGTGTTCAGTGTACACATGAGCTTGGGTTGTCCTTGATGCAGACTTCTGTATATCCACACCTTAGCCAGTCATAGCTATAGGTTCCTTGGGAAAAAGTGAAATTCCTGTTGAAGGACCTGTGAATGAGCTTTTTCCCCACAAATATTTCTAGAATCTGGCAACTGATGTATTGTTTGTAAAGATAGGGGCCTGGATGTCTACAGAATATCTACCAGGTTGCAATGCAGTTTGAACAAATGTCCCAAATACAAGCCTGGTTTTGATATTTGCTATCCTAGAGACTTTGAAATGGCTTCCCTTTATTTATTTATTTATTTATTTATTTATTTATTTATTTATTATTAATTAACTTATAACTTTTAATTAGCTTCCCATTAGTCTTAAAATGTTTATTCAATTCCTATGCCAAATCTTTCAGGATCTTCCTGTGTGTTCCTTTTTTAGGTTACCCCTTCCCCGTGCTGTGTATGGAACCTGAAACCTGGCACATGCTGGCCAGGTGCTCTTCAGCTCCTTTCCATTATTTTTAGAATAAAGCCAGACTTCTGAAACAACCCCTGCTAAGGTTTAATTATCTCCCTCTGTCTGTAACTTCACTTATTCGTCCTTTTCTCTCTTTTTCTCTGTCTTTGCTTATTTCTGTCTCTTTTCTCCCTCATTATCTATTTTATACAGTCTTTCATAGACCTCTCACTCATCTCCTTGTACCATAGTTACATTATTTAAAATTTTTCTATGGCAGAAGGTGGCCCACAAAGCCAAGAGTGCATTAAGTTCCACAAAGTCTTATTGCAGATAAGATTAGTCAACTTCTTGTTTCTGGGACAAAATGCCTGACAAAAACTAGTTTAGGAGAGGAAGGGTTTAGTTCAGTTTATAGTTCCAGGTTACAGTTCATCATGGTGGAGAGGGTATGGTGGCAGGAGCCTGATACAACTCCACACTGATGCAGCACAGAGTGCTGAATGCTGGTGCTTAACCACTTCTCTCCTTTTTGTACATTCCAGGACCCTCAGGCCTTGGAATGGTGCCATCCACAGTTAGGGTGGGTCTTACCAGTTCAATTAATCTAACCGAGAAAATCCCCTATAGACATGCCAAGAGATTTGTTACCATGGTGATTCTAACTCCTGTCAAATTTATGATCAGAGATTAACCATCAGAGCACCCTTGTCTCCATCAATGTTTTTGTAACCTATTTCACTTTGTCTTCTCCCTAACCTACAACCAGAGAGAGTTAACCATTGCTGTGTAATCTCATCATACCTATATATGTTTTTATAACTCTTTTTATTCGTTTATTTGTTGTATGTATGTCTCTTCACACTACATGGAATATTCTTAAGCGTCAGTGTTTGTGCCATTTAGTATAGTGCCCTGCCTCCCTTTTTCCTTCTTTCTTCCTTCCTTCCCTTTTCTTCCCTTTTCTTTCCTTTTCTTCTATGGTAAGCAAAACCAATGACAGTCTCTGCCATCACGGAAGTGAAAGTCTACACTGTCAGGATTCAATAAATGTGTGCTAGTAAATCAGAAAATGAGGTGAGCTGTCAAAAATTCACAGTCTTACCCTTTATGGAAGCAAAACCTGGCCACTTGCATACTATTTTTGTCTTGAGGAACATAAACTCTTTAATATTTCTAGAACTTCTTTATTTTTAGGAGAGGAATGAAATTTGATCTTCCCGTTAGCAAAGTATGACTTACTGAAGAACAATTTTCTGACTTACACCTTCTCCTGTATAGTCAAGAAAAATGAAATGGCTATACATACGGAGAGATTTTGGTGAAACATCATTTGAATTTGCTCAATGTGCACTCAATGCACTCAGAATGTAAGACCTTCACTCTCAACAAGGCATATATATTGTCCTTAGTAGGGATGCAAACTTCGAGAGATTGCAATAGTTTGTGGCTATCCGAAGAATTATAGAACAAAATAGCCAAACACTATATATATCAAGTATTAAAAGTTTATGGGAGAGCTATTAGGGTAAAGGTCTAAAATACTTCAGTTATGGAGATGGTTAAGCAATATCAGTACTAGTTACGGTTCTTATTTTGAAGGCATGGGATGAATCTGTTTTGGTTACTAGCTCATTTTCTTCACTGTTTATTCTGACAGGGAGGAATTTTTTTTTTTCCACCAAGAGAGCGCTGTTCCATTAAACATCCTTGTTTGAGGAGGTTTTTTTTACATTAGCAGAGATGTGCTATAGCCTTGACAGTCACTATAACAGCAAAATTGAGTGTATATCTCCTGCCTCCTGCCTTTGACAAACACTCTGAGTAATTAGAGAGCAGTCAATCATCAACCACTCATCTCATTTTTAATTTAATGATCATGTAATGTGCCATGAGGGAACACATTGCGAGGTGATATGTACTGGAAACAAAATGTTGTAAAGGTAGTGGAAATACAGCTGTCATTTCACTTTCCAGTTCCTTAGCAAAAACTCCTTGATGAAACTGGAAAAGCCGAGAATCTGAAAATCAAGTCAGTATAGAAAAAAATTAGCTGGCATGGTGATATCTGGACTGGTCTCATAGAAAAACTATAAATACGAACAGCTTGTTTTTGGTATAGTTAAAAATTTTATTTTTTCCATTTTGACATATTCATACATGTATATTATATATTTTTTTTATTTGTTTTCTTTCAAGGTAGTGTCTTGCTCTAGCCCAGGCTGACCTGGAATTCACTATGTAGTCACAAGCTGGCCTTGAATTCATAGCAATCCTTCTACCTTAGCCTCTCAAATGCTGGGATTAAAGGTGTATGCCACCACACTGGGCTGTATAATGTATTTTGATCTTATTCCCTTGATTACCTCTCTTATCTCCCTCCCTCCCCTCCATTAACACCCTTCTTCTCCATTAATCCCCATCTTATTTTTATTTGGAGAAAGTCAGAGAGAGAGAGAGAGAGAAAGAGACAGAGAGAGAGAGAGAGAGAGAGAGAATGGGCAAGCCAGCAGCCTCTCAGCTGCTGTGAATTAACTCCAGATGCGTGCGCCCTCTCATGGTAAAGTGTAGCACCCTTGCATCTCTGTGTTTGGCTAAACATGGGACCTGAAGAATCCATGGCATTCTTAGGCTTAGCAGGCAGGCGCCTTAACCACTAAGCCATCTCTCCAGCCCCCCATATTATTTTTAAAATATTTTAGATTTATTTATTAGCAAGAGGGAGAGAAAATGGGCACTCCAGGGTCTCTTGCTGCTGTAAGCGAACTTTAGATGCATGCGCCACATTATGCATCTGGTTTTATGTGGTACTGGAGATACAAACTCTGGCTGGCAGGCTTTGCAAGCAAGTACCTTTAACTGCTGAGCAATTTCCCCAGCCCCATCATATTTTCATGTCTTTAAAAAGTTCACTGAGTTAAATTAGGGTTGCTTGCATGATCGTGGATGGAAGGTTATTTACTGTGAAATGTACAACCTACCAGTGGCTACACTACAGTTTTATCATTCATGTTTTTCCTAAGAACTAACCAATACAAGCCATCCAAAAAGTAAATGGTGGAGCTGGGGGGCGTGAGGCTCAGTGCTTACCTACCATGTGTGAGGCTTTGGGTTCCACTCATATCCCCCAAGAACTAAAAAAAGAAAGCAGAGAATTCATGCATTTGGAACAATAATGATCACTTTCAGAGATGAATAATTTGAAACATTCACATTTATTGTCATTTCTGGGTAAGGAAGAAGGAATAGGAGCAAACACAGGTTTGGAACCAAAAAGAGTAAAAAGAAAATAAGAACAAATTACTAGGCTTTCTTTAAAATTCATAAGGCTTGGATTGGAGAGATGGCTCAATGGCTAAGGTGCTTGCCTACAAAGCCTAATGACATGAGTTTGATTCTATAGTACCTATGTAAAGCCAGATGCACAGTGGCACAAGCATCTGGAGTTTGTTTTCAGTGGCTGAAGGCCCTGGTGAGCCTATTTTCTATCTCTGTTTCTCCTTTGTCTATCTCTCTCTGCTTGCAAATAAATAAAAATATTTTAAAAATTATAAGGCTCCTTAACATAATATTTTGTTTCATACCTTATATTTTATTTTCTTTACTAAAAAATTTAATGTCTACCTCACTTACATGAGCACATACATAGGGATGTTTTCCTCTTTCTTTTCATTTCTGTTTTCTTTATCCTTTTTTCCTTTCCTTAAGAATTTATTGATTGCCTATCACTCCATTCACAATATCCTGGTCAACTCAAGAAATGTGAACAGAGAAATACATGATGATCTTTAATGGACATTGGTCCTGGCAAAATGAAAAGTAGGTCTATAAACCAGTGGCAGTGGTAGGTGTCTGTAGCCTCAGCTACTCAGGAGGTTGAGATGGGAGGATTGTTTAGCCCAGGAGTTCAAGATCAGTCTAGGTAATATAGTGAGACTGTTAATATAAAGGTCAGGTCTATCTTTCTTTTCATCACCACTTTCTTACTCCGCAACTCTGCATGCTGGTTTCTATTCCATATAGTGAGGAAATTGCTCCCTCAAAGGTCACCCAAGTTCTGGTCATCAAGCTCAAGGCTTTTTTGTCCTCACCTTCCTGAATCATTGTGAAGCATTTTATAGCATTTGACCTGTCTCCCTCTTTGACACATTTCTCCTTCTTGGAGTCTGTGATATGGCCTTTTCTTTTCACTTCTCTTCCAGAGAAAAAGTGAAAGAAAAGAGCAGGTAAACTTTATTTGAGTGATCATGTAGAAAGTGTACTTGAGTGCTCTGTAGTGAAAGAAAAAAAAAAGAATTGTGTCTCGTGTACGTATAATGAAGGCAATAGAAAAAAATACTTATGGTTAATATTCTCTCTTCTGGACACAAACAGTTTATTTGCTACCCAGAAAAGCCTTGGAGTAAGAAAACATATGCATATTAAATGATTGGTTGCTTTGTAGAGGATAGCACCAGGGCTACAGGAATACATACTCACAATTCTTATCCAAAACATAAAAATATGATTACCTTAAAAAACTATTTGGCAGGGCTAGAGAGATGGCTTAGTGGTTAAGGCACATGCCTGCAAAGCCCAAGGACCCTGGTTCGATTATCCAGGTACCATGTAAGCCAGAGGCACAAGCAGACACATCTGGAGTTCTTTTGCGGTGGCTAGAGGCCCTGGCATGCCCATTCTCACTCACTCTCTCTCCCTTCCTCCCCCTTTCTTTGTCTCTAATAAATAAATAAAAAATAAAAATAAAAAAAATCTTTATAAAACTACTTGACAATGACACATGACCTAAATGGATATAATGCCATGTTTTCATTAATTATATTTTATGGCTTTTATTCATTTTACTTAATGAGATCATCTTACTGAATGCAGAGATATTTGAATGTCTGGTGTTTGGCTGTTGCCCCAGATCCTTTTGGGAGTGAATGAATCTATAGTATACATTCAGTCTTACCTGCTTCAATTCTATCTCTAACACTACCATTTTCTACTAGGAAACCTCTAGGCAAATGGTTACATAAGAAGTGACAAGAGTCTATAAGTGAAAAAACTTCCAAAAATTTGATCTATCTTTTTTTTTTTTTTTTTTTTTTTTTTTTTCGAGGTAGGGTCTCACTCTGGCTCAGGCTGACCTGGAATTCACTATGTATTCTCAGGGTGGCCTCGAACTCTCGGCGATCCTCCTACCTCTGCCTCCCGAGTGCTGGGATTAAAGGCATGCGCCACCACACCCGGCTTGTATGTATGTATCTATGTATATGCTGCAGCACGTATGTGGAGGTAAGGTCAGAGGACAATTTTGAGGTGTCTGTGTTCCATCTTCTTTGAGACAGGGTCTCTTGCAACTGCAAATGAATTGCCACACTGCAAAGGAGTATCAGACTTCAAACTTTAGATTCTCCTGACTCTGCCTTCCATTGTCATAGGTACATTGGCATCATAGATGCATGTGCCACTTTGCATCCAGCTTTATGTAGGTGCAGGGGAATTAAACCTGGGCAGCAGCCATTGCAAGCAGCCCACTTTAAATACTAAAGCCACCTCCCCATCCCTAAACATACTATCTTTGAGAAGTGACTAATATTTGTTTTATTTTTTAATATATTTAATTTATTTATTTGAGAGAGAGAGAGAGAGAGAGAATGGGCATGTCAGGGCCTCCAGCCACTGCAAACAAACTCCAGATGCTTGCACCCCCTTGTGCATCTGGCTTACGTGGGTCCTGGAGAGTCATACCAGGATCCTTTGGCTTTGCAGGCAAATGCCTGAACTGATAAGCCATCTCTCCAGCCCCTAATATTTGTTTTATATACCCAAAGGATTATAGCAAGGATATAAGGAAGTAATGGAAAATAGAAAAATCAGTTAATAAAACATACCTCTGCAAAGGAAAATTATATTTATTAAGACTGATATTGAAACTTTTCAACTTAGGCTATACAGAAGTAGTAGAAGGGATTATTTAAAGGAAATGTTTTACTATATGAATATATATATGTGTATATATATATATTCAGATGTATGGTGGTTGAATTCCAGAAATAAGATAACCCATCATTTGGAAAGATATAATCACACATAGATCTGGTAGAGAGGTACTGGTAGGGAACACACAATAAAGTATCTACTTGAATATTCATTAGGAGGAAACTAAAGAAAACACTATAAAATTCTGCCATTATAGTTGCAAAGTAAAGTGTGAGGGGAATGAGATAGAGTTTGATAGAGAGATGATACATAGATAAGATAGATAGCTGATAGATGGGAATTATTTCAGAATTAATTCCCAGTGGGCCAGACAATGATGATTATGTTTTAAAATGATTACTAGTTCATTTTTTTCCATTTAATTTTTTTGTGTTTTTGACAATTTCATGCATATATACATATATATTGTAATTTGATTGTGTAGATACCCATTGTCCTATCTTGTCCCTTTACCATTCCTGCTGAACCCCTTCTTTCCCCCAACATATGGTCATTGTTGAACAAAACAGCTTTTCTTCTTTTTTTTTTTTTTTGGTAGTGGGAATTGAAATCAGGACCTCATATATGCTAAGCAAGCTCTCTATCACTGAGCTACATCCCCAGCTTTAAGCTATGTCCATAGCTGCCTTTTTATTTTGAGATAAAATAATACATTTTTAAAATATAATAATAAAAAAATAAATTGCCCAGGTTTTCCTTGAACTCACACTGTATCTCAGGAAGACCTGACACTTTTTTCCTTGAACTTCAGACAACCCTCCTACCTCTGCCTCCCAAGTGCTGGGATTAAGGGCATACGCCACCACCCCTGACTTTGACTTGGAGCTTTTTTTTTTGAGGTAGGGTTTCACTGTAGTCCAAGATGACCTGGAATTCACTCGGTAGTCTCAAGGTGGCCTTGAACTCATGGCGATCCTCCTACCTCTGCCTCCCAAGTGCTGGGATTAAAGGTGTGTACCACCATACCTGGCTTTTGGCTCTCTCTTTTTTTTTTTTTGTAAAGTGGGAGCCAGATGTGGTGACACACCCTTTTAAAAAAAAAATTATTTATTTAGCCGGGCGTGGTGGCGCACGCCTTTAATCCCAGCACTCGGGAGGCAGAAGTAGGAGGATCACCGAGAGTTCGAGGCCACCCTGAGACTACATAGTTAATTCCAGGTCAGCCTGGACCAGAGTGAGACCCTACCTTGCAAAACCAAAAAATATATATATGTATTTATTTATTTATTTTAGAGAAAGAGGGAGGGAGAGAGAGAGAGCAAAAGAGAGAATGGGTACACCAGGGCCTCTAGTCACTGCAAATGAATTCCAGATGCATACGATTCCTTGTGCATCTGACTTACGTGGGTCCTGGAGAATCGAACTGGGATCCTTTGGTTTTGCAGGCAAATGCCTTAACCGCTAAGCCATCTCTCCAGCCCCTTGACCTGGAACTTTTAATTCTGCCTCAGTCTCCCAAGCAGCTAAGACTGCAGGCTTCACTACTCCCCCCAGCTAAGTTGGCATTTATTTATTTACTTACCAATATTTCTTCTCTTCCTTTCCACTGCCCTCACAATGGTAGTTTCTAATAACTACCATTCCACTTTAACATCTATTGAGTAAATTGACTTCCCAACCAATTCAGTTCAAAAATTTTATCTGATGGATGGATAAACTGTTTCATTAAATTAAGTAGTCAACATGGTATACATTCTCATGACACTTAGACTCTCACATTGAGTACTGGAGACTGACTTGCCTTTCAGGTATGTCAGGATGAATCACCTGTCCTATTTCTTCATTGTTTGCACTTCCTGTAAGCAAGGACTCAAAACTAGACAGGGCCATAAGCCAGCAGTGGAGTTCATTAATATGATAAACCTTTTGGCTTCCATTTGGGACTATTCCAGATGACCTAACTTAACTTGCTTTTTTAAGACCTAAAGAAAATTTAAGCCAATGAATGGAGGACCTATAGACTGTTGGTTCAAATGTGGCAAAAGTTCGCCAATATTAGTATCTTTGCCATCATTTTGAGTGATCGGTACTTTTTTTTTTTTTTTTTTTTTTTTTGGTTTTGCAAGGTAGGGTCTCACTGTGGTCCAGGCTGACCTGGAATTAACTATGTATTCTCAGGGTGGCCTCGAACTCTCGGTGATCCTCCTACCTCTGCCTCCCGAGTGCTGGGATTAAAGGTGTGCACCGCCACGCCCGGCTGTGATTGGTACTTTTATAATTCCTTTCACATATTATGTTTTCTTGCTAGATTATGATCTGTTCAGAGAGAATACCACTACATGACATTTACATTGAGTACTGGAGACACCATGTGGGAATACAGCTGTGGAGTAACGACCCACAGAAGTCCCCCACTAAGCACAAGACACTTGGGTCCTATCATTTTGGATCTGAGTTATCATTTTCTCACTCTCCTTGATTCAGGGGTATCACAGCCTAGCCCCCCCCAAACACCACCATGCCATAATGGGCAACCTCCCTCCCCATCAGAAGATGCCACAATTGCAGGCTCTTAAGGCCCTCCTCCTGCAACATGACTTAAAAGTGAAACAAAAGGACCTCCATGGCTTTTGGGATGAAACTCTTGTTTTAGCCCCATGGATTAGTCCTGAGAACATCTGGGACACTTCCATTTGGTCCCAGGTTCTCTTCCTCGCAAAGAAATGCGAGGTTCACGATGGCCACACACCCCTGCCCTTCACTGAAAAAAAAAACAAAAACAGGTTGTTTGATTCCTGACATTGAAGCTGTCCCATTTTGCTCTCATTCCCAGGGTTCATTTTAGCCACTCTATTTCACTGTATTCCTCCCCCTTCAAGCAAGTACTTCTCCTTAACCACACCTTTGCCTTTTTGCTTATTAATGCCTTTTATGGTAATGCTACCCTCCAACCAGCCATTAAAAAGTTGTGTGTGTGTGTGTATTCACATGCGCGAGTACAGGTGTTTGTGTGCTAAGGCGCACATCCAGAGTTCCAAGGACAACTTCCCAGGGTCAACCCTCACCTCACCTTCCTCCTTGTTTGAGGCAAGATGTCTTGTTCTTCTTGTTGTTTCCTGCTGGGCTGCTCCACAATCTTCTGGGAAATTCTCCTGTCTCCACCTCCCATATTGTTGTAGTCATTCTGAGATTACAGAAACCTGCCACAGTTTCTAGTTTTTACATGGGGTCTGGGGATTCAAACTCAGGTACTGAAGTGGTAAGTGCTTTGTCCATTGAGCCATCTCCCTAGTCCATGACCTGGAACTCTTGATTCTTTTGCCTCCACCTTTCATGTACTGGGGTTATAGTACATCTAATATATATATTTGTACTACCATGCCTAGTTACTTGTCTACTCTTTATCTTTTTCTTACCAAGAAATATTTTGTCATCAACTCCTCTTCTGGGAATAACTTGATCATATCATCTTTGCCATGTCAGGTGTGCACTCCAGGGAGGACAGGAACTGGGACTGGGCTGTCTGAAACCCCATGACTAGCTAATATGCAGAGTGGTTTCCAGGTTGACTGTAGCCATAGCACAGCACTATGGGGAGTGGTAGAGAGCAGAATCAGTATCTTGGTCTCGTGAACCAAGGAATAGGAGTGGAGGGAGAAAGAGGCCGCAACTGGTCTGCAGTCCGGGTTCATTACGAGAGCAGCATTTACCTAGAGCCCTGGGTGTCCATGACTCCCACCTCCAGTCAGGGCTTTGCTTAAACCCTCCCCAGCCAAGGAGCCATCTTATGGAAGCTCTCAGAGATGCAGATTACACAACAGCCTTCAATCTGTGTCAGTGTTCACAGCTGTCAAGCAACTCTCCCTTAGGACTAAACATGAGCTTGTGCAGTGTCCTCTTAGTTATTTCCTCCTGTTCCTTTTTCGGGAGAGGCAGTGCTATCTGGGCAATGTCTTTTAAGTATTTATGTCAACAAACTTCAAGGCAAATGTACTCTGTCATTTTTTATCTATTTTTAAAAATCTTGGTTATTTTCTTCTTCAACATTCATATTTGTTCTCCTGAACCTCTTACCACACCCCATAGACACAGGCAGTGGTTGCATTGGAAGACACTCTCATGGGTCCACTTCTCTTACTGGGTGACACAGACCAGGTATTAACCTAGATGAATTTCTAACAAGGGTGGTTTTTGTCCTGCACACAGTAAATGCTGTACGTGTTAGGACTAGGCACTTTGTGTTTGAATATATCCGCAGTTTTGCTACTGAGAGAAGCTGACATTGTTCTGCTTGACCCCACTGTTTGTATCCCTCATTCTCCCAGGAGTCTCCTTTCCACTTTCATATCACATGCATTCTGTTACCCTCACCCACTTCCTTACAACTTTTTTTCCCCCATCTCATGGCCCACCCTTTTTTGAGGCAAGCCCTACAGCCTGGCATCTTTTTTTTTTTTAATGAGAGAGAACAAGAGAGAGAGAGAGAGAGAGAGAGAGAGATTTAGCATGCCAGGGCCTCCAGCCACTGTAATCAAACTCAACCTTGTGTGCCTGTGTGACCTTGTGTATGCATTACCTTGTGTGTCTGGCTTATGTGGGATCTGGGGAATTGAACATGCATCCTTAGGTCTGGGTTACTCATTTTCTGCATTTGGCTAAGCTGTAGGGAGGTGGAATCACACAAGCATGTTAGTTCTTGAGAGTGATATCTTCTTAGCATTATGTACGTAGAGTTCCTTGACATTGGCATTAGACATTCAGGGCCAAAAAATTCTTGGGTGTAGGGATTGTCATGTATATGGTACAATGTTTAGAAATATTCCTGGACTCTCCCAACCACATGCAGTAATAGTCTCCCTTCAGTGTGACAATCAAACAAGTCTCCTAGGATGCAAAATTGCCCTGGTTGAGAACCACTGCTCTCTATCAGTGCCCTGCCAATGAGCTATATCCCCTATTGTTTTATATCGGTTTGAACATTTGGCTTCCAGGTAGTGGCATTGTTCTGGAAAATTATAGAACCTTTGCAGCTTGGGGCATACCTAGTAGATGTAGGTCACTTGGGGGAGGCCTTGAAGGTTAGTCCAGTCTCTGGTTCAAGTGAAGCTCTCTGCTTCATGGTCAGACTTGCACTTTCACAGACTGGGGTGAGCTGCTCCTGCCTTCATAGACTGCTATCTCCTGAAACTGTGAGCCAAAATAAGTCCTTCTTTCTTTAAGTTGATTGTGTCAGTATTTAGTCATAGTAATGAGAAAAGTAACTAATAAAATATCACTCATATAAATACTAGTTAAAGGGAACCAAATTGCTGCCATGCCACTTACAGTTATAAAGATTGGTGAACCTGTGATATCTAGTTACTCTCTATTCCTGAACATTTTTAGATGAAAATCATGAAGACAAATAAAAAAAGTGAGTAACTCAGATTCAGAAAGGCAGATACTGTATATTCTCTCTTATATATGGATCACAGATTTTATTTATTTTCCTTTTGTTTTTTTTTTCAAGATAGAGTCTCACTTTAGTCCAGGTTGACCTGGAACTCACTCTGTAGTCCCAGGCTGGCCTTGAACTCAGTGATCTTTCTACCTCTACCTACTGAGTGCTGGGATTAAAGGCTTGTGCCACTATGCCTGGCAATTTTAATTTTTATATGTGTATGCATGTGTATAAATGTTGTTATACTAGAAAGAGGACCATGACATGGGATGGAAGTGGGGAATGGATAAAAAACAATGCAGTAGCCGGGCGTGGTGGCGCATGCCTTTCATCCCAGCACTCGGGAGGCAGAGGTAGGAGGATCACCGTGAGTTCAAGGCCACCCTGAGACTACACAGTTACTTCCAGGTCAGCCTGAGCCAGAGTGACACCCTACCTCAAAAAACCAAAAAAAAAAAAAAAACCAAAAAAAAAATGCAGTAGAATACATGGGATGTGAAAGTTGAAAGGGGACTACTTGGAGGAGGAATGCTACCAGCAGAGGTCCAGAGAGATGGGAAAAAGGAGGATCAACAAAAACTATGTATGGAAACGACATGAAACAATTACTTTGTATGCTAATTAAAAATAAAAATAATAGACAGATTTTTTAAAAAAGAAGTATAGGGGAAATTATTTTTATAATTCATGTAAGTTTGAATATTATTTTTCTGGTTCTTCATAAAGATTGAAATATTCTAATGAGAATACTCTCAAAAAGACATTTTTGGAGTGTGTGTGTGTGTGTTGATATGCATAGCTTCTGTACATTCAGAACAAAGGAAAATACCCATGTGCTCTTCTATGGGGTTACAGGCATGTGGGAGTCATGCCTAGCTTTTAAAACTTACTTTTATTAACCGAGTACTTGAATGTATGAACATATTGCATTTTGATCATATTCCCATCATTTGACCCCTCTCCCCCACCCCTTATTCCACTAAGGGCCTTCCTCTGTGTAGTTATTGGCATTCGCTATGGAGTCATAAAAGTACCAGTCTCTGTGGGGTGGGGCGGAGTGGGGACAGTGCCTCAGAATACACATTCCCACATTCCCATCCTGTAGCTGTTACATTCTTTCCACTGACTTCATCTGCAATGTTTCATGAGCCTTGGTGGCATGTTATAAGCCTCCTTGAGTGCTGGGTTCTCAATAACCTCAGATTTTCTTCTTTGATGAGTTTTGAGTCTCCTTAGCTTCTGCTGCCATCTCCCAAAGGAGGTTCTCACATGCCTGCCATTTTATGTGGGTGCTGGGGATTGAACTCAGTTCTTCATGCTGATGTAGCAGACATTCTTTCCCACTGAGCCATCTCCCTAGCCCCCTCCAAAATGCCTTTCTAAATACAAAGTCTAGGCTTAAAGCAAGATTGCTTAGGTTCAAACCCCAGTTTCATTACTTTCTAGCTTTGTGATCTTGAATCTGTGCTTCATATCCCTATGTGGAAAGTGGGAAGCAGGGGCTTGGGGGGGGTGGCTCAGTGGATAAAATATTTGCTGTTTAAGCATGAGCACCCAAGTTCCAGCCTCAGACCACATGTAAAAATGCCAGCTGCTTTAGTGGGCTTCTTTAACCCAAGCACTCTGACAATGAGATAGGAAGTGGAGACAGTTCCTGGCAGTTCAAGGCACGTTCAGCTAAGAGCAAGAGCAGAGCAGGATTGAGAGAAACCCTGTCTCAAAAGCAGCGGGCACATGGAGTTTGTTTGCAGTGGCTAGAGGCCCTGGTGCACCCATTCTCCCCCTCTCTCAAATAAATATATAAAACCAAAAATTTAAAAAGCAGCGAGGAGGGGGAAAGTTACCACTGCTGTTCATCTAAATGAAACATTATGCCCACCAAATTGTCCTCTCAACATTTATGCTTATTCCAAGAAGTGTTTCTTCACTGGGGAGACTCAAAACTCAGTGCTGAGAAGTGACAGTGGAGTGTTGAGCACTGACATCTCCATCACACCCTCCAAGGCTCAAGGACCATTGCAGTTGAAAGAATATAAGAGCCAAAGGAAGGGGAGAGTGCTTTTGCAATACTGTTTTCCAGACACAAAGTGGCCATGGTATTTGTGAACTCGTGGTGGCTGATACTACCTACACAAGACCTGCATAATAGGAAAATAATGGCAAAATAAATTATAACAGGAAAATAGAACAGAAACTAGCTCTAAAGAAGAGGTTGAGTGGAAGGGGCTGGGGGAAAGGGATGGTGGTGGGAGGGGATTATGATCAGAATACATTTGTATATATATGGAGGTTGTGAATAAAAAGTGAAAACATAAATGAAAAAGAAAGAGGGAATGACAAGGGCTGATCTGAACAGAGTCCTTTAGTTTACACACACACACACACACACACACACACACACACACACACACACGGTGACAAATGTATACGTGCCTACACACAAAAAAATTAAATAAAGAAAACAGGAAGCATGCATGCCATAGCATGCCACAGGATTGTTCTAAGGAATAGATGAGGAGCATTTTTAAATGTCTGGCACACAGCCAGCACTCAACATGTCTGGATATTGCTATTGTCAGCAGCATTAGTAGTCTGTTTCATTCAAATCTTTTCTCCCTCAGAAAACCTGCCTGACTTCTTGGGTTCACTGTGACATCTTATTTCTCTGAAATCATGACACAGCTCATCATCTCACAGCATTGAGCTCATCCGCATCATATTTTATCTGTGCTATCTGACTCAGATTTCCCAACATAACAACACAGGATGCATTGGGGCAAAAGCTGTGTATGTTGTGTGTTTTACATTCTCTCATCTACTTCATGTATTAGGATTTGTTACACCATTGTGGGGTTTTACTCCTGGAGAACAGTTTTACAGTAGTTGAGAAACTGACACTTAGAAAACAATTCTATAATGGTTTGAGAAACTGTTCTTTTCTGCTTTTGAGGGTATGTGTACATTGTATGTTCATGTTCATGTCTATGCAAGTGGACATGCACATGTGTGTGCACATGTGTGTGTGTGTGTGTAGGTTAGAGGACAACCTTGGGTGTCATTCCTTAGGAACATTGTCCATCTGTTTTGGGGACATGGTCTCTCATTGGCCTAGAGCTCACAAATTAGGCTATACTTGCTGGCCAGCAAGCTCCAGGCACCCACCTGTCTGCACACCCTAGTGCTGAGATTACAAGCACCTGCCGCCATGGCCAATCTTTTCTTTCAAAGTGAATTCTGGGGCTTGAATTTAAGTTCTCATGCTTTTGAGGCAAATGCTTTACCAACAGAGCTATCTCCCAAGCATGTCTCCTTTCTAATCAGAGCTTTCACCTTTTACTATCCATTCTTCTCTTGTTATATCACCTACAATAAGTATGGAGGCTTTAACCTGATATTGGTACTAGGATGAAAGATCTCCCCAGGCCAAAGCACAGATTACAAAGCTGATCTTGCAAGTTTGTCTTCTGTGTCTGGAGTTCTTAAGGATGCAACCATCAAAGTTGGGATGAAGTCTCTATAGACATTATTCAAAGTATTCACTTTGTCTGTTGGGTGCAACTAGTAGATTACCTATTGTCTATATGAAAACATCCTTTTCTATTTCCTTAAGTTGAGTTGTATGTCTACCACACTCCATCATGAATCAGATAGAAATGCTAGTTAGTTTAAGTCAATTATTTTGGTCCCCTGGAAATGCTTCTCCTTCTCTTAAAACTTCATTAAAAGAGAGGAAGATTCATGGGGTGGAATGATTCCTCTTCTTTCAAATTGTCATCTGTGGATGTGATACCTCAATGCAGCCATCTTGTGACAACGAAAGGAACTTTCAGCAGACAGAAATCAACATGCTAAGGGTGACACAGTAGAAAGATGGAAGAAAACTGGGTATCACACAGCCACAAACTAATTAGCTTTTGATTTCATTTACCATGACCTTTTATGATAACTGATAGGTATTTTGAGAGGTGGTTTTCGAGGTAGGGTCTTGCTCTAGCCCAAGCTGACCTGGAAGTCACTATGTAGTCTCAGGCTGGCCTGGAACTCACAGCAATACTCCTACCTCAGCCTCCTGAGTACTGGGATTAAAGGTGTGCTCCATCACACCTGACAGGGAAAGAAAGAGAATGGGTGCTCCAGGGCCTCTACCCCCTACAAACTCCAGATGCATGTGCCCCTTTGTGCATCTGGCTTTATGAGGGTATTGGGGAATAGAATACAGGTCATTAGGCTTTGTAGGCAAGTGCCTTAATTGCTGGGCCATCTCTCCAGCCCAGATAGGTATGTTTTGTAGTTTAAGTCAGTTGAGTAAGGATGTTTCCCTACTTGCATTTCAAAAACATGCTAGCTCAATAAATTGGAAAGAACATGGTGAAGGTATTCACATATTATCAGTTAGCCTTTTTTTAAAAAAAAATAGCAAGCCATCCTCAAACTCTTGAAACAACAGCTAGTCATTTATTTAGCTCAGGATTCTGTGCATTGACAATTTGGTCAGAAATTAACTGAGAAGTTCTTTTGGTCTCAGCTGGTTTATTTCAGGCACCTGTGGGTTCATTATACAAGAAGAGTAAGGGGATGGCTGGTCCAGGATGAACTCAGTTTGACTGGCTCTTCTCTGCTCCAGTAATCTGTCACCCTTCTGGAGTTCAGTTCTGGCTTGGTGACAAGGTAGGTAGGCAGAAGCTAGCTAGCTAGATATGTGAGACAGAGAGGGAGTAGTGGGAAGAAGGAAAGGGAGAAGGGGAAGAGAGAGAAAGTGTGTGTGTGTGTGTGTGTGTGTGTGAGAGAGAGAGAGAGAGAGAGAGAGAGAGACAGAGACAGAGACAGAGACAGAGACAGAGACACAGAGAGACACACAGAGAAAAACTTCTTAAGGCAAAGACTGGCAAACCAACACTTTTGCCACATTCTGATGGCCAAAGCAGATTCAAGAAGAGGGAAGAGACTGTACCTTATTGATGGGAGAGACTGTGAAGGCATGCTGTAGACAGAGGGTGTGAATACAGGCAGGAATAAAGAAAGTTTCACAATGTGATGCAGATACTTCATAGTGAATATTTACAAAGCTCCCTCCCTCATCAGGTGGACATAATGATAAATACATAGGCTAAAATCTGTGTACTTCTATTTGTTAACTGGACTTGGGCTCTTTAACCTGTTTAAGTCTTCATTTATATACCCACTAAATGGAAACAATAACAGGTTCTTATTCATAGATTGACTGTGAGGATTCAAAATGAATAGTAATTATAAAATGCTTCACATGGACTCTAGCTCCTAAATGCTAACCAGTATTTGTAATTTACAGAGACAGGCTGGTATTCTAGTTTTCTGTAGAGTTTTCTCTCTCCTCTCTTGCCTACTCCTTCACTTCCTTTCCCCTTTATTTAATAAAAGCTCTGTGATTTCTTATCCATTCTGCAACAAATTCCCCTTCCCACCTCTCTTCTGCATTAGAGTGCAGCTTGTGCAGTGTCCTACCTGTCAGAGGTCCTGTGACCCCAGTGGAGCTCTCCATGGTGCTGGTTTGCCAATGTCTTCATGTTCTCTGATGCGTTTCTGGGGATCGGACCTTGTCTTGGGCCTTGTTACCACGTCTTTATTCTTTTAAATTTTTTGTGCGTACAAACACACATATGTGTTTGTGGATGTGTGGGTGTGCATGCACGTGGGGAGTGTGCATATATGTGTGTGTATGTGTGGAGGCCAGAGGTTGATATCAGGTGTCTTCTTCAGTCACTCTCTACCTTATTGTTTTTGGGACAGAGTCTCTTCCCAAGCCTAGACTAATTAGAGCTATCCAGCAAGCCACAGAGAGTCCACAGTCCTGAGATTACAGACACTCGCCATCATGCTAGGCATTTTGCATGGGTACTGAGTGGGGCTGAATTCAGGTCCTCAGGCTTGAGTGGCAAGTACTTTATACATTTAACCATGTACTTACTAAGCCACCCAAATTGGTTTTGGTACATTTTATTGCTATGTAGCCCAGGCTTGCCTGTAATTAATAGTCCTCCTGCCTCAGCCTTCTGAGTGCTGAGATTGTAGGTATATGCCACTATGATAGGCCAACCTCTCTTTTTGATCACCAACAACTTTCTCTTTCAAAGAATCCCATGGTTGAAATCTCAAATGGCTAATAGATCATTTTACCTACCTCCCTGTTTCTATAATTCTGCAAGTATGTTTCTTTAAGGTATCTATAATGTCTCTAGATGGCCTTATGTTCCCAAACATAATGGACTATTCAGAAACATGGGAGTAATCATTGAATTTTAGGTTGATAATGAATTTGTATGGAATTTGAACAAACACATCTTGCACAAATAATCAGATAGGATTCTGGATCATTTTCCAATGGTGATCAAACTGTCCAGTTATTCCCATTCCTGAGATAATTTATTTTATTTTATTATTTATTTATTTGAGAGAGAGAGAAAAGAGAGAGAGAGAGAGAGAGAGCAAGCTAGAAAGAAATAGGAAGACACAGAGAGAGTGAGTATGGGCATGCCAGGACATTCTGCCACTACAAATGAACTCCAGACACATGTGCCTCTTTGTGCATCTGCCTTTACATGGGTACTTGGAAATTAAACCTGGGCTGTCAGGCTTTTCTAACAAATGTCTTTAACCTATGAGCCATCTCTCCAGTCACCTCAGCTAATTTTTTTTTTTCGAGGTAGGGTCTCACTCTGGCCCAGACTGACCTGGAATTAACTATGTAGTCTCAGGGTGGCCTTGAACTCACGGCGATCCTCCTACCTCTGCCTCCCGAGTGTCAGCTAATTTTTAAGGAGATTCCAGGGTTGATGTAGAAGAGACAAGAAAGCTTTGGACAATACCAACTTCCAAATCCAGTGAAAAGGCTGAGCAGAGAAAGATACTCAGTATAAGAGTTTTTCTAATTGTGCTCTAAAAGTTTGAATTTTCAAAATTGCCTACTGACTTCATCTTTATAAAGGCTACAGACATCTTGTTTGCTTTTTAATAAGTGTGGAAACGTAGAATGATTTATATATAAAAATCACATTTTGTAGCAAGATGACAATATCTAAATTCCAGCCAATGGGGCCCTGACTCCTTTCTGAATAGGATCCAAATTAATATTATTAGTACCTATCATATTTTGACTGTCTCCAGAAAATATAGACTGTTGACTTGGAATTTATGTTGTGTAATTTCTTTTTTTAATTTTAATTTTAATTGATTAATCAATTAATTTGAGAGAGACACAGAGAGAGACAGAATGGGCATGCCAGGGTCACCAGCCAGTGCAAACAAATTCCAGATGTATGTGCCACCCTGTGCATCTGGCTTACGTGGGTCCTGGGGAATTGAACCGTGGCCCTTTGGCTTTGCAGGAAAGTGCCTTAACCACTAAGCCATTTCTCCAGCTCATGTTGTGTAATTTCTAATCCTTGACCATATTTCTTAGTCAAATTCCTGATGAGAAGAAAAACAGCTGGAATATCTCATAGCTAGAGGGTATTTAGTTTAAAACAATAAATAGTAATGATTTTTACCAAACTTACTTCTAGTTTGTATATATTTATAGTGACATCCTATCTCCTACATTGTAAAAGCCAAGAGATTCTTGATTTAAAATATAGTACACTCTAGCCGGGCGTGGTGGTGCACGCCTTTAACCCCAGCACTCGGGAGGCAGAGGTAGGAGGATCGCCGAGAGTTCGAGGCCACCCTGAGACTACATAGTGAATTCCAGGTCAGCCTGGACCACAGTGAGAGCCTACCTCGATAAACCAAATATATATATATATATATATATATATATATATATATATATATATGTATGTTAGACTCTGAGGCCTCAGAAACTTTTTATAAATCCAAGTTCATATGTTCATGTGTGCATGAGATTGAAGCTGACTTTAGACTTTCAGACTAGTTTCCTTGAAGTTATGATATTAGGATTCTGAAGAGTTACAAAGTGATTTATTTCCATTCTTCATCTTTATAATTTTGAGAAAGGAGATAAATCCATAACCTCTCAACTTTTCCCTCACATCTCTCCTACACCCTTAGGCTCTGGAGAGAGAACAAAGAAAATCTATAATTAACAAACATTAGCATCTTTGGGCACAGGACCAGTTTTACAGGATCATCCAAAAGAAAAATTTCGAACTCCAAACAATCTTCCTTCTCTGGCACTACAGACCCAACCATCAAGTTTCACTCTGAAATTTTTTATTTATGGATTGCCATTCTAACTTTGCAATAATCATGTTTTCTATCTTAGGATTTTAGAAATCTTATTTATTTATTTTTTTTATCAATACATATTTTTATTTATATTATTCTCCCATTTTCAAAGGGTTCCATTGTCCTCCTCCCCTTCCTCCCACTTTCAATCATGGGGAATGTTTATCATGCATTGTGAGTTTGCTCAAGAGTTCTGGTGGATAGGCCCCAGTCTCTGTGCATAATGCCCCAACTTGTGACTCTAACAATCTTTCCGCCCCTCTTCCATGAGTTTCCCTGAGCCACATTGGGGTCATTTAGTTCTGCTTCCTTGATGAGGTTTTGGGAGCCTCTGTGTCTCTGGATATCTGGCTTATGACTGGTGTTGGATGTTCTCTGTGTTTATCTCCTTCAGCCTTTTCTGGTGTTGTGATCGCCTTGAGCGCTGTATTCTTGCCCTTCCCCTGCGTTGTTCTATGGTTTCAGCTGGTGAGGTGTGGTTAGCTGATCCTCCCTTCAGGTTCGTTGTCCACCTGAAAAGAGATAAGCAAATTCTCCAACGGAGAGAGAAGTTAGTACTAGATAGAAGGGATAACCGTATATGTTTTGGAGGGAACTTTATATGCATTGGCTCTCTTCTAGCCCACATTTGGTGGCCACTAGATCTTGGAGACTGAGCTCATTTTTTTGTACATGGCTTTGACTTATTTCCCAGTTCCAGCAATGAGTTCCATTCCACTGAATGGATTTATTAGCCAAATCAAGAGCAGTTGGTAACCCACCATGGCTGTTTGCCACTACTGCACTTGTATGAGCATTACGTCAGATTGTTTCCTGCTGGGTATCTTAGACTGCAAGTTGTTTGGACCAATGTCAGACATTTTCCCCCAGTTGCTCATGTAGCACCCTCTGGTACTAGACTAGCTAACTGTCTGGGGACTGACCTTCTTCCAGATTCTGGCCAGGTCTCTCTGTGTTTGGTCTCACACACGTATGCTGTCTTCGACAGTAGGGTCTTACCATTAACCTTTGGTGGGTCACCAAGTACTCTGATAGAAGTCTGTCTTTTTTGGGAAACCTTGTAGGTGTTTCAGATCAACAGCTCAATGTGGAAGTTAACCCCTTGCTGGCACTGGGAGTTATAAGTCTGCACCTAGGAAGGTGAGGGAGGAAAAAGATATATAATGTAAAAGAGAAAGTGAGTATAGAGAGGAAAGGGAGAGAGAGAGAGAGAGAGGGAGGGAGAGAGAGAGAAGAGAAAGAGAAGCAGGACAAGATTAAAGTTGGCCTTCATCATGTTCTCTCCAGGTTCCTGTGGTTCGAGTATTCCCTCCGTAGGCCTGCTGAAGGATCACTGTTTTAGCCTGTTGTTCAGAGTAAAGGGTTTTGTATTATTTTTCCCTTTTGGGTCCCAATTTGTATCCCCCCTTGTCCTCCCTCCCACCCTCTGATCCCCTCCCACCATTACCCTCCCTCCATCCCACCCTCCTTCATGTCTCGTCCTCAGAGTGTTTATTAGGTTTGGCCACATGTCACGTGGAATCCGGTTAGGGGCGACAGATAAATGAGACCATGCGACGATTATCTTTTTGTGCTTGGGTGAGCTCACTGAGGATGATCTGTTCCATATTTGACCATTTTTTTTCAAATTTCCTTATTTCATCTTTCCTTACTGCTACATAGAATTCCATAGTATAGATATACCACATCTTTGTTATCCATTCATCTAGTGATGGACACCTGGGTTGATTCCAGCTCTTTGCTATTATGAATTGAGCAGCTATAAACATGGTTGAGCAAATGTTTCTGATCTGAGGCTTGGGGCCTTTAGAGTAAATGCCCAATAAGGGAATAACTGGATCCATTGGTAAGTCTATGGCCATCCTTTTCAATAGTCTCCATATAGCTGTCCATAGTGGTTGAACCATTTTACATTCCCACCAACAGTGAAGACTTGTTCCTATTTCTCCACAGCCTCGCCAGCATTTGTTTTCATTGTTTTTTTTTTAATGTTAGCCATCCTTACTGGGGTAAGGTGGAATCTCATAGTTGTTTTAATTTGCATTTCCCTGATGATTAGGGATGTTGAACATTTTCTTAAATGTGTATTTGTTATTTGTATTTCTTCCTCTGAGAACTCCCTGTGCAGTTCTCTGCCCCACTTTGTGAGTGGGTTGTTTGGTGATTTATTGTTTAGGTTTTGGAGTTCTTTGTAGATTCTAGAAATTAGGCCTTTGTCAGTTGTATAGCTGGTGAAAATTTTCTCCCATTCTGTGGGTATTCTGCTGGCTTTGGTTATTATATTTTTGTCAGTGAAAAAGCTTTTCAGCTTCATGAGATCCCAATGGTTGAGTGATTGTTTAATTTCCTGAGCTGCTGAGGTTTTGTTCAGGAAATCTTTTCCCACTCCTATATCATGGAAGGTTCCTCCTATTTTTTCTTCCAGTAGTAGCAGAGTTTCTGGTTTTATATTAAGGTCTTTTATCCATTTGGACTTAATTTTTGTGCATGGAGAGATGTGTGGGTCGAGTTTCATTTTCCTACATATGGTTGTCCAGTTTGTCCAGCACCATTTGTTGAAGATGCTGTCCGTTTTCCATTCTACATTGCTAGGGCCTTTGTCAAATATCAAGTAGCTATAGTTTCTTGACCCAAAGTTTGGGTCTTCAATTCTGTTCCATTGGTCTATATTCCTGTTTTTGTGCCAGTACCAGGTTGTTTTTATTATAATGGCTTTGTAGTATAACTTTAGATCAGGTATGGTGATGCCTCCAGAGGTGTTTCTTTTGCTGAGGATGAGCTTGGATATCCGAGGCCTTCTGCCTTTCCATATGAATTTTGAGATACTTTTTTCTATCTCATTGAAGAAGGAAGTTGGGATTTTTATCGGCATTGCATTGAATCTATAAAGTGCTTTTGGTAAAATTGCCATTTTCACAATGTTAATTCTACCAATCCAGGAGCATGGGAGGTCTTTCCATTTTTGTAGGACCTCCTCAATTTCTTTTTGAGAGTTTTTTATGTTTTTCATTGTATAGGTCTTTCACTTCCTTAGTTAATGTTATTCCAAGGTATTTTATTTTCTTTGTTGCAATTGAAAATGGGACGATGTTAGTTATTTCTTTTTCTGTCTCTTTGTCCTTTGCATACAAAAAGGCTACTGATTTCTGTGCATTGATTTTGTATCCTGCTACTTTGCTGAAGGCGCTAATCACCTTTAAGAGTTTTGGGATGGAAGTTCTCGGGTCACTTATGTATAGAATCATGTCATCTGCGAATAGGGCTAACTTAACTTCTTCCTTTCCAATTTGTATCCCTTTGATTTCTTTCTCCTGTCTTATTGCTTGAGCTAATACTTCTAGCACTATGTTGAAGAGCAGAGGTGAGAGTGGACACCCCTGCCTTGTTCCTGACCTCAGTGGGAATTCCTTCAGTCTCTCCCCATTAAGAATTACTTGGGCTTTAGGTGCTTTATATATAGCCTTTATTATGTTGAGATAAGGGCCGTCCATACCTATTCTCTCCAATGTTTTGATCATGAAGTGATGTTGTATTTTGTCAAAGGCCTTTTCTGCATCTATCGAAATGACCATGTGGTTTTTGTGTTTCAGCTTGTTTATGTGGTGTATTACATTGACAGATTTCCGTATGTTGAACCACCCCTGCGTTCCAGGGATGAAGCCTACTTGATCAAGGTGGATAATGCTTTTGATGTACTGTTGAATTCGGTTTGCAAGAATTTTGTTCAGTATCTTTGCATCTATGTTCATCAGAGAAATGGGCCTATAATTTTCCTTTCTTGTGGCGTCCCTTCTTGGTTTTGGAATTAGGGTGATACTAGCTTCATAAAAGAGTTAGGGATCTCTCCCTGTTCTCCTATTGTGTGGCAGAGTTTGAGAAGAATTGGTTTAAGTTCTTCCATGAATGTTTGGTAGAATTCTGCTGAGAAACCATCTGGTCCTGGACTCTTCTTTTTGGGGAGGTGTTTGATTACCTCTTCTATCTCGAAGGGTGTGATGGGTTTGTTTAGGAAATTAATCTGCTCTGGGCTTAGCTTTGGTAGATGGTATGTGTCTAAGAATTCATCCATTTCCTCCATATTTTCCTGTTTTATGGAGTAGAGGGTTTTAAAATAAGTCCTAATAACTCTTCCTAAGAAATCTTATTTTTGTGTCATACTAAATTGTATCTTGACTTTATTTTTCAGTTTTACCATATTAATCATATATTTTACTTCAAAATGATTGCTTACTCATGGGATATATAAAAAGCTGGAGTGACATAATTATCTCATGGAATATAGAAATGTAACTTCAAAGAGTGTGCAAAATTCTAGGTTATACCTATCAGAGAATCCCAAAGATACTTGTGATTCATTGGGTTATCTATGATTCTATAATTGATGTTAGCTAATTTATTGTGAAGTAAACACACCCATTCCAGTACTAGAATTATTGTTAACAGGTGTGGCACACCTGACAGCTGCAGATCTTGATTATCTCATCCTTGTTCCCTCAATATATTGTCACTATAGGAACAAATGCATCTAACATGGCTGCCAGATCAGCTTTTCATTTAGCTGATATTCTAACCTCTTTGTGCATGTCTGTAGTCATTTGACTATCTCATCTCTGCGGAAGTTATCGGCTGTCTATGAGGACAATATTTAAGGAACAGAGCTCCTCCAACAGTGGCATGGACTCTTCATTAAAAAAATATTTTTATTCATTTGAGAGAGAGAGAGAGAGAGAGAAAGAGAGAGAAAGAGAATAGGCTCATTACCAGTGCCTCTAGCTGCTGCAAATAAATGCCACTTTGTGCATTTGGCTTTACGTGGGTTCTGGGGAATCAAACCTGGGTCCTTAGACTTTGCAAGCAAGCATGCCTTAACTGCTAAGCCATCTCTCCATCCCTAGACTCTTCATTTTATTGAGACATAATATTTTAACATTTTTGTTGGGTACATTAGTGGTAATTCAGCACATGTATATAATGTCCATCTCCTCAAACATTAATACTTAAAAATTGTATTATTTATTTATTTGAGAGTGATAGAAAAAAAGCAGAGAGAGAGAGAGAGAGAGAAAGGAGAGAGAGAGAGAAAGAGAGAATGGGAATGGGCATGCTAGAGCCTCTATCCACTGCAAACGAAATCCAGATTCATGTACCACTTTGTACATCTGGCTTACATAGGTCCTGGAGAATCGAACCATGTTCATTTGGTTTCACAGGCAAGCACCTTAACTGCTAAGCCATATCTCTAGCCCCATTCATATTTTTTATATCTTGTAAATTTTTACTCTTCTGGTCATTCAAAAATATATCATAGATTCCTTTAACTAATAACTACCCTTCTATGTTAAAGAAAAACTTGAAGTAGTTCCTCCATTCTGTGTTTTGGCACCCCATTGAACTTTTGACCTTGACCTTCCTTTAATGACTGTAAGTCCACACTACATGTCACCACCCCTGCGTTCCAGGGATGAAGCCTACTTGATCAAGGTGGATAATGCTTTTGATGTACTGTTGAATTCGGTTTGCAAGAATTTTGTTCAGTATCTTTGCATCTATGTTCATCAGAGAAATGGGCCTATAATTTTCCTTTCTTGTGGCGTCCCTTCCTGGTTTTGGAATTAGGGTGATACTAGCTTCATAAAAAGAGTTAGGGATCTCTCCCTGTTCTCCTATTGTGTGGCAGAGTTTGAGAAGAATTGGTTTCAGTTCTTCCATGAAGGTTTGGTAGAATTCTGCTGAGAAACCATCTGGTCCTGGACTCTTCTTTTTGGGGAGGTGTTTGATTACCTCTTCTATCTCGAAGGGTGTGATGGGTTTGTTTAGGAAATTAATCTGCTCTGGGCTTAGCTTTGGTAGGTGGTATGTGTCTAGGAATTCATCCATTTCCTCCATATTTTCCTGTTTTATGGAGTAGAAGTTTTTAAAATAAGTCCTAATAACTCTTCCTAAGAAATCTTATTTTTGTGTCATACTAAATTGTATCTTGACTTTATTTTTCAGTTTTTACCATATTAATCATATATTTTACTTCAAAATGATTGCTTACTCATGGGATATATAAAAAGCTGGAGTGACATAATTATCTCATGGAATATAGAAATGTAACTTCAAAGAGTGTGCAAAATTCTAGGTTATACCTATCAGAGAATCCCAAAGATACTTGTGATTCATTGGGTTATCTATGATTCTATAATTGATGTTAGCTAATTTATTGTGAAGTAAACACACCCATTCCAGTACTAGAATTATTGTTAACAGGTGTGGCACACCTGACAGCTGCAGATCTTGATTATCTCATCCTTGTTCCCTCAATATATTGTCACTATAGGAACAAATGCATCTAACATGGCTGCCAGATCAGCTTTTCATTTAGCTGATATTCTAACCTCTTTGTGCATGTCTGTAGTCATTTGACTATCTCATCTCTCTTGGAAGTTATCGGCTGTCTATGAGGACAATATTTAAGGAACAGAGCTCCTCCAACAGTGGCATGGACTCTTCATTAAAAAAATATTTTTATTCATTTGAGAGAGAGAGAGAGAGAGAGAAAGAGAGAGAAAGAGAATAGGCTCATTACCAGTGCCTCTAGCTGCTGCAAATAAATGCCACTTTGTGCATTTGGCTTTACGTGGGTTCTGGGGAATCAAACCTGGGTCCTTAGACTTTGCAAGCAAGCATGCCTTAACTGCTAAGCCATCTCTCCATCCCTAGACTCTTCATTTTATTGAGACATAATATTTTAACATTTTTGTTGGGTACATTAGTGGTAATTCAGCACATGTATATAATGTCCATCTCCTCAAACATTAATACTTAAAAATTGTATTATTTATTTATTTGAGAGTGATAGAAAAAAGCAGACAGAGAGAGAGAGAGAGAAAGGAGAGAGAGAGAAAGAGAGAGAGAGAATGGGCATGCTAGAGCCTCTATCCACTGCAAACGAAATCCAGATTCATGTACCACTTTGTACATCTGGCTTACATAGGTCCTGGAGAATCGAACCATGTTCATTTGGTTTCACAGGCAAGCACCTTAACTGCTAAGCCATATCTCTAGCCCCCATTCATATTTTTTATATCTTGTAAATTTTTTACTCTTCTGGTCATTCAAAAATATATCATAGATTCCTTTAACTAATAACTACCCTTCTATGTTAAAGAAAAACTTGAAGTAGTTCCTCCATTCTGTGTTTTGGCACCCCCATTGAACTTTTTGACCTTGACCTTCCTTTAATGACTGTAAGTCCACACTACATGTCTATAAGATTGACTTGTTAGTCAATCCTACTAGTGGCATCCTACTACAAATGAGAGTATATGGCTTTTGTTTTTTTGTGTCTGGCTTATGTCACTTAATATAATGACCTCCATGGTATGAACTCTTGATAGAATTCTAACCTCTTGAGTTTGGATTCTCTCCCATATTATAGAAAGAATTAACTATAATTTCCAACCTTATATTTTGATGACTCAATTTAAACAGTATGTATAACTCCTGACCCTTTACTTAGATTATTTATTTTATAGAATATTCTATATTTATATTCTAGAATTTTAAGATCATAGATAAATAAATGTAATAAGTTTTGAAAATAAAATTTATTAATGAAACGAACTAGAAATATTTCCATTGCTGTCATAAAATTTCTTTCCAGTTGCCAGTGAGTTTTGTTATCATGGTTACTGTGACACAAAGGTGATTCATCTCATAAAATGTTAGAGCGTTATATATCGCCTTTATTATGTTGAGATATGAAACATCCATGCCTATTCTCTCCCATGTTTTGATCATGAAGTAATGTTGTATTTTGTCAAAGGCCTTTTCTGCATCTATTGAAATGATCATGTGGTTTTTGTGTTTAAGCTTGTTTATGTGGTGTAGCACATTGACAGATTTCCGTATGTTGAACCACCCCTGCGTTCCAGGGATGAAGCCTACTTGATCAAGGTGGATAATGCTTTTGATGTACTGCTGAATTTGGTTTGCAAGAATTTTGTTCAGGATCTTTGCATCTATGTTCAGAAGGGAAATAGGCCTATAATTTTCAAAAAAGATTTCTGTCAGAGATCTTGATGACCCACCAAAGGTTAGTGGCAAGACCCTACTGCTGAAGACTTCATACACAGTTGAGATGAAACATGGAGCGACCTGGTCGGAATGTGGAAGAGGGTCAGTCCCCAGACAGTTAGCTAGTCTAGTGCCAGAGGGTGCTACACTAGTGACTGGGGGAAAATGACCAACATCTGCCCAAACAACAAACAGTCTAAGCTACTCAGCAGGAAACAACTTGACGTGATGCTCAAACAAGTGGCACACAGCTATGGTGGGTAACCAGCTGCTGTTGATTTGGCTAATAGATCCACTCAGTGGAATGGAACTCATTGCTGGAACTGGGAAAAAAAGTCAAAACCATGTACAAAAAATGAGCCCAGTCTCCAGGATCAAGCTCCCACCAAATATGGGCTAGAAAAGGGCTGATACAAATAAAATTCTCTCTAAAATAACTATGGCCATCCCATCTATCTAGTACTAACTTCTCTCTCCATTAGAGAATTTGCTTCTCTTTTTCAGATGGAAGACGAACCTGAAGGGAGGATCAGCCTATTGCACCTCACCAGGACCCCAGCTGAAACCATAGAGTAATGGGGAAAAGGGCAAGAGTGCAGCTTTCTTGGTGAACGTGACACTAGGATAAGGCTGAAGGAGATAGACAGAAAGAACATCCAACTCCTACTAAGCCAGATATCCAGAGATACAGAGGCTCCCAAGACCTCATCACTGAAGTAGAACTAAAATGATCCCAACGTGGCTCAGGGAAATTCTTGGAAGAGGGGGCGGAAAGAGTGTTAGAGCCACAAGTTGGGTCATTATGCACAGAGACTTTGCCTATCCCCCATAACTGTTGACTACCCCATAATGCATGATCCATATTCCCCAATGATGAAGGTCCCTTCAGAGGGGGAGGACAAGGAGGAGGCTACAGTAGTCACCAACATGAATGTAAAATTAGAATAATATAAAATAAAAAAATGTTAGAGCGGTCTCACTTCTCTTGCTGCATAATACATTGATTGTAGGCTGAGATCCGTGAATCCAGAGAAATACTGACCACTATTCAAATCTTATATTTGCTATTATTTACTTAATAGCCTGATCTTGAAAGAAGTAGCTTGAGGAAGGTTAAGATTCATTTTATTCATCTACAAAAGGTGATAACAATATCTTTTTATAGGATCATTTGGTAGATTTAGTGACTTAACATCTATAAAACATCTATCTAATGTCTGGCTTACAGTATTCATGCTGTTTTTCTCTCATGTTTTTCTCAATATTTATTCAAATCATAGCCCCAAATCTCATCTTATACAGAAAAACATTTCCCTCCTTTTCAGCTGATACTAATCTCTATCATACTCTGTGGTTGGACCACAGACAAAAGTATGCTGCATTAAAAATGAATTATTCAGGCTAGAGTGATGGCTTAGCAGTTAAGGTGTTTGCCTGCAAAGCCAAAGGACCCAAGTTTGACTCCCCAGGACCCACATAAACCAGATGCACAATGGAGCGCACACATCTGGAGTTCATTTGCAGTGGCTGGAGGCCCTGGTACACCCATTCTCTCTCTCTCTTCCTGCCTATATTTTATACCTCTCTCTCTCAAATAAATAAATAAATTTAAAAAATGAATTATTCCACAGACAAAGTAGACAACTGGGTTATCTTTTTTCTTCTCTCTATTACTGAGTTTATATGTGATACCTTCATTCAATAAATGTTTTTGAGCTGGGCATTGTGGCACATGACTTTAATCCCAGCACTTGAGAGGCAGAGATAGGAAAATCACTGTGAGTGAGAGGCCATCCTGAGACTACATAATGAATTCCAAGTCAGCCTGGGCTAAAGCTAGAACCTACCACAAAAACCTAGACAAAAGTATTGTATGCTTAGTATATGCCATCTACTTTTCTAATCACCTGGAGATATAATCAGTAAATAAAACAGAGAAAAACCCATGATTTCTTAGAGATGATAATCTAATGGGGAAAGGCATATTAAAAAATAAATTAGTGCTGGAGAGATGGCTTAGTGGTTGAACGCTTGCCTGTGAAGCCTAAGGACCCTGGTTCAAGGCTCAATTCTCCAGGTCCCACGTAAACCAGATGCACAAGGGGGCACACGCATCTGGAGTTCATTTGCAGTGGCTGGAGGCCCTGGCACACCCATTCTCTCTCTCTACCTGCCTATTTCTATCTCTCTCTCTTTCAAATAAATAAATAAAATAATTAAAAGATAAATTAGTAGAATGTAGTTATCAATATATAGTGATAAGTGCCATGAAAGACAATATCAGGATGGACGTTATCTAGCTAGTGTTAATATATGTGTACATGATGAGTATGAGGAGGATTAGTTTTAATAAGGTGATCATGTACATTGAAATTTATTCTTTGATTTTTTTTTTTTTTTTGAGGTAGGGTCTAGCTCTAGCCAAGGCTGATCTAGGCAAGGCTGATCTGAAATTCACTATGCAGTCTC
Source organism: Orientallactaga sibirica (assembly GCA_036365145.1). Classification (NCBI taxonomy): domain Eukaryota; kingdom Metazoa; phylum Chordata; class Mammalia; order Rodentia; family Dipodidae; genus Orientallactaga; species Orientallactaga sibirica. The sequence goes on from JAEOAD010000982.1 coordinate 297,202, forward strand.
ATGCTGGCCTTGAACTCACAGCGATCCTCCTACCTCTGCCTCCTAAGTGCTAGGATTAAAGGCGTGCGCCACCACACTTGGCTCCTAGTCTTCTATACTTTGAATGCCCACCAATGCTGCAGCCTTCACGTGCATTGGGCCTAGGCCACTTGACTTTAACTGTCTTATTTTTGATAGGCATAATAATTCATATAGCCAAACAACTGTAGTAACTTCCCTCCTAGGGTTTGTGACATTTCCATCCATAGGCTTTTGGTTAGGTTTTCAGTTTCAGGCTTGAATTCCCTCTCATGGAGAGGACCTCAAATTGAATTAACAAGCAGTTAATTACTTCTATAATGGACTCAACACTATTGCACTAGTGGGTCATCTTGCCTGGGTGGTCAATTTTGTAGTTTGTAGGTTCCACTGCAGGTTAAGAATGCTGATAATGTTTTTACTGCAGCAGACTGCATAGCACTTTCCAGCACCATCTTTTTTAAAAATTTATTTATTTGAGACAGAGAGAGAGAGAATGGAGAATGGGTGTTCCAGGGCCTTCAGCCACTGCAAATGAACTCCAGACGCATGTGTCCCTTGTGTGTATGTTCAACATTGTGTGCTTGCATCACTGGGCTTATGCGGGACCTGGAGATTCGATCATGAGTTCGTAGGTTTCACAGGCAAGTGCCTTAACCACTAAGCAATCTCCACCCCTCCAGCACTATCTTTTGTTTGTTTGTTTGTTTGTTTTTCTAGGTAGGGTCTCTCTCTAGCCCAGACTGACCTGGAATTCACTAGGTAGTCTCAGGGCCTTGATCTCACAGCAATCCTCTTGCCTCTGCCTCCCAAGTGCTGGGATTAAAGGTGTGCACCACCCCACCCGGCTATCTTTTATATCATCTGCCTTTTCTGGAACTGTATCCCACTTCTGAAAGCAGTAAAGACAACTGGTGCTCTGGTTAAGTTCCTAAAATGCCCAAGCATCATCTCTATGCTGTTTCACAGATAGCTCCTCTGCAGAGGGTTGTTTCATTAACTTTTGTCTTATTCATACATACTACCTCTTTTTTCAGGTAATCATTCTCAGCATACTTAAATTCTAAAGATATATGAGCTTTTCCTTTTGGCCTCAAGTGACAAAATATATTTGCCTAAACCATTTCTAGCTTACAATTTTCCAACTCACCTCTCCATCTCTGACATCTCTGACAAACTTCAGATGTCTTCTCAACATCTTCAGTTGGGTTTACAGCTGATATAACAAATTCAACTGAACTTCTAATCTTCCCTTCAAACCCATTTACCAGCGACATTCCCCATGTTAATTGTTGTCAATCTCATCTCTTAAGGGAATAAGAGTTTATTCTGGAGCCAAATATGAGTAACCATGGATTATCCCAAATTCCATGTTCCAATGTGCTAACAGTTCATGAAGTCATTATAATAACAGAACAAAGAAGGTCACAAGTCGAAACACTTCAAACACATTGGTGGATACATCAGGTTAGGTGAGGTAAAGCCAAGCTGGGAAATTTACACGTTTCAGATGCTTTGTAATCAACATTCTCAGCTTTTGGGTTGGTAGAAGATAGGTCTGTATGTACACTCCAAAGGAGTTATTGAATAGGCATAGGATGTTATGTTAGACACAGATAAGGACAATAAACGGCCATGTAAGAGGCTAAGATAACCCCAAATAAGTTGGCTGTGGACCTCAGCATTCCAACTCAGCTTTGAGTGTTTAACATGGGTGCAACTTCTGTCAAGGAACTTCAGTTCGCAAGACTGAGATTTGAACTGGGACTGGGGGAGTCCAGGCAGTAAGTACAATGAGTCTAGTGAAACAGACAGAAGGAAGTGGAGGGTGGGATGAGAGAAAGTAACCATGTGGGTTGGAAGTGCCCACTTTGTTAGGGTGAAAGGGGACAGGCTGTGGAAGTGATGCTTCAGTTAAAGGTGCCAGGCAGCCTTTCCTAAGTTCTTATCACAGGCCAGTTGTCACCTACTCTTAAATGTAGGACCTCATTTGAGGTAAGCACTAATGTGAGAAAGCCCAAACAGATTAAGTATCTTACCCATGGGCGCACAGTTTGGTACCTCATCCTTTTTAATTGCTCAGTCAAAAAATTCTATTAGTTTTATTTTAAAAATGTATTCAGAATCTAACCACATCTGATTACTATATTGCCATCCCCAAGCCATTGTCATGTCCTACCCAATGACTGCACTCCTCATGGTCTCTGCTCGCAATTTTGCCTATTATAGGATCCAGAGTGATTCCTCTTAAGGATAAGTGTGGTGCTGTCACTTTTCTGTTTAAATTCTGTCATGGATTCTATTTCATTTAGGAAGAAGCTTCATTTTTTTAAGTTGAATGCTTTTAAACTTAAGGCTGTAGAAGCTTAGGATTTCTAAGGTCCTAGATATAAGTTTATGTTAGTGGTTCCCTTGTGTAGCACTGTGTGATATTTTACAGTGTAGATGTGAAAATAAGCTAGGGTCACTGTGGTAAGCACTACCAAATCATGATTTAGACCAGTCATAATCAATACAAGCTCCTTGGAAATACTCAATGTATTCCTACAAATTGAACTCTGTTGAAAATACTCGTCAAGTTGATTAATGAAAATAATCTTTATCTGTAGGAAGACTTGACTGCTATGTGACTGAATATGTAAACAGGAACAAGCTGTTCTTTTAGGCTGAAAAACCAACTAGTTATTTCTTTTTCTAAAGCACTTATAAATTCACTATATGTGATCAGCATGTGGCCAAATCCAATTGTATTGAAAGTAATTCCTGGCCACATGAACTTTTACATCTCTCTATACTTTGTATTCCTAATATCTTTTTTTGTTCCTGTCAGAAACATTACTCAATCAATTTTAAGATAAGAAAGTATTATCCAGGCGTGGTGTGCATGCCTTTAATCCCAGCACTTGGGAGGCAGAGGTAGGAGGATCACCATGAGCTTAAGGCCAGCCTGAGACTACATTGTAAATTCCATGTCAGCATGGGCTGGAGTGAGACCCTTTCTCAAAAAAAAAAAAAAAAAAAAAAAAAAAGAAAAAGAAAAGAAATCATTACAAAACTTCCTCTTTACTTTGAAGCTTCTAATGTGGAGAAGTAGAGGAGGTTTCTGCTCTATCTACTTGGTTGCCTCCCTGTGTGTGACTCAGTTGGAAGGACATAAAAAGTTAAGTAGTAAGGGAAATATGGATCTCAAAGTCTATGCACTTTGTCCTTCCAGAATAAAGATCCACCTTCAGGTTTGAGCTTATGAAGTAAGGAATTTCAGATGGAACTCTGTGATTATTTGGTTTCTGTTTTATGTCTTCACTGACAGCAGATCAAAAAACAGGGAGGAGATTGGTGGAGGGCAGGGCTACTAATCGCCGATACTCCAAGAAGTGACAGTGAACTCAGAGTGTGCAGATACAGCAGAATTACTAGCAATAAAACTCTTTGGAACCATGTCCTGTGTAGCCCTGAAGACATTATCATGGTATAGATTAGCCAGCAAATAATGTTCAAGGTGAATTCACTGAATCATCAGAAAAAAACAAGATACACACATAAAATTATATCCAAGCAACTAATTACATTAGAATTTATCTTAGAAAGATTTATACTTAAAATAAATTGAAAGTGTAAAACTGGTATAGTCAAAGCAGCGCATTTTCATTTTATTTGTATGGGTTTGCTTAATCTCATACTATGCCAGATTGACAAAGACTTACGAAGTCCTACGTGAGGTTAGCAGATGACTGAACCTATCAAAATCCAATGCCACTACCTATCAGTTGTGGGAATTTAGGCCAGTCCTGGGTACACCAGAAATCTCCATCTCCTTAATTATAAAGTGGATCTCTCTCTCTGGGATCAGTGAGAGACTCTGGCTCAAATAAGACTAGGTGGAAGAGCAATGGGACAAGACACTCAACCTTGTCCTTGGGCCACTCAGGCGAGTGTGTGGGGTGCTGCAAGGGTACACACATGTGCATACATCTCTCTCTCTCTCTCATACACACACCCCAAAAAACAAAGTCTACAGTGGAGTCTAAGATAAGTTTACCTTTTGTGGGGGTGTCCAGATTTGTTTTATAGCTGATGCTAAACTTTTTGTCACCCAGCTTGACTGGGCTGCTGTATGGGAAACTAACTGGTTTCTATGCTTCCACTGTCAATCTCCTTAGTGTCTGCACTATGAGAAGCAAGACTGACCTTGTTAAATCTTTGGCCATATAACTTCCCTGCTTGAAGCCTTCCATTGTCTTCCCACATTCCTCAGAGAAGAACTAAAGTCCTATATTTTTCTTTAAGGCCTCTCTGGTATGGAGCCAAGTTTCTTCCTTAGCTTCATCTCTTACCACTTTCCCATGCACACCAAACTCCAGCTACATAGACCTCCGGTGCTCTTTGTCTGCTCCCTCTGGCTGGATGAGTCTTCCCTTAAATAGCCATATAGCATTCATATCTTCTTTCAGATTTCTATTCAAATGACATCTTCTCAGAGAGGTCTTCCTCACAGAAAATCTCTCTCTACACGTCGTAATTCACTGTCCCCATTTCCTCCTTATTGGATGTCATAGCAGTTATCACAAAGCATTTGTTTGTTCCAGCTACCCTCACCTCATAGAATACAGTAGTCATGGGAAGAAATGATTTGACCTTAGTTGTATAATTGAGAATGAATATATAATGATCTAAATGTGTGGTTTTAGGATTCCTTTGACAAAAATCATAAATCATGCCAAGTGTGGTGGCGCACGCCTTTAATCCCAGCACTCGGGAGGCAGAGGTAGGAGGATTGAGGAGAGTTCAAGGCCACCCTGAGACTACGTAGTGAATTCCAGGTCAGCCTGAACCAGAGTGAGACCCTATCTCACAAAACCAAAAAAAAAATCATAAATCAAATGTCAAGAACACAAACTTAAAAAAATCATGGGAACTTTTCCTGCCTTATGCGTTAGTGTATGTTCATAGGTAGAATACTACTACCTAGCACATAACAGGTAGCCAATAAATAACACCTGCCTCAATATTCATGCTGTTTGGGTCATGAGCAGTTGTTTATCAGAGAACCACCTAATCATGCACTGTGTGGTTGTATCAGGGACATTGGGTTTTAGTTGTAACACTTTACCTCTTGCTAAATCCCCTGTTGAAGTGGAAGATGTGTCTTTGAGTTTTTTTTTCTTTAAAAAAACTATTGTAAGCCAGGAGTGGTGGCACATGCCTTTAATCCCAGCACTCGGGAGGCAGAGGTAGAAGGATCACTGGAGTTTGAGGCCACCCTGAGATTACATAGTGAATCTCAGGTCAGCCTGGACTACAGTGAGACCCTACCTTGAAAAACAAAAAAAAAAAAAAAAAAAAAAAAAAAAAAAACCCTATTGTACACTTTATAGGGAAAAGAAGGCAGCAGCATTTGATCTGTTCCTAGTGAATCCCTTATGGACCAGATAGACTTTTTTTCAAGTGCTTGCTTATCACATTCTAAAAATTATATTTTATGTTTTCATCAAGTATCAATGTCAAACTCTTCTTTTTTTTCTTTATGAAATGCACTCCTATCTTCAACCCTTTTCAAAGTTGGAATACTTTTCCTACATACCCAGTATTCTAGTTTTGTTTCTGGCTATCCAGTCTTTCTCAAAGATAACATGCTCCTTGAGGATAATTATTTTCTTGGGTTCCATCCTCTGGACCTTTAGTAGTGCTTACCAATTCTCAGCATTTTTTTCAGACAATACTATCAGGTCATCACCATCTTTTCAATGGAGAGCGAACAGATATTCTTCTATTTTCTTTTCTTTTAAACTTTTTATTGACATTTTCCAAAAATATAGACAAATATACACCATCATAATCTCCTCCTGCCACCTTTCCCCCCTCCCAAGTCCTCCTTCCACTAAATCCCTTCTTTCCAATTGTTCTCTTTAATTTTGAGGTCATCATTTTTCCCCTCTTTTTAGGCAGGTCTTGTGTAGGTAGTGTCAGCCACTGTGAGGTCATGACTATCAAAGGCCACTTTGTGTCTGAAAGACAGCATTGTATATGCAGCCCTTTCCTTCCTTTGACTCTTATATTCTTTCCAAACAATTCAATGAGTGCTTACTGACTTATGAACCATCATCCTGAGCTAGTTTTGTTTTTTAGAATCAGTGTAAACAATTCCACCATTTCCCTTGATTTTCCAAGTTTCTTGGCTTTCAACATTTTCCTGCCTCAGGCTTTTTCTCCATCTATTTTTAACTTGGTTTTAGATCTTGCTTTCTCTGTCGTAATTTGATCCTCTTAATCTTATTTTCTCCCTCAGTGAATTGAATTTCGACTATTCCATTTGCCCCTCCCAAAGTTGCACATTAAGAAAGTTATCTGAGTTTAAAGGTTTGTTTCAGCTTTTATTCTTGTTCAGAGACTCATATCCAGCCTGCCAGCCTGCCCCCTTTGTGTTGCCTGCTTTTCTCCTAAAGCATCTGAGAAGCCAGTGAATTTTAAGTTTCCTTGAATGTGGCAAAAGCGTTATTGAAACTTCTGCACTGATTTTTCTTTGGTCTTGTTGGCTTTGAAAATTGCTATTATTTAAATTTGTCAACTGTTTTATTTTTTTAATGGGGAGTATGTACTGAGTCACATTGGACAGAGTGGGATCAAATCCATCATATTCACTAAAGACACAAGTCCCTCCTATATAGCCCTATTACAGCCCTTTGATTATAATCTATAACTTAATTCAGAGGCTATGCCATAGAATCAGACTGTGTGACTCCATGTCCTGGCTCCACCCCTTCTTAGCCCAGTAGGATTTGGCTTTGTAAGCTCGGTTTTAACAGTTGCTAAAATGGTGATGAAAGCATTTGCTTATAGGTAATGCTGTGATGTTTAAATAAAATACTGCAACACAAAGCATTTTGAACAGTTACTGCTTTTTCTTATTCTGTACAACTTTGGAATAAAGTTAAGCAGTGGAATTTTTTTTTCCAGCTTGGTTATTACCATTTCATCCAAACCTGGAAGACTTGTTTTTCTGGGTGAAGAAATGTTTTCTCTGTGTGAAGATTTCATAATCACGATCAAGCAGGCCTATGAGCCCTGCCACTTAAAGTGGCTCCTTTCTTTTATCTGCTATATGCTTTCACCCTGGGAATGAGGATGGTAAACTGGCTCTTGAGAGTCAACAGCATAACCACTAAAATCACTTTGCATTCCATGTTGCCATGATCCCATGCTGATGAATGACCAGAACTTGGTATGGATACTCTTTGGATTTCATAATGTGGAGATATTATTACTTCTTTGTGACCTCGACTGAGTTTTGAACAGGTAAGTGAAAGTCAGCCATAGACCAGAGTTTTACATGGTCTCCTGAGAAATAGAAAATGAGAGTTTTAAAGTTTTCCAAAGCCAGGTTAGAAGAATGAACCTGTATAGTGGAGAATAGTTTTATAATTGTTTAAATGGACAGAGATAGGAAAATTGATGGATAAAATGAAGTCCATAAAGACAAAGTCATTTACTTGGGAGGGAAAATGTTACTCCAGGAGTGAGTTTTTGTGAGCTTGCACTTGAAATGCAAATGAAGGAGGGAGAAGTACTAATGGAATTGTCACAAGACCATATGAGCATCAATATCACCCCACAACCCCTAATTCTAGCCTCTTTTGTTATGGTAAAATCCTAACACCCTCAGTGTATCTTTAACAGCTGTTAAGGGACATATTAACCAAATGTCCAAGTTTTGATTTGGCCATAAAATGCTAGGAGAGCTAAGGTTTTCTAGGATTAATGAATAACATGTCTTTATTTGGTTTACTAAAAAAAATCATTCTAAAAATCTGTTTACAGATCTGTCCTCTCCAGGATTAACTTTATATTGGTTCAGCAGCTTGTTTACTGTTCTCTTCTGTTTCTTCTTCTGTTTTTTTTTTTTTTTTTTTTTTTTTTTTTGTCTTCTCAGTGCCCAACCCAAGTTCAAAGGCTGATGAGAGAGAAAAACTCATGAGGAAATTTTACTCTAGGGAAAGTTGTTCAGTGGGGATCTTGACACACGGGGAAAGATGTCAAGCGCCTCCTGGCTCCTTCTCAGCCTTGTTGCTGTAACTGCTGCTCAGTCCACCATTGAGGAAACGGCCAAGACATTTTTAGACAAATTTAACCAGGAAGCTGAAGACTTGTCTTATCAAAGTTCACTTGCTTCTTGGAATTATAACACCAATATTACTGAGGAGAATGCCCAAAAGATGGTGAGTTCTCATGGTATTTATTGCTTCTTAAAGCTTAGAATTTCAGCCTATAAAATGGAATAGGGACATTATAGACATCTCTGAGTTGTGAGATTGAATGATTGCCTTTGTATCTCTGATCTTGGTATCCCAAATGACTACATTCAATTTGACCTTGGAATTCATTTGGAAAATTGTTGTAAGCTAATTCATTGGTCTCAGTTCACATTGCAGAAACAAGTGAATATGTGTTTTAAAGGTACCATCACAATTCTCACCATAGTCAGTGTTTCAAAGCATTTTTGGAAATGCCATAAACTACAGAGGTAGTAATTTTCTCTAGTCTGCAATATCAATAGGAATATCAAAATACATAACTGCAAAATGCAGCTGGAGATTTACTGTAAATAGTAGCTAGGAACTAAGGTACCCATGGGTTAGGTGAAACTGGACTTGGGGATTCCTTCTCTCATTGTCATAGGCCTCTGAGGGAGTCCCAAAGGTCACAGAAGAGCCCTCTAAGAAAAATGATAATTAATCTGGCTCTGAAAAATCTCAGCATACTTTGGGAAAGCAAGATGTTGTGTTTGACATGTGCAAGGATTTAAGAAAAGTTTTCTTTCACAGGTATCAAAAGAGTATCCTTACACATTTAAGTGACAGAAAATTGAACAACTAAGAAAAGATTCCCCCCTTTTATATCTTATTTTATTTGATGGCCAAAGTACTTTAGATTTTTTTTTTTTTTTTTTTTAGTATATATGATGTGCATAGAGCCATGATGGTACCATCGTTAGCCTAAGAAAAGATTTTTGTGTCATTAGTTTGGTAATACTTTCCTTCCAAGATGCATCTTGGAAACTTATTTTTTTTCAAATGATTAGTGTTTACATTAAATTATTGTCATTCACAGAATGGGTCCTAGCTGAGAATTGCTGCCTCATTTGAAATATCAGGATTTTCTTTTCTTTTTAAAATATTTATTTATTTATTTATGACAGTGAGAGAGAGGCAGATACAGAAAGACAACGGGCACACTAGGGCCTCTTGCTACTGCAAATGAACTCCAGACACATGTGCCACCTTGTGCATATGGCTTTACGTGGGTACTGGCTACTCAAACCTGGGTTCTTTGGCTTTGTAGGCAAGTGCCTTAACCACTGAGCAATCTCTCTGGCCCAAGATTTTCTGTTATATTTGTTTGAAAGCTTGCAGATATTAAGGAGATTTCAACACCCCACTGTTGCCATAGGAATTGTTTTGTCTTGTCTCACATTTTGGTCTTGTCTTGATTAGAACTATTTTATCATTTTTCTATTTGATTTCTGATGGAGGAGACTGAAGTGTATTATGTGTTCTTTTCATTCTTAACTGAATGGTCCATGGTGATGCTAACATCATGCCTAAGAGCTCTGGACCAAGAGTACCAACATCCATATTCTGGTTCCACCACATTTTGCCAGTTTGAATGTGAGCTAGTTAATAGCCCTGTCTGAGTCTTAGTTTCTTCATCTGTGGAAAAGAAAATCATATTCACAATGCCTCATTGGATTGCTCTCAAGACTAAATAATACACAAACCTAGAGAATAGTGCCTGATGCTTGTGGGCTTATGAGAACAGTTAGGTATCTTTGTTATTAACGTTAGAGGGAATTAGGGTTTTTTTCTTTTTTCTTTTTTATTTATTTATTTATTTTATTGACTTTTATACTTACATACAAAAAAACCCACCTGATATTTCCCTCCCCTCCCCCCATTCCACTTTAGAACTCCAGTCTTCACCATATCCCCTCCCTCTCTCCATTAGTCTCTCTTTTAATTTGATGACATCATCTTTTTCTTCTATTTTGAGGGTCTTGTGGAGTATTGTTAGGCACTGCAAGGTCATGGATATCGAGGCCAATTTCTGTCTGGGCAGTTGCATTATAAGAGGTCATACCCTTCCTTTGGCTCTTCCATTTTATCCGCCCCCTCTTCCGCAATGGTCCCTGAGCCTTGGAGGGTGTGACAGAGGTGTTTCAGTGCTGGGCACTCCTCCATCCCTTCTTCTCAGCACTATGTTGCCTTTTGGGTCATCCCAGTAGCCATCGCCATCTGAAAAGAGAAGCTTCTCTAACCAGAAGTGAGAGTAGCGTTAATATGTGAATATGAACATTAAGTATAGTGCTTTCAGGGCAGCTTGGTGGGAATAATATATACATTTAGTCAGACAAGAGCAGGCTTATACCCCTAAGGCTCATGACCTCACCTACCATAGACTTTTACTTAGGTTTTTCAGTACCAGGTATGTATTCCCTCCCATAGAGAGGGCCTTCAGTCCAATTATGGAGCAGTTGGTTACCCCAAGAGTAGACATGCCACTATTGCACCCGTTCAGTCATTGGGCCTGTCTGGCCAAGCTTGAATATTCAGCGTCCACTGTTTTCACTGTTGATGGCTTCTGTCTCCCATACACTGCGTGCAGTGCAGCTTTTTCCAGCTTTCAGTTGGCTGGTCTACAGGGAGAAGGTTTTCTGCTCGGCACCAGCTTGCTTTCTCAGTGACCTTGCCTCTCAGGCAAGAGATATCTTCAGCAATAGGGTCTTACTATCTGTTTCTCAAGGGAAACCAAGGGCTTTGGCAAAAGCCTTTAATGTTTTGGAGGCTACCGGGACCTCCTTGGCCAACAACTCACTGGAAGGTATCCCATCCCAGGTACTGAAAATTTTCTAGTAACAGTCTACAGCTTCTAGACGTGCCTTTATTCAAAAAAGTAATTTTACATATGTCTTATTCACAATATCTTGAGTTTAGATTGACCCTCCCCCTGCCCTTCTTTCTTTTTTTGCTTTTTGAATTAGGGTCTCACTCTAGCTCAGGCTGACCTGGAATTCACTGTGTAGTCTCTTGGTGGCCTTGAACTCATGAACCTTGCCTCTCAAGTGCTGGGATTAAAGGTGTGCGCCACCAGGCTCAATGGAATTAGGAATTTTGAAGACACATATAAATCCTTCTGTTGATAGCCCAGATGTGAAATCAAGCCATGGAATGAGATGTAGAGATCTTCGTTGAAACCATCTTTGGATCATTAAAATACTGTAATTTTTAGTTCAGGTTGTGGCTCAGTGATAGAATATAAAAAAGTGTGCCATCCTTTGATTAGAGCAAAGATCAGAAATGAAAGAGTATAAATCACCAACTGTGTTTAAACTGGAAAAAGCATGGGAAAATTAAAGTGTCTAAATATAAGAAACAAGTAAAGGGCTGTATATCTCCTTCATCAGGAAGTGAAGGACATATTAATGCACTCATGTGCATCTGTGTAGGTTTACCTGGAGAAGGAGGCAATTGATGAGGAGGGAGATAGCTTCTCCTTCTGTTCTCTGGTCACAGTGCATTGGGCACTGTGACAGGTATTGTAAGTGGTAGAGGACGAGGTCACTGAGATATGCTGTACTATGAGGACAGTGAGATCATGTTTTAAATGTCTGATATAGTAAGTGTGGACTTGGACCAGACAATCTGCATTCAAATCCTACTCTGAATCTTTTAAGCTGAAGTTAGCAAATGTCTTTTTGGATCCATTTGTCTCATCTGTAAACTGAAGATTATAATAATATTAGTAATATTGTATAAACTACTATATTATATGAAAGCTAAGCTTAACACATAAATAATGTGTGTGTGTGTGTTCTTGACATTTGATTCTGTTCCTGGCACTCTGCCTTCTTTTCTTTTTAAATACTTTATTTGTTTATTTGAGAGAGAGAAAGAGGCACATAGAGAATGGGTGCACGAGAGCCTCCAGCCAGTGCAAACAAACTCCAGACACATGTGCCACCTCATGCATCTGGCTTTGCGTGGGTACTGGCGAATCAAACCTGGGTCCTTTGGCTTTTCCTGCAAGCACCTTAACCACTAGGCAATCTATCTAGCCCTCAGCCTAAAAAGCCCATGGCCTTCCTGCTATCTCCAGTAGGTAGCTTATATATTCTTTTACAGTGCTAATGATCAAACAGGTCTTTGCCCATATCAGGTAAGCACTCTAGCACTGTGCTATACACTCAGCCCACATACCTTTGAATAAAGATTGCCCTGAAAAAGTTAAGCTTGGAGAAAACAAGAGTCTCACATCTCTGAAGTTTTTCTGAGATTCACAGAACAGCTGCTGGGAGAATATGAACTTAGGGGCAATGCAGTTCCCAGAAATGGCCATAATGTTCCTTCCTTTGCCTGCTTCTTGGCCTGCAGTCAGCAGAGAATTCAGGGTCAAGAATTAAGAAATATCAACCTTTGTCTGTATATTTTCACAGCAAGCTCTTCCTGCACAAAGGGGAGAATTTGTTCCCATAAATTTACATACTCCTGACTTTACCCTATGCTTTGCTACAGACCAACAGCTGTTCTTCAAGACACACATTGGCTCACAGAATTAGAAACTGTGGGTTTATTTTAATGAGGCTATCTGATGATCTAGTTTATCTTTTTTGGCGGGGGGAGGTTAAAGGAAAATGAACTTCTTGGACAGAGAAAATAACTGGCTCTGGAATTCCCAGTGTTTAATGTTTTCTCAGCAATAACTGACTTCACTGAAGACAAGTAAAATTATAAAAATTTTAAAGATATTAGGTATTTCTAATCTTAGTTTTAAAATATGTTTATTTCTTCAGAGAGAGTTTTCAAATTCTGAAAAAGTTCTCCAATTAAAATAAATACTTATAATATACCCAAAGAAAAATTTTTTGGCATTAACACATAGTTTTTTTTTTTAATTTAAAAAAGCTACAAAGCATAATATCACCACAAAAGTTGTGATATATGTAGAAAAATTACATACAATGGAATTTGTTTGGAAAATCCAGGTTGTCTTTTTCTCAAGTTCAAACATGATTTTTTTATGGTTTATCAACTGACCTAGAAGTCATTGAGATTGTCCCCTTAAGACATTAACTAAATATATTCCCATGACCACAGTGGCTAGCATCATTTAGAAGAATCTGGAAATGAAAAGAGAGAATATTCTCCCACACCTTTAAAAGCACAGTGCTGGTGGCCACATATAAAGAAGAATTTTAGAAACAGGCACTGTTCCTCCTGAAAGAAGAGTCAGAGTGTTTTGAGGGGATCAGAGAGGGCTGGGAGCTGTACAAAATCTCACTGAAAGAGTGTGATGTGGTTCAAGAAAGGATAAAGTGCTGACAGTTATATTGGCCCAACCTTTTTATACTTGAAAGGTAATCAGCTGAAAGCTCCACAGAGATAAATTGAAAGTCAATAGAAGGAAGCACTACTTACACTGTGGGTGGTAAAGCTGATAAGACTTATAAAACTATATCATACTTTAATCTAAAAAATGTGAGACATTTAAAACTATAAATAGGTTTTCAAGCATTTAAACTGATGGATGGACTGCAGATTCACTGTGAGTTAAGGAAGTGTGGACAATTGCACTGATGGACTCAGTTCTGCATCCTTTCCTATAATAATACCCAAGGTCATGGCACTCTGCAGTACCATCCCACTCCAGGTTATGTGACTGAATCCTTCATCATGTGAATTTGCTTTGTGTTAGCAGCTGATGAAAGCAAAGGCTTAATGGACTTGAACAATGATGCATGTACTTTGCACCTTTGCCTTTGCCAAGAGGCTTGCCTGGACTAGCCAGCTAGAAATGAAAGACATGGAGTAGTTGCTCAAGCAGAAGCCAATTTCTAGAGTTGTAAGCAGCTTCAGCCAAGAACCGTGAAACTGCCTGCCAACTCTCAGCTACTTTAGGCACATAAACAAGAAACACTTCGCCATTAAAACTTTTGGTTGCTTCTTGGATAGTAATTGTATAGCAATAGATAACTTATACAAAAAGGGGAATTAGAGTGACATTTGTATGATCATATCCTAACTTCGTGATGTCATTGAGGACAACCTGTCATTTCCATATTGTCCCTTGGGTAACTTTCAGAAGTCAGGATATTGGGTCTGATCACTTACAAATCTGATGTAGTATGGTAGTCCTTAGACAAAGATGTGAGAACCCACCTTAAAATTAAAAAAGGTATCACACTTGATCATTATGATGTCCCAAAAGTGCCAACCTAGAGTGTGGCAGTTGCCAGAAGATAGGGGTCAGGAAAAAGCTTGGTGTAAAACGGCTTTCTAAAGTTCACTGTTTTTCTCTGTCATTGTGGGTTGTACGTGTGTGGGTGTGTGTTTAGCTCCATTCATAAACTTGTCTTCTTACAAGACATTCAAGATTATGTAAATCCTGGCCAAGACAAAAACGAGATCATCCTATTGCCCAATGGATTTGGGTGAAAACTAGTAATAAAATCAGACACAATTCCAAGAGGAGATATTAGAAAGGAATCAAGTTGGACCAATAAGTAATTGCACATGACATGGCACACGTAGTTCAGCTCCACCAAGGTCAACATCACTTTAATATAGTAGGAAATTTTTCATCAGAAAGATGATTTCTCCTATCCAAGTACTAACCAGGCGTGACCCTTCTTAGCTTCCCAGAACAGGTGAGACTGGGTGCATTCAGGGTGGTATAGCTAGCTGCTCATGGAAAGATGATTTCTCTATTTGGATTGATGCTTCTGCACTAGGAGGTAGGTTCAGTAATTAATATGTAAACACATTTGGTTTGAAAAACAAAAAGAGGCTTGAAATTAGTTCAGAAATTCAGGAAACTTTCATTACAACCTCTTGCCCTAACTTTAGAGCAAATGCAGATTGAATATTCACCCCTTAAACTGTAATTAACTTCTCAGCAAATGGTATATATATATATTTACAGATACTGCTGTTTCTTTGTAAATTTATTATGGTTTGAGTTTTGAAATCGGATCCTTTGTCAATTTTCCTCAAGGTTATAGTGGTGGAAAATAGAAAATTCATCATATTGATGGCGATTGGAGTTCTAAAGGGGTATGGGGGCAAGGGAGGGAAATATCATGCATTTTTTGTATGTAAGTATAGAATTGTCAATAAAAACATTAAAAAAAGAAAATTCAAGAGCCAGGCGTGGTGGCGCATGCCTTTAATCCCAGCACTCAGGAGGCAGAGGAAGGAGGATTGCCGAGAGTTCGAGGCCACCCTGAGACTACATAGTTAATTCCAGGTTAGCCTGGAGGACCAGAGTGAGACCCTACCTCGCAAAAATTTTTAAAAAATTCATCATATTAATCACAACATTAGTAAATGGCAAATAAACCTAATTTGGAAGATAAAATGGAATAAATAAGAGTTGGGGCAAGTAGAATGACAGTAAAACCTTTTTTTATTTGTTAATCCAATTTAATCCTGACCTTAACATATATAAAGATAAAACCAATGCTTTGAGGGGAAATTGGAACCACCTAACTGTCCTTTCAGGAAGGGTATGCTTTTTATTTTTTTTGTATGTGTGTGCGCATGTATGTTCATGTGCGTGTGGAGGCCAGAGGACAGCCTTGGGTGTTGTTCCTTAGGAATGCTGTCCACCTTTTTTGAGACAAGTTCTCTCACTGACCTGGAACTTGCCAAGTAGGCTAGACTGGCTGGCCAGTGAGCCCCAGGGATCCTCCCGTTTCCACCTTCCAAGTGCTAGGATTACAGGCCTACACCACCACACCCTGCTTTTTTTAAATGTGTCTTCTGAGGATTGAACTCAGGTCTTCTTGCTTTGCAAGGCAAGTACTTTACCAACTCAGCTATCTCTCCAACCCTGTGCTTGGTTTTTGTTTCTATTTTTCTTTTGTTTTTGTGAAGTAGGGTCTCACTGTAGCCTAGGCTGACCTGGAACTCACTCTGTAGCCTAGGCTGGCCTTGAATTTACTTTGATCTTCCTGCCCCAGCATCCCAGGTGCTGAGATTAAAAGCTGTGCTATCATGCCCAGCCTCATGATTAATTTTTAATAATAAAGTAAGAATGGAAGCTGGGCAGGGTGGAGCATGCCTTTAATCCCAGCATTTGGGAGGCAGAGGTAGGAGGATTGCCGTGAGTTCAAGGCCAGCCTGAGACTACACAGTGAATTCCAGGTCAGCCTGGACTAGAGTGAGACTCTTCCTCGAAAACAGCCCCCAAAAAAAAGAAAAAGAAAAAGAAAGAATGGGCTAGAGAGATGGCTCAGCATTTAAGGTGCTTGTCTGCAAAGCTCAACAGCCCAGGTTTGATTCCCCAGTACCCACATAAAGGCAGATGCACAAAGTGGCACAGCATTCTGTCTCCTCTCTCTCTATCTCTGTCTCTTTGCAAATAAATTAATTTTTTAAAAAAAAATAAGGTAAGACACTCTCTAGCAGCATAGTTGGTCTCTGGACCATTTTATCCCTGGACAGAGAGCAAAAGGATCCCAGTATTTGGCAATAACTACAACTGCTGCCCCAGACTCCTGTCCATGTAGCTGAACTGAGTTTGACTGCATTGGAACTATTCTGGAAGAGTTATCAGAACCTGTTTAGAGAAAGTAGAGGCCCATTGTTACTCTTTGGGTGGTCTTTAGGGTGTCTTTTTCCCCATCAATTTATTGCAATCTCCATACATACATACAATATATGCTAATCATAATCTTCTCCCAACACCCTCCTAAGCCCCCTCCCTTTCCACTAAACCCCTTCTTTCCAACTAGTTTCTCTTCTATTTTGATATCTTTTTTCCCCTCTGCCATTATCCATGACAACATGTTGATGGGCCCTTGTATAAGTAATGACAGCTACTGTGAGGTCATGAATTCAACAGCTATTTTGTGTCTGGAAAACCACATTTTAAAGTACTCTTCCTCATCCTTTGGCTCTTACATATTTTTCCTGCCATCTCTTCCATAATGGTCTGTAGGGCTTCTTTTTCTATTGGTTTCCATAGGGTCTGTAGACATGCCCAACTTCTGAGCCTATTACTGTCTTTAGGGATGGAGCCATAATGTACTCAGAGTGCTGTAATGCTCACTAAGCTGCTATTCTATACCCTTGGAAAGAACACTAACTTAATCGTTATCACTAATGGTTCTATCCCACACTTTATAATGCACATAATATCTACATGCAAGAACAAGCATGGGGAAAGATCACTGTGATGCAGCTCAGGGCTGAGCACTTTCTTCTAGAAGATCGGATTTAGGAAAAAATAAAAGTGCTTATGAATGTTCAAAAGTTTAAAATAGTAATTCATTCATCTAAAATATGGAAAAGTAATTTTTTGAATCCTAAAGTGCAATGGTAGAATCCAGATAACTTAGGTTGCCTACTTTGCTGGCTAGAAAAAAGTACTTTTTATTATTTATTTATTTTATTTTTATTTGTTTATTTGCAGGCATAGAGTCAGGGAGAGAGACTTACAGAGAGAATGGGCATACCAGGGCCTCTAACCACTGCAAACGAACTCCAGAATGCATATGTCACTTTGATCATCTGGCTTTACATGGGTTCTGGGGAATCGAACCCAGGTTGTTAGGTTTTGCAGGCAAGCACCTTAACCAGTGAGCAATCTCTCCAGCCCTGAAAAAGTTCTTTTTAAAAAGTACCAGTCTGTGGGCATATTTAAAAACAGACCAGGGAATTTTGATTATTGAATATTTGATTATTGAACCTTGATGGCCATATCTGAACACTGGGCCAGCATGTGGGATTCAAGGGTAGACGTTTTCCTAGGATATTCCTGGGCCCTAAGGCACTAAACAGATGCTAAGATTCTATCTGGCTATTCATCTGCTGTCTGTACAGAAGTTTTACATGTTCAGGGGAAGAAATAGTTTACAGGTTGATTGATATCCAGTCTGTTTCAAAGGCTAGTAAGCTAGAGAAAATAATATACCAATATTTTAAATATTAAACAACTTATCACAAAAGTGTTTTATTTATTTTTAATTAAAGAAACTTCATTTTTATCACCATGTCATACATTTGTTCAGTATAAGGAGGATTTACATATTTAAAGATACCAATAATTCAGAAGCTTTATAATTATTATGATTCTTCGTTTAAAGCAAGGATCAATAAACTTTCAATAATGGGCTGAGTAGTAAACCTTGGCTTTGCAGGACATATGGTTTCTTCACAACTACCCAGCTATGCCATTGTACAGCAAAAGCAGCCATAGAAATGCTATATGAATAGGTGTGCCACTTTCCAATAATACTTTATTTTAAAAAGAACATTTGATGGGCTGAATTTGGCCCAAGGGCCATAGTTTCTCAAATCAAGTTAATGAACAAAGTCTTGAGTTACAATTTTGGAAAGAAACAAATATATGCCATGACAATTTGCTTAGGAAATAAGTTTGTACAGCACCAATTCTATGTAATTCTATTAATAACAAGAACATTTGTGTAATACATAGAATGAAAAACTATATTATAGTTAGTGTTTTTCATTCCATAATATGGTGTTTTAAATTTACTATCTTTTAAAATTAAGTATTAAAAGTTAGCATACAAAGTAATGGGATTCATTATAACATTTTCTTTTCTTTTCTTTCTTTCTTTTTTGAAGGTAGGGTCTCACTTTAGCTCAGGCTGACTTGGAGCTTACTCTGTATCTGTAGTCCCAGGCTGGCCTTAAACTCACAACGATCCTCCTACTTCCATCTCCCAAGTGCTGGAATTAAAGACATGCACCACCATGCCCAGCTCCTTATGGCATTCTCGTACGTGCTTTATTGTTATTTGTTCCTCCCACTCTCCTTCCCTGTTTCTCCTATCTACTTTTGCTGGGCCCCTCGCTCTCCCCAGGACCCCCTTTCTACTTTAATGTCACATATATTTTGTTACCATCTCTTACTTCCTTTCCTCTCTTTTCCTCTCACCCATCCTCCTTTAAGATTTCTTCTTCTCATAGTCTTCTTGCAAATTTTATGAACCACACACACACATTAAAATTCAGAGACTTTAGGGAGAAAATATGTGGTATTTATAAAAATACGTTATTTATTTGCAAGGAGTTAGAGAAAGAGAGAGTGGGGGGAGGGAAAGAAGGGAGAGAGAGAGAGAGAGAGAGAGAGAGAGGAGAGAGAGAGAGAGAACATGAGAACTTCAGGGCCTCATGCAAAGGAACTCCAGATGCATGTACCAGTTTGTTGCGTCTGATTTTATGTGGATGCTGGGGAATTGAACCCAGGGTGACAGGCTTTGCAAGCAAGCACCTTTAACCACTGAGCCATCTCCACAGCCCAGATTAAAGTATTTTAATTGTTTAAATAAAGTCATTCTCATTTAGGTAGTGAGCTCAAGCTCAAGTAAAAACATGGAGCAGCATAAGGAAATCACTGTATTTAATGTAAACATCGAGTTAACATATATTTTTGAATATTTAAAATGTAATTTAGTATTTTACACTTCCAGTCCTTAGAATTGCAAAGTCTCATCAGATAGGAATATGGTATTCATTGAAGTTAATAGATGGAGGCCAGAGGGTGTTTGAATTTCTTGTGGTTGTCCTCAGTAATGTGTGTCTTTTCCCAAAACCTGAATGTATGTGTGCAGAAAGGTTTGATGTTTTAGTTGCTTCTTGCCTGTCTTTGCACAGAGGGAGAGTGAAATGCTGCCTGTTTTATTTGTGCCTGCTCCTTTAAGATCAGAAATGATGCAGTATGCTGTATGTGTTTCCTTTCACACATCATTCATGTTCAAAATCACATATAGCTATCAACCCACTGTCCAAACAATCTAAGTGGTATATATGAACTGACTGGTTCTCTAATAGCAAAGCTATCTCTTTTATTTAGACTTGGGAGCCTTAGTGTGAGAATATGAAATAAATTGCAAATAACATCCAAAAGAATAGCTTGGATAAGAGAATTATATCATCAGGAATGAAAATGCAAGTCAATATAAAATACTTTTTGGTGACATGAAGTATAACATTTACATAGTTGTAAGTAGTGGCACATGCCTTTAATCCCAGGCAGAGGTAGGAGGAGCACCATGAGTTTGAGGACACCCTGACACTACATAGTGAATTCCAGGTCAGCCTGGGCTAGAGTGAGACCCTACTTCCAAAAACAAACAAACAAAAATTCACACCTGCAGTATAAGTGTAATAAAAAGTTCCAAGACTAAGGCATTTTGAGGATTGCAAGTTGTGTCCAGCATAGCTCAAAAACACTATTAATTGTTCCTAAAATTGAGTAATTTTTGTCAAAATTTTACTTGACGGCATGAACTAGAAAAAAGGCGGATTTTGATAAGTGAACATTCACATAGATGAGATTTTTTTCTAGAGACCAAACTCCTCTTTCTATACCTCACTCCCATTCATATATGCCATAGTAAAGACTAGGATGTGTCAAATGCAATCTATATGGCAATGATTCAGAGGATTAGTTATGGAGATACACACACCTGCCTTAATGCCCCAGGGCTTCCAGTTACTAGTTGTGTGACTTAGGAATAGTTCTTGACCTGCAGTGTGTCTCTTTAAAAAATATTTTATATTTATTTATTTATTTATTTGACAAACAGAAAGACAAGAGAGAGAGAGAGAGAGAGAGAGAGAGAGAATATGGGCGCATCAGGGCCTCCAGCCACTGCAAACGAACTCCAGAAGCATGTGCCAGTTTGTGCATGTGGCTTATGTGGGTCCTGGGGAATCGAACCTGAGTCCTTTGGCTTTGCAGGGAAGTGCCTTAACTGCTAAGCCATCTCTTCAGCTCTCCATCAGTTTTGAATGGATATGATAACAGCTCTCCCCAAAGATTGCTGTATATAGAGAGTAACTGAGAAGCAGTTCCCTAGGCGTTGGAAGCATTTAATGATGAGAGAAATCATTTTCCATTTTCACTGCCTCTATTGTTTGCATCTCTTTGTCTGGTCAGTTGCTGCTACTTTCATACACCATTTCTATCATGTCACATGCTTGCTCAGACCTTCTCAGTGACCATTCAGTACTCACAGGAAAAAAAGTGAAATTCCTTGTCTTGAAAAGTGCAGTCAGGCCAAGAGTCCTGACTTTGTGATCTGTACTAGTTAACTACTGTAAAAAAGTTACCCCAAGGTTTGTGGCTTAAAACAACACATGTTTATCATTCCACAGGTTTGGCAGGTCAGGAGTCCAGGTACAGTTTAGCTGGATCTTATGTGCTTGTTATCCTTGCACAGAGGCCATGCTAGTCTTCTCTGTATTATCCCAAGTTTAGGATATGTGCTGCTGAAGCAAGCACATCTATTTCTAGTCTCAGAAGGAGGCATTCAAGGTGCTTGTTAGAGCCATATCTCTCATCTGAGACTGGGAATAGTGGGGATCCAATCTCACTTCTGAGCTGATATGGTTAGGGTTAACATTCACTCTATTTTTTTCTTTATTAGTTATGTACATAGTCAGTGTGTAAACGGCACATGTTGGTATCATTGTTCGCCTCCTCCCTGTCCTCCCCCCTCCGAAGGGACCCTCCTTGGGGATGCTAGTTATCCCTATATGGATTGTGGATAGTTCATAGTAAGGGTAGCCATCAGTTGTGGGAAAGAGGCAATGTCTCTGTGCATAATGTTCCAATTTGTGGCTCTAACAATCTTTCCACCCCCTCTTCTGCAAATTTCCCTGCACCATGTTGGGTTTGTTTTAGGTCTACTTCAGTGATGAGGTCTTGGGAGCCTCTGTGTCTCTGGATATCTGGTTTGGTAGGAATTGAGTGTTCTCTGTGTCTATCTCCTTCACCCTTGTTCTGATACCAGGTTCACCAAGAAAGCAACACTCTTTCTCATTTCCCCAATTACTCTATGGTTCCAGCTGGGGCCCTGGTGAGGTGTGATGGGCTGATTCTCTCCTCAGGTTCTGCGTCCATCTGAAAAACAGATAAACAAGTTCACTTTCCAATATCAAGCTTCCACCAATCTTGGGCTACAAGAGGACCTACACCTATTAAATTCTCTCTAAACTAATAATGGTTATCCCATTTATCTGGTGTTGACTTCACTCTTCGTTGGAGAATCTGCTTCGCTTCTCTCTCTCTCTCTCTCTCTCTCTCTCTCTCTGTCTCTGTCTTTGATGCAGCATCTCTCTCTAGCCCAGACTAACCTGGAATTTACTCTGTAGCCCAAGCTTGTCTTGAACTCATGGAGGCCTTTCTACTCAGCCTCCTGTGTGCTAGGGTTATAGGTGTAAGCCACCATACAGCACTGGGTAGGTTTAACATTCAGATCTCTGCATATTGCTGAACTCAGGTTCTTGGTTTATTGCAGGATGTTAGTCAGAGGCCATACTGAGTTCCTTGCTGATGGCCCATTGCATATTTGCATAGGCTTTTTCATAAAATGGCATCCTGATGCATCACAGTCAGCAAGGTAGAGTGCCTGCTGACAAGATAAAAATTACAATCTTGGGCTGGGAAGATGGCTCAGCAGGTAAAGGTGCTTGCTTGCAAAGCCTGCTGGCTTGGGCTCAATTGCCTAGTACCCATGTAAAGCCAGATGCACAAAGTGACATATATGTCTGGAGTTTGTTTGCAGTGGAAAGAGGCTCTAGTACACCTAACTCACTTTCCCTCTCTCCCTGCTTACAAATAAATAAACTAAATATTACAATCTTAGGTAATGTGAGTATATGTAATCCACTTTATTTGTTCTGTGCTATTGGTTAGAAGCAAGTCACAGGTTTATTCTTATTCAAGAGGACATCACCCAAGTGTGTGATGACCAGAAGGTAGGCATATCAGATTCATCTTAGAGTTTGTGTGCCACAGGTTCCAGGATGAAATGCTGATGGTTGAATGAAAACTGCACTTTCTAAGTGCCTTTCTGAACATAAAAAAAATGGTGAACCATGATTTTCTATCACATGGAGTTGTTTAAAAGCTCAAATAAAAACTGAGTATAGGAGCCAGACGTGGTGGGATATGCCTTTAATACCAGCGCTCGGGAGGCAGAGGTAGGAGGATCACCATGAGTTCGAGGCCACCCTGAGACTACAGAGTGAATTCCAGGTCAGCCTGGACTAGAGTGAGACCCTACCCCAAAAAACCAAAACAAACAAACAAAAGAACAAACAAACAAAAAACTGAATATAGATACACATCCATAATCCTGGCACTCAGGAGACTGAGTTAGGAGGATGGTTGTGAGTTCAAGGACAGCCTGGGCCACAGAGTGAGTTCCAGGTCAGCCTTAACTAGAGACACTGCCTTAAAAACAAAACTAAACAAAACAAAAAGCTCAAATGAGATAAATTGTTTTGCAAATCATTCTATTCCTATCCAACTTCTGCCTACTTCTGTTACTTATACCCCATCTCCTCTATGAGTATTTGTCCAAATCCAGTTTGGCCTAAAGCAGTATGATATAAAAAATAATTATTCATTTTAAGCTGTAATAAGTAGAAATGAATTTGTACATTGAGAGAAGACCGACCTAGAGAAGTCTGGAAAAGTCTACTTTCCTACTTATATTAAAGTTAGAGCTGTGGGGGGGGGCAGGTGTGCGTGGCATTATCACCTACTTGTTGATCTCCATTGCTGTTGGAAAATTGCCAAGTTAAAAATGGCTCTGCTCTGGGAAGCATTCTTTGGCGATCATAATTGAAGGTCAGAATCCGTGTGCTAAGTCACAGCACCTAGGAGATTACTATGAGCTGGTTCTCATTTCTCATGGTTTGATGGTCACAAGGGACTGCATTCCCATTCTGTCTACTCTGAGCTCTACTAGGTTCTCCTTTTAGAGCACTCATTCTTGAATCCCTAGCCAACTCACCCACGTCACAGCACTAAGGCCATAAGTTCCAGGGCCTCACAGTGTGAATTATCTGTGAGAATTCACTTCCAGTTCTGGGGACAGGGCCCTTGGGAAAACTAGGCACTAAGCCAGAAAGAAAGTGGCCCAAGAGTGGCCTGGTCACTCTTAACCTAAACCTTGACCTTCAACAAAGTAAAGGACTAAACCACTCAGGAAATAGTAGATGTTTGACCAGATGTTCTTTGGACTATATCATCTGTACAACTTCAATTTTATTTATTTTTTTCAGAATGAAGCTGCGGCCAAATGGTCTGCCTTTTATGAAGAGCAATCAAAGCTTGCCAAAACTTACCCACTACAAGAAATTCATAACCTCACCATCAAGCGTCAACTGCAGGCGCTTCAACAGAGTGGGTCTTCTGCACTCTCAGTAGAAAAGAACAAACAGGTATGTTTGTGAAAGTTTTAGTCATGATCCCATGACTGGAAATGTCTGGAAAGTAGTAAACATCCCCCATGGGTGCTTCCTTTATCTGCAAAGATAGTAATGCTCTGTGTAATAGGAATGCTCAAATGCTCTGAGTCTAGGTAGGGTGAAGATATGATTTATCATCCAAGCTAGAATCTTTTGGGGAGTGCAAGATGGCACTTGATTCTGACCTGCATAGGAGCGAGTAGGAAAGTATGATTCTGCACTCTGTGCTCTATGCCTGCTGACAGCCTAGGATTGTACTAGGAAGATATTCTTTCTTTCTTTCTTTCTCTTTTTCGATTGATGAATTATATGGCTCATGCCAATCCCACTGTCAATGAAGCTCCCAAATATCTTGTACCCACACTGCTGCAAAATGCCACATTTTGAAACAGTTTGTCCAAATTCAAGTCTGCCTATATTTAGCCCCATCAAAATAACATCTCTCATTCATCCCTAACTCATGAGTCAGCAAACTTTCTGCTATACACAGACACAAAGTCGGAGTTGGGAAGATAGCTCAGTGGGTAAAGTGCTTGCCTCACAAGCATGAAGACCTGCGTTTGATCCCCAGAATCCATGTAAAAGTGCTGTGTCTGGTGGTGTGCGTCTGTGATCCCAGCACTGGGGAGCTAGACACAGGAGGATGCCGGGGACTTGCTGTCCAGTCAGGGTTTTCTAATTGCTGTGCTCCAGTCCAACAAAAGACTCTCTCAAAAAAGGTGGATGTTATAACTAAAGATAATTCTAGCCTCCATATACATACCCGCTCAGGTGTCCATACACCCCCAAACAGTAGTATGCATACATACAAAAGTATTATCCTGAGACAAATTGTCCAAATTTGAGGATGTCTTTATTTACTTCTGTCAAAATAATATCTTTTATCCCATCCCTGTAGCCCAAGAGCCAGCAAACATTTTGCTATAAAGAGACACAAAGTAAATATTTTAGTCTTTTCAGGCCATATTGTCTATGTCACAAAGAGTCAGCTTTGCCATTGAAGCAGGAAGTCAGCCATAGATAATACATAAATGAATGGATGTGGCTGTCGTCCAACAAGACTTTATAAAAACACACAGCAGAGCATAGTTTTCAGACCCCTGATATAGCCTATTGAAATATTTTTATCTGAAAAATTCATTTCTTCCACATCAAAGTCTTCTTTCCTAGTAATTTGTCCTCTAGAACTCTGTATATCCTAATCTACATTTATAAAAATAAAAAATGATAAGGACAGAGATAAAGGCATATGGCATTTGTTTCTACAAGTTGATATTTATTATTCTGCATTCTTTTGGTCCAATTATCCCAGTAAGTTATTAATCCACTTTATCTTATCTAGTCCTTGTTTCTCCATTTTTTTCCCACAAGGACACCATGAGAAACGTTGTATATTTGAACTTAGACCACCTATTATAGTCCAAATAATTTTAATGTGTAGCCAGGATTGAAAAACAAGTAAAAGCTTAAAGAGCTGTGAGAACAGGGAAGACTATAGGATACATAGGTTCCATGGAGAGGAGATTGAAGTAGCCAGTAGAGACTGTGAAGGTGTTATTATCATCATCATCATCATCATTATTATTATTATTTGCCAAGGTTGAGTTATTGGCTTTGACTATGTGTCTTGTGGAAGTCTGCAGCATTGGGTCTATATCATGCTTTAGTTTAATGACTTTGCAGCACAGTGAACAAATAATAGACAAGAGTATTAGGAGAGGCAAAACAGGACCTTTAAAATTATTTGTGGGAGAGAAAGGGTCCTTCCTTCCTTCCTTCCTTCCTTCCCTTCCTTCCTTCCTTCCTTCCTTCCTTCCTTCCTTCCTTCCTTCCTTCCTTCCTTCCTTCCTTTCTTCCTTCCTTCCTCCTTCCCTGACTCCCTACCTCTCTTCTCCCATTTCTCCCCCCTTTCTTCATTTCTAATTTTTTACAAACCAACACTTAACTAAAGTCCTTTGATCACGTGATTATATATGCTGGATCTATTAAGTCATTTCAATATGGTTTGTAGACATTTATTCCTCCAATTCCTGTACTTACCATAGAATGGAAACAAGTGTTTTTCTGGCTTGCACTGACCCATGGACTGCACTCTGAGTAGCACTGCTTTAATCAGCTACCTTCACTCCCTTTTACCTACAGGGTAAAGTTTAAATTCATTATTATAGCATAGATTGCTCCTTGTGCATTGGCACCTGCTTACCTCTCCATTCTCACAGCCTCCACTTCCTGTCATGAACACCAACACTCCAGTTTAAACCCTCACTATCTCTTGAAAATGGCTTGATTTTGTGACCCTCCTCTCATCTTTAGGATCTGTTTAGAATTTTGGATTTTGTGTCATATTTTCAGAGGAAAGAAAGAAGCTTAGTAGGCTGGAGGTACATTGAGAGTAGAGGAAAGCTTTCTAAAGTAAAGGTACAGCCTGGCTAAAAGCTTCACGACCCAAAGGATGTCATTATGCTAGAATCATCTTTAGCACATTTTCCATCTTGACCACATTTATTATGTTTAACCTACAGCTGAACACAATCCTAAACGCAATGAGTACCATCTACAGTACTGGAAGAGTTTGTAACCCAAGTAACCCACAGGAGTGCTTATTGCTTGAACCAGGTAGGTTATTCATTTTGAGTAGTGATTGTGAAATTTGCATTTTCTCCCAAGTTTTAAAATGAAATGGACTTCTGATGATGTCACAATGTTTTACAGGTGAATAATACAAAGATGATAATATTTAAAATATGTATTTCAGCTCACAGATGTTCTTTTAACTTAAAAATACATTTTTATATTTATTTATTTATTTGTGTGTGTGTGTGTGTGTGTGTGAGAGAGAGAGAGAGAGAGAGAGAGAGAAAATGGCATATGGGCATACCAGGGCTTCTGGCCACTGCAAATGAACTCTAGGCATATACGTCACTTTACGTGGGTATTGGGGAATTAAACCCAGGCCAGCAGGCTTTGCAAAAAAAGTGTCTTTAAGCTGGGCGTGGTGGCTCACGCCTTTAATCCCAGCACTCGGGAGGCAGAGGTAGGAGGATCACCATGAGTTCAAGGCCATCCTGAGACCACATAGTTAATTCCAGGTCGGCCTGGGCCAGAGTGAGACCCTACCTCAAAAAAAAAAAAAAAAAAAAAAAGTGTCTTTAACTGAGGAGCCATCTCCCCACCTCCCCCCTCACATTGTAAATTTGATTACATTCAATTAAGCCAGTAATTTAATTGTTTCAATGGTTTTTGTTCCTTGTAGGCATATTTAAACTTATAATAAGGACAATATAATCATGATATTTCCATGAATAACTCCATGACCTTGATGTTTGTGAACTGTAGTTTTAATTCTTTAAATTCCATATAATTGTTTACAAATAAAAGTTTTTCACATTCATGCTTATTTTCCTTTGGGAAAACAGGTTTGGATGACATTATGGCTACTAGTACAGACTACAACAAGAGGCTCTGGGCTTGGGAAGGCTGGAGAGCTGAAGTTGGCAAGCAGCTGAGGCCACTGTATGAAGAGTACGTGGTTCTGAAAAATGAGATGGCAAGAGCAAACAGTAAGTTTGCTGATGTGTGGAGGCCCTTTTGCTAATCTTGGCAGGTCCTGATACTCTCTATAGGGTTATGGGACTCTTTTTCTCATGCATTACCGAGCCTGACCTGTAATATCTGGATACACATAAATTAACAATCGCAGGATTTATGAATGATGAGCTATTCAGGGGAGGTCCCAGGGCCCCAAAGAGTGCCTAAAGGAATGTGGGAACTGAGTTGGGATCCTATTTCAGAAAAAGAGAGAGAATGTGAGTGAAGAATATCCCTTATCTAAAGCCCCCAGTGGTCATAATTCATTCCAAAAAGTCATTTATATATCCACTTCAGGGTGATATCTCAGAAAAAAACCCTACTGTCCTATACCATCCAATTAGAGTAGGTGGAAACGCTTTTTTTTTTTTTTTTTTTCCCTGCAGTTGTAATTACAACTCAGGTACTCATAACAACCTTAACATGGGAAGAGATTTTCATATTTCTTTACTTGTAATGGTATTATGAACAAGTTTATGCTTTGGTGGTTCACTATGCTTCTGGGGTTGAATAAAGAAAATATTTTTCTCACTTGTTGTTTCCAATTTCTTCCATTGTTACTGAAACTCATATTCCCAGCCTTAAGCAAGCTACAGACAGTAGCTTATCATAGATTTTAATAATATCCTACATACTTTTCATTCAAATATTTATTTATCTCCTCATCTTGATGATATACACTAACAATGTATATGTAAGAGCAAAAATCACTAAAATACATTTATAAACCTTACTAGATAATACTTTAATACAAGTGTGTGTTTCCTGAGGGCTAGACATCAAATGAAGTACATAGAGATGTCTATGCATACAGATAATTTGGAAACAAACACAGGTCCACTGTATTAGAGTTTAGTATGTGTTGAGTCATATACAAAAATATAAGGCCCTGAACAAAATGAAAATTAAAAACCTAGGGATCTGATTATATATATTTTTTACGAGGTAGGGTCTCACTCTAGCCCAGGCTGACCTGGAATTCACTATGTAGTCTCAGGCTGGCCTTGAACTCACAGTGATCCTCCTACCTCTGCCTTACAAGTGCTGGGATTAAAGGCGTGTGCCACCATGTCTGGCTTGATTACATGTTTTAAATCTAATGATTTAGAGAGTGGGGACCAAGGATTTGAAAGTTAGTTTTAAGACTCTGTTCCTTACCCATGGTGTGACTTTAGACAAGTGATTGAATTGCTCTAAGTATGGGCTTGGAATATAGATTGGTGAAATCATTATCAAAAACAGTATGGATCTTTCTAAAGAAATTTAAAATAGAAATACTATGTGATTCATCAATCCCACTTCTGGATATACATCAAAGATACCTACACTTACATGTTTATTGCAGCGTTCTTAATACTAGCCAAGACATGGAAACAACTTAGGTGTCAATCAATGGACAAATGGATAAACAAATTGGAAAGTGTACATATACATATATAATGATACTTTATTACATTATATATAAACTATATAACATAATAAAATATATAATAGAGTATTATTCAGCCTCAAAAAGAAGATGCTGGACTAGAGAGATGGCTTGGTAGTTAAGGCACCTGCCTGCCAAGCATAAGAATGCCAGTTCCAATTTCCATGTCCCATGTTTAGCCAGACACAAAAACTGATGCAAGGGCTCAATGCTGTACTTGCCCACAGGGGGGCACATGCGTCTGGAGTTTGTTCACAGTGGCAGAGAGGCCACTGGCACACCCATTCTCTCTCTCTGTCTCTCTGTCTCTCTCTCTCTCAAAAAAGAAGATGTTGCTATTTGCCACAACAGGGATGGACCTGGAGAACATCATGCTAAGTGAGATAAACTCAACAGAAAGAAAAATATTGGATTATTATATTATTATATATATATAATAAAAAATAAAAACTTCAACTGTATAGAGAAAGGGAATAAAATGTGGTTACTATAAGTGGTTGAAGGAAATGGGGCTAATATAGGCCAAAGGATACCAGGTAAAAGATAGGTAGGATGAAGAATTCTAAAGATCTAACATATACCATGAGAAATATACTGAAAAATAGTTTACATAATTTAGGATTTTTAAATTTTATTTTATTTATTTATTTGAGAGAGAGAAAGAAAGAGAGAAAGAGAGAAAGAGAATGGGCATGTCAGGGCCTCCAGCCACTGCAAACGAAGTCCAGTTACATGCGCCCCCTTGTACATCTGGCTTATATGGGTCCTGGGGAATCAAACTGGGGTCCTTTGGCTTTGCAGGCAAATGCCTTAGCCGCTAAGCCATCTCTCCAGCCCAGAATTTTTGCTAATTGCTCTTGCCACAGGGGAAAAATAGGTAGCTATGTGAGATGGTGGATATGTTAATTTGTTTCACTGTAATAAACATTTTGCTATAAGATGCATAACATCATGTTGTATGACCTTAAAAGTATACATAGAAATTTTATTTTAAAAGTAAGCAAAGTTGTTAACCAGTGCATGGGAATTAAGATCATGACAATCTTGCATGGCTTTTTAAAGTAAACAGTACATTTAAACTCATGACATAGAATGAGTATATAACAATTGGCAAGTTTTATTTTTCATTTGTGCTCTTTTGAGATGGTGTCTGGAAAGACAATAGAAATGTGATAAATGTTTATATTTCTTTTAAACTCCCAGTAAGACTAATCTGTATAAATTGTATTTTTCTTTTCTTTTCTTTTATTTTCTTTTTTCTTTTCCTTTCTTTTCTTTCCTTTCCTTTCCTTTCCTTTCTTTTTTCTTTTCTTTCCTTTCTTTTCTTTCCTTTCTTTCTTTTCTTTTCCTTTCTTTATGTCTTCTCTTTCTCTTAAAAACAGATTATGAGGACTATGGGGATTATTGGAGAGGAGATTATGAAGCCGAGGGAGTAGATGGCTATGAATATAACCGCAACCAGTTGCTTGAAGATGTGGAACGTACCTTCACAGAGGTAACAGAGGGGCTGCAGAGCAATGTACAGGGAAGAGAGACAACAGGGAGAAGGGAAAATGGTCAAAGGTATTTTGGTTTGTTTTCACACAGTGATTAGATATTTCTAGCTTGCAAAGAATTAAGGAATATTAGAGCTTG
Source organism: Orientallactaga sibirica (assembly GCA_036365145.1). Lineage (NCBI taxonomy): Eukaryota > Metazoa > Chordata > Mammalia > Rodentia > Dipodidae > Orientallactaga > Orientallactaga sibirica. The sequence goes on from JAEOAD010000982.1 coordinate 328,156, forward strand.
AAAAGATCATTTTTCTTGTGTAGATGTGTGTAGGCATGTTCATATTGTGTGGGCACATATGCATGTATGTGTTCACATATGGAGACCAGAGGTCGATGATGAGTGTCTTCCTTAATTATTCTCACCTTATTCTTTGAGACTAGTTAGGGGTCCATCTAGAGATCCCAGCCCCTTCAATGTTGAGATTATACCCTTGGTTTTTACGTGGGTGCTAGGGTTTCAACAAGCACTTTACCCACTGAGCCAGTTCTCTAGCCAAAGATTTTTTTTTTTGAAACAGAGACTCATCCTAACTTGGTATGTAGCTGAGGATTACTTTGAACTTCTGATCCTCCTGCCTCCACCTATTCCTCAGTGCTGAAATTATAGGCATGTTTCACTATGCTCAATTTTAGGTGGTATTGGTTTTGTGCATGCTAGGCAGGCACTCTACAATTGATCTATAGCCTCACCCTTTGAAAGATTTTTTTAATTTTGGTTTTACGAGGTAGGGTCTCACTCTAGCTCAGGCTGACCTGGAATTCACTATGTAGTCTCAGGGTGGTCTTGAACTCATGGCAATCCTCCTACCTCTGCCTCCTGAATGCTGGGATTAAAGGCGTGTGCCACCACGCCTGGCTACCCCTTAAAAGATTTTTGAGAAGAATGGGGGCAGCCCCTACAGATGGTTAGAATTGTTGGGCTTTCCTCTGCCTCAGTCACTGACCAGTTGTTACAATAGAAAGATGATAAGAAGGTAAAGTCTTTTAGATCCTGAGTTCCCTGCAGTCAGCCCTGTCTGCCTTTGTTAGCTGAGCCATAGACTTTGCCTCAATACCTCAGGGCAATTGATACTATTATTTCATCAGCCTTTGACTAAGGTAATTTTGATAGGGAAGAGACAGCCCATGACAAAAAAGGAGATAACATCCTAAACATGAGTTTTGGCATCAGCTTTCATTTGGGCACCAACATTCCTCCCAATGTTTTTAAAAGTTTATTTATTTAATTTAGTAAGGAGGATGTGACTACTATGGCACATGTCTGGAGGTCAGAGGACAACCCCAGGGTGTTGGTCCTCTTCTTCCATCTTCTTTGAGACACTCTTTCTCCATATTGCTCGACACTAGGAAGGTCACAGAGCTGCTCTGTGAGATTTGAGATTCTCCTGATGCTGCCTCCTACTGGGCATGTTGGGATTTAGAGACGTGTGAGCCACTGTTCATCTGACTTTATCAGATCAGAGCTCCAGTCAGCAGGCTTGCAGAGCAAGCACCTTTAATCTCTGAGCCCTCTCCTCAGCCCTCCTCCAAGTTTCTTTTTATTGTTTTATGTCTGTGAAGAGGGAATGGTCTCAAACTCCAGAATATTTGAGGGGAGAAGAAAAATATTAGGGAATTTCTACTTATATGATGAAACTCTTATTTCTAGAGTTGGAGATTGTTAAGTTGGCTACTATTGGTCTTAAACTTTCTTTCTGGGCTTCTCAGATTAAACCATTATATGAACATCTTCATGCTTATGTAAGAGCGAAGTTGATGAATATTTACCCTTCCTATATCAGTGCAACTGGATGTCTCCCTGCTCATCTGCTTGGTAAGAAACTCTTTGCCATTTGAGTTATTTCTATAAAGAAAACTCTCATGTTTTAGAGTGAGGCCCAATAAAAAACTTTTGAGAACTTCTGTAAGTGAAGTTAGTATTGGTATACAAATCATTCATTGATTTTGCTTTTGCTTTTTGTTTTGTTTTGTCTTTTGGTTTTTGTTTTTCGAGGTAGGGTCTTGCTCTAGTCCAGGTTTACCTGGAATTCACTATGTAGTCTCAGGGTGGCCTCGAACTCATAGCGATCCTCCTACCTCTGCCTCTGAGTGCTGGGATTAAAGGCGTGCACCACCACACCTGGCCAAATCATTCATTGAAAGCCATTTCTTCAGCAGAAAGTCATTTGGAATCACTCTAGTACATTACTATTTTAATGTTTAAAGAGTTATTTATTGGCTACTGTCTAGGGGGTCATTTAATATAAGTAGAGAAAGAGTAGATTCTAGGTTAAAATTTGAGTAGAGATGGGGAAATATTTTTTTTTTTAAGTATTTAAGTTAGTTGACTGAGTTCTTGAGGTAGAGTCTAGGAGCATAGGACCATATTGTCAGAGGAGAGAGGCAGGGGAGGCTGGAGGTTGTCAGGAGAGAAAGGCTTTATATGATAAAGGTATGGCTGAATAAAAGCTTCATGAGTTCATTCTTAGACAGTGAGAGTCAACTTTCCTGGAAAGTACCCTGCAGTTACACGAGTAATCCTCTTCTTTTCTCCCACCTAGCAACTAAGGCCAAATAAAATAAAATTATCTGAGCACTTTATGTCATGTATACTTAGCATCCATTCTGTATTCAAGCTAAATTTCTTTTTTAAAAAACATGTTTATTTGTTTATTATTTAAAAGAGAGAGAGATAGAGATAGAAAGAGGGAGAAAATTAGCATGCTAGGGCTCTAGCCACTGCAAACGAACTTCAGACACTTGTGCCACCTTTTGGTATGAAAGGCTTGGACCACCATTTCTGGCCTCAAGCTAAATTTCTGGTAGCTAATTCTTTTTTACAGATGAAGCTCAATATCTAGCAACAGGAGAGAATATGGGTAAAAGACCTATGGGGTCTTAACCTTAAGGTAATTTAGAAATCCTTTCTACATTATCCTAGGCAGGCATTCTTACTAATTTAGTTTTTGTTAAATCTGTTTGGTGTGAGAAGCTCTTTCTTCCTCCCAAGGTAGACTAATCTGCTGCCATATGGCACCAATTAAAAGAAAGTTTTACTTTATATGGAATTGAATCAGCAGTCCTCTATTGTCTTCCGTTCATTCCTAGTATTTCTATGCCATGAGGTTATTCAGGATATGTTAATTCAGGCTGGAAAGATGGCTCAGGAATTAAAGGCACTTGTTTGCAAAGCCTGAAGACCTGGGTTTGATTCTCTAGTATCCACATAAAGCCAGATGCACAAAGTGGCACATGCATCTGGAGTTCATTTGGAGGTGGCAGGAGGCCCTAGCACGCCCATTTTCTCTCTCTCTTTCTCTGCTTGCAAATAAATCAATCAATCAAATATTTTTTAAAAAAAAAAAAAAAAAGAGCCTGGTGTGATGGTGCATGCCTTTAATCCCAGCACTTGGGAGGCAGAGGTAGGAGGTTTTCTGTGAGTTCGAGGCCACCCTGAGACTACATAGTGAACAGGTCAGCCCGAGCTAGACTGAATCCCTACCTCGAAAAAAAAAAGGAATATGTTAATTCTTCTGCAAAATTATCTTCCAAGCAGATGTAAACAATCATTATATAAGACCCAGATCTTAAACAAAAGTATGTACTTTCTACATCTTAGTGACTATTACTGTTATCATCATGTATATACTATTTTCTTTTTTCAAGTTAAATAATGTATACAAATAGTCCTTAAAATACCAGCTTTCTATTCATTTTCCTTTGGTTATGTTCTGCCCATGTGTGCCTCCTCAGTTGTCATACTTAGAACTGTTTTTGCAGATGAAGTTTTCTCAACATAGAGAAAACATCATACCAAGCTTGTCTTTGCTCTAGACATTATCATTTTGTCCAGCCAAAGGTCATGTTGGTGTGTTAGAAGCATGCCAGACTGCTTCTTGCATCAGTTTTGGTCTTTTGCTATGTATTGAGTTTCAGCCTCATGCCTTATTATATTTTTATGTGGATACTGTTTTAGTTTAAGCATGGGACTTTACACTTATTTCTATTAAATTTTATCTTTTATAAAATTAATTCCCTGGAATACTAATCATGTAGTTGTGCCACCACATTTCTTTGGTGCCAGGATTGTAGTCTTTCTGTTAGGTTGAATTTTTCTAGATTCCTGTTTTTGATTCATAGTCTTTGGCTTTGGAATCCAACTTCCAATTGTTGAACATGTATGGAAAGTTATCTAGTTAAGTGAATAACTATGGTAATAAAAGTGAAACTTAGTTCCCAGTCAGTAAAAGCTTTTTTAATTTTTGTTTATTTTTATTTATTTTATTTGAGAGTGACAGGCAGACAGAGAAAGAGGGAGAGAGCGAGAGCGAGAGCGAGAGCGAGAGAGAGAGAGAGAGAGAGAGAGAATGGGCGCACCAGGGCCTCCAGCCACTGCAAACACATTCCAGATGCATGCACCACCTTGTGCATCTGGCTTTACGTGGGTCCTGGGGAATCAAGCCTTGAACTGGGGCCCTTAGGCTTCACAGGCAAGTGCTTAACCACTAAGCTATATCTCCAGGCCCAGTAAAAGCTTTTTTGAATGATGATCTTATGTAATATTTTTTGAATCCAGTACTTGGCATTACTAATAATTTAATTTGTAGCAGCTCATTCCATGTATGGTAGAGTTTATAAATCTAATCTGGGGTAGCTATGATATTTCATATATTTTGTTTTGTTTCAGATAGGATTTTACTATATAGTCCCAGTTGGCTTGGAACCTGCTAAACAGCCCAGACTAGGCTTGAACTGGAAAAATTCCTGGTTCAGCCTCCCCAGTGCTAGCTTCAGGCATGCACCCCCATGTCCAGCTTAAATTGTGCCTTCCAATAGTAATCCAAAATAGGAGAAATTGACAATATTCACTAAAAAGCTTTGCTTGGCCACATAATCTCTTTCCATTTTAGTATTTCACAGGAGAAAGAAGAGGAAAATGCTAGAAAGTTAAAATAAGACAAGGATAAAAGCTTAGCAGAAGTAGTAAAGACTGTTTGGAAATACTGAATAGCTCACTTACCAAGTCAACCCCATGCACTTAGAAAGATCAGGTCTTTCTATTGCCTTTGTCGTATATTAATACTTTTTTTTTTTTTTTGCAAACAGGTGATATGTGGGGTAGATTTTGGACAAATCTGTACTCGTTGACAGTTCCCTTTGGACAGAAACCAAACATAGATGTTACCAATGCAATGGTGGAGCAGGTAGGAAAAAGAATTCCAAATTCTCAACTACATTTTTTTGATCTAATATTTTTTAAAAAAAAAAAAAAAGAGCCTGGTGTGATGGTGCATGCCTTTAATCCCAGCACTTGGGAGGCAGAGGTAGGAGGTTTTCTGTGAGTTCGAGGCCACCCTGAGACTACATAGTGAACAGGTCAGCCCGAGCTAGACTGAATCCCTACCTCGAAAAAAAAAAGGAATATGTTAATTCTTCTGCAAAATTATCTTCCAAGCAGATGTAAACAATCATTATATAAGACCCAGATCTTAAACAAAAGTATGTACTTTCTACATCTTAGTGACTATTATTGTTATCATCATGTATATACTATTTTCTTTTTTCAAGTTAAATAATGTATACAAATAGTCCTTAAAATACCAGCTTTCTATTCATTTTCCTTTGGTTATGTTCTGCCCATGTGTGCCTCCTCAGTTGTCATACTTAGAACTGTTTTTGCAGATGAAGTTTTCTCAACATAGAGAAAACATCATACCAAGCTTGTCTTTGCTCTAGACATCATCATTTTGTCCAGCCAAAGGTCATGTTGGTGTGTTAGAAGCATGCCAGACTGCTTCTTGCATCAGTTTTGGTCTTTTGCTATGTATTGAGTTTCAGCCTCATGCCTTATTATATTTTTATGTGGATACTGTTTTAGTTTAAGCATGGGACTTTACACTTATTTCTATTAAATTTTATCTTTTATAAAATTAATTCCCTGGAATACTAATCATATAGTTGTGCCACCACATTTCTTTGGTGCCAGGATTGTAGTCTTTCTGTTAGGTTGAATTTTTCTAGATTCCTGTTTTTGATTCATAGTCTTTGGCTTTGGAATCCAACTTCCAATTGTTGAACATGTATGGAAAGTTATCTAGTTAAGTGAATAACTATGGTAATAAAAGTGAAACTTAGTTCCCAGTCAGTAAAAGCTTTTTAAATTTTTGTTTATTTTTATTTATTTTATTTGAGAGTGACAGGCAGACAGAGAAAGAGGGAGAGAGAGAGCGAGAGCGAGAGAGCGAGAGAGAGAGAGAGAGAGAGAGAGAATGGGCGCACCAGGGCCTCCAGCCACTGCAAACACATTCCAGATGCATGCACCACCTTGTGCATCTGGCTTTACGTGGGTCCTGGGGAATCAAGCCTTGAACTGGGGCCCTTAGGCTTCACAGGCAAGTGCTTAACCACTAAGCTATATCTCCAGGCCCAGTAAAAGCTTTTTTGAATGATGATCTTATGTAATATTTTTTGAATCCAGTACTTGGCATTACTAATAATTTAATTTGTAGCAGCTCATTCCATGTATGGTAGAGTTTATAAATCTAATCTGGGGTAGCTATGATATTTCATATATTTTGTTTTGTTTCAGATAGGATTTTACTATATAGTCCCAGTTGGCTTGGAACCTGCTAAACAGCCCAGACTAGGCTTGAACTGGAAAAATTCCTGCTTCAGCCTCCCCAGTGCTAAGCTTCAGGCATGCACCCCCATGTCCAGCTTAAATTGTGCCTTCCAATAGTAATCCAAAATAGGAGAAATTGACAATATTCACTAAAAAGCTTTGCTTGGCCACATAATCTCTTTCCATTTTAGTATTTCACAGGAGAAAGAAGAGTAAAATGCTAGAAAGTTAAAATAAGACAAGGATAAAAGCTTAGCAGAAGTAGTAAAGACTGTTTGGAAATACCGAATAGCTCACTTACCAAGTCAACCCCATGCACTTAGAAAGATCAGGTCTGTATTTCTATTGCCTTTGTCGTATATTAATACTTTTTTTTTTTTGCAAACAGGTGATATGTGGGGTAGATTTTGGACAAATCTGTACTCGTTGACAGTTCCCTTTGGACAGAAACCAAACATAGATGTTACCAATGCAATGGTGGAGCAGGTAGGAAAAAGAATTCCAAATTCTCAACTACATTTTTTTTTTGATCTGCCATCCTCCAGTTCTTATCTTTCATATGTAAAATCTTGTCAATAAGAATTCAAGCTAACCCTTGTGGTGCATGCCTTTAATCTCAGTATTAGGGAGGCAGAGGTAGGAGGATCACTGTGAGTTCAAGTTCAGCCTGGGACTACAGTGTGAATGCCAGGTCAGCCTGGGCTAGAGTGAGATCCTACCTAGAAAAAACAAAAGAATAAAAAAAGATCAGTTGTAGAGTGCTTGCCTAGGATGCAAAGGACCCTGGATTCAACACCCAGCATCTTTCCCAAGTCACATCATACTCCAGTGTACCGGTGTGAATATGAAATGTCCCCCATAGCCTCATGTGTTTATGATCAAACCTCATATCTAGTTCCCAGCTCGTGAAGCCTTGCTGGAGAAGGTGGGTCACTGGGGATAGAGTTTTGAGTTTTATATAGCCCAGCTCTCCCTCTGCCAGAAGCCAGCTATCTCTTGCTCCTCCCTCCCAGCTTCTTTAACAAGATGATATGATGCCTAGCCTCTGCTCTCCCATGCCATGATGAATTTCTCTTTGAGACTATAAGGCAAAATAAACTTTTTTTCTCCTATCAGCTGCTATTGATCAGCAATGATAAGGTAACTGCAACACCCAGAAACATGTTAACTTTATTTTTATGCATAAGGAAAATATCACTTATTCTTAAAATGAAAGAATGCCATTCTCATCAATACCAACTGCCTGATACTAACCCTTTAAAAGACAATAGTACTTTTTTTTGGAGAGAGACACAGAGAGAGATAGAGAGAGAGAGGGAGAGGCAGAGAGAGAGAATGGGCGTACCAGCAGCCTCTCAGCTGCTGTGAACGAACTCCAGATGTGTGCTCCCCCTTTTGGGCAAGTGCAGCATTGCGCCCTTGCATCACTTTGCATCTGGCTAAATGTGGGACCTAGAGATTGGAACCAACATTCTTAGGCTTAGCAGGCAGGTGCCTTAACCACTAAGCCATCTCTCCAGCCCAAAAGTCAATAGTACTTAAAAAAACAACTCTCAATATTCTGTTCCTTATTGCCAGGATTGATACATGAGAAAAACTCAAGTTGGCTGATGTTCAAGATTGGAAGTGTTCTGTGTCACTAAAAACAATTGATGCCACTAAATATCGAAATTCAGCTTTCCAGATGTGGGCTTTATTACTCTGGCAAATGTGGTTGTCTCCTGAGACATTAGTTTCAACAAGTTTTTCAGGTGTCACATGCCAGTGGTTATCTCTATCTAGTTTTGAAGCATTCTGAAAATTCAGATGCCACACACATCATGAAACCCATTGGCTTCAAGGCCACCTTCTGGCCTTTTTGATTCCAAAGTCTATACCTTCATGTCCCCTCTATTGTTTCTTCCACCAAGCCAAATATAGGGCCTTGACCCTAAAAGAGCTCAAAAAGTGACTGTTGGCCAAGTTGAATCATCTTTAGCAAATAGAATGTCATATTTTTGTGCTTGTAACATAAATTTTATATTTACATATATGTTATATATGAATACAAATTTAATATATAAATTTTACATTTGTTTGTATAATAAAGAAATGTGGGCAGTGGTATAGCTCAGTGGTAAGACTTCTTGTCTAATAGATGCAAGGCTTTGGGATTGATTCCCAGCACTGGGGAAAAAAACATCTCCCACAATACTCAAACTCCAAGAATAAAGACAAAAATATCACATGTCGGGCTGGAGAGATGGCTTTGCAGTTAAGGGGAATGCCTGCGAAGCTTAAGGACCCTCGTTCGAATCTCCAGGTCCCACGTAAGCCAGATGCACATGGTGGCGCATGCATCTGGAGTTTATTTACACTGGCTAGAGGCCCTGGCACGCCCATTCTCACTCTCTCACTCTCTCTGTCTCTAATAAATAAATAAATAAATAAATAAATAAATAAATAAATAAAAATAAAATAAAAGCACATGTCATCTGAGTAGTTTATATTTTACTTTGTAGCTGAGGGGATGTCTTAGCAGTTAAAGGTACTTGCTCACAAAGGCTGCCAGCCAGGTTTGATTCTACAGTACCCATGTAAAGCCAGATGCACAAAGTGGTGTTGCATGTATCTGGAGTTTGTTTGCAGCAGAAAGAGGCCCTGACAATTCATGCTGTCTCTCTTTCTTGCTCTATATTTCTCTTATATTTTACTATTTCAATGAATATTTCATTCTATTGTTCAATATCAATATTATGTCTTTAAATATAATTTGAGAGACTACATAATTTACATCCTACAATGGCCTCATTACATAACAACTTTAATGATTCTTTTCTCATTTGCTATTAAAAATCATAGTCAATGGGCTGGAGAGATGGCTTAGTAGTTAAGGCACTTGCCTGCAAAGCCAAAAGACCCAGGTTTGATTCCTCAGGACCCACGTAAGCCAGATGCACAAGGTGGTACATGCATCTGGAGTTCATTTGCAGCAGCTGAAGGCCCTGGTGCAACCATTCTGTCTCTCTCTCTCTCTCTCTCTGCCTTTCTGTCTCTCAAATAAATGAATAAAAATGAATAAAACTGCAATGTAATCCTTTGACCTAATTTTTTGAAAATTTCCTAGCTTAATTCCTTAGAGACAGGATTACGGAGACAAAGACCCTAAACATTTCAAAAGTTGCCCATACATGTCGTTCATCCCTCTTTTGAAAAGAAGATGCCAACAGAAAAGTCGTGTTATTTTACTACTAGGATTAAATTCTTTTTCTTTTTTTCCAGGGCTGGGATGCAGAGAGGATATTCAAGGAGGCAGAGAAATTCTTTGTTTCTGTTGGCCTTCCTCATATGACTCAAGGATTCTGGCAAAACTCCATGCTAACTGAGCCAGGGGATGGCCGGCAAGTGGTCTGCCATCCCACAGCTTGGGAACTGGGGAAAGGCGACTTCAGGTAGTTGTTCTGATACTACAGTGGTGATACAGAATGGGACAATGAAGGCGTGGGTTCCATGTCTGCTTCTCTGAGTATCCAAGTTAATGAATGCTCTTTGCACAAAGGCCAGGAGTCCGTAAGATCACATTTGGTTTCCTCAGGAGAACAAGCAGCTTGCCCACAGACCTTAAGTTGGCCTGTAGATAGATAACTTAGTCCTCGTTTGAAATATCATATGCTGTGTAGAGTTGCATGGTCATGGGGATGATGGTGCCCCTATTAGGAGAGATTTGGTGCTAAGAATTATAAAAGATGAGCATAGGAATCAGACATTGACCTTCTTGTCTGTGATTCACTCTTGTCAATGAGACAGGAATAAATGAGTCACAAGCCAGAACAAAAGGGAGAAAGTAGGACATGTCATCAAAGAGATGCAAGGATTGCTTTATGGAGAATTGAGAGAGGCGAATTGGCTGTCCTGGAATAGAAGACAGGATGAGAGAAGGCTTTGTGGGTGACATTGGAATTGGACTTGAAATACAAGAAGGGGTTGGAGGACAGCAAGTGGGAGAGCAGAGGGACCAGATGTAGAGAGAGAGGCAGGACCTGGTTTGCATGCTGAAGTTGGCAACTTAGACTAGAACAGTAAATTATGTGTCGGACATCCTGTGATGTGGCAGAATGTGCACAGGCTTTGGAATCTTAGGTGTGTCACTTCATGATTAGGCAATCTTGGACAGAGTAATCTTCTTAGGTTTCCATTTCCTTATCTGTAAAGCAGAACAGTAATTTCCAGGTCGTGGATTTGTGCTTTAGGTTGGCTTTCCTAATGTGGGCTGGAGATTTTTGTTCAACTGCTTCATTCACTGAGGGGCAGTTCTCAGGCAATGGGTAGCTGAGAACATGAGGCTGGGATAGGGCAAGGACGGAAGTAAGACTTGGCCTCAGCCTGATCCCATGAACTCTCTAGAGCTCCCAGTTGAATCAAAGCTGATCACACCTGGAGAAAAGGGGGCTGGCCTTTTATACCATCTATTAGTCATTGGGCTGCCCCAAAGATGGGGAGACAAAACTTCCTGATTGAGGTCCCTTCCATTTGGGCAAAGCAGTGGAGAAGAAAGCAGGTGTTGGTCGTTAGCAGTTATCATTCAGGCAGCTGAGCAAAGGAGGATATGCCTGGGAAAGGAGATCTGGGCAGGGCCTCACCAGCTCTCACTAGAGTCGAGACCAATAAGTCCTTTTGTGCAAAGGACCATACGGTAAGGCGTGTGGGCTTTGAAAATCTCTATTGCAGCTAATCAGCTCTGCACTTGTATGGTGGAAGCAGACACGAAGAATCCATATATAAATGAGCATGTCAATGTGCCAGTAAAACTTTATTTATAAAAACATGCAGTAGGCCATAGCTTATCAACACTAATCCTAGCATAAGGCTTAAAAATGAGAAACTAGGGGCTGAAGAGATGGCTTATAAGCTAAGGCATTTGCCTGCAAAGCCAAAGGACCTAGGTCCGATCCCCCAGTACCCATATAAAGCTAGATTAACAAGGTGGCACATGCACTTGGAGTTCATTTGCAGTGGCTAGTGGTCCTGGCATTCCCTTTCTTTCTCTCTGATAAGTAAATAATAAATAAATAAATTAAAAAAATATATATATTTTTACAAATGAGAAACTAGAGCTTGGAAGATGGTTCAATTGTCAAAGGCACTTACTTTAAAGCCTGCTGGCCTGGGTTCAATTCCCAAGACACCCACATAAGCCAGATACAAAAACTATCACAATTGTCTGGCATTCATTTGCAGCATCAAGAGGATACACTCACAAGCATACACTCACACTTACATGTGCAAATAAATAAACAATTTTTAAAAATAAGAATATATATATGCCTATACCAGAATATATGATAGCTATTATAATTATTTCAAAAGGGAATAGAGAGAAACTAAATTAGAAAGAAAGCTGGGGGGCTCAAGAGATGGTTTAGTGGTTAAGGCGCTTGTCAGCAAAGTCAAAGGACTCAGGTTCAATTCCCCAATACCCACATAAAGCCAGATGCACAAGGTGGTGCATGTGTCTGGAGTTCATGTTCAGTGGCTAGAGGCCCTGGCAGCTCATTCTCTCTATCTGCCTCTTTCTGTCTCTCTTAAATATTTACAAAATATTTACAAAATATCTATTTATCTATTTAAGAGAGACAGAAAGAGGCAGATAGAGAGAATGAGCAGAGACTGGGGCCTATCCACCAGAACTCTTGAGCAAACTCACAATGCACGATCCACATTAAATGAAAGATAAGGAGGACAATGAAACCAATACTATGAATGTAAAATTTATATAAAAAAAATTTATTAAAAAAAAAAAAAGAAGAAAAGCAGGTTGGGGTTATATCATGTGGGATAAAGGAGGTTGAGTTGATTCTTAAGTAGTGTGGAGTCCCTAAAGGGTATTTATCAGTACAGGAGGGTAACATTAGAACAATGTTAGGAAAATTCATTTGGAAATCTTTTAAAGTATGACACCTACCCCCAACTGAAATGAGAATGCTCTTGCCAACTGGGAAAGGATCACCACACAATTGTCAAATGCAGTTAAATGTCACATAAATGTAAAATGCAAATCTCACTAGACCACAGCAGCATTAGACAATACTTGCCTATTGTCTTTCAAATATCTCTGATTGTACATTGTCTCCCCTGAGTTATCTTCCTTCCCAATCCCTTAGGTATTGGGGCCTCCTAAGACTTATTTATTTATTATTCATTCATTTATTCATCCTTTGTTTATATGTCTGTGTATGTGTGTTCGTACGTATGAGGGTACATGTGCACATGTGAACACCATCCACCTTTTCTTGAGACAGGGTCTCTCATTGGCTTGCAATGGTAACAATTAGGTGGCTAGGCAGCTTCAGCAACCATCTTTTTTTGCTTTTCCAGTGCTGGGACTGCAGGTGTGTGATACCATGCTTGCGCCCCTTGTGCATCTGGCTTACTTGGGTACTGGGGAATCAAACCTGGGTCCTTAGGTTTTTGCAGGCAAATGCCTTAACTGGTAAGCCATCTTTCCAGCCCATGCTTAGCATTTTTATCTGGGTTCTGTTGATAAAACTCAGGTCTTCATGCTTGTGAAGCAAGCAGTTTACCCACTGAACTAACTTCCAAGTCCCCTCCTAAGGCTTTGTCATTTGTCCTTGTTCTTCCCACTCTAATCTTGTCCTGTGTCCCATCACACCCACTCCATGTCTTCTATTTTAATGGTTCCAAGTCTCAATTTCCATCCTCTTCTATCTCTGCATCCTAGCTACACTCAAGTATTAGCAAGTAGGTATTTCCAGGAATGTCATTCTCTTAGGAATTTCTGTGCATTGATCAAGATCAAGATTGCTCACTGTGTCCTCAGGTATGCTTTTCATGGTACTTCTAGGAGGCGGTGCCTGTACTCACTCATCTTCTGCACCAGGCCATCTTTACTTATCACTTCTATAAAAGTGTGCCTCCAAGTTTTGTAGTAAAGGGTAGGGAATAGGATTCAACCTTACTCATCACTTTATGCTGAACAACTGGGACATAAGGACATAAGAGATAGGTACTCAAAATTCAGTGGTGAATAAGTCTTAGAAAGAGAGTTCATGCTATTAAAACCCCCCACACAATTCTACTATAGTGATTAAGTGAACCTTAATTAACATTCATTTAAAAAGTTCTTTTAAAAATGTTTTACTTATTTGAGAGAGAGAGAGAGAGAGAGAGAGAGAGAGAGAGAGAGAGAGAGAGAATAGGCATACCAGGGCCTCTAGCCACTGCAAATGAACTCTAGACACATGTACCACTTTGTGCATCTGGCATTACTTGGGTCCAGAGAATTGAACCTGGGTCCTTTGGCTTTGCAAGCAAGTGCCTTAACCATTAAGCCATCTCTCCAGCCCCTTAAAATTCATTTTAATCTTTCCCATTTTCTTGCAGAATCAAGATGTGTACAAAGGTGACAATGGACAATTTTCTGACAGCCCACCATGAAATGGGACACATCCAGTATGACATGGCATATGCCACACAACCTTTTCTGCTAAGAAATGGAGCCAATGAAGGGTTCCATGAAGCTGTTGGGGAAATCATGTCACTTTCTGCCGCTACACCTAAGCATCTGAAATCCATTGGTCTTCTCCCATCTGGTTTCCGTGATGATAATGGTACATTTTTTTTCATTGCTAATTTGTTTTGGGGGGAGGGGTTACTAATCTCATATGGAAAAGATATTTATTATCATGTGCATAAAATACATGCTTTCCTTTGCTACCTATGGTATAATATGTTTATAGGCAACTAGGAATTGCCAATGGTAAAAACTGGTTTTTTTTTTTTGAAGAATTATGAGAACATGTCAACTTGTGCTATTGTGATTTTAAACAGGAACAAGAGAAGTAACTGAATGGGCTAAGGGCCATAAGAATGATCTAATAGAATCTTGATGGACTTCTTGAAGATGCTGAAACAGCTCCATAGAACTGAAACGACTTGTCCAAAGTCACTCAGTTAATAAGTGTCCCTAAATAGATGGCTCTTGTTCTAGGTCAAAACTTCCCAAAATATTAGAATTGGAACTGATCCTAAAAACCATTTTACAGAACAGCAATGTGAAGAAAAGAGGGGACAAGTATTTGAGGCCAAAAAGCAATGGAATGGCAGATATAGAATCAGAGTCCTAGTCTAAAGCCTTTCCGTCAACTATGCAAGGCAAAGTATAGCTTGAAACTCAGGAGTTCTCAAAGAATAGGTGATGGAGCATCTCCCTTGGAAGTGAGTGAAACATTTTGTTCATTTGGTTCAAGTACAATTTGCTCTGTGACATCCCACGTTTTTGCCTGTGGCAGCTTACTTTGCCTGAGGTAGCTCATTTGTCTTTTGTATGGCTGGGACCTGATAAAACACAAATCAGGAGATCCAGATTTTTCAGCAAAGGTACTATGGCTTTAGGCAAAAGAGAGCAATTAGAGCCTAGCACCTTTACCTCTTCTAGGTACTTCTTTCCTAATTTTCATGGTTCATGACATAACCATTGGTTCTTCTGCCTGAAACATTTGCTTAATGAGTTCCATGCTTGATCACTTTACCTTGATCACTGGCTTCAAACCCTTAGCGATCTCACAAGAAGCCTGGGAGTGGTCCAATGGCAAGCCATCGTAAGTCTGAAATAGTTGCCATAAATATAGAACCAGTAGATTGTAGACCAGTGGTGGCATTTGCCAGTGAAGAGAGAAACAAAAGAAAGGTAGTTAATGGTATCCATGCTTCCTAATTTAAAAATATGATTTAAGTCAATGAACAGACAATTATTGTTTTATCACCTTTAAGTATATAAATATACCATAGTATTAGGCAAAGATGAAGAAATCAATATGTTTGTTGCTTTTCAAAAATATTTGGGCTGAAGAGATGGCTCAGCAGTTAAGGTGCTTGCTTCATGACCTGAGTTCAATTCCCCAGTACACAAGTAAAGCTACAGGCACAAAGTGGCACATGCATCTGGAGTTTGTTTTCAGTGGCTAGAAGCCCTGGTGCACCCATGCTCTCTCCCCCCCTGGAAATAGATAAATGAACTAAAAACATTTATTTTTAAGGAGAGGAGAGAGAGAGGGAGGGAGGGAGGGAGAGAGAGAGAGAGAGAGAGAGAGAGAGAAATGGGGGTGTCAGGGCCTCTTGCCTTTGCAAATGAACTTCAGACACATGGTCCACTTTGTGCATCTGGCTTTACATGGATACTGGGGAATCAAACCCAGGCCAGCTGACTTTATTAGCAAGCGCCTTTAACTGCTAAGCCATCTCCCCAGCTCATCAATATGTTTCTTAAAATGCTATTAGACATGATTAAACCACTGGCTTGCAAAGCACTCCTTTCTGACTCTAATCCTGGTTTGTGAATGTTAAATGAATAAATTCCTTCATTTCTGTCCTCTTTCCTTTCATCTTTCTCTTCCTTTCTTTCTTTTCTTTTTTGTTTGTGTATTTTATTTTATGAGACAAGGCCTCACTCTGTAGCCAGGCTGGCCTGGAACTCAGAAATACTTCTATCTCAACCTCCCAAATGCTGAGATTCCAGGCATGAACCATCACACCTGGATCTTTATTTTTCTAGACATAGTTTTTGAGCATATACCATGTGCAAGGCATTTTTTTTTCAAGACACTAGAGATACAGTGATGTGCAGAGTCAATAACGGTCTCCCCACTTTCATTTTGGTGAGCTGTTGTAAGCCAAAGATGAGCTCTACTGCCTCTATCTCTTCATGTCACTAACAAAGGAGACTGATATTGTCTGATGTATGAAAGCTTTAAAATTCTTGCTAAAGCAGATAGCCATACTTTTGAAGTTTGTTGCATTTTTGTTTATCTAGTGACTAGAGATTTCTAGAGAGGCCTGTGTATTTATTTATTTATAATTAAATTTATCTTTATTTTAAAATATTTTTATTTATTTACTTACTTATTAGAGAGAGAGAGAAAGAGACAGAAACTGAGAGTCAGAGAGGAAGAGAAAGAGCATGGATGCTCCAGGGCCTCTTGCCACTGCAATTGAATTACAGACGCATGTACCACTTTGTGCATCTGGCTTTTTTTGTGCATACTGGGAAATTGAATCTGGGCCAGCAGGCTTTGCAAGCAAGTACCTTTAACTTCTGGGCCATCTCCTCAGTCCAAATTTATTAGTTAGCATATAAAAACATGAAAGCATGGACTGGAGAGATAGCTAAGTGGTTAAAGTGCTTTGTATGCAAGCATGAGGACCTGAGTTCAGATCCCTAGCACCCACATAAAAAGCCAGGTGCAAGCTGGGCATGGTGGCGCATGCCTTTAATCCCAGCACTTGGGAGGCAGAGGTAGGAGGATCGCTGAGAGTTCGAGGCCACCCTGAGACTACATAGTGAATTCCAGGTCAGCCTGGACCAGAGTGAGACCCTACCTCGAAAAACCAAAAAAAAAAAAAAAAAAAAAAAAAAAAAAAAAGCCAGGTGCAGTGGTACTTGCTATAATCCCAGAGCTAGGGAGACAGAGATAGAATGGTCCCTGAGGCTTGCTGGCTAGCTTTTGAAGAAAAATTGGTGAGCTCCAGGTTCAGGGAGAGACCCTGTCTCAAAAATAAGGTGAAGAGTGATTGAAGAAGACACCTGACATTGACCTCAGGTATAGACACACATGCTCCTACATACATATATAACATACACAGACAAAACCATAAAAGTTGTATGTTAATGGAGTAATAGTTTCACAATGCTTAAATCAGAGAAAAACATCTCTATTTCCACAAACATTATTTCTCTATGAGAATTTTCTAAATGCTTTCTTCTATCTTTTTGCTCTTTTTTTCAGAGCTGGAATCCAGGGCTGCACACGTGCTAAACAAATATTTTATCACTGAGCTACACCCCCAGTCCCGTCCTAGCTTTTTTTTAAAAAAAAAATTATTTGTTTATTTGAAACACACAAACACACACACACACACACACAGATTGATAGATAAAGAGAGAGAGAGAATGGGTGCACCAGGGCCTCCAGCCACTGTAAACGAACTCCAGACACATGTGCTCCCTTGTGCATCTGGCACATGTGGGTCCTGGGGAACTGAGCTTGGGTCTGTTGGCTTTGCAGGCAAATGCATTAACCACTAAGCCATCTCTCTAGCCCTCTCCTAGCTTTTTTGAAATGTCTAGTACATTATTGTTATGTATATAACCAACCTATTGTACAATAGCAAAATATTTTTATTTTTTCCCTTCCCTGGTTTACAGGCTTTTCACCACATCTGTTTAATGTTTGCTTATTTACCAAGGACTCACAGAGAGCATTATGCAGCAGACACTGGACTAGGTACACAGTCTCGAATGAGACATTAACAGTCACTGCCTTCATGAAGCTTTCAAGAATAAACAGTATGACTGGGAAAGGAGATGAAATTGCCCTAATTAACTCTGATAAGGGGATATTTAAAGAAGCCAAATGAAACTAGTAAAAAGTATGGATTAAAGTTAATTTGTGGATTTTTACTTACCTGTTCTTTTCCCTATTTTAAATCCCTCTGGGGTTCATTTGCAGTGGTTGGAGGCCCTGGCACGCCCATTCTGTCAGTATCTGCCTCTTCCTCTCTCCTTCATTCTTTCTCAAATAAATAAATAAATAAAATATTAAACAAAACTAAACTAAATCCCTCAGCTGAAAAAGGAATATATGCATATTATATCATTGTATATTTCTTGATGAATAATAGCTTGAGATTAGGAAAGTTATTTTTATTTGAGAGAGAGAGAGACAGAGAGAAAGAGACACATAGAGAGAGACAGAAAGTGACAGAATTGGCACACCAGGGCCTCAGCCTCTGCAACTGAACTCTAGACGCTTATGCCACCTAGTGGGCATGTGCAAACTTGTGCTTGCCTCACTTTTATGTATCTGGCTTATTTGGGATCTGGAGAGTAGAACATGGGTCCATAGGCTTTGCAAACAAGCACCTTAGCTGCTAAGCCATCTCTCTAAGCCCAAGAAAGTTCTTTTTAATTTTTCAAATTATTTATTTGTGTGTATATGCACACGTGCATATGTGCTCACACATGGAGGTCAGAAGACAACTTCCAGTCTGTCCTCACCATTCCACCTTATTTGAAGCAGGGTTTCTCTTGCTCTTGCATTGCTGCTGTTATGATTCTTACTGTCCTCACTGAGAGCCTCCAGAAAATTCTTCAGTCTCCACCACCTATCTTACAGTTAGTATTCTGTGATTACAGCTCAAACTCAGGTACTCAGATTGTAGCAGCAAGCACTGAACTATCTCTCCAGCCTCCAGTCTCCAGCCTGGGAAGTGTTTTTTTTTTTTTTTTTTTAATCAGAAAACTACTTTTATGTTTATCTTAATAATTGCCATTTTTCATTTTACTTTCAGAGACAAACATAAACTTCCTACTTAAACAAGCACTGACAATTGTTGGAACGCTACCATTTACTTACATGTTAGAGAAGTGGAGGTGGATGGTTTTTAAAGGCGAAATTCCTAAAGACCAATGGATGACGAAGTGGTGGGAGATGAAGTAAGTCAATGAGTATACAACCAGTAGAATGTTTTCTTGAGGTTTCACTGTTTATTTAAAAGCATTTGCCTGACCTATACCCCCACTGGCATCCGTATTATTTATATTACATTGCCCAAGGGCTTCCCATGGGCACCAGAACCCATGAATGGCAGGGGGGGACTGAGAAACTAGTACTACCTCCATTACCCCGCAAGCAGTGATGGATGGGTTGCTTGATGGATTAGTGCCTCAGCTCTTGTGGCAATTCCTCTACGTGGCATCCCAGAGTTCCTCAGTGAGAATGAGCTGAGATTACTTACAGCGGTAACTAACTTGATCACACATCATTTTGGGTGGTGAGGGGCTGCTTTTCTTTCTTTTTAAATTTATTTGAGAGAGAAAGAGGGAGAAGGAGAGAATGGGTGCACCAGGTCCTTCAGCCACTGCAGATAAACTACAGACCCATGTGCCAACTTGTGCACCTGGCTTACATGGGTCCTTGGGAGTTAAATGTGGGTGCTTTGGCTTCACAGGCAAGTGCCTTAACTGCTAAGCCATCTCTCCAGCCCTGAGGGGCTGCTTTACTTTTTATTTTCTCACTTTTGTACTCTTTTGCTGATGCTCCCTGGGCTCATTTCCCAGGACCTTGTCTCAGTATTGTGTGTGTGTGTGTGTGTGTGTGTGTTTTAATCTGGGAGGTGACATAGGAAAAGGAAAGTGTGATCACTCAAGAAGTATTTCTAGTGTTAGATTATAATTGAAGCTATCCACAATGATCTGTTACTTAAAGCTTCCTACAAACAGCCCACAACCACAAAGGACAAACCTGTATTTCTTTTTAAATAAGGCTTAACATATAATTTGTCCACCTTTTTTTTTTCTGGCTGGGCTAATTTTTGGATTTCTCTTAGTTTATCTTAAAAATGAATGTGGAAATTAGACTTCAAAAGTAATTCATTCTTGCACGAATTTCCCCTTTAGTCATTGATCAAGCAGAACTGAGCTCTCTCCTTAGTGTTGGGCACAATGTATGGCACTGGAACTATGAAGACAACCAAAACACAGCTCCATCGCTGGGGAGCCCAAGTCTCCATGGCTAGGAGGAGGGGGTGAAAAGCTATAGCGCTTATTTTCTGATTTTTACACTGTTTTTATTTCACCTGACTGCCAACTCCAATGTAAATAATATTGTCTGAAGGAAAGGCTCTAGTTGAGCCCACCTCTCCTTTTGCGTGATTGTTGACCCACAACTAATGTACGTTCCCTTTGCTTCCCAAAGGCGAGAGATAGTTGGTGTGGTGGAGCCTCTACCTCGTGATGAAACATACTGTGACCCTGCTGCTCTGTTTCATGTTTCTAATGATTACTCATTCATCCGGTAAATGACTATCTTCTTTTCTCTATTTATCTTATAGGGTTTATGGACTATTATGTTATTATTATGACAATTATGATGAGAAATGGGCTTCAGTTGGGTGATAATTATAATTTTTCCCTCTCTCTTTCACCATAAACTTAATATAGGTGATCAATTTCTATTCAATGTAATCCAACTTTTTTTATTGGGTTAAGTAAACTTATATGAACTCATCTCCCCATCACTAAAGAATCAATAGGAGCATTTGGAGAAATAACAAGTATAATTTGTGTCATTATTTCTAGCAGAGTTCATCATATATTGTCTATTCCTTGTTTGAGACAGGGATTCACTATGTATCTTAGGTAGGCCTCGAACTTGTGATCTTCCTCTTGAATGCTGGTATTACAGGTATGTCTCTGAAAGGACATTTTTAAGTTGAAGTCTTAAATATATATATGTTTCTCAGCTATTAGTTCTGGATTGTAAGTTTCCTGGGCATCGCTTTCTGTATTTGCAAAATGATTATATTGTTCACCTGGCATGAGGACCAACTGACATCATTATAGGAAAGGGCTAACATTTAACAGAGTAGTAATACTGCTTCTTTTATTAGTTGGGACTTAAACTGCAAGTCAATTATGATGAATCTGAAGAGTTAATGATTGGATCTGGAGTTACTTGTGCTCACAATTTAAATATATACTCTGACCAATGACTTTACCACATGTGATTTCTTTCTCTTTTTTTCTTGTTGGTTTTCCTTGTCTCTTGTACAGTTACTACACAAGGACCCTTTACCAATTCCAGTTTCAAGAAGCCCTTTGTCAAGCAGCTAAACATGAAGGTCCACTGTACCAATGTGACATCTCAAATTCTACTGAAGCTGGGCAGAAATTGCTGTAAGAAATGCCTCCACATATTGAACCTCTCCTAGCACCCGATATTACTCACTGCTGTGCCTAGCATGTCATTTGATTTATTTGTCCCCCAAAGAAAAATTAAGACCTCAAAAGTACCCCAACCACAAAGTAAATGTTTCAACCAGGGTCAAGCAGGAACCTAGAGTATGAGATGGCTGGATGGGCCACCTTTTCTCTCTGTTATAACTACAAAGCTGTCTTTATAGCAGTTAGAAGGAAAGAGGATCAAATCTGTGTAACAATATGCCTTATTTTCTAATCAGCCAACAGAAAATTTATCCAAGCCAATGAAAGAAACTATAGATGGTTGAGGTAAATGCATGCACATCTGGTATCCCTCAAGACACCCTGAATTACCTCTTCTTTTCAAATAGCAATATGCTGCGTCTTGGAAAATCAGAACCCTGGACCTTAGCATTGGAAAATGTAGTAGGAGCAAAAAATATGGATGTAAGACCACTGCTCAACTACTTCGAGCCATTGTTCGTTTGGCTGAAAGAACAGAACAGGAATTCTTTTGTGGGGTGGAACACTAACTGGAGTCCATGTGAGTACATGTACACATTGCTATTTGATTTCCTTATTGTCTTTTGGCCCCAGACTTGTGGGAGTTGTGACACGGCTGAGTATGCCTTTTCTCTGCTTTCCACTCTTCACACTCTTTCAAGTGTTCTGATACATCTTGTGTTGACAGTAAGTGTGACACTCTTGATTTACAACACTGGAATTCTACTCTTCAAAGACAAATACTGTTGACAATACAGCATGATTACCTCTTTATGGCAGTTCCTTTCATATTTTTAAAACTTATTTTTTATATATCTGTCTCCCTTCTGTGAACACACTAGGCTATGAGATTTTCTGTCCCTAGAGAAAGCAGTTATCCCTCTCCCATCATTTCTCATTTTCCAAAAGTTCCATCCCCCTTTTTTTTTGTTTTTCAAGGTAGGGTGTCACTCTAGCCCAGGCTGACCTGGAATTCACTATGTATTCTCAGGGTAGCCTCAAACTCATGGCGATCCTCCTACCTCTGCCTCCTGAGTACTGGGATTAAAGGTGTGTGCCACTATGCCTGGCTCCCTCCTTTATTAAGGCGGGGTCTTACTCTGGTCCAGGCTGACCTGGAACTTACTCTGTAGCCCTAGCTGGCCTTGAACTCATGGTGATCCTTCTACCTCAGCTGCCTGAGTGCTGGGGTTAAAGGGATGCACCATCATGCTCATCGATACCTTTAAAAATATTGCTTTACACAACCACTTTAGTGAGATCTTGGGAAGGGAAGCAAATAAACACACATGGTCCATCTGCCATCTGTAACTAGCTGTCTGCAATTTCTCTTTAATTAGATGCTGATGAAAGCATCAAAGTGAGGATAAGCCTAAAATCAGCTCTTGGAGAAAAAGCAGTGAGTATTCTTGGTGATACATCCACCATTCTCAAGTGCATTGTCTTCCCTTGAGACCCTATTGTAGCTCATCCTGCCATATGATTCTCTTCTAAATTGAGCCCCAGATCTGGTCTTCAGCCTTAGTCTTTGGGGGTTTTGTTTTGCATGTGTATGTGTGTGTGTATATGCATGTTTGCATGTATGTGGGTCCACGTATGTGCATGTGAAGGCCAGATGTTGATGTCCAGTGTCTCCCTCTATTGTGTTCCACCTTATTACATTTTCCAATGCTAAGGTCCAGGGTTCAGATTTTCCAAGATGCAGCATATTATTACACAGGCAAGATCTCTCACTTGAACTCCTAGCTCTACAATTCTGCTAGTCTCGCTAACTAGCTTGCCCCAGGGAGATTCTGTCCCTGTTTCCTGAGTACTGGGATTACAGGCAAGCATCTATGCCCACTGGAGAGTTACGTGGGTGCTGGTTCTCATGGTTGGACAGGAAACACTTTATCCTCTGCAGCCCCTTAGTTCTTTTTGAAGTAGTCCATTACTACTGGATAGGTACTGCCTAATTTTTACTTATTACCTTGAACATGTTATGAAGATCAGTGCAAAACCATCTGTACTGATGCTTAACTATCCAATACCCATCCTTCCAATGGACTTTTACCACTCTTATTTGTACTCAAGGAAGATGACAGTGATCTATTGAGAGATTGTTTTCAGAAACAATATGTTTAGGTTTTTGGTTTGTTTTGCATCTCATTTAATCACCTAGAAACTAGCTCTTTCCAGAGTATGGTCCATGGACCAAGAGCATTCAAATCTGGATGCTTGTTTAAAAGTCAGGATGTCAGCTCCCAGCCTTGGGCATGTTTAATCAGAATCTGCAGTTTTGCAAGCCTTCCAGGTGATTTGCATGCACAGTAATGACTGGGAAGCTCTGATTTTGAATGCTACATCTGACACTTGGCTGTAAGTTGGAGTCACAGGGAAGTTTTCAGAATATCAATGCATGGGATCCACCCCTAGAGACACGGGTTTTAATTGTTCTGGGGTGTGGCACCAATATTTGGGTATTATGAGTTTTAAAATCTCCCTCTGACAATTCTGAGTTCAGCAAAGTCTGAGAACCACTGACTTGGAGATGCTTTTGGGGGTAAGAAAGTACTGTAGAGGGAATCTTACTACTATCCCTACCTTTAGTGAATTACTTTTGTTCACTGTTCCTCTCTCCTGAACACTTGTCTCAGTTGGCCCATAAAGAAGCACAGGAAGTAGTAGTTTTTTAAAGGACATTTTTATTAATGCATATTAATTGGACGAAATAATAGGTTTCATTATGAGACGTTCATATATGTACACAATGTACTCTGATCATACTAATCATCCTCCATTATCCTCTTTTTTCCTCCCTCCCCCTCTCACTCATTCTTTTCCTCTTTCCAAATAGTCCCCCTTTCAGTAATACTTTGATTTGGAAAGAGAAGATGATGATCAAAGGCCTGGGTGTGTCATAGTAACCCAAAGGCTTTGCAAGTTTAGAAGTCAGCCTGGGACAATCTGACAAAACAGTTCAAGGTGCTCTAAAAATTGTTGTCTCATTCGATACACCCAAAGATTGAGTTTCTACCTCCTCTTTTCCTGAAAAGTTAAATATTGAGCAAAATCCAAAAATACTTTTAGGGCTGGAGAGATGGCTCAACAGTTAAAAGTGCTTGCTTACAGAGCCTTTTGGCCCTGGGTTCAATTTCCCAGTACCCACGTAAAGACAGATGCACAAGTTGGTGCACGTGTCTGGAGTTTGTTTGCAGAGGCACACCCATACTCACTCTCTCTATCTGTTTCTCTCTCTCAAATAAATGAAAGTATTAAAAATATTTTAGTATAATTTTATAGATGAGAGATTTAAATATAAATCACAAGTAAAAATTGAAATTTTAACAGAGCAATCAAAATAGAAGTTCATTGCTTTCAAACTCTGGGTTCACTTTCCTATTTTTACTATCGTTGAGCATCCATGAGATTATTTATCTGCTACACTTTTATTAGCTCTTCATTGGCCCAATAATTTTTTCCAATAAATTTTAATTTTTACTCTGGACAGATCAGGAATCTTCTCTATTCTGCTTTTTCCTGATATTTGTGTTCATGTTCTCTTTCCCTGCACGAGGGATTAGCAAATAGTCCTCAGAGGGTCTGATGGTATAATATTCTGAGTTCAATTCACTGAGTGGCAGTCTGCTTTGCTGCGACCAGAACTGTACTTTTGGTGACATATATATGAGGGTCAGAATATCTGGCTAATTCAAGCTTCTAGATTCACTGCATTATTTTGAGAATTTAGCCTTTAAGTGCTTTTAAAAATACAGAAATACTAACCAGAATATTACTAGTAACAATATGAATAAGAAATTATCACTGTTAAGAGCAACTACTTTCTCAAATCCAGGTGAAATGAACACAACAATTGTGTTGTGAAATCTTTCAAAAATACTGTTCTCTAAAAGATGATGACATCAAATTAAAAGAGAGACTAATAGAGAGAGGGAGGGGATATGACGGAGAATGGAGTTTTGAAGGGAAATGGTGGAGGGGAGGGAAATATCATGGTTTATTGTCTGTAAGTGTAGAAGTTGTCAATAAAAAAAATTAAAAAATATACTGTCCTCTGAAAGTGAAAGGGGAATCTCAAATCTTGTGCTATCCATTGATCTCTACTGCCACCTACTGGAAACCAAAGTGAATGTTTTATTTTCTAGGCTGCGCAAGCCATTTACTCAAAACTGGAAAGCAAAAGCACATTACTTTGCTGTTCACAATGTGTTTTTTCCTTTGAATCTCAAATCCCCCCTCCATCTCTTTCTCTTCCTGCCCTCCTGCTCCTCATCCTAATCCTTCCCAGCGTCTCATGTAGCCCAGGTTGGTCTTGAACTCACTATGTAACCAAAGCAGTCCTTCCTGATCCTACTGCTTCCACCTCCCAAGTGCTGGGATTATAGGTATGGGCCACTACACCTAGATCAAATGTCTTTCTTTTGCTATACATGCCCGAGAACATATTATCATAATCATAAAAGCTAGGTCTATTTGTTAATAGAAGTATAGACAGCTTAAGAAACCCCCTCACCTTTTGGTTGGTTCCCATTTATACGCCTGTCGTCAGAGTGTTTGTTTCTGTTTAGATCAAAACAAAGTGAAAGGGCCAGAGGCCCAGTAATTCCTGAAGTGTGGTTGCTTGTCTTACTAGCTGGAATTTATTAGGGAGGCAAATTCACTTAGTGCTGATGTGTTGGAAATCAGTGACTTAATAGCAAGAATCCTGGGCTGGAAAGATGGCTCAGTGGATAAAGTGTTTATTTCTCAAGTCCCAGTACCAGCGTTTTGATCCCCAGACTCTTGTGTGAAAACTGGAAGTCATGGTGGGCTTCTGTAATCCCAGTAAGCTGATGGCAACATGAGAGGTGAAGACAGAAGAATTTCCCAGAAGCTCTTGGACCATCTAGTTTAGTGAATGCAGTAGTGAGTGCCAATAATGAGACAGAGAGACCCTGCCTCACAATGAGCGAGAAGGAGATGACTGACACCGAAAGCTGTCCTCTGACCTCCACACACACACCTTGGCACATGTGAGCCCATATTCATACACATCACCACACACACATACACAACTCATACCTATACGTGCATCATACACATGCATGTACACAAAATAGCAAGAATCCTTGAAATTGTAACAGCAATTCTTGAGGACTTTTGAGTTTCATGTCTTTTTTATGATCCCTGCTGAGCAATGTCTTCTGAATTTTCAGTATGAATGGAATGACAATGAAATGTACCTGTTCCGGTCATCTGTTGCATATGCCATGAGAGAGTATTTTTTAAAAGTCAAAAAGCAGACGATTCCTTTTGGGTAAGTTGATTTGCTAGTTTTTCTAACCAGAAATTCTCTTACTTTATCAGATGTGTCCAACCTGTGGCCTGTGGTCGCATGTATCCCAACATAGGTATCAATGTAGCCCAACACATTTGTAGATGACCATGTAATGACAATGTAGATGTAATGTCAAAAGGTTGAACATCCCCGACAGTCTGAGGAGATATTTTACCTTCTTTAACAGAAATCAAGAAAAATTTTGAAATAGTTTTAACCTCTGCTGGTGTCCTGGAATTGGGCTACTCTGTTTTAGGATGCTTGTGGTTTGACTTGTAAATGGTAAGGGCACTGTCCTCATTAAATAGCTCTGGCAGTTCCGTTGTTCTCTCTTCTCCAAATGCTTTACCCACCTCTAGAAGTGAAAAGAAATTTGTTTTAATGTTTTCATCGTCCTTATGTTCTTGGGGTAAGGGAAGAGGGAGAGAAGAAGATGGAGTGGGAGAGAGAAAGTCCATTTTATGTGGAAATACAGGCTGGGAGAAAAATACAATAACAGGAAAGGGACTGAGGAATGCTGGTGTGTATGTAGGGGCGCAGTTCAATTTTAGCCACAATGGCCAGAAAGCAAATCTTACTAATATTTGAGCCAATATATGAAGCAGGAGGGAGATGTGGGGAGCTGGCAGTACTGGCAGTGGGAGAAAGTGTTTCAGCTGGGGCAACAGCAGTGGCAGTCTCTGGCCAAGAACAGCAGCCAGGCCAGTGTGGCTGGGCAAGTGAGTATTAGAAGACAAGTACATGCTGTCAGGACAGTGTTTGGGCAGGGTAGGTGTGGAGGAATGAGCAAAGAAAGGTCACATGGGCCTCAAGGCAATTCTAAGGACTTTGGCTTATATTCAGAGAAAGACAAGTCTTCATTCAGGGCCTCTTTTACTAGGATGACACCACTCTGGCAGCTGGGAGAGTGTTCCTTTGTCACATTGCAGAGTAACTCCCACTTTCACCCTCATCCATGTGTACAACAGAGTTCTTTTTTTTTTTTTTTCTGGATGGGGCCGGGCTAGGAAATGAAAACACACCATCTCTCTCTGTGACAGTCCACCATATTGCTTCTCACAATCTTGGGTCACCAATGATGCCTTTCAGTTGGCATTTTTATTGGACAAATATGGGTTTGTATGGTAGTAGAAGCAATGCTGCCCAACCCTGATATCACAACATTTCTGTTGTTGGCTGCATGCACTTTGAGAAGCGTATTTTTTTTTGTTGTTGTTGTTTTGTCACTTATATTGTTCCACTGTTCATGTTGTCCTGTCTATTCTATAATCTCCTTTCTACCAGCAGGGGGAGGTGTTATTCTCTTTAATTGTGCCCTTGGAGGCACAAGATGACTCTTTCTGTTTCTTTTCAGGGAAGAGGATGTAAGGGTGAGTGATCTGAAACCAAGAATCTCCTTCAATTTCATTGTCACTGCACCTAAAAACATGTCTGACATCATTCCTAGAAGTGACGTTGAAGATGCTATCAGGTGATATTTTACTTGCAAGAAAACCATATGAGAGTGAAGGGGTTGGTAAATGCAGCAACAAGAACTTACATTTAATGTGATCTTCAGTGTGCTTGATATTGTTCTGAGTCATTTACATGCTTTAACTCATCCCGCAAACCTGAGCTTTAATACCAGAAAAATCCAATAACAAGAACATCGTCTTGATCTGGGGTATCCACTCAATGGAAGAAAGTTCTTAGGCAAGAATTTAAGAATAAGCACTTAATTTGGGAGGCAACCCCACGAAGCGCCAATAGGAAATTATTGACAAGAGACAGAGAAGGGTAGAACTGTGACAGATTGCAAGTTCTTGAACAAGTTACCATTGTCGCCACTACAGTCCAGTCCCTGTGTGAAATATGCACCCAAATTTCCTCATCAGAGGGTTGAAGGAGCTCCTTTATTTATTCACCACTTCTGATCAGTCATTGGTTGGGAACTGCTGCCTGGTAACGTGAATTCTCCAGCATCTCTGGCCTGACAATACTGTCAGGCAAAGGGAAATAGGTGCTGACTAAAGGAAGTCTGGCCCTTGTGCATGGAAAATAATAAGTGTAGAAGGGAAATGGACACACATTGTCATCATTTGCTATTGGGACATCAATGTAATATTCAGCAAACTGTCCAAAGCTCAAAATAAGGTTGCCAAGCATTAGAGGCCCTTGGTCCTCCACACGAGGAGAGGGGCTTACTGTGGGCAGTGAGTGTTTAGAAGAAATAATTTTTTCAGGTTGCCTCAGCAGTTTGCCATAATATATCGGGAGTGGAAAATGGACTTTATAGAAGGTTCTCTTTATCTTTTTATTCTTTTCACATTTTTTTACTTCATATATTAACATGTCTATATAAGTTACATACTGAGGATAGCTCACAATTAAGAGCACACAGTAGTCAATAGGTTATAATAGAATTGGTCTTACACGGACTAATACACCTGTAAATATTTTGAGGGAACAGATACTTACATAAAGGCTTAATATACTCACTGTACTGGGCCTCTCACTAAGTGGACCTCTTGAACTGCATCAGTGGATCCAGTTTACCTTTGAAAACAGATTCAAGACCTGCTTGGTTGGGATGCATGACTCAACCAAAGATTTCTTGTGTCTTTGTTAGGGAAAATGCTAGCTAAGATCCCCTTGAAAGAGCCTTCTCTTCCTGTATATCTAGCTATAAACTGCAGAAGACCTCAAACTTTCTGTTTCCAGAATTCCTTGAGAAACAAACCCCTGATATTGCCAGAGGTTATATGTTAATTCTTCTTCCCTTTCTGGTGGACTCTGACCTTCTGGCCTGCAATGTATACAAGGTTTGGAAGCTGTGATAGTAGACACTTCAATCTCCAATCCAGAATGTTCCTCATTTTCCTGCTTTTGTTTTAAGCAACCTTCATCTTTTCCCCTTCATAAGCCTTAGCCATTTTCCATCTCAGTGCTGGAGAAATTCACAGATGTCTCTTTCTCGGATGCTCTCTATGCTAGTACCTTTAACTTGGAAAACTTCTCCAGAGACTTCCGTGTGAGACAGACATGAGGCATTTAGAGAAGAGAGATAGTTTGCTGTAAAGTCATTGTAGGTATACTCTGGCAGATGTGAAACTCTTGCCAATTATGCTAACTTTGCTTTTAAATACCTGCTATTTGCACATTTCCAAATTTGTGAGTCCATCTTTTTAAATGGATTACTATTGAAGATGAGGATGTTAACAGACAATTTATGTTATAAGTACTAAAAGATCATAATTGTCAAAACTTTATGTTTTCACTGGACCAATCCACTTTGATTTTTGTTATTTTAGGTGTACATTTTTTATACAGGGGCTGGCTATGTAGCCCTAGATGGCCTAGATCTCACTATATACAGCAAACGGACATGAAATTTACAGCACTCTTCCCCACTTTGCCTCCTAAGTGCTGAGATTATAAGCATGTGCCATCACTTCCAACTCTAATGAATTCTTTTTGTTGTTGTTTTTAAAAAATTGATTATGAACTTTACTGTATGAACAAATCATGTGTTGGTCTTTGTCTCCTTGTATTATACTCTTATATCCCCTCTTCCCCACCCCAAATCCACTAAGGGTCCTCTTTAGGGGTTTGTGGTATTCACCATGAGCTTATGAATGTATCAATCAGTCTCTGGAGGGAGGTGGCAATGCCTCCTGATACTCCTTCCCACCCTGTTGCTCTTACATCTTTCATCCCACTCTTCCACAACGTTCCCTGAGCAAGACGTACATTCTTACAATAAGCCTTATCAAATACTTTTGGGAACCATGATATAAAGAACGATTACACAAAATTTTATTTGGCTTAACTGTTCTCTTTATTGTTATGCTTTTTCAAATAGAATGTCCCGGGGCCGTATCAATGATGCTTTCCGCCTGGATGATAATAGCTTGGAGTTTCTGGGGATTTACCCAACACTTGGAACCCCTTACCAGCCTCCTGTCACCATTTGGCTGATTGTTTTTGGAGTTGTGATGGGAATGGTAGTGATTGGCTTGGTTATCCTGATTATCACTGGGATCAAAGGTCGAAAGAAGTAAGTGTTCTTTCTTTCTTAAAAAATAATTTATTTATTTATTTATTTGACAGAAAGAGAGAAAGAGAGAGAGAGAGAGAGAGAGACAGGGAGAGAGAGGGAGAGAGAGAGAGAGAGAGAGAGAATGGGCATGCCAGGGTCTCCAGCCACTGCAAATCCAGACACATATGTCCCTTTGAGCATCTGGCTTAGGTGGGTCTTGGGGAATCAAAGTGGGGTCCTTAACTGCTAAGCCATCTCTCTAGCCCTGTTCTTTCTTAAGAAGAAATCTTTAAGCAGAAATTAGGAAACCATTCCTTAGAAAATTTTTAGTAAATGGAATAATGTATAAGCCAACTATTTATTTTTGCAATGTGCAACGAACACTTCTAATGCATCTTTAGAAATTTTACAAATGTCATCAGCATGTTTCCTTCTTAATAAGCCCACACAATAGATGCCTGCCTAACGTTTGTTAGCCTTCTGTGGTAAGCTCCATCCTATCCCTACTGCAAAGAGGAGGTGTAAGCTCATCAGGGGTGGGCTCAGTAGATTGTCCTCACTGATGAATCTTGTTTACTCTCTAGAGAATGGATTGGCAATAGGTTTGAACTGTAATGTCAGTCAAGAATGAGCTCTGAGATTTGCTTGATGCCTTCATTTTTCCTTGGGTAGCTCAAGGTATCATTTTAGTTCATGGTCAGGTATCCTCTAATTTGAATTAAGATCAAAGGTGACTGAGGATTTTAGTCATGAATGACCTGATTTTTAGTCGTGTTCTACTGCTACATTTTTCCTCCTGACTTTGAGAAATAACTAACTTTGTTGGGCTTATTAAATGGATTATAAATGTTTATGGTGTTTAATACAATTCTGTATACATTTTCTGTTGTTTAAATATACTCTCAATTGAATCTCTACATGTATTCATGTATTTTACTCAGTTTTCTTTAATATAGAGACTTTCAATTCCACCAAATACCTTCATTTTTAAAAATCAGATAGGTAGCATACTCAGCTATGGTTGAAATTTTTAAAAATACAAAAGTCTCTTTGCCTCCAAGTTTTCTTCCTAAATAATCAAAATGGTCAGGTTTTTTGGGGATGCATAGCTTCCATACCATTTTAAAGTATATGTGAACTACGTACTGCAAATTTTTATTTATCATTTAGTGTGCTTTACAGATTTTTCCAGATTAGTTGCACAAAGAGCTTCCCCCCTTTCTGGCAATGTAATTTTCCATTTTATGGAACTATGTTGATAATTTTATAAACCAATCCTTTACCAATGGACTCATATTGTCATCAAATGTTTGTGCCTATTAAAAAGAGGTGCAATATACCAGGCGTGGTGGGGCACGCCTTTAATCCCAGCACTCAGGAGGCAGAGGTAGGAGGATTTCCATGAGTTCGAGGCCACCCTGAGAATACAGAGTGAATTCCAGGTCAACCTGGGCTAGAGTGAGACCCTACCTCAAAAAACAAAAAAAAAGTGCAATAGTTTAATATAAATAATTTGCTATGTGTGATAATCTAGCTGTAAAATAAATCCTAGTAGTGTAAAAGCTGGATTAATATCAATGTGGACTTCTAATTTTAAGCAATATTGCCAAATTGTCTCCAGTAGAAACAGAACGAATACTCATACCCCTAGTTTATGAATGTTCCTGATTTCTCAACTCCGCATTTTTTAGCACAGGGTACCATCAAACGCTTTGATCTTCATCAGTCTGGTCAGTGAAGTGTCTTTCTAACATCACTGTATTGAGGTGACTTTGTTTTATTTAACAGGAAAAATCAAGCAAAGAGAGAAGAAAATCCTTATGCCTCTGTGGACATCAGTAAAGGAGAAAATAATGCAGGATTCCAAAATAGTGATGATGCTCAGACTTCATTTTAGAAAAAAAATCTATCTTTTTTTCTCCCGAGATGATTTTACTGTATGTAAATGTTAACTCCATGGTACAAAAATATGAGATTATAAATATGTCATTAAATATCAAAACTATGTTTCTTGTTCAGGAAAAGCTATCCAAAGAGAATGAGGCTGAGAAGTGGGCATCTTCACTGACATTGCTTTCAGTATTTATTTATACCTTAGGACTTCATACCTCTTTTGTGTATTACTGCCTATATTATACTCTAGTAATATAAGGAAAGTATGTCTTTGGCTTCACATGCTATGCAGGGAGGATGAAAATGGGAACAATTGTTGAGTGACTAGAGTTGGAAGAAAAAAAAAGATGTATTTTGAGATCAAATGTTGGACTGTACAGAATCTGCATTCTAACCTGAGTGTACAGGATGAAGGATGTCATGCTTTCTTTAAAAAACTTTATATTAACTTAATTCAAGAAGTATAGTAATTTGCCTAAAGTAATGTTTGTCATGTACCGTGCTTTCTTTGGGGTGGTAGGTCCAATGACAAAAAAGAGAAGACAGATAAGATATCACACAGATGAGCATCTCCTTGACAACACAAAAGCAGCACGGTGAACTTGATGAACCCCTAGAGCATGCTTGATAGAAACTTGCTTCTGTTATTGTCTAACTGTGAAGTGAGTAAAATTTCAACTGAATATCCACCCTGTGAAGTTGGTACCCAATCTCCAGAATCTTGTATATTCTCTCAGAGGGTCTAAGCAGTGATGAGCACAAAGCAGACCTCAATAAATACTTCTTAGATTTATACACTCCTGTGGTCTTTGGTGTACTTATTTATGTACTAGGGTTCCCATCCATTATTTCTGCTTTTCACTCCATGAACAAAAATACTATCTGACTGTCTGGTACCTTTGCCTTCTCAATGTCTTGGGATGTTTCCTAAACTCTCAAATCACTTTATTAGACAAAGAAATAGAAAAATAAGTTCAATAAAACGTTCATATTGTATACACTATCAGCTTAAGAATGAAAACTTAGCCTACTTCTCAGCACAGGAATATTACATACTTGAAGATTGATTAGAAGTATATTAAATAACTGAGCCATACACTATTTACTGATTCACATTATATGCAGACAAGCATAATATTTGAGTGACTTTGTACTTAATAAATTTGATGTGAACTTGGTAATGGTGGGTCATTTATCCAAGATAGGAGAATGACTTGCAAAAACAGTCTGATTTAATTTAAGGTTCTTCAATCTCTTCACTTTTACATGATTCTCAGGTAGAAAAGTTAGAGTTGTCTTTGCATGAGATACATGCCCCTCCAATTAAGCTTCCATGTCACCATTTGCCTCACCATCTTGCCATTCATTGGACCCACAACTTAGGGCAAACTACAACTGCATTTCCCCCTTGTTTATGTTCTCATCGACACTGTTTTTGTTTTTTTTTTGTTTGTTTTTGTTTTTGTCTTGCACATGCCCTATCTTCTTGAATGCAACATAGAAATCTGCCAGGCTACTGTTATCTAAACATTCCTTTTAATTGCCATGTTCTCTTTATGAAGTTCCAAGTTCTTTTCTTGGTTCATCACAGTGCAAAAATCACCTGATAATAACCAATTCATCACCTAACATTTTTCAAAACAGCCTCTAGGTACCAGTCATCTTCTTGTTGCTGGGACAGAACAGCTGATGGAAGGAACGGGTTTCTTTTGGCTTACAGTTTTGAGGCAAAGCTTTCCCATAGCAGGAGAAGCTTCACAAGAGCAAACAGCCAGGTGGAAGGAAGTAGTCTCAGTACTGGACTTGGAGCTGGGCTGTATTACTCAAAAACAAATTCCCAGTGATATACCCCCTCCAGCAAGGCTACACCTCCCAAAGGCCCAGCAACTCTCCCATATTGCTGCCATGAACCTGTTGGAAACATTTCATTCAAACCACCACACTCCCCGTTCATGATAAAGGACCCATGGGCACCTGACACAATTTCTAGCTATAGCATAGAAATTGGAAAAAGCCACTCATTCCCCTAAGTGAATTTTGGAGTTTTTCCCAGCTGAGTGAGTCCTCAGTTTGCCCATCAGGTGAAGCTTGTTGTCCTCTTGCACAACAGCATTCTCTGAGAGAATGGAGACCCTACAAAGAGTGTGCTGTAGCTGGACATAGGATTGGAGCTGAAAAACTATGATCTATGAGACAAATCCTGCCCTTCACCTGTTTTTTTATACGGCCTTGAGTTCAGAATGAGTGTGGGGGTTAGGTAAAGTGCTTATTGAACAAATACATGGATCTGAGTTTGGATTCTCAGAACCCACATAAAAGTCAGGCATGGTGGCACATACTTATAATCTCAGTGCTTGTGTGTGTGGGGGTAGAGACAAGGAATCACTGAGACACACTAGCTTGCTAGGCTAGTCAACTTGATGAGATTTTAGGTTTAGCAAGAGATCTTGTTTCAAAAATTACAGTGGGGAGTCATTGAGAAAGAAGCCTGATATCAATTTCTGGCCTTCACATGTGTGTGTATACACCTGCATGCCCGCCTTCACACACACACATGCATATACACCTGCACACATAACACACACACATACACACACACATGCAAAAAAAAATAAAAGAATGAGATAGGTTTTGTATTTTTTAGTGGTTGGGAAAAACTAGGATAATATTTCATGACACGTGACAGTGATATGAAGTCTGAATTTCATTGTCCAGTAACCAAGCTTTATTGGCATATAGCCGCACCCATTAATTTTCATAATATCTAGAACTGTTTTGTGTTATAATACAGAGCTGGGCAGTTGACATAGGTATGGTATGGTCTACAAAGCTTTTTACAGGCAAAATTTGCTGCGGCTATGAGAAAGCAAAGATTAAAGAATATTACACATTTGAAAGAACCACTGTGGAGCTCAGAAGCCCAAGGAACATTTGTTTGTGGAATCTGAAGCCATTTGCTGAGCACTTCTCTCCTAGGAATTACTTATTTCTTATGGAGTGGGGTTAGTCGGAGAAGTCACCAGACCAGAAAGGGCAGGTGCCACTTTCCTCATCCCTGATGTTTCTCAGTAACTTTTTCTTCATTATTTGAAAAATCCACTTGTTCCCTATGTAGGTAAAATTGGGTCTTAGGTTAAATCTCTCTTTATCATACACCCACTCCAAGTCAGAATCAAAGTTGAGAAAGTCAACATTTTGTATCTACTACAGTGCAATCTTTCTCTTAATTAACTCAAGAACATATGATAGGCATTTTGCTAGACCCTTTTGGCTTTGTATTTGACCTTTGGCAGATCAGAGAGGACTCAGCAAGATAGTTGGATTCCACCTAGCAAATGCTTTATCTGAAGTTGTTCTCCAACTTGTCATTTGGAAAAGTTTTATTTTTTAAAAAAACTTTTTATTTACCACCTGCATACATACATATAGACAAACACCATGATCATAATTTCCTCCCATATCCCTCCCTTTTCCCCCTTCCACTGAATCCCTTCTTTAAAAAGTTTGCTGATCACATAGTCTTCCTTTTTTCTTTACTCCCAGAGGATATAGGTAGAATTCTGGTTTAAAATTATAACAATTGGCACAACTGGATTTATTTTCTGATAAAGTTCTAGAAGTACCTTAAATTCTTGTTTGACTTGGTTTTTGGAACCAGGCTTCCTATGAATCTACATTTTAATAAATTCTCCATTTGATTTTCATATATATCAAAGTCTGAGACCATTTCCATATGAAAGCAAATGTACACATTTCTGTACTTCATAGTATGTTTAATTATCATGCCAGTGCCAATAGAAAGTGTAAGCAGACAACAAATTTTCAATTCTGCTCAATCTTTACACATGATACACACCCTCTCTAATTAAAAAAATTTTTTTGAAGCAGGATTTCACTCTAGCCCAGGCTGACCTGTAACTCACTCTGTAGCAAGGCTGGCCTCGAACTCATGGTGATTCCCCTACCTTGGTCTCCCAAGTTCTGGGATGAAAGGCATGTGCCTCCGTGCTGGGCCTAAATTGCAATCTGAAATTGTACTTTGACTATAGGCTTGTAAGTGTTACAGTAAAAGCAGCAAAAACAAAATTACTAATTCAACTTAAATTTCCAAGAAATTTCCTGGTTCCTATCTTATTCATTTCTCCATAATATGACAAACAACACACAAACATTACTAAGAACTAGCTAAATTATATTGTATCTTGCTACTTCTCTTAAAAGAATGACAGTGTTGGCGAATGTTTGTATTCATTCCCATTAGCATTCCTCATTTCTTCAAGGCTTGTCTTTTTCCAGAAGTGGTTCAATGGAAGATAAGAGTTGCTGAAATGTGGGACGCTTTTCTGGAAGCTAAATATAGGAAAAAGCCAATGTTTCAGATAATGAAAGTGATAATTGAGAAGAACAATATGCTAAATATTTACACATCAGTCCTAATGTCAGTGAGTTTTGAAATGTGGGAACACTCTATACATTTCTGCTAAGACGAGGAGGAGCAAGGCAAGGGCACCTGCTATACTCACCACTCTTAACATCATGTTGAAGTTACTAGTTAATGCAATCAGAAAGCCAAAACAAGCCTCAAGAGTTGGAAAAGGAAAAGGAACAGGAAAATTATCTTTATTTGCACAGGACATAATTGTATGCCTGGAAAATTCAAGAGGGTCAATGATAAAGGATTTCATTTGGAAAGCAGGGTATAAAATAGCAAAATCAACAGCCTCCATGTATCCCTACAGTAACCACTTAGATGATATCATGGAAGAGAAAACACCATTTATAGTAGCAACAACATAAGGATAAAATACTTAAAATTGAGGGAAACATTAAAACACTGCTTAAATAAAACTTGATATATGAAGAAAAACATCCTTTGTCCTAGACTAGGGCATGTCAGCATCCTAATCAATCTTCTCAAATTAAAACATAAACTAATGAGCAGGGCGTGGTGGCACACACCTTTAATCTCAGCACTTGGGAGGCAGAGGTAGGAGGAACACTGTGAGTTGGAGGCCACTCTGAGACTCCATAGTGAATTCTATGTCAGCCTGGGCTACAGCAAGACCCTACCTTGAAAAAAGAAAGAAAGAAAGAAATATAAACTACCAATATCAAAGATATGACTTTGCTTTAAACTAAATGAAGTTATTTCACAGATTTTTAAGTATGCAAATAGGTATGAAGCTATACAGTAAATCTAAATCATGGAGGTACTAGCCAGCGTAGTATTAAAGCGTGTTATACAATAATTTATGTGTTCTAGAATAATACCTATAATTAGAATAGTGTAGTACTAGCACATGAATAGACTGACAAAACAATAGAAAAGGAAATCCGGAAGTATACCCACATGCATATGAAAATGTAGAATAATAATAAGGTGACATTTCACTACCATTAAGGTCGCCTGTCATCTTTTTTTTTTTTTTTGAGGTAGGGTCTCACTCTAGCCCAGGCTGACCTGGAATTCACTATGTAGTCTCAGGGTGGCCTCAAACTCACGGTGATCCTCCTACCTCTGCCTCCCGAGTGCTGGGATTAAAGGCGTGCGCCACCATACCCGGCAAGGTAGCCTCTCATCTTTGCTGACCAGGTGGTATTTTAGTCAATAGTGTTTCCAACAACTGGATAAACATTTAAGATGCAATGTCTGGGCCTTACTTCATATTGTACACCATAGCAACACAGATCCAAGATCCAAGTAGAAATAATGAGACCATAAAAGCACTGGAGGAAAATCAGGAAGAATTCCATTGTAATTTGGGTGTGCAAAAGCCTACCTACGGACAGGTTCAATGAGAGACTCTGTCTCGAAGATTGTTCTCTGGCCTCCACATGCATACACACACACACACACACACACACACACACACACACACACACACGCACCTTCACACATACATATGCACATGCATAATAACAAGAAGAAAGAAATCAAGAAAACACATACACATCCATTTGCAGAAGGAATTTCTATATGTCTAAACCAGAATCCAATGAAAGCCTGAATGTTCTTCTAATCTTTTTATAGATTTAAAAAGTTGTATAGTAAAATATAAAAATGGGGGGGATTCAAAATTTACGTCTCTTCTCTCTAGGTAGAACCTCGAATTGAATACTGTCTCTTCACACACCCATCTTCATGGGCTGTGGTGCAATTCACACAATTTTAAGGATCAACTGTAGAAAGCAGAACCCCTGGCCCTCCCGATGGTGCAGTCATAGTCCCCGAACTCCTGCAGCGAGGCTCAGGGTAGTTTTCCTTCATCTGACAGGAGATGGCCCTAAGTCATCCTGCTTGTGCGTTGATCTCCAGTGCATCTCTCCTCAGACTGCATCTGACTCTTAAGCATGGTCTGACACTCTTACCCTTACTTTTGGGGTAGAAAAGGGTGGGCAAAACTCATA
Organism: Orientallactaga sibirica; assembly: GCA_036365145.1. Lineage (NCBI taxonomy): Eukaryota > Metazoa > Chordata > Mammalia > Rodentia > Dipodidae > Orientallactaga > Orientallactaga sibirica. Next base: position 366,913 of record JAEOAD010000982.1, read on the forward strand.
CACTATTCCAAGTGCCATAGAGTGGCCCACATTCCAGGCAACTATTTAAGGGTACATAATAAAATATTGTTATGTGATGCAGTCAGCAACTCTTGCCAAGTGGGACTATAGGCACCAATACAAGAGATCTAGCTCTCCAAGCATAGTGCAAAACACACTCACTGTGTAGCAGGTGTTGTTGTAAGTACTCAATAATATGAAATGACCGAATCCACACAGTAATCTCATGAGGTCAGTAATCAAGGCAAGATTCAGTTCAGATCTTCTGGCTCCAGAATTCACATGGTTAACCACTATAGCAATTTTTTTCTAGTGAATGACTAAATCAGTGAATGTGGCAGTAGGCCCCTCCGTCATGAGGACGCACCATGTAAATAATGGTTGTGACTCTTAATGTTTTGAAAAGCTTCAGTTCCTGTTACTGCTCAAAAGTCTTCAAAGGCTCCTCGTTGTCTATAAAAATAAAAACTCCTTCTCCTCTTTCTTCTTCAGCTTACAGAATCTGGATCACACGCACTCTTCCAAATATATTTTCAGCCTGCTTCCTGATGCCACACCTTACCTTGTGCTAGCCCTCCCCTGGACACCCTTGGACACCATCTCCATTCACACATCCAGGAAGTTTTGCAGAGATTTCCTGATTTGGCTCAGATACCAATATACTTAGGAATCTGTTCTCTTTCCTCAGAACTCTTATTACTTTCTGTCTTTATTATTTGGGTGTATAATTATAAACTTCTTGGTATCATCAGTCATACTGGGTTTTCTGTTTGTGTGTGAAGATTTTGAGTTCAGTGAGGGCAGAAGTAGAGCCCCCATTCTCATTAGCTCCATTAGTTCTCTAAATAGACATTTTGCAAACAAATCTTTACTTATTTATTTATTTATTTATTTATTTATTTATTGATTGATTGGTTTTTCGAGATAGGGTCTCACTCTAATTCAGGCTGACCTGGAATTCACAATGTAGTCTCAGGGTGGCCTCGAACTCATGGCGATCCTCCTACCTCTGCCTCCCAAGTGCTGGGATTAAAGGCGTGTGCCACCATGCCCAGCTGCAAACGAATCTTTTCAACGCTAGATGCATTTCTGCTTCATAATTCAAGAGGAGACATGATAGGACCATGTTCTTTATGTATTCTCTATGTGTGGTCAGATATAGATATTTCTGCCATACATTTTTTTTGTGTTTAGTGTATGTGGCATGACATGTGTATGTGGTGTGTGATGTATACATGTGTATATACAGATGAACACGTCCTGTGTGCATGGGTAAGGAGGCCAGAGGGGAACATTGGGTGTCCTCCCCTCCCCTCTCATTCATCCCCATGTTTCCTTGAGAAGGAGTCTCTCATGGAACCAGGAGCTTCTGTTTTGGGTCAGACTGGCTGATCAACAACCCCCAGTTATTCTCCAGTCTTTGCTCCCCACAGGACTGGGGTTACAGGCATGTGTGGCCATGCCAAGCTCTTTACAAGGGTGCTGAGGAATCAAACTCAAGGCAAAGCAGGCCCTCTTGCTGAAACAGCAAGCACTAGTACCCAGTGAGTCATCTTACCAGCCCCCCTGTCACACATTTTTTGCTTAAGGAGAGACTTTATAGTTTTATTAAGTATAGGGATGCTCGCACCATTCAGCTTGCTTCCTCCTAGCTCTGTGACCTTAGGTCAGTCATACAACCTTCCTAGTCCTATATTTCCTCTTCTGTCCATTTTTGTGATGGCGATACTACCTACTTCATATAGTGCTGAGTTAATCTCTATAAAGTTCTTACAACAGTGCTAGACAGAAGTCATTGGGTAAATTATCGACACCTGGCTTATTTGATCTAGATTGCAAATATTTGAGGGCAGGGACCCAGGGCCATTTTCAACTTCTCTGTAAGCAGATGTTTTCCCTCATCCTTGCTGATGCACACTCCCCCATGTACTTGGGACACCTTCCATCTTGCTGAGCCAGAAGTGGGGTGTACTTACCTCATGCCAGCAGCTGTACATGATCTGGTAGATGGTGTCCGATGCCAGTTGTGGCCGGTAGAGTCTGTGGCCCTGGGAGACCTTCACAACCACTTGGGAATTGTCATATAAGTCATAGGGCTGCTTCCCCAGACTGAACACTTCCCACATCAGGATCCCTGCACCACATCCAGAGGCAGTCAGCAAAAAGAGAAGAAAGAAAATCAACATCAGAAGATCCAGAAGACTGTGGGTCTGAATGAGGGATCTCTGGGTTAAGGGCAGGGTATGAAGAGGTATGCTTGGGCCTCACTTCTGGAACCCAGTGTCTCTTTTCCCTTGTTCCTAGAGACCCCTCTGTATTTGCTGGGAAACTGGTGAATGATAAGGGCAGCCACAGTGGGAGTCACATGGGGCCAAGGTTCATGGTCTGCTTCAAGGAGACAGCCAGGTCCTCATGCAGCCTCACACTGACAACAACCTGTATAACCGGTCTCCATCTCAACCCTTATGAGCAATGAAGTCTTTCTCTTGGGTTGGCAGTTGTACACAAGCTCATTGTTCAATCAAATTACCTTGCAGTAGGAATGTAAAGATAAAATAACACACAACTATCCCCCTCCCGTTATTGAGGTGGGACATCATCTTTCACAGATCAGGTGCCATTTGAGGCATCTGATCAAAGCCACCACTCTTAACTCTTAAGTGAATTCACAGCTTTTCTGTGTTCAGTTTCAGGATGCTCCGAATCCTCCAAAGTTCATGGAGGGCCTGCGGGCTCCAGGTTAAGACCAAAGTGTGGTCATGACGAGGGAGGGACATTTGGGGTCATTCAGATGGAGACTTTGAAGCTGAGTTCTGCCACTTACAGGCTGAGTGAATTCCTTAACGCCTCTTAGCCTCATTTTTCCTTTCTATAAAGGACTATACGCTATTGTGGTTCTTCCTTGAAACATATATGCCAGATCAACTATACTCAGGGTGATGCTTTTTCACAACTTTCTCTTTGAAAGGCTGCACACTTCAATCAAGCTAATATCCCTGTGTGAATTAGCTGTGAGGACTCCTCTTTGGGAATGGCTTTCAAGAGGCCTTGATTCATGTTGAATGCTCATATTGGGGCAGATTATTTAACAATAGATTTACTGCTTATAAACAGCCAGAACCAGGTTCTGTTACATAAGGTGAATAGTCAGTCTGGGAAATGCTGTCCTTTGGTCAAAACCAAGGTGTCACTATTGAATGAGAACACGAATTAAAAAAATATTACTCATTAAGAATATCAGGTGATATGTGGATTTTGAAGCCAATTTTTCTTTCTTTTTTTTTTTTTCAAGGTAGGGTCTCACTCTAGCCCAGGCTGACCTGGAATTCACTATGTAGTCTCAGGCTGGCCTTGAACTCACGGCGATCCTCCTACCTCTGCCTCCCGAATGATGGGATTAAAGGCGTGTGCCACCACGCCCGGCTTAAAGCCAATTTTGACATGGTACAAAGTTCAATCAACACAAAATACTATCGTTGTGACTTCATTTTTGTGTACATTTGACTATCTTTTACAACGAACAAGGACATTTTCAAGAGGGAATAATTATTTTTAATCATTGTTTAACAGAGAAAATAAATGGTTAGGGGCTAGAGAGATGGTTCCGTGGTTACAGGCACTTGCTTGCTAAACCCGATGGCCCAGATTTAATTCCCCAGTACCCACACAAATCCAGTTGCACAAAGTGGAGCATGCGTCTGAAGTTCATTTGCAGTGTCAGGAGGCCTTGGAGTGCTCACACTCTTTCTCTCTCTGTCTGCCTCTTTCTGTCTCTCTCAAAAAAATATTTTGAAAAATATTTTTGAAAAAGAAAAAGAAATTTTCCTTTTTCTGAGTAGTTTGAGACTTATGGACTAAGGCCAGTATGAATAATTCCCAGTCATATTGAGTATGGGTGGTGTGGAAAGTTAAGAGGCAGGGCCTAGTGAGAAGCTTTACAGTCATGGGGATGTGCTCTAGGAGGCGATGTTGAGACCCTAGCCTCTCTTCCTCCTCTCTCTCTTTTGCTTCCTGGCCAAGAGGTGAGCAGCTTTGTTCCACTACATCCTCTGTAACATAACATGCCTCCAAAGACCCAAAGGCAATGGGCCTGATCATAGATTGGAATCTCCAACACTGTGACCCGAAAGAAATGATGTCTTTCTAAGTTGGTTATGTCAGGTTCTGGCTATCATGATGGAAAGCTGGCTAACACCGAGCTAAGGGAAGTGCGTAGACATGTCTGCTTCTTAGAGCAGTGCCCAAAGAATTTGCCCATTTGGAAGATAATGGTTATCACAACTATTTTCATGCTAAAAATTAATGATCTCACTTAACACCCTTCATTTTTTTTTGGATTTCAAGAAATCTTACTTAACTTTTTTTTTTTTTAAACTTATTTAGTTGAGAGAGAGAGAAAGAGGCAGATAGAGAGAGAAAGAGAATGGGTGAGCCAAGGTCTCCAGTTACTATAAACAAACTCCAGATGCATGCATCACCTTGTGTGTTTGGCTTATGTGGGTGCCAGGGAATTGAACCCAGGTCCTTAGGCTTTGCCTGCAAATGCCTTAACTGGTGCGTCTCCAGTTCCTCTGACTTAACTTTTAATTTCCCCTTTAAAAACTGTTTAAAGTCAGGAGTGGAGATGTACACTTGTACTCTTAGTTTGGGGGCTAAAGAGCCAGCACAATCATGAATCTGAGACCAGCCTGGGTTACATACCCAAGATTGTGTTAATAAATGACACCCCCCCCCAAATAGTTTGAAGTCTTCATTGGAAAAGTCCCTATGTCCTTTGACATCGTGGGACAATGCTAGCAGGATGTAGGTTACATAATGTGTCAAAAACTTACTAACACCTCACCCAAGAAAGTAAGTTGTCCCTTTCAACCTGTTGCTTGTTGTGGACCAGATGCATATTTCTGTAAATGCTCAAGGTCCCCTTTCAAGTACATGTTGCCTCCCTTGCGGTTTCCTGTTGTGGAAGCCAGCTTATGAAATGGGTTCTGGAGATGTGTGGACACTTCCTTACCGAAGGCCCAGACGTCTGACTTGCTGCTGTATTTGAAGTAGTGAAACACCTCTGGCGCTGACCACTTGACAGGAAACTTTGTTCCTACTGAACTGACATACTGGTCATCAAGAACATACCTGTAGGAAAAAACCCAACATAGACATTATGCTATATGGTGGTGCAAGATGGTAAGACTTCTGCTGGGTGCCACTGCCTCTGCGCTGGACAGGCTGATGAAGGTCATAGAGCCGTCAAGAGTCTCAGCTGAATGCCTTTGTTTTCTGGATTCTTCTCTTCCTCTTCTCTTCTCTTCTCTTCTCTTCTCTTCTCTTCTCTTCTCTTCTCTTCTCTTCTCTTCTCTTCTCTTCTCTTCTCTTCCCTTCCCTCCTCTCCTCTCCTCTCCTCTCCTCTCCTCTCCTCTCCTCTCCTCTCCTCTCCTCTCCTCTCCTCTCCTCTTCCCCTCTCCTCTCCTCTCCTCTCCTCTCCTCTCCTCTCCTCTCCTCTCCTCTCCTCTCCTCTCCTCGTTCTCCCTTCCCTTCCCTTCTCTCCTTTCTCTTCTCTTTCCTCCTCCTTCCCTTCCTCTTCTTTTTTATTTTTCTTTTTGAGACAAGGTTTCATATTAGCCCAGACTGGCCTCAAATTCTCTATGTAGCTAAAGATGATCTTGAACTTCTGACCCTCCTGCCTCCATCTCCCAAGTGCTGGGATTATGCACACGAGTCACCATGACTGGCTCTTGGCTTTCTTTTCAGTGTGTCAGTTTAGCTACAGGTTGCTTATGGTTGTAAGCATATAGAAAATGTAACTTTGAAAATAGTAGACCTTGAATGCAAAATGTTTGGTAAATATCAAAACCTACAAAAATTTAAAAATAAAAATCATTCAGAATTCTACTGCCCCAAATATCTTGTAATTCTATTACTCAAGATACATTTTTGTTTATACTTTCTGATCTTTTTTTTTCTAGTTGTAACTTGAACAGAACTCGGTTTCTATTGTACTGAGATCCGTTTTTACTTTTCTTTTAATATCAGATCATGAGCTTTTTCTCAGATTGTTAATTTTCTATGGCAGCATCATGCTTAATGACTGAATAGTATACACTCTTATGGGCTAACATAATTCACTTAACTGAGTAAACTGTTTCTAGTTCTCTGCTATTATAAATAACAATGACCAGTATCATTTGGAGGTATCACGTCATAAGAATAGAAATCCAAGGATGTTTACCACGTAATAATTATACAAAGGAAATAACCTGTGTCTCCATGTTGAGCAGTAATTAAATACACAAAACAGTACACAGCTATTGAAAATGAGATAGCTCTATAGTTGTCCCAAAATAAAAGGCTGTTCATGGTATATGATCATGTGCCAAAGCAAGTATGTCTGATATAATTCCACTTTGGAGGGGACAAACATTAAATGTACATCGTGGTATATAGAATTGGCAGTAGTTAAGAATAAGGTCTGAAAGGAAGTCCAGCAAATGTTAGTTGTAATTACTCCTGCTACTGGAGTAACAATGGAGGGAAGGAGTGGGGGAAGATTCTCCTTTTTACTTTATACACGGTTGCTATATTTCTTACAATAAGTACTTACTGTCTGTGTAATTCATTAAGAAGAATGCCATATATTTGCAAACAAACTACTACAGAATAACAAAAATTGTTGAAATCAAGCACTTGAATAAGATTGATGTGAATACCACATGCCACAACGTGTTCAAGATCACTCCAATAATTTGCAATAACAGAAAAAAAGCTGTTTGCGGAGACTACTAGCTTACCTTGTCATTCCAAAGTCTGAGACTTTCACAGAGAGATCACTATCCACCAAGCAGTTTCGAGCAGCCTTGGAAAGAAATACAAAACCTCCAAGTAGTAAAAGTTACCAAGAGCCTCCTGATATTGATCAGACATGTTCATCATCAAAATTCTCAGTAAAATCCAACAGATCCTGTAACTACCTTGATGGCTCTGAGGTTGTCTTTTTTGTTGTTGTTGTTTTGTTTTGGAGAGAGACACAGAGAGAGACAGAGAGAAAGGGAGAGGGAGACAGATAGAGAATGGGTGCGCCAGCGGCCTCTCAGCTGCTGCGAATGAACTCCAGATGTGTGCGCCCCCTTGTGGGCAAGTGTGGCATTGAACCCTTGTGTCACTTTGCATCTGGCTAAACGTGGGACCTGGAGATTGGAACTGGCGTTCTTAGGCTTAGCGGGCAGGTCCCTTAACCACTAAGCCATCTCTCCAGCCCTGAAGTTGTCTTTTTGTCTTTGCATGTGTGCAATGTAGAAGTCAGAGAGGTCAGATGACAACCTTTGGTGTCATTGTTAGAAACACCTTCCATGTTTTATGAGACAGGGTGTCTCATTGGTTGGAGCTCATCAAGACTAGACTGGCTGACCAGCAAACCCTGGGGCTTTCCCTGTCTCTGTCTCCCCAGTGCTGGGACAACAGGCACTTGCTACCATGCATGGCTTCTGGAGACCAAACCCAGGTCCTCATGCATGTGAGACAAGTGCTATACTGACTGAGCTAATCTTCTCAACCCCGAAGTATGATACTTTGAATGTCAAACCTCAGAATACTGAGGGAGCAAGAATGTCTATCACAGGCTTGGAAGGCAAGCATGTTGCATGAGTGATTTATGGAATGCACTGGCCTAGTGTGCATGGCATGTCTGCTGTTCAGACAAGCAAATCACTAAAGACAAATCCCAGTAAATACCAAACACAGCACTCCAAAGTTCTACCCCACCCTAAACACACACAGAGAGATTTCCTTTCTTTTTTTTGTATTTTTTCCTTATTGTATCAAACAAGTGTTTTTTCTTTTTTCTGAGAGAGAGAGAGAGGGAGAGAGAGAATGGATTACCGTGCCAGGGCCTCAGCCATTGCAACTGAACTCCAGATACTTGTGCCACGTAGTGGGTATGTGCAACCTTGTGCTTGCCTCACTTTGTGTATATGGCTTACATGGGATCTGGAGATTGGAACATGGGTCCTTAGGCTTCGCAGGCAAGTGCTATAACTGCTAAGCCATCTCTCCAGCCCCAAACAATTGTTTTAGCACTAAGCTCTTATCATAGTAAAGGTCCACTTCAGCTTAAAGATTTTGAAACACTAAATTGATCCAAGTCTTTCCTTCCCATCTGATCTGTTTTTCATATCATGACACAGCTAGCTATGCAGAGCCTGATGGTCTATTTTACTCTTATTGTTCTTTGTATACTTCAAATACTTTATTCTAAAAATGGTAATTTTTCTTAAAAGGGTCATGTGCTCACACAAGTCAAGTCACAAGTGTGCAAAGTAAAAGTGAAGGTGCCCTCCCTGCTGGTTCTCTCAATGTCCCGATACTTGGAGGTGAGAAATATGAAAGGTGAGAACTATGGACTATCTCCTCGCCTTTCTTTGAGATTCCAATGGCTTGCCTTACCAAGTCCCGGTGTATAAACTGGTGGCTTTCCAAGAAGGCCATGCCTTCACAGACATCGTAGCACATTTCTAACAGCTGGGAGGGTTCTAGTCCTTTCCCGTGATTCTTCAGGTAATTAAGCAAACAACCATTGGTTATATATTCAGTCACTATGTATATGGGATACTTCTTTGAACACACTCCATAGAATTTAACCAGCTTGGGATGGCTGAGTTTCCTGAAAAGAACAGATTTACAAAGTTCATTATGTAACACTCTGTTTTCAAAATGCCCTGAGAAAGGACTAGCAGATTTTCAGATTTTTCATTTGTTTTATGTTATTTTTAAATTTTTATTTATTTATTTGGGCCTCTTGCTGCCGCACACAAACACCAGACACATGCACCACTTTATTTATTTATTTATTTATTTATTTATTTATTTATTTATTTATTTATTTATTTGCATCTGACTTTATATGAGTACCTAGGAATTGAACTCTTGCCTGGCTGTCAGGCTTTGCAAGCAAGAGCCTTTAACTGCCTAGACATCACACCAGTCCATGTTTTTCTTGTTTTAATTGAGCCCTTTGACTTGAACAGGGGAAGAGAACAGTCAATTTAGGATCTTTTGTTTGGATCATAATAACTTATGAAGCAAAATAAAAATGCTGACATTGACAAATCTAGCCATAATTTCACAGTTTGTGGATGCTGCGCTAACCTTTTCTACAAAGAAACAAAAAATAATCATAACTGGAGGGATGTAAGTACAATGAAAGTGGTCATTTTAGGGAAGTGAGGATAGACTAGGCATAATCTATCTTTTTTCTCCCCACCTTCTCTGTCTCTCTCCTTCCTCCTCTTTCTCCCTCCCTGTCTCTTGACTGGGTCTCGCCATGTAGCTCAGGCTGGTCTGGCACTTATGATTGTCTTGCCTCAGCCTTCTGAGGGGCTGGGATTACAGGTAATAATGTAACATGCTCAGCTTGTTACATTACTTTGAAAATAGTAAGTTTACAAAATAGTAATATAGCACTTCTGGTAGGTTATCATGGTATGGCTGTTCACTGTTTATAAGTTCATCAACTTGTATTTCTGTGATTTGCCTATTTCTAGTCTGGTCCTGTTGGGTTTTATTTTGTCATACTTTGTTTTGTTTTGCTAGAGGGTTTCCCTCCAGCCCAGGCTGTCCTAGAACTCATTCTGTAGCCCAGGCTGGCTTTGAATTCGTGTCAATTCTTCTGCATCAGCTTCCTGAGAAAAGTAAAGGTATGAGTTACCATGTCAGGTTCTACAGAATGAGTCTTTAGTGTTGAAAAGTCAAAAGCAAATCGAACCTACATCAATTTTTTACCTGTAGGGACATGGCTTATTAAATTCCTCAAGGTTATGAGCTCAGTTGTGTGTCATTCAAAAGTACCTACATGGTACCTAGCACTACTCCCTTCAAAAGGAAGGCTTACCGGGCGTGGTGGTGCATGCCTTTAATCCCAGCCCTGGGAGGCAGAGGTAGGAGGATCGCCATGAGTTCAAGGCCACCCTGAGATTATATAGTGAATTCCAGGTCAGCCTGGGCCAGAGTGAGACCCTACCTCGAAAAAAAAAAAAAAAAAAAAAAAAAAAAAAAAAGGAAGGCTTATGGCTTATGGTAGGACAAAAGATACCCACCCAACACAAGTTGCTCCTTGAGTAAATTCAGCCTCTGCCCAGGTAGCTCATCAACCTGATAATTTGACCACTTCATTGTGGTACACTTTGACATGTTGCTCTATTAGGTAATTTGTTCATGCCATTTTTATTATTTGTGTGTGTGTGCAGATGCATGCAGCCCATGTGCATACATGAGGCACTTGGAGGAGAATGTTGGGTGTCCTCTCATTGCTCTTCTGCTTTATTTGCTTGAGATGGAATCTCTTTCTGAACCCCATATTGCTGTATTTTTTTTTTTTTTGCTGTTGTTGTTAGACTGGACAGCAGGGGAGTCCAGACATTCTCTTGTCTCCACCTTCCCTCATAACTGAGGTTTCAGGCATGCGTGGTTATGCTCTCCTTTTTACATGGGAGCTGGGGTCAAACTCAGGTCTTCATGTCTTACAAAAGTAAGTGCTCTTACCTGTTGAGCCATTTGTCTACTTGTGTTAATGTCATTTTAAGATTTATAATTGCTAGCTCTATAATGACAAAACATGCTTTAATACTAGACCAGTATACAAGAGTTATACCATATGTCTAAAAAAGTTTCTGTCATACAAAAGGAGACAAGAGGAGGGCATCAAGGTGCCCTTCTCCAGTTTTATGACAGTCAAATTGCCAAGGAGAGAACCAGCTACATAATTTATAGATTCTAGTGAAAAATGAAAATATAAGAATCTTTCTTTTTTTTTTTTTTTTTAGAGAGACACAGAGAGAGAGAGGGAAAGGAAGACAGATAGAGATGGGCACGCCAGCAGCCTCTCAGCTGCAGCAAACGAAATCCAGATGCGTGCACCCCCTTGTGGTCAAGTGCGGCATTGCACCCTTGCGTCACTTTGCATCTGGCTAAATGTGGGCCCTGGAGATTGGAACTGCTGGAGATTGGAACCAGCGTTCATGGGCTTAGGAGGCAGGCACTTTAACCACTAAGCCATCTCTCCAGCCCAAGAATCTTTCTTTTAAGAATTACTTTGAGGAGCTGGGGAGATGACTTCATGGGTAAAGTCCTTGTCATGCAAGCATGAGAACCTGACTTTGGATCTCTAGTACCCTCTGTCAAAGGTAGAAGTGGCAACTTTTTTTTTCAAACAGGTGGTGAGTGCCTGCAGTCCTAGGGCAGAGACAGTAGGATCCCTTAAGGCTTGCTGGCTAGCTAATGTAGCTGAATTTGGGAATTCTAGGTTCAGCAAGAGATCCTGTTTCAAAAAATAAGGTGGAGAGTGACTGAAGAAGACACTCAGTATTGACCTATGTTTTTCACATCTATGCACACACATGTGCACTTCCCCATATACACACACGTCTCCATACATGCAAACATACCACACGCAGTGCAACAAAATTATTTTGAGCATGGCATAGTGGTTCATGCTTGTAATCCCAGAAGTCAGGAGGCTGAAACAAGAGGATCTCTGTGTGTCAAGAAGAGTGGTGGCTACATACTGAGTTCAAGGCCAGCCTAGGATGCAGAGTGAGACCCTGTCTCAAAAATAAAATTTCATTTTGTGATAATGCAAGCAGAGTGTTAAAGCAAGCATAGAGTCCTTTTAACTGCTGGAGGTCCTTACAAATGTGTGTTGACATGTCCAAGAAACCAACCCCAGTCAAAGGTACATTGGTACAACACCTCTATTTCCAAGCAGTTATGCAATTATGGGAAAAGTTATTGTTCTGACTTCCTGTCGTCTTTGATGTTTGAAAGGAAGTGCTAAGGAAATGGACATGCAGTATCTGCCTGGATTTGCTTTTCTACTTTATCACTTTTATACTACCTTGGTGTTATCTAAATGTAATCTAACATTTAACAGTAGTCAATATTTCTGCTTCAGTTTACTATAAACCAAAGATTCCAATGTTACATTCTTCATAATGCTACATCTTATGAGAAATCATTGAGTTAATGTTTACAAAGTGCTTGGAGAAATTTGTCTACACACCATATAGGGGTTTAAGTAAACTGCTGAACAGTGCTTTCGTTCTGCAGTAGGATAGGACTTGTGATTTCAGCTGTCATTGGCCAAAGCCCTGCCCTGCAAGAACACTTTTTCTTCCACTCTAATAGATTCTGGAAAAGAGGAAACATTTATGCAGTTTTGCCAGAAACAAAAAGGTATCCAAGGAAGCAGGACTTTAAATACTAAAACCACAATAGTTCAGGAGAACCTGGATGGCTGGTCACCCTACAAATTCTAATTCATCTGGTTGACAAGAAGAAGGTGAATGATATAGAAGAGAGAGAAGAATGTAGGGAGAGAGAGAAAGGGAGGAGAGAGGAGAGGGAAGAGATAAATTGAAACTCATTAGGAAGCAAATCATGATCAGCTGAGGAAGGAGTAAGGTGAAAAAAAAAACTGGATTGAAGGTACCAAGAAGGAAAAAGTTGGGCTGGAGAGATGGCTTAGTGGTTAAACGCTTGCCTATGAAGCCTAAGGACCCCAGTTCGAGGCTCGATTCTCCAGGACCCACGTAAGCCAGATGTACAAGGGGGTGCATGCATCTGGAGTTCGTTTGCAGTGGCTGGAGGCCCTGGCGCACCCATTCTCTCTCTCACTACCTGCCTATTTCTGTATCTCTCTCTCTCAAATAAATAAATAATAAAATATTTTTAAAAAAGAAGGAAAAAGTTATTGTTGGCAGATTAATTTTCAGTATTGCCTTGGTCACAGTTCAGCTTTGTTCTTCATTCCACCATACATCTCCCTACAGTGCAAAGTGGCCAGAGTGCCAAGGAGTTTCTCCTGTGTAGAGCCTAGGCATCCCTTTTTCAGCCACTCTTGGGCTACCCGGACCTTGAAACCCTGGAACTTCTTGTCCTGAGGCCCCTTGAAGGATTTCTGCAGACCACTCTTTGGTCTTTCTCATCAAGGGTGAATCATGCTACCCCAACCAATTTCATTAGTTAATCCATTGTTGTTTGTGGGAGACGCATAGCGTGGGTATAGAATGCTGTATTGGCACATGGTGTAGGAAAAGCAGGAGGGAAGAGAAAGGTCAAAGGCAAAATTTGGATGGCCAAAGGCTAGAGGCTGGTTTATCTACAGAGTCAGAAGTATTCTGAATTCAAACATGGCTTTGAAGTTTACTATGAAGGTATACTTGTTAAATTAGGAGCATAGCATTGGTTGAAAATTGGTTGAAAAATTTGTTAGATCAATTTATGACTTCTAAATACTCACAGTGATGACATGCTCCAGGCATTGAAAATGTTAAGGAGAGGGACAGAATGCCAATGCACTCCCATGGTGAGATCAAATCGCTTTCTTCAAGAGAAACTTACATCATGGTCTGGGCCTCCTGAAAGAATTCATCTTCTGACATGGCACCTTCTTTGATCATCTTAACAGCAACGTCATACTGCCCCTTCCACTTGCCCAGTTGGACCACTCCAAACTGGCCACTTCCCAGCTCCTTCAACAGGGAAATCTCTTCTCTTTTCAGTTCCCAGATTCCTAATAAGGTAAGGCAGACACATTTGAGATTGAGCATAGAAAAAATTCTGAAATGATTTCTTCTCCATTAAGATTTTTTTGAGACATAGAGAGAGACAGAGACAGAGACAGAGAGAGAGAGAGAGAGAGAATGGGTGAGCCAGTGGCCTCTCAGCTGCTGTGAATGAACTCCAGATGCGTGCGACCCCTTGTAGGAAAGTCAGCATTTGTGCCCTTACATCAGTTTTGCCTCTGGCTAAACGTGGGACCTGGAGAATCGAACAGGCGTTCTTAGGCTTTGCAGGCAGGTGCCTTCACTGCTAAGCCATCTCTCCAGCCCGCCAATAAGATTTTTATACCAACAATATGAAAATCAAGCCATTTTCTTTTAGGTTAAAGAGATCCTAGTGTCATTAAACAGCACCCCCACAAAAAAATGTTCTTAAAGCAGCTGTAGTTATTGACAAGATACTCTGAGCAAAACACTCTGCTAACCCGAAGTATCTTGGAGAGTCAATGTCAAAATGTGATTGATGCCCTTATGTTGAGAAAACATTGTTAAATTTTCTTATACCACAAAGACAACTGTGATCTAGGCAGATGTTATTATCCTAAAAATACAAAGTTGAACACTGGTTCCAAATATGATCAGACACAGACCCCACAAAAGAGAAATGACAGGCAATGGGTGCTAGAGGCTGACGATAGCATTTGCTACGAGGAAACATTTGACAGTTGTTTTGGTAATGCCAAAGATATCACAGATTTAGGTGTGGCTAGATTTAAAAAAAAACAATGATTAGGGCTGGGGAGATGACTTAGTGGGTAAAGTGCTGGTCATGCACGCATGAAGACCTCAACTGAGACCTAGTTCCCACATAAAATGTCACGTGTAAAAGAAAAAACAATGTCAGGTATGGTAGTGCAAACCTGTAGTCCAACTACTGGACAGGTGGAGATAGGGGATCCCTGGGGCTCACTCGCTAATTAATTTAGTCAAATTAGATAGCTTTAGGTTTTATGAGAGACCAAGGAAGATTCCCCCCAACATCAATATGTGGCCTCTACACATATGCACATGTGTATACCCACATACACACATGCACACAAACATATAACATACACACACATGCATGCACATCACACAAAAGAAAATGAATAAATGGATTAGGGTTAAATCTCTCCCTAGTGCAATCTGAACATCTACCTCCTTCCTGTCATCTATCCTTTCATCAGGTAACCACATATATTTAAACCCCAAATGGTGAGAAATGGTGCTTAAGAGCCCAGGGGTGTATCCGTACCACTTCCCAGGGACACAGAGACTGGGACCTTGTTGGCCTTGGTAGACACAGGATGGCGGAGCCGTGTGATCATGCCTGCAAAGGAAGCAGCATCATATGTACATCATTGCATCTTATGCTACATAGCACTGGTTCACTCTTCTCTCTTCAGAGAAGCTCAGGAAGTTGTGATGCAGCAAGAGAATCCATTTGGAGTATATTCATTCAGTAGCTGTATTTCATGGCTAGACAATTAATCAATTAGCATAATGCAAAGCAAACACTAAAAGAATGAATCACTTTCTGTAATTAGAAAAAAAATCCCAGGGCTGGAAAGATGGCTTAATGGTTAAAGATGATTGCAAAGCCTGCCAAGCTAATCCTATAAGCAGTGTGTGCCTCTGGCTTCATTTGCAGAGGCAAGAAGTCCCGATGCGTACACAATATGTGTGTGCATGCACACACACATTAATAAAAAATTTAAAAGTCTCATAAGTTGCTTGACAGGATCTCGCTAGAAAATTTTTTCCCATTATGTTTTGCTATTTTTTTTTGCACTCCTCTACATATGCATTCAAACAGCACATAAATTTGGCAAAAATTTCAAACAATACAGAAGGAGACAATATAAAAAATAAACAATTTGGAGGCTGGAGAGATGGCTTAGCGGTTAAAGCACTTGCCTGCAAAACCAAAGGACCCAGGTTCAGTTCCCCAGGACCCATGTAAGCCAGATGCACAAGGTAGCACATGCATCTGGAGTTTGTTTGCAGTGACAGGATGGCTTGGCACATCCATTCTCTCTCTCCCTCTCTCAAATAAATAAATAATAAACAATTTAATTTTTAAAATTAAGTGGTCAAGTCATTTTCATTGTTTAAATAGAGTTATGGTAAAGTTAAAACTGGAACCATTATGATTTTATAGAACCCACTCAAGAAAGTAAGTAATTCTTGCTTTAAGTGTAGGATGTTATCTTAATAATGGATAAGTTTTATTTGGCAAAAGTATGTGAATATTGAGGGAGGGGATATAATGGAGACTTGAGTTCTAAAGTGGAATGGGGGGAGGGAAGGGAAATATAAGGTGGGTTTTTTTTTGTATGTAAGTATAAAAGTCAATAAAAAACAATAATTAAAAACAAACAAACAAACAAAAAATCCCTGGGAACTGTAAATACAGAATATCACCATGATTGTGGAAAGCTCTACTGAGCAGTGCTATCTAAACAGCCAGGCCTTACAATGTTATACATTTGCAATTAATCAGTCAACATTAAAAAAATGAAATAAAATCATTGAACATGGTGGTGTACACCTTTACTCACAAAGAGGTAGGAGGATTGCTGTGAGTTTGAGGCCAGTTTGAGACTAAATAGTGAATTGCAAGTCAGCCTGGGCTATAGCAAGACCCTATCTCAAAAAATAAATAAATAAAATGTTAACTTTACCACTATGCTTATAATTAAATGTCAATATGCTTCAAAATGATTATTTTGGCCCCATGTTATTTACTCATTTTTGGCCTATATTGTTAATAAATCCACCTGATAAAACGAAAAAAAAAGTATGTGAATATCTATCCTGCACATACAGAAATATATACATAAAATGACTTCTGGATAAGTTATAAGGATTTAAGAAAGCAATTTGTGGTTTATGATTTTCATTAAGAAATTGATTGTCTTTGTAATAGCATATTTTAATTATAAATAAAAATATTTACAAATCAATATATTCTGTCAAGATATGTATTTTTACAACTACTGCTTTCATAATCCATTATGTGAGTAATAAAATCCAAGTAGTAAACTAGTATTTTAGTTTTTTCTTCTTAGAACCTGTAAAGTTTCTAAAGCATCATCTATGGTGGAATTATCCATGTAGAGACATCTGTGCATGTGATACTTTCCCAAAGGGTACTCTTGAGGAATTACTAATTAATATAAACAATTGAGGAAATTTGAAATGAGAAAATAAGAAAAAAATAAGAAAAAAAGAAATAAGAACCAAAATGGAAGACAATTCAAGTCAGATACAATAGTACCAGTTTGCTGCTTATTTTTACACACTTGAAAATTCACCCTGTCACTGCTTTAAGAGGTACCATTACAGCACATATAGGTGATACTTATCAACTAGGTAAAAAATTAAAAGAAAAGCCATATCCTAGGTTGGTGAAGATGAGAGAAATTGTTGCTAGCAGGATTGTCCACTTCTGAAAAGTATTTTGCAATTTCTAAATTTTAAATTTTAGACTTTGTCTTAGAAATTGTCTATAGAAACAAGTAGATATGCAGAGTTATGTATATAGGACTATCCAATAAAATATCCACTGTAATGTGAAATATCAGACATGATCCGATTGCTAATCATCAGAGAGGCGGGTTAATAAATCATGGGGTAACTGCAATATAATTTTATGTTGCCAATAAATAAACCAAAGGAAGTTATACACATTTTCATCGAAAGTCTTCTAAGACATGTTGAATAAAGACAAACAAATTGATCAATATGTGGCAGATGGTCCTATTTCTGTAAAAATGTGATGTTTATAAATATATGATTTATGTATGCATAAAATGACTAAATATTCATATCTGTACACAAAAATGTTGTAATTCACACCATTCTGTTCATGGAGATTATCAGCCAATGATTCATATTTCTATAATATTTGAATTTTACAATCAACTTGCTTCTATGGGCAAAGAAAAAAACCTACAAATAGTTTTAGTAAAGGATTTCTCCTTTTACATCACTCAGTTTCAATCTTTCTGGTATTATGGATTGTATTGGGTTATGTTTGAGGAAGTATAAGTTGCAATTCAAAAATGCAATTCAAAAATGAACTTGACAGCACATTTACTACGTGTTTGTTTCCCTATATAATTAAGAATATTATTAGCAGGACCAGAGTATCCAAGAAAATTGGCATTTATAGACAAGGAACCACCAAAGAAAAACTGCAATAAGTTACCTGCTGAATTGTGTTGATGATAGTGAATAAGGTTTGGAATGGAATCAAAACAGTAGTTTTCTGCCAAGTATAACTTATTTTCAGCATTTGTATGCACATGGTAATGTTTGACGGTTCCTTTTTTATCACTAGTAAGGAGAAAAGAATGTTAGATTAAGCAATTGAAAATCAATTCAATAATGGTTAAATAATTATTTTGGATGTATTTACGAATTTTGGAGAGGGAATTCAGAGAGGATTTCTAAGTCTTGACAGCTGCAGTTTTTCTGGAAGCATTCATAACACTCAGTAATTATGGAAGAGGGCTCCTGTCTGAACTCAATATATTATTATGCATATACAAAATTCATATTCAATATAATTTCAACTACATGTATTGTTCTTCCCTTAGTATATATAAAAATAGAATCATTCTCTGATAATTAAGAGCCTTGAAGTTCTTTAAGATTGTATGTGAATATAAATTTCTTTTAAGATACTAATGGAGATAAAAATGTTGGGACATGTGAATTCTCACCTTAGAGGTCTTTTGGGAGTAGGGCATGCAGGGTGAAATGAGTAGGGCTGTACTTTAATTCTTCATGTAGAAATATAATAATGATTATTATTATTATTTCTTTATTAGGTTCTATTTTTATAAGTGACAGGCCATGTTCTGACCCAATAACTATATTATAAGTATCTTTTCCCCATAAAACATTTTCTTCTTTCCTCCACTTTCAGAAAACTGTGGCGAATTATAAACTAAATTGATTTAGATTAATCAGGAATAATATGCCTGCCTCAGATTTTAGAGTATGGCATGGTGGTCAAGACCAGTTCCACAACTTGCTATTTGCCTCCTCTGGTTGTTATATGGATTGGAAGAGATCATGTGCATGCGTGTGTGTGTGTGTATACACTATGCTTGGCACACAAGAAATAGTTAATGAAATGTTGGAATGCCAACCTAGCTTAAAACTGCAACTGCAAATAGCTAATCTGTTTTGATTTCAGTATGAAATTCACTGATGCCTGCTGATGAGGTCGTAAAAAAGAGGATTATTTTCCTTTGATTTCTTATCTGTTTGGTCATGTTTCTACTTGATTGTCTTCAAAAAGAGAATTTTGAGTGAGGAAGCATGACAAGGAGGACCTCTGATAGCGTATTTTCCTAAAACTACAGGGTCGAAAGGTCACAGATATTTTGATGCTCAGTGAACAGGGTGTTCTCCAGTTACTGGATTTGTTTCAGCCAGTATCCACGGGCAGCCTAGTCTGTGAGCTCACTGGAGTCATGGATTCATTTGTTGGAAATTGCTGTGTGGCCACTTCAGTTACACCCCATTATCTCAAATTAGATGAAGGTACTCTGCAACACAAGTCTCAAAAGAAAATACCCTAGCATCACCTAATTATAAATACACATGTACATGTTGTCGGGTTTGGCACTCATTGTCACCAAGGCAGACAAGCATTTAATCTAGCTTTTAATATAGTTTTAAATGAGCATAATCAATATCTGATCAGATATTTATTCCAAAACACTGAGGTTTTCAGTGTAGGCACAGGGGTATGAATGAAGGAGTATTACTTAGTTATTTGATTGTTGGTGGCCCAGCTTCATATTAATAGCTTCATGGGCAGGTCATGAAAAGCTCCCTTTGAACCTCAGTGTTTTAATCAGTAACACGGTACAAATGAAAACAGGTTTCTTGCTTATTTTGAAGGAGCATTGCAAAGAACCGAAGAGCTAACAGTCAAGGGGAAAGTGACTTCTATAGCTCTGGAAGGCATAAACCTACAGTCTCAGCGCTGGGGAAGTAAAGACAGAAGGATCAAGAGTTAGAGGCTACATGGTGAGGCCCTGTCTCAAACCCACTGATATCTGGAGGATGATCCTGATGAGGAAGACTTGCTTGTGATAACTCTGGGGCATTTCATAGGACTGTCCTGTCAGAGCAGATGGAGTTACTCTTTCCTTGCAGTAGCAACAAGAATGATAGTCATTGCTGTTAGTTTACTGAGCACTAATCACAGTCTGCCATTGTCTGGAGTGGGCAGGAAGGGATCACTCAATGTCCTACTGAAAGTGGGGGGTTAGGAAGGCTAATGACTAATGGTTGTATTCAACAGAAACACTTGCATCTAAAATTCCAGAGTTCAATAATGGTGGCTCACCTCACAATGTGATAAGTGGCCAGTATATTCAAAGAACATACATGAGAGGATAAAAGAAGAAAATCCATATCATACTTACTTCACAGCCTTACTAAATAAGGATACAGTATACATTCCCACTTGGCTGGAGTTTCTAACCATAAATGCTCCTTCTTTTCCCTGAAAAGAGAAGGTTCATTTGCATTATTTTTGAAAATTACTTTTCCTGTTTTAAGTCCACTTTAAATGTCATCACAAGTGCAGGTTACCCAACAGTTGGCACAGAGAAAGCCCACAGCTTAGCTTTCCTCCTTTTCTTACTCAAATCCTTCCTCCCCCTTCTTTCTTCTTTCTTTCCTCTTTTCTTTACTTTGGAAACAGCCTTTCCTTGGCTAATCAAGGGCTCTACTACTGGGCTATCTATCTCCAGCCTACTGAGTGTCTCTCTAAATCCATTTTGTGTGTTTCAACTCTTCTTATCCAACTAATCTGAAACTCTCATAATATTTTCTGTTTTATACTTATAAGAGAAAGTTTCCATGTTTAAGAAAGAAATCTATATCATGTTCTTGAAATGCAGAACAAATCATTTATTAAAGTTGTATATTCAGCTTGTCTTTTTCAATGACATGTGCTAATTCTAACCAGATCCAGATTCATAATAAACTATGGATGTCACAAAATACCAAATGAATCCATAACAATCCCAATAAGTACAATTCAAACAATAATGTGTGTGTTTAGTGTTTGTTTTATTAGGTTGAACTATATGCAAGGACCGTTGTAACTAGACCAATTAGCAACGAGATCTGGGAATTTTTTTATGCTGTGCTCTGGTTCTGGTACTATTGAACAGTGACTGAGTCAAAGTAAATAGGTACATTGATGACTCTCAATAAATGCTATTCCTTGAGCTGTGAGTACAGCTCAGTGGTAGAGTGAATGCTTAGCATGTGTTCAGGCCCAAGTTTCATTCTCAGCACTGTAAAACAAAATCATTCCTCTTATTTCTGACTCTATACAGTCTCTCTCCTCCCACCTTGACTTTGGACTGGACCATGGGACTTACTATAACCAATGGAACATTAGCAACTCAGTTGACAACCTCAGCTAAACCCACTCCTCCACGTCAATTCATCAGCAAAATGTGCTACTAGACCAGCTAAGTCACAGAATTGTGAGAAATCGTAAATCATAGTGCAAGTCACTACATTATCTTTAAAGATGGATTCAGGGTGGGGAGATGGCACGATGTCTAAGAGCACTTACCATGTAAGCATGTGGGCCTCTCAGGTCAGAGACCCCTAAATTTGACTCCCCCAAACCCTTGTAAAAATCTGAGTGTGGCCATTCACATGTCACTCCAGTCTATTGGTGAAGTAAAGACAGGAGAATTTCTGGAGCTCACTGACCAACAGCAGCTCCAGGTTGAGGGAGGGACCCCTGTCTTAAGGAAAGAAATATGTGGAATTGATAAAAAGGAGATATCTGAAATTCTCCTCTGGTCTCCACACATGTGAATGGGGCATGCACATTTGCTCACTCACACATATGCAAAAAAAAAAAAAAGAGAGAGAGAGAGAGACAAGTCCAGTTAGAATAGTGCAAGGGGGTAGCAGGCTGGTCAATGACTAGAGTCTGAAGCTAGCGGTGATTTTCTGCACAGCAATAGAAAAAGGAGACAGCAGGACCTGGTAACACATAGACTGGACAACCAATACTATGATGACTTGAGCCACTAGCGATGATGCTTCTCTGAGAATTGTGCAGAATAGCATTAGCTTTGTGGCCCACCCATGGAAAGAAATCCTTGGGCTTAGGCTGTAGCTCAGTGGTAGAGAATGTTCTTTGTATGCACCAAAAAAGAGAAGACTCTTAGAGATGCTTTAGAAGAAAAGGCTGTTGGGCTGGGAGATAGTTCAACAGTCATAGGTGCTTGCTTGCACAAAGCCTGCTGGCCTGGGTTTGATTCCCAATACCCATGTAAAGTCAGATGCACAAAGTTGTGTGGGAGCCTGGAGTTCATTTGAGCAGGTAAAAGGTCCTAGTGTACCCATACTCTCTCTCTTTCTCATAAATAATTAAAATATAGATGCTTGGGATTTAAAAATAGATTTATTTAAGAAAGAAGAAGAAAAGGCTATTTACCTCTTGTCTCAGTAACTGCTCAGATTGTGACCTAGAGATGTTACCAGCAAACCAGCTGCAAAAGAATTGTGCATTTGAGAATTAGGACATTATAAGTTGTATAACTTGACACTCAACTTTTCAATCTGTGAAATGAGGCATTAGCCCATACCAGGGGTTTCTAAACACAATTCCTTAAGAGTATTATGTGAGGATATTTTCAAAAACAGATTCTTTCTGTCAAATAGTTTATTTATTTATTTATTTTAAGAGAGAGAGAGAGAGAGAGAGAGAGAGAGAGAGAGAGAGAGAGAATGCTGCTAGGGCCTCTAGCTACTGCAAACAAACTCCAGATGCATGCGCAGACATGTGCATGTGGCTTATGTGGGTACTGGGGAATTGAACCTGGATCCTTAGGCTTTGAAGGCAAATGGCTTAACCGCTAAGCCATGTCTCCAGTCCCAAAACAGCTTCTTCCTAGGTCCTAACTAGTCAATTCTGCTTCTGAGGCCAGACTTGCATATTTGAAGTTGTAAAAAGGGCTAGTATTTTGGAATCTCTAGAGTCCTTCTAGATGACCTTTATGTTACTCAACACTTGACTATTTTGGATGAGGACCAGACATTAGACCAGCAAAGAAAGATGCTTCCAATGGGAAAGTTAGCATTGACAAGAATAAACACTCTTGTCTTCAACCCTATCATTTTATTTTAATCAGCTGATAAAAGCACATTTTATATCATATATTTTCAAAGCAAATGCTTGTTTTATGTTTTCTTCAGTACAATAGATAAGCATCTCAGATTATATTAGATCAGGAGCAGCTGTACTAAACAAAGAAAAGATATGTGAGAAAGCCCAGTACTATTCTTCTTTTTAAAATCACCTTTATCCTTTCAATCAAGTCAGCTGAGAACATCATCCTAGTATTGTATATGGAGCTCAACAGGCAAAGAGCTGTTTCTCATGGGAGGTCAACAATGTTTGTGGCCTCTGGCTTTGGCTAAATGTATAAGGAAATTAGTAGGGTAAGAGGTGGGATGTGGCATGAACTTGGGGGATAAGGAGGAGCCCCTGGCTAGAAGATAAAACCTGAAGAAGAAAGAAGTACAGGAGAAGGGTGAAGATAGAGGAAATTCAAGGCAGAAGCTATCTTGAAACTTGACCTGAATGTATGGGAAGTGGTATTCTCTATATCTCTATTAGTTGAGGAAGAGCATATCAGCTGGTAGACAGTTCAAAAAAGTAGACTCCTATCAACCAATGTGGAAGTCTGGGTTCTAGAAGTAACTATCCAATATGCGTAGCTGTGTGACTTTGAACAAATGTCTTAGCTTCTTCTGACCTTGGACTTCCCAATCTGCAAAGGTATGGAAAAAGCTGATCTTGAAAAGTTTGAAAGTCTCTTCTAACTCTGTCCTTATAAATATTATATAATTAACACTTGAGATTTCTTATTAACACTTTAAGGTAACAATATCCAATCAAAAGATTATTTAGATAATGTGATCTTGAGCAGTGCTTCTTAAGCTGGTGGGCTGGGATCCCATGTGGGGTTGCATAACCAAATATAAGGTCACAGAAAATTTGGCAATAGTATATATTTTCTGAAAGTGCAACAAGCAAAAAATAATTAAAAATCAAATGCATAGCTAATCTGAGGTGTTTCTGGCAGCACGTTCCCATGTTGCATCACATGTCTTCATTGCAGCTTGGGTTCCAAACACACAATATGTATATTTTCACACTGTGAATGCCATCATGCCACATAACATCAATGAATATTTTATTTAAAGAAACCTTGGCTCAGATTGGAGATTATCATACTTTATGAAATTGCAGTGCTTTTGTTGTATATACAAAAGTTTCTGGGACTGGAGAGATGGCTTAGCCATTAAAGTACTTGCCTATGAAGCCTAAGGACCCAGGTTTGATTCCCCAGTATCCACATAAACTAGATGCACAAGTTGGTGCATACATCTGGAGTTCATTTGCAGTGGCTAAAGGTCTTTTAACACCCATTCTTTCTCTCTTGCAAATAAATAAACAAACAAATAAATAAATAAAATATTTAAAAAAGTTTCTGGACTTATTGAAACATAATGGCTTGATTACAGTAAAAAAAAAAAAGCTTTAAAGCCGGGTGTGGTGGCGCATGCCTTTAATCCCAGCACTTGGGAGGCAGAGGTAGGAGGATCGCCGTGAGTTCAAGGCCACCCTGAAACTACATAGTTAATTCCAGATCAGCCTAGACCAGAGTGAAGCCCTACCTCGAAAAACCAAAAAAAAAAAAAAAAAAGCTTTAATATTTTTCTACTAATATTCTTCAGCAGGTATCAAATTAGTATATCTTGGGTTGTATTGTATTTTAATATTTGATTTTAAAATTGTTGATTGAATTGGTAACTTGAATTTCATAAAAAAATCATTCAGTGAATTTGGGTCTGAGATTACTAGAGAGTTTCCAACAAATTTTGAACTAGCTCTAATGATACTTTTGCAATTTTGTACTATGTATTTCTGTGAAGTGACATTTTCAGCACTGACAGCTATAAAATTTTAAAAAAATCAATGAAGTCTGAACAATGTGGAAAATGCTGCATGTCCTGTAGTATCTAATGTTTAGCCAGAGACTATTTATGTGAAAAGAAACAAATACACCAATTTCATTAGGATGAAAATTTGTTTTCATCTTTAAGAAATGGTTAAATTATATGTATACAAAAATTATTTCCAAAAGATTTCTTTGTACTTTATTATCAATAAATGGTTGATTTGCATACCTATTTTATATCTTTATATACCCAGGGTTATGTAAAAATGATTTGAGTGAAAAGGGTCTGTAAGTGGAAAAAGTTTAAGAAGCTCTGAATTAGGTTATATAAGGAAGAAATGAGCAGGAATAAAAAAAAGACAAGGGTCTTCTAATGCTTATTTGTGTTTATTTTTTTTTTTTTTTTGTGTGTGCATAACAGGTGTGATATAGCATGTGTGGAGTGTATGGATGTGTTTGTTCAGATGTGGTGCCTTGTTGCGTATTTCCCTCCATGCTCATCTTATTTCCTCAAGACAGAATATTGTCACTAATTTTGGATCTGGTGGTTTCTGGAGCCCCAGCAATTCTCTGGTCTCTGATCCCCACAGTACTGGGGTTACAGATGTCTGTGCCTATGCTTAGCTGCTAGTTACATGAGTGCAGGAGGATCATACTTAGTGGTCTCAGGCTACCTCTGGTCCTCATGCTTGCGTAGGAAGTTATCCTCAAATTCTTGTTTATTTTTTTAAATTCAGTATGTCAATGTCAAACAACAGAGGTCCATCCCTGATTTTCCATCTTTAATTGAGTGCTGTGGAATTTCTCATAGAGTTATGGATATGGAATAAATGCTCCAGGGATTCTGACAGTATAGAAAGCAGGGAGACATAAAACTTCATGTGACATCATATAAATCCTGAGAGCTCTTTGGAATCTCTTTGGTAGAGGATGGTTCTTTCCCAATAATTTCCACAATGTACATTTCTTTTCTATCATCTATCTATCTATCATCTATCTATCTATCTATCTATCTATCTATCTATCTATCTATCATCTATCTTAGTTTATTTATTTGTGTTTATTTATTTGAGAGAGAGAGAATGGACATGCCAGGGCCTCCAGCTTCTTCAAACGAACTCCAGACGCATGCACCACCTTGTGCATCTGGCTTATGTGGGTCCTGGGGAATCGAACCTAGGTTCTTTGGCTTTGCAGGCAAGCACCTAACTGCTAGGCCATCTCTCCAGCCCCACAATGTACATCTCTTAAACACTCTTTCAATCTAGTAGACTATCTTAAGTGGTAAGACCTGGACTTTCAAAATTAAAGACTTTCAGTTCATCTAAGGGCTAAAGACTAAACCTCAGCAATGAAAGGTTTATTCTAGTTGGTTTAAATCTGGGTCTTCTGTTAAAATGCAGTTATCATTGGAAATGACCTTTTTGTCCTCAGTCTTTTATGTCTTAGTATAATTATTCTAGTCAATGCTTCACCAGAGGGTAAATGTTAGGGCAGAAGGAGCTAGAATGTGCTGAAGTGATAGTACCACAAAAGAGTACAGATTACCCTGTATCTTCCTCAATATGACAGTCATGCTTAGTTCCAGGGTGGATTAGGTAAGGGGAGGAAGGGAAACAGTGACATGTGCATTGTAACATCTCTCACTTCACATATAACCAATAAATCAATAATTGTACTTGTGCCAAAACAGAAGTAGAAATATATAGAATACTAATATCTATGTGAATTTTGAAAACCTTTGCATATCAAGTGTCTGAAAAATGCAATAGTCTATATTATAGCCATCTTCTTTATTTTTGAATGAGAGACAGAGGAGAGAGAAAAAGACAGTGAGAAAGAGAGGGACAGAGAGAGAATGGGTGTGCCAGGGCCTTTCAGCCACTGTGAACAAAGTCCAGATGCATGTTCCCCCTTGTGGTGCATGTGTGACATTGCATGCTTGTGTCACTGTGTGACTGGCTATGTGGGACCTGGAGACTGGAACATGCATTCTTAGGTTTGGCAGGCATACGCCTTAACCTATATAAGCCATCTCTTCAGTCCCACTCATCTTTTTTAAACACAGATCTTTAAGTGTAGGAGACAATAATGTCCCTATTTATACAATGATAGAACTCTTGATTTTTGGAAGAGCCTTAAGGGTCACTTAGACCAGCCCGACAGTATAACTAGGATGAGCACATTCTTATGTTTTCAGAAAGGTCCAGTTCATGCCATATTTCCAGTGCAGTTTCTTTCATAAAGAACTCCCACTTGGATGCTAAGTGATAATGTCATTCAAGAATAGGAATCTATAAACAAATTCTGATATGTTCAAGGCCTCAGTGTGCTGCCTTATAAAATTACATTATAATTAAATGACCCTCAAATATGACTCAAAAACCGCTTTGAAATATCCCAATTAGACTTCTCCAGGGAATAGCTAATAAGCAAAAACCTCATATACTATAGCCACGAAATGAGGAATGCACTGGGTATGTGATAAACCCAATGCATATATGCAGCAGGTTTATGCAGACAAGATTAGGGAAAATATCTTCACTGGTGTCAAGCTAGCTCATTACCACTTGTCATTTACAAAAATGCCCAGAACTTGACATGAGTTTACTTATGTAAATCTAGCCTCCAAAGAAACTGAGTCATCTGCTTTCATGCATTTGAGTAACAGAATAGAAACATTTACATTTTGTTTCAGAGGAGAGCAGAAGACTTTCAACACTCACTCATAATCATCCAGACTCTCTTCTTCTTCAGATGAACTGGACTCAGGGAACCCCCTTAAGAAGAGTGGAGAAACAACATCAATGCCAGAAAGATCACCAAGAAAAAATCCAAGTGCCCAGGCGTGCAATATCCAATCTTTGTCCACGTGAATAATCTTTTATCCACATGAATAACTTAATAATTGACACTGTCAAATCTCCCTCTCTGCACTTAGGAAAGGTACCAGCAAAAGAAAGAAGAGCTGGTCATTCAAAGTTGAGTTGACATCCAGTTTTATAAGAGAATGACTCTTCAACATAAGAGTCTCTCAGGGAGTCAGATTCCTTCAACTCTTTCAAACGTGGCTCGTGAGACATGTGAAGATTCAGTTAGGAATGGCTGCAGTTGAAGTTTTAACAAATGGGCCTGTGTACAGGGCTCTTTTTAGAGAAGAGTTCTATCATTGTATAAATAGGGACATTATTGTCCCCTGCACTTAAAGATCTGTGTTTAAAAAAGATGAGTGGGGCTGAAGAGATGGCTTACAGAGGTTAAGGCATATGCCTGCCAAATCCAAAGTCCCCTTTCAAAGGCTAAATGACTTATTTAGCGTTCATTTGTAAGAGCCCATGGACAGCGGCCATCTGCTGTGCATAGTTTAGGCTTACCCATATAATGGAATTCCATGCAGTTTTTGAAAATAACCAGAAGCTGGGCGTTGTAGCTAATATACAGAATCAGCACTTGGGAGGCTGAGGCTTGAAAACTAACCTGGGCTTGAGACCAGTCCTAGATACATAGTTTGCTTATATTCTCACTACAGATACCTGAGCTGGTGCAGTAAAACATCAGAATATGTCACGAGTGGTGACTAGGGAGAACCAGTGTGAGGAAAATTGTATTCCACACACCATCAGTTTAGGTCCACCTAAATGTTCAGACAGGCAAGCTACATGTGCACTTTTTCATATACGGCAAAATTAGTGATACATTTGGTTATTTTCCTTTAAATAGAAATAAATTCTGGATATGAAGTAGTATCTGGGTTTGATTTACCATGATATCTTTGAGGTGCTTTGATTGCCAGTATTTCTTTCCATTTGGTTACTGCAGGCAACATCTTCACTGCTATAAGTAAAGACATCTAGTTTATACATTATAGATTGATGTTTATTTACAAATGTTAAATGACAAAATAATTTGTTTCAGATATGTCTTAACCTTGACTTTTTGGTTCACACATTTCGCTTGGTTTGGAGTTAATGAGTTAAATTTATGTTTTGGTCCTTCAAGGGACTTCAATAAAAATCAATAGTTTGGCATTGTGCCTCAAGAAAAGAGAATTGTTAATAATGACTTATAATAACCCCAAACAAAAAAGAAACCAGGATAAGTCAACCATCTTTACTAGGCTTGCTCTGCTTTTCTTGTGGCTATGCACACATTTTTTATGTGTATTTTAAATACGTTCTTTTCCTTTTTGCTGTTGTGATTACAGCTGAAAGTTTTGAAGATATTGAACTTTGCACAAACCGACTGACAAGAGTTGCAGCATCCTCTGTCGTTTATAAAAATCACATCCATTTTGGGTGGTAAGGACATGCAGAAGTGCCTGCCTCCTTCCCAAGCCCAAAGCTGCTTTATCTGGACTGCAGGGCCCATTTCCTGTTTGTCTTCAGAACCCAGTCTCGTTTTCAAAAGCTGTGTTCACAGGGACAAGCTCCCTTGGCAAGGAAATGTTTCTCCGGCTCCATTCCAAGGAATGCCTACTGAAAACCTTCAAATGCTACGGTGACTCCCTCCCCATCTGCTCAAAGAACGTTGCCCACCAGAATCCTTTTTTGGCTTCCCTCCTTCATAAGAAAGTCTCCTTTCAAGAGAGGGAGGGGATATGATGGAGACTTGAGTTCTAAAGTGGAATGGGGGGAGGGAAGGGAAATATCAGGTGGTTTTTTTTTGTATGTAAGTATAAAAGTCAATAAAAAACAATAATTAAAAAAAAAGGAAAGTCTCCTTTCAAAGGCTAAATGACTTATTTAGCGTTCATTTGTAAGATCCTATGGACAGCGGCCATCTGCTGTGCATAGCTTAGGCTTACCCATATAATGGAATTCCATGCAGTTATTGAAAATAACCAGAAGCTGGGTGTTGTAGCTAATATACAGAATCAGCACTTGGGAGGCTGAGGCTTGAAAACTAACCTGGGCTTGAGACCAGTCCTAGATACATAGTGAATTCCACCCCAACCTGCACTACAGAGTTAAACCTTGTCTCAAAAAAACCCTCAAACTACCAAAAATAAATAAAATTCAAGAAACAACAACAGAAACATCAGGTAGGTTGTGCAAGAATGTGAATGTACTTAACACTAGTGAACCACACATGTAAAAATGATTAATTGTACCTGGCATGGTGGCACATGCCTGTAATTCCAGCACTCAGAAGATAGAGGTAGGAGGATCAGGAGTTTAAATCCTTGACTACATAGTAAGTTCAAGAGCAGCTGGGCTATATGAGGTCTTTTCTAAAAAAAAGAAAGAAAACAGAAAACTCCCCCCCCGAAAAACAAATTTAAAAATCCAGTGTAAATTTCACGTTATTTTTTTCTACAATAAAAGTTTTAAAAAATGAGTCTATCTTCATGTCAAATGTGAGAAATGAAAAGATGTCATGTGACTAGGATAAGAGGCCAAGAAAACTTCAGTCAGAATATGGTACGTAGCATTCATAGAAAACCTTTTACAGGAATGCATACTAATCATTATGCAGTATCTGAGTGCTTTAGTGGGAATATGAATCATTTTATTAATCAGAAAAATGAAGATTAAAAAACAGCTTAGGTTGACATAGTAAGAATGAGGAAAGTTCATACCCATCTCATGTAATATATGAGATAAGAATGTGGCTGCAGTTTTTGAAATTCAAGCTCCATGAGGACTTTGTAGCAATTATCATTTACCCACAGATACAATGGCATGCCAGCTAAGAAGTCAACATCAGTGCTTTGTGTTGATAACTAGTGTTCTGCACTCCCAGGGCAAAACCTAGAGTTAGGACTAAACCCAAGGGGCCGCAAAATCTAAATGTGTGTCAAAAACTCAGTAATGCAGATAGATAACTTGTAATGAACTATTTTTAAAATCAGAATTAGGGCCACAAAATCCTTCATTAAAAATATATATTTGAAATAAATATAGGATCTGGCAAACCATGAGTTTTTAGGTCGACAACATACTCATGTGAATAAATATTTTCTCCAGGTTATCAGTCATTTTCACCACACACTTGTCTCAGTCAATGACTGGGCTTTCTCTCAGGGAGGAAAACTGGGCAAAAAAGTTAACATGGCATCTATGCCTCTTGGATCTGAGTTCATTAGATTATCCCCTTTTATAAGAGTGTTGAGCTACAGATAAATAAATGCTACCCTTCTCCTTACCAAAAAAACATAGAATAAAAGCTGAGTGTGGTGGTGCATGCCTTTAATCCCAGCACTAGGGAGGCAGAGGTAGGAGGATCACCATGAGTTTGAGGCCATCCTGAGACTACATAGTGAATTCCAGGTCACCTTGAGGTAGAGTGAAACCCTATCTCAAAAACCAAAAAAAAAAAAAAAAAAGCATAGAATAGGGTAATAGGGCTGGAGAGATGGCTTGGCAGTTAAGGCGTTTGCCTGCAAAACCAAAAGATCCTGGTTTGATTCTCCAGGACCCACGTAAGCCAGATGCACAAGGGGGCACATGCATCTGGAGTCCATTTGTAGTGGCTGGAGGCCCTGGCATGCCCATTCTCCATCTCTCCCTCTTTCTCTCCTGAATACATACATATATGTATATAGCTCAGGCTGACCTGGAATTCACTATGTAGTCTCAGGGTGGCCTCAAACTCATGGTGATCCTCCTACCTCTGCCTCCCGAGTGCTGGGATTAAAGGCATGCACCACCACGCCTGGCCTAAAAAAATATATTAAAAAAATAAAAAAGCATAGAATAATACACTTGGATGCTAGTTCCACTCTGGAATAAAAGGGATCACAGCTTATTATATTAAAAAAATAAATCCAGAATACACTTACGTTCTTTCAAGTTCTGTATGGTCCTCCGTGGTTAAAGTGAGGCATTTGCTTTAGGTAAAAATGAGGATGGAAAGAAAGAAACAAGAAGGCAAAGGAGGAAACAAAGGTAGGGGAGAAATGATGAGTCAGAGAGATGCTATGCATTCACTGTGTGGGGAAAGAGAGACTTGGGCACTCTGCACGCTGGCTGGCAACTGGATGAGATTGGCAGACCGTGGGCAATATGATGGGGATGCCTTCTGAGGCAGCAAATAAGGAAGGGATCATATAGCCATTCAAGTCAACAATTATTGAGACCACAGAGATTTATACACCTTATATACTGCCTTCAAGGGGCTTTCAATTCTAAATTTGGATAGAATCTTCAATGTAGTTTTACATGGTACTAGGGAATAGATAGGCTTTGTAAGCCAGAAAGTGCCTTTAACTGCTGATCCATCTCCCCAGTCCCTGAATAGTATCTTTAGGAAGAAAAACTTGAAAAGATTAATCAAGTAAGCCTACCTTATGTTTTAAAGATTCTGTGTTGTAGAATGTGAGGTAATTTAGGGGAAGAGGGAGCAAGAAGGGTAAGCAATAAAATGCTCAAGTATCTCTTGGACCATTACATAGAATAAACTAAGTAGAAAGTCCATGCTTCCCCAGTCTCAAGTGTGCTGAACATTTTCTGAGAAGACCACTCTATCTTACCCAAGGCCTGCACCAGTAGTTTTGAGACTGAGATCTAAGGCAGTGAGGGAAATGTCTATTCTATACCTCAGGCAGCCAGCTGAAAAACTCAAGTTTACCTTTTCAGTTTTCTTACTTGCCACCAGTCAGGGCAGTCTTCCCTTGGAATATACCGGATGTTGACGTTTGGTTGGGAAGTGTAGCTTTTCTTCGAGTCACTGTCATATTGGGGAACAGTAGAACTTGAAGATGGTGCATCCATTTTGAGAACAGGAACTGCCCGAGGAATCTTCAGCTTTGGAAGACAAGAATTTTAATACATCACATGAGGAACAGTTCAGAAACCGAGAAGAAACAGTCAAAGTATGTATGTTCTTACACATGAAGGAAGAAAGGAAGGAAGAAAGAGGAAATTAGCAGGCAGTGTTCAGTATTAACAAGAATATAGACAATTGTAACTCATATGCTTACTGGTTGTAGTAAGTGGTAGAACCACATTAGAAACTCGTTTTTAGAATGTACCAAAGCTGGATGTACATTCCCCTAGGACTCAGAAATTATATGCATATATACATTATATGCATATGATATTTATATATAATATAGTATAATGATATTATATACATTACAGTGAACCCCAAATATGTGTAAAGCAGCATTTTAAAGTAGAGTCATTTGAATTAGATACAAATTGGATACTACCAAAATGTTTATCAGGAGGATAAAATGGTACAGGTAGAGAAACAGCCTCCCAAAGATGTTTGTGTCCTAATTCCCAAACCTGTGAATAAAAGAGACCATGTAGATTGTGATTATGGTAAGGAATTTGAGACGGAGGAATTATTCTTGGGTACAGAAATTGGTCTGCTATATGAAAAAGCTGTTTACAGAAGGAAGGCAACGTGGTAAGGGGTGAGGGAAAAGATGTGAGCATGGATGCAGACAGCAGACCAGCTGCTACCCTTCTGAAGCTGAGGGTGGAGGAGGGCACTAGGACCCTTGGAACACAGATGGCCTTCAGAACCTCAAAAGAAAAAGAAACGTATTTCCCCCCAATGCATCCAGAAGAAACAACTATGTGAACCATTTCAGACTTCTGACCTTCAGAACTATAAGACAACTTGCACTGCTTCAAGTCATTAAATTTGTGGTTTGTTAGAGCAACAATAAGAGAATAATGCTGGAGAATATTCATACAATGAAATGCTACATGGGAAAAATATACTATGGCTACATATTGCAAACTGTGACTCTTATAAACTGAAACAAAAGGGAAAATGACTATGTACTATGTATAGGTCAAATCCAGGAAACAATATAAAAAGTTTTCTCATTAGTAATTCCTCTTTATCAGGAGACAGAGGCCTTTCCACTGCACGACTTTGAAGGACTGAAAGAGGAAAAGAATCATATTATTTTATGCTTGTGTTCCATTCATCACCAGGATATTATCAAGGCAGTCTTGGTCATGTTTGCTGTAGGGAAAGCATGACAGCTGACAATCACTGCTGTTAAGTATCACTATCTCTCTCTTTTGTATTTTTCAAGGCAGGGTCCATAGCTCCATGCTGGCTTCAAACTCATGGTAATCCTCCTATCTCTGCCTCCCAAATTCTGGGATTAAAGACATGACACAGGACATCTTAAGATCTTATCTCACAATCACTCATCTTTGTTGGTGGCTACTTATGGGCTAACTGGTTAGGAAAAGACCTTGTAGTTATTACAAAAATAAGATGTTATGATGGTTCTGCTTGAATGAAGTATTTGATACATGTATAGATATTACTGATAGCTCATAGTTTTTCTCTCTTCTAAGAATACTGTACGAAGTTCATATTGCCCAGGCTTGAATCTGGCAATTCTTGATTTATTTACTATATCCTGACTATGAAAAATATCTTTAAAATATTGATTTATCAACACACCACAGAGATACTTGCATGCCCATGTTTACTGGTACAGTATTCAAAATAGAAGTGGAACCAGCCTTGATTTCCATCATCAGCTGAATGGGAATGCATAAGGAAAATGTGGTACATATACACAATGGAATTTTATTCATCTAGAAAAAAATGAAATCATGACTTTTCCAAGAAAATGGATAGAACTGGGAATCATTAAGTTAAACAAAGTAAGCCAGAATCAGAAAGACAGATATATATTTCCTCATATATATAACCTATGTTTAATATATATTACACATATATAAAATAAATATAAAATATATAAAATAAAACATATATAAAATGATATATTATATATATTAAAGTCTACATGTGTATATAAGATCATAAAACAATAAAGAGGATCATGAAAGAAGAAGAGATAGTAATGGATAGGAAAAGAAAGGATAATGGAATACATGTGACACAAAAGCAGAAAAGGGAATTATTTAGAAGAAGGACGGAAACCAGTGGGAGGAATGCAGTGTGGGAGGGAGATGAAATAAAACAAAGTATAATGGCACATATGTACAAAACCCATGACTGAAACCCATGACTCTGTATACTGACTTAAAAAATAATAATAAAAGTGAAAAAAAAAATCTATGTTGACTTACCATCCTATCCGGGAAAGTGGGAGCTCTGTGCTTCTCATCACTGATTGCAATGTGTAGATCAGAATCTGAAAAGTAAACACAAGTTAAAAAAAAAAAAAGGAAAACACCTAATGCTAGGAACTAAAAGGGGGAAAAAACAAACAAACAAAAAACCCAGCTTGCATACTCCAGATTAGCTGGGATAATTCTGCAGCTTTCTTGTATAATGTTCAACCTAAACCCCACTCTTCCACTATCAGTTATTGATATATTCCAAAGACTTCATAGAAGATTCCAGTACCTCTAAGTCCTATAAACTATTAATTTATACTTAATTTTCATCTTGCATTTGAGCTATAGATATCTAATGTCTTTGGGTAGTACATATCGCTGTAGGGGTCAGTAGCCATGACTGTTCAATTTTTGGCTCATATAACATATTTTAAATAATATAAGGGTCAATGTATAGATGCTTGCTATATAAACAAACCCAATACATGCTTTCTCTATTCTTATACTAATAATTGATTTCTCTTTCCATGTTCATATGAAAATAGATGTTCAAATTGCATGGAGCTGGTATATGGCTAATCAGTGTAATGTTCCTATGGGTTTATTGCCCAAACTGGAACACTGTGTGTGTGTCTTCTAGTTCATATAAT
Source organism: Orientallactaga sibirica (assembly GCA_036365145.1). NCBI lineage: Eukaryota > Metazoa > Chordata > Mammalia > Rodentia > Dipodidae > Orientallactaga > Orientallactaga sibirica. The sequence continues at coordinate 402,183 of JAEOAD010000982.1, forward strand.
GATATCATATAGTTGGTATCATTTAGTTTTTTAAGTCATTGTAATTCAGCCATACTTTTGTTCAGGCTGATAAAACTGTTATCAAAATGAGTTCTACTTTTCAAAATGCTTTGTCAATAGCAACATATTGTTAAACAATTACAACTTTTAAATTATATATGACCCTCATTTTCCTAGGAATATTGACTCTAAGTAAGATCTGAAAGCAAATCATTTTATATCATCTTTGATGTTATTAAGAAATTAACATGTGGAAGCTGGATGGGGTGCACGCCTTTAATCCCAGTACTGGGGAGGCAGAGGTAGGAGGATTGCCATGAGTTTGAGGCTACTCTGAGACTACAGAGTGAATTTCAGGTCAGCCTGGGCTAGAACGAGATCCTATCTTGAAAAGAAAGAAAGAAAGAAAAAAAGGAAAGAAAGAAAGAAAGAAAGAAAGAAATAAATAAATTAACAGTTGGAGCCGGGCATGGTGGCTCATGCCTTTAATCCCAGCACTTGGGAGGCAGAGGTAGGAGGATCACTGTGAGTTCAAGGCCACCATGAGACCACATAGTGAATTTCAGTTCCGCCTGGACTAGAGTGAAATCCTACCTCAAGAAACCAAAATAATAAATAAATAAATAAATAAATAAATAAATAAATAAATGAAAAATTAACATTTGCACAGAATGGCAAATCACTTTAGCTAAATCTTTTAATGATAGTAACCATCATTTGTCATATACAGTGATTAATTTGCTGCTTAAAATTTTATCTTTTAAATTTGCTGGAAAATGGATGGATTTGCTATATATTTTAAACTATTATTTTTTAAAAAGAAATAATTGTGTTTTGTTTGTTTCCTTGAAATAAGCTGTCAGTAGGAAGGTCAGTCTTGAACTTTCTGAGTAGCCCAGGCCAACCTCAAACTCATAATCCTCCTGTCTCAGCCTCCTAAGTGCTGGAATTATGGGTGTGCACCAGCATGAAATGTCCACCTCTGATTTTCTTATCGAATGGAAAACTAGTTGTTTGATCCATGGTGATAGGTTCATTACATTCTACCTCTATGGACTTGACCTTAAACTAGAAGAGTCATGGAGGAATTAATAGGCCAGTACTTGATCCATTAGTTCAATTGTTAAAATATTTTTCATGGAATGAAAGAAAAGCATATATATTGATATTGGTTTAGTGAACATGAATAGATTTCATTTTCAACACAGCATCCACCATGCTGGATTGCCACAATACCAATAAATCAGACACATTTTCTTTCTTGAAAAGCTCTTCAGACATTGGACAGGTTTGACCTGACAGAGTCCCATCCACCCAGGGTCCAGTTCAACAAGGGTTACACATTACATGCTTCCCAGAGGGTACATCCTGGGGCTGCTTTGCAACTCTGCTGACAGCACAGGAACTTCCCATCCACGAAGAATCCACTGTGGTACTTAATCAGTAGGTGGGGGTTGCCCCTTATCTCTGAGGATCAGGCAGGAAGAAAACAAGATGTGAGCCCAAAAGATGAAACAGTAATTATAATCTCCATAGAATAATGAAAACCAACCCCATTTTAAGAGCAACCAAGGTAAGAGCCAACTGTTCCCAAAAGATGTATCTTTCACTCAGAAGTGAATAAACCAAAGAGAAAAATGAAGAAGTCTAACAACACAATATACTATTGTCACATTAAAATTAGTAAAACATGTACACACTGATCAGCTTGCTAAAAGGATTTTAGAAATGCATGTGTAAAGGGTGTGAAAAGGTTGTAGCCCATGCTGGTCTTGTGGGGCTGAAGTAATCTGGAAGCCATCTTAGTAAAAAGAAGTTTTATTTATTTATTTATTTATTTATTTATTTATTTATTTATTTATTTATTTATGAGAGAGAGAGAGAATGGGGGCGTGCCAGGGCCTCTAGCCACTGCAAACAAACTCCAGATGCATGAGTCACCTTGTGCATCTGGCTTACGTAGGACCTGGAGAATTGAACCTGGATTCTTAGGCTTCAAAGGCAAGTGCCTTAACCACTAAGTCATCTCTCCAGCCCAAAAGAAGTTTCTAAGAGCATAGACCTCCTACTAATTTTTAGTTTGAAAAGGGTCAAATGTATAGAAAAGTTGTATGAGGATAAAATAACCCCCATACCATTACTTTAGAAAAGTAGCCATCAATTATTAATTCTAACATTATATTTTTCTCTTTCTTTCTATAGCATATATCTCATTGCTTAAATTCTTTTAATTTATTTGACAAAGAGAGAGAGAGAGAGAGAGAGAGAGAGAGAGAGAGAGAGAATGGGAGTGCCAGGGCCTTCAGCCACTGCAGGCAAACTCCAGACAATTGTGCCCCCTTTGGCACATGTGCAACATTGCTCAGTTGCATCAGTGTGCATCTGGCTTACATGGGACCTGGAGATACAAACATGCATTCTTAGGCTTCGCAGGCAAGTGCTTTAACTGTTAAGCCATCTCTCTAGCCCTCATTGTTTAAATTTTTATCACTCTTATTTGCCCAATGATTTGGGAGTGAATAGCAGATATTAAATAATGTCACCTATCTTATCATGTAACTTCTATTAACAAGGGCATTCTCTTAACTAACTATAATGCAATTGTCAAATTCAGGAAATTGAACACTGATTCATTATTATTAATTAATATAATTTTCATATTCAAATTTTACCAGTTGTTCCAATAGTACTCTATAAAATTATTTATTTTTCTTATCAAGAATCCAACCCAGAATTATATGTGGCATTTAGTTACTTAGTTGCCCTTGATCTGGAATAGCTTTTCCTATTTTCTTTGTTTTTCATGACATTGACATTTCTATACTAAGGAATGAATAGTTTGGGAAGGCTACCTTATTTTTCTGAAACAGGGTCTCATGTAGCCTAGGCTGGCTTTGACTTTTCTGTGTTGTCAAGGCTGGCCTCTAACTTCTTTTTTTTAAAAAATATATATATTTTTTTATTTATATTATTTTGATTTTACATTCATAGTAAAGGTTCCATTGTCCTCCTCCCTGTCCTCCCTCTTTCAAAGGGACCCTTGTCAATGGGGAATGTGGGTCAAGCATTGTGAGGTTAGTTAAGAGTTCTGGGGGGTTGGCCCCAATCTCTGTGCATAATGCCCCAACTATGACTCTAACAATCAGGCCCCTCTTGGAAGGGCCCTGAGCCACATTGGGGTCATTTTAGTTCTGCTTCAGTGATGAGGGAGCCTCTGTGTCTCTGGATATCTGCAAGTTGGAATGTTCTCTGTGTTTATCTCCCTGGAGCCTTTTGCTGGTGTCATGATGCCATGAATACTGAACTCTTGCCCTTTCCCCATTGTTCATGTTTCAGCTGGTGGCATACCTAACATTGGGGTGTAAAAATCAGGCTTGGAAGGGCTACTTTACTAGGAATATGTGGGCAAGAAAGAAATGGCTTCAGTGGTAGAGCACTTTCCAAGCATGCATTACATACCTAACATTGGGGTAAAAAAATGGGGATAGAGGGCTGGAGAAATGGCTTAGTGGTTCCTGTGTTTGCTCATGAAGCCAAAGGATGATTCTCCAGGACCCACGTAAGCCAGATGCACAAGGGGCACATGCATCTGGAGTTTGTTTGCAGTGGCTGGAGGCACTGGCCTCTCTTCTATCTATCTCTCTGCTTGCAAATAAATAAATTAATTAAACAAAATGGGAATAGAACAATGTTTAACCTAAACAAATTGAAGTCTACTCTTGGGATATCACATTGTATCTACAAGAAATTAGCCTATTTCCAATACACCAGAAAGCCTACAGGGTCTTAGTAGAGGATAGTTTAAGCAGAATTTCTAGGTGGGTGGGAAGGTTGTTAGGTGTGATTTCAATTCTTCTAGAAGATTCCTGATTTTGATCACATGCGTGCATGCTTATATAGTAGTGTGTATCGTATGTGTCTGTGTGGTGTATGTGTGTGTGTACAGAGGGGAATGTCAGATGTCTTCTTTTTGTTTGATGTTTTTGTGAGATGGGGTTTCTTACTGAACCTGGAGCTACTGGTTTTTTTCAATCAGACTTGCTGATCAGTGAGCCCCAGCAATTCTCCAGTGTTTGCTCCCCATGGGACTGGAGTTACAAGCGCACTCCCAAATGTTTGTGCAAGTGCTGGGTTATCTAACTTAGGGTAAATCGGACCCTCTCAGGTCCTATTGCTTGAGTGCCAAGCCCTCTCACCCACTGAGCCATCTCCTCAGCCCTTAGATGAACCTCTTTAAGTCACTCATTGAATTAGTCCAAAACTTGTAAGTATAAGTTACTATCTGGAAAGTTCTTTACCTCCAAATAATAGACTCAAAAATGAGGGGATGGAGAGATTGTTGAGTGGTTAAGGTGCTTGCCTGCAAAGCATAAGGACCCAGGTTTGATTCTCCAGTACCCACGTAAAGCCAGATGCAAAAGGTAGGACATAGCCGGGCATGGCGGCGCATGCCTTTAATCCCAGCACTCGGGAGGCAGAGGTGGGAGGATCGCCGTGAGTTCGAGGCCACCCTGAGACTACATAGTGAATTCCAGGTCAGCCTGGGCCAGAGTGAGACCCTACCTCAAAAAACCAAAAAAAAAAAAAAAAAAAAAAGGTAGGACATGTGTCTGGAGTTTTTCTGTGGCTAGAGGTCCTGCTATACCCATTCACTCCCTCCCTCCTTCCCTCCCCCCTATGTCTGGCAAGTATCTTAATGAAATATTGTAGGTGGAAAAATTTAAGTGAGGGAATCTCTTTGTTTCCCTGTGACAGGTTAGTTTGCAAACTTGATGGCAACCCCACCCACCTTCTCTCACTCTCCTCCAGCAAAACTCAAACAAACAAAACACTCACAAGATACTGTCTTCTAAGCCTCCATTGCACACAGAGAAGGTTATGAGCTATAGATGTGACAAGAACAAAAGCCTTCAGTGAGGACGCTGCTAGGAAAGCTCAAAACAGCCTGCACTAATCTGAAAGAGTAGCAAAGCAAAAAGCTAGAAGGCGTTTGTGTCCTTACTGGACTGCCTGCCTCTGGATTTATTACTGTGGGAGAGAGAAGAACAGAACATTGCTAATAGATACACGTTATTTTTTGTGCATGTGGCTTCCCTATGGATGGGGAGTCTATAGTTTTATGAGGGACCAAGAAATGTGTTTTTCTTTCCTCTTGGCTCTTCTTTTCCATTCCATGTGCCCCACATGTTCCACCTAGCCTCCCCCACAAGAATGTACAATGCATGTAGCTCCAGAAGAACCCACAAATGGAGACATAGAGCACAAACAAGAGCTACCCACAGGAGGTGTCTTCATATCACTTGACTTCTAGAAAGCTTCTGTAAATATGAATGAATTGGGAACAAAATTTTAGAGCATCCCCTGGAAGCTCTACTATAACCATAGTGACTCATGTTTTGTGTAAGAAAAAGAAATATACTTTCTCTATTTTACACATCAGGAAACGGAGATGCAGATGTGTTAGAGTTATAGGATGAAACAGCAGGAGCTAGAGAGATTGCTCAGTGGTTAAAGACGCTTGCTGGCAAAGCCTGACAGGCCAGGTTCAATTCCCCAATACCCAAGTAAAGACACATGGTGCATGTGTCTGGAATTTGTTTCCAGTGGCAAGATGCCCTGTTGTGCCCATTCTGTCTCTTTTTCTCACTCTTTCCTTCTCTCTTTCTCTCTTTCTGCTCACAAATAAATGGTAAATAAGTAAAATTAGATGACACAGCAAAACAGGACTTGGCTACAGCTTTGCCAGGTTCTGACAAGGATGATATTCTCACTTCCTAGATATGGTAGTATGCGCAGAGAGAAGCTTCTCTCCTCAGATGGATCCTTGACTATTCTACAAAATTGATCTCTAAACACTGTCATGCAAGGGGAAAATTAAGCCCTATTTGTGAAAAATGAAAAGTGATGGATTTGCCTCAAAGTAGAGTGTGATTTGAAGTGCACTAAGAAAGAGCACAAATAGTCATTGGTTTGAGTTAAATACTGTTCTTCCACTATCACTCACCCTTAAGATAAAAATATCACAGAGGAAGATGTTACTGTGCCAAATTAAACAATTCTCTCCCTTATATCAAAGGTTGTTATGAAGACAGCATAAAAAAATCTCCATATCAGGGCTGGAGAGATGGCTTAGCAGTTAAGGCGCTTCCTGTGAAGCCTAAGAACACATGTTTGAATCTCCAGGTCCCATGTAACCAGACGCATAGTGATGTAAGTGTGCAATGTTGCACATGCACACAAAGGGGCGCATGCATCTGGAGTTCATTCACAGCAGCTGAAAGGCCCTGGTGAGCCCATTCTCTCTCTACCCCCCTTTCTCTCTCTCAAAAATAAAATTAAAAAACAAATCTCTGAATCACAGCTTCATTATACCCTTAATGAGATAAATATGATAAAATGACACTTCTGTGTATTTTCTCCTAAAAACAACAGCACCAATATCATCATGAAAAATATATCAGGTAAGTTTCAACAGGTGGGTTTCAGGTAAATGTTTTGCAACTCCCATTAAAAAGGTCTGTGACTTTGATTATGTTTCCTTTTAAACTCTCTTGTTTGAAAAATGAAGGTAAATGTTACTCCTTTTCATAGAGTTTATGAGGATTCTCTAGGAAACTGTTTTAACAAGTGCTTGATAGAGCAGTTGGCAAGTGATAAGTGTATTAGTAAGCGTTAGCTAAAAAGCATGGTAGCAATAGGACAGACATCAGCCCCATGATAGAGGCAAACATAGTGGGCGGAGAGCAGGTGGCCTGGCTTCCCCAGAGCTGCAGGGAAGACACAATAGCCAGCTCTGTGCTGAGCAGGAAATGGAATCTGATCCACAGGCTTCCTGACTATCACACTGAGGATGAAAAGTGAGCATGGATACAGTGCATGTCCTGAGTGTGGTAGGAAAATCAGCCGATTGTCTTGACCTGGGGTTCTTTCACTGCTGTATCTTTTCTCCATAAAGCCTCAAAGGAATTTCAATGCATGACTCTCTTCTCTGACATTTAATTACCTTTTTGTAATGCTTTCAACCACTGACTGCGGCTCTCTTCATTTGATGCATAGACGTAGAGAAGTCCATCTTTATAGACAATCTGGAGAGGAAGAAAGGAAATGCATATTAATACAATTGTATCAGTTCAATCTGGTGCACCTGCAAATTTTCTGTTACCCAAAACATACCTTTAATTTCCTCTTATATTTTTTCTCATATAATATATACTAGCTTTGGAATTACAGAAAAAGATTTTGCTGTGTTTTGAGTTCTTTATGCCTCAGATTGATCTCAGACACTTTAACCCTTGGGAAAATGATAGCAGTGAGACAGCATCTGACAGTGGTGAGCACTGAAATCTCATTAGGGAAGCTGTAGAGCAGGAAGAAGGATAATGTTAGACATTCCATGTTTCTCACTGGTGTTCTTGTTCATTTACCCATACCAGTGGTAAACCCTTTTACAAACAATTGGAATATCTTTAACTCCTCTATTTTAGAAATTTTTATTATTATTTATTTATTTGAGAGAGAAAGAATGGGGAGAGAGAGAGAGAGAGAGAGAGAGAAAGCACACCAGGGCTTCTTGCCACAGCAAACAATCTCCAGGCATGCCACCTTGTGCATCTGGCTTACATGTGTCCTGGAGAATCAAACCTGGCAAGAGCCTTAACCACTAAGCAATCTCTCCAGTCCAACTCCTCTGTCTTTAATATCCTTTCCTTTCTTATGCCAATTTGTTGGTGTTTCTGCATTCTGACCATTTTATAGTGCATGTGTATATTGAGTATCACTTAACACTGTGTCATCTTGATATGTCAGTCTGTTGCATCATGCGGCACCCATGGAATCCCCAGAATATGTCTTTCTCTATCTTTTTTAACACTTATTTAAATCAATAAAATTGCTGGACTCATCTTAGCTTCTTTAATGTTTTAATCCTATTCTAATAATATAGAATATATAAGCATGAGATTATTTTGTACAAATGAGGAAGCATTCAGAGATGAGTTGAATATATGTTCATGGTTATGCAAATATAAGTGGCAGGGCTAGGAGTTCTGTAAGGATGGAAAACCTGTGTACCTTCCTCTGTGATACGGTTGTAACTTCCTCCATGGGAGCCCTTTATCTTTTAATTTAATTTTTTTGGTTTTTCGAGGTAGGGTTTCACTCTAGCCCAGGCTGACCTGGAATTCACTATGTAGTCTCAGGGTGGACTTGAACTCACGGTGATCCTCCTACCTCTGCCTCCCGAGTACTGGGATTAAAGGTGTGCACCACCATGCCCAGCTGGAACCCTTTTTCTTTACTTCCCCCAATTGAGTAATAATAGTGGGAAGTGTGGGCTGTGGGTCACCTGAATTATTGTATTTCACTTTTGGCCACAGGTACCTCGTACCACTGGTGGCCACCTGCATGACAACCTGTGTGCCTTTAGGTCAGAAAGGTAAGTATTCTTGATATAATAAAAGGAAGGCATGGCTTAGCTCAAGTCACTTGCCAAAAGCACTGCAAGCATATTCTCCCTAGCATGACATGACTTAAATTTTTTCAAGCTATAAAATTAAAGTTCCTTAGCATACTGTAATGTGCAGGATGCTTCATGGTCCAGCTCTGCCTGCTTCTCTTGGCTTATCTCTTTTCTTCTCTCATGGGGCCAACGTTTTGCAGAGGCTGCTATTTTACTCATCACTGACTTGACACTTGCTGTTTATTTTGTTTTGCTGCCTCTTACATCTTTTTGTTAAACTTTACTTGTTCTTTCCAACCCGACTGTTACCGCTCCCCCAATAGAGCATTTCCTTGGCATCTTGGAATGAGGAGCTAGGCAGTTTGATGGGAAGAATTTTGACAAATGACCTGACTGCCATTTGGGAATATTCTAGATGTTATTGTTGTCTCAATGGATTGATTTTAAATGCCATTACTTTTATAGCTGCACTGAGTTAATAATTGAAAATATTGAAGAAAGAATCACCCACCCACTAATGTTGTCTTTCCTTTTACCTGAAATGGGTACTGTCTCTCCACGGGTGTCTGCTCCTCAAGATTGACTTTCTCCACACATCTGATTTTCTTAATCTCAATTGACCCTTTTTTGCTGCCTCTTTTCTGAATTAAAAACAAAACATAAGATATCTCATATGATGCCCCATGGTGAGCAGGGTTATGATTGGGAGGGAGTCTAGGGGATAGAATGGCCAATGAAGAATCATTTTCCATTTTCTATGTAATCATCAAAATCCAATGGGAATTGAAGATACTTCTCAAGTAAGCACGTAATATGTATGCACCACCAGAAGCAAGTGTTTATGTGGTAGTTATCGATTTTATTTGAGAATTATGTAATCTGTTTGAAATCAACTGCCATTAAGTTAAGAGAGAAATCAAAGTTTCACTTCACAAAGCATCTTCACCTTGTTTTAATTTTTTTTTTTTCGAGGTAAGGTCTCACTCTAGGCCAGGCTCACCTGGAATTCACTATGTAGTCTCAGGGTGGCTTTGAACTCACAGCCATCCTCCTAACCTGGGCCTCCTGAGTGCTGGGATTAAAGGCATGACCCACCACGCCCAGCCTTGTTTCAGTTTTACACCAGTATTTTTACTATGGTAAAGTCTCAAATGTACACAAATATTCTTATTCCAATGTTGTTTGAAGGGAGTGTTTCCGGTCTTCAGCCCTGTCATTAACACTCAGGAGTGGGTAACTGCTGTGAAGTAGGATATTAGTATCCTTGGTATCTAAGTACTGGGTGCCGTAGCACTTATCCCCCACCACACAAACACACTAGTTGTGCAAATCAAAAATATCCCTGATCCTTTTCCAATATGTCTCAGGAACCACCAAAAATGTCTTTAGTTGAGAACCATCATTCTAAATATGTTGTTTGCCTTAGTAAAGTGAATGGATATTATTCAAAGCCTTTATCTTGAATTCATCATGCTTTGGTTAAGGAACAGCAATGTGATAAGTGGATATGACTTGATCTTTACTATATAAGCTAAGAAACCCGATATTCTTTCATTATAGTCCAGTACTTTGTGAAGAATTAGCAAAAATGATAAGTACAAAACAATGGAGTAAGTAGAGTCTTACCATTTTGTCATATTCGTAGTAAGAAAGGTTTGTTTTGGTCAAAACAAAAAGCCTCTCTTTGTAATTAATTGGTGACATTTTCTTCTTTTGCTGTGACTTTTTGAGGAGAAGTTCTTCTAGAATTGATTTTGTATCCATATTGTCGTCCTAAATGAAACAAATTAGTTAAAATGAATATAGTGTCTAACTAGGTTCTGTTTTATCCTTCCTATTTTTAACTCAACTAATTCTTATTAAAGGATAATATAAATGTCAACTTTAAAAAATAAGACTGAAAGCCGGACATGGTGGCTCACACCTTTAATCCCAGCACTCGGGAGGTAGAGGTAGGAGGATCGCTGAGAGTTCGAGGCCACCCTGAGACTAAACAGGTAATTCCAGGTCATCCTGGACCAGAGTGAGACCTTACCTCAAAAAAAACCAAAAATAAATAAATAAATAAGACTGAGTTAGGATCATAGAATAAACCAGACACACGCCTACAGGTTTCCTCCACTGCCTTTATATGTGGATTTCAAAAGCATTGTTTGCATTCACTGATGCATCTCTCCTTCTGTGGCACATATTCATCATCTTTGCACTCCACTCTAGACCACCATACCAAAATGCTCAACTGAAGTTCTCCTCCAAGACTATGGCCAATAGTTTAACCAAACTATCACAATCACCTGAAACATTGATATTGAAAGTGGCAGCCACAACCCCTTGTTCATGACCAGGCTTTTGACATAAAGGAGATGAGTATAATTTAAAATATTCCAGGGCCGGGCGTGGTGGTGCATGCCTTTAATTCCAGCACTCGGGAGGCAGAGGTAGGAGGATCGCCGAGAGTTCGAGGCCACCCTGAGACTACAGAGTTAATTCCAGGTCAGCCATGAAACAGAGTGAGACCCTACCTTGCAAAACCAAAATAAATAAATAAATAAATTAATAATAATAATAATAATAATGATGAAATATTCCAAAGAATTTAGAATCAATGTGAATACTCAAAATAGAATAGAAGGAAGAAGATATATAAAAATACCACAAATTGTTATCAAAGGAGATTTAAAAATCACAAGCTAAGACTATTCACATTTTTATCCTCAAACAATATAAAACTAAAACAGAGTATTTCTGAGAAAGTCAATGCACTAATTTTCTGATTCTCCGTAGATAGTCGCTTTCAGTCTGTCTGATATCAAATTTGATTAAAAAGGTTAAGCAAGGTTAAGCACTGAGGCACAGAGATAAACTTTCTTATGTTCTTTTTTGCTCTGTGAAACAGCATTATAAGTTGCTAGTACATACTCAGTTAAGTTCTATCTTTGTTATTACTTGAATTATCTGAAGATAATCACTTTTACTCACCTTAGATTCACTAGATCCGAAGTCTATGTAATGGTCTTTAACTTTAACTCTCAAGCTATAGGCAAAAGGTTACTGTTCTGAGAAACCATCATTCATATTCCCTCTGACTATGTCCGGAATCATGCATTAAAAAGAAAATATTTGCATCCTTCTATCACTCTTGACCAGGAAGCATCCACACAGACATAGCTCTCTCTGGACGGAGGCCAGTGCCAAGTAAAATGAGCCAATCCTTAGTGGGCACTTCCCACTGGCTGATGATTACAGTGAGGCCCACTATGGCAGGGGAGGGGAAAGCAAGGGCGACTAAGAAACACCCTTTGAGGTTGAATCAACCACCTTCAGTTCCAGTCATCTTTCCTCGTGGTAGAGACCACAGAACTCTAAGACTGAGAATTAAGAAAACCAGCTTCTCCTTCTCTTTTCAGATGGTGATGACCACTGGGATGACCCAAAAGGCAACACAGTGCTGAGAAGAAGGGATGGAGGAGTGCCCAGCACTGAAACACCTCTGTCACACCCTCCAAGGCTCAGGGACCATTGTGGAAGAGGGGGTGGATAGAATGGAAGAGCCAAAGGAAGGGTACAACTCCTTACAATGCAACTGTCCAGACAGAAATTGGCCTCGATATCCATGACCTTGCAGTGCCTAGCAATACCATCGCAAGACCCTCAAAATAGAAGAAAAAGATGATGACATCAAATTAAAAGAAAGACTAATGGAGAGAGGGAGGGGATATGATGGAGATTGGTGTTCTAAAGGGGAATGGGGGGAGGGAAAAATATGTTGTTTTTGTATGTAAATATAGAAGGTGTCAATAAAAAAATCAATTAAAAAAAAGAAAATAACTGTAAACCCAGAAAAAAAAAAAAAAGAAAACCAGCTTCTCAAATTGTCCTCCAGGCCATTGCTTGATGCATGGACAGATGTACTGCAAATCTTACTCATTAACTATAACAGAGTCTTGCTTATTCACTGCTCTGGATACTCTTTAATTGGTCTTGTCTTGGGCAAGAATACAGCGCTCAAGGCGATCACAACACCAGAAAAAGGCTGAAGGAGATAAATACAGAGAACATCCAACTCCAGTCATTAGCCAGATATCCAGAGACACAGAGGCTCCCAAAACCTCATCAAGGAAGCAGAACTAAAATGACCCCAATGTGGCTCAGGGTCGCGGAAGAGGGGCGGAAAGATTGTTAGAGCTTGGGGCATTATGCACAGAGACTGGGGCCTATCCACCAGCTCACAATGCATGATAAACATTCCCCATTGATGAGGGCCCCTTTGAAAGTGGGAGAAAGGGGAGGAGGACAATGGAACCAATACTATGAATGTAAAATCAGAATAATATAAATAAAAAATATATATTGATTAAAAAAAAAAAAAGGAAAAAAAATGGTCATTGTGTGCTGCAAGTAGAAAAGTTGGATGAGCTGGGCGTGGTGGCACATGCCTTTAATCCCAACACTCCAGAGACAGATGTAGGAGGATCTATGTGAGTTGGAGGCCAGCCTGAGACTACATAGTGTATGCCAGGTCAGCCTTGACTAGAATGATACCCTACCTCAAAAAAATAAAATAAAATAAAAGGAGAATGGATTTCTTTTGAACACGGTCACTGGTTTCTTTACTTGGGGTTGGAGATAGAACAGAGGTAAGGGTGGAGAGGAAGTAGGGGATATCACACCTACTTTTCACCTCTGTCAACATTTGAAGTTCCACACATATGCCTACCCCAATAAGTTTATTTTCTACACCCAGAGTCTGTGGCTAGAACAGAATTTGTTTAAAAATTTATGGAAATTATGATGCTGTAATTTTGTGAGCTATAGACCCCTCTGGGAGAGGCAAACAGACATAGCTGCAGGACATTTTGCATTATAGCTTTATACATTGAATTTTTTTTAGTAATAAAGCAGAAAGATGAAACAACAAAAACTTCTGCTAAATTTCCTTTTCAGTTTTTTTTGTGTGCTTGTGCATATGCACATGTGTGTGCATGTGTTTGGAAGCTGAAGGACAGTTTTGGGTGTCATCCTCAGGAATGCCATTCACTTCTTCTTGAGATAGTATGTCTCCTTGGCCTGGAGCTCACAATTAAGTTAGACTGACTGTTCAGCAAGAACCAGGGATCTTCTTGATTCTGTCTCCCCAGTACTGGGATTACAGGCACGAACCATCATGCCTCAAATTTTTATATGGGTACTGGGGATGGAACTCAGGTCCTCATGCTTGTAAGGCATGCACTTTACTAGCTGAGCCATCTCCCCAGCCAGAAAATTTCTTTTATGTTTACAGCTAAGTCATTATCCCTCAAAGCAGAGTGCTAATTAAGCAGATTTAATTACTTGAGTAGAAAGTGTACTTTTCAGAACCTTTTCAGATTTTGCATCAATTGGTGACATGAAAAACACTGTTTATAATAATGCATAACCCAATATCTAAGGTAATATAAAATCTATATCCAGTATTGCATAATGATTTATATTTATAGAACTTTTACACATATAACACTAAAGATGGGTTTGGGGACAATTTTATATAAAATTAAAATTAATAAGCAGAATCACAAAATTGCCTCTACATATTTAAGGGAAGCAGAGGAAGAAGAAAGGAAGATTACTGAGCCTTCAAGTACAGGGTTACAAGCCTTGCTGCATCTGAAAAAATGTAATTTGCCAAATTTCAGCATCATGTTCATTCTGAAATCTTGTCTCTTGTGACAATTTCTTTCATTTAAAATCATTTATGGGCCGGGCGTGGTGGTGCACGCCTGTAAAGCCAGCACTTGGGAGGCAGAGGTAGGAGGATTGCTGTGAGTTCGAGGCCACCCTGAGACTACAGTGTGAATTCCAGGTCAGCCTGACATAGAGTGAGACCCTACCTCGAAAAACGAAAAGAAATAAAAATTAAAATAAAAAAAATATAAATAAGGCTGGAGAGATGGCTTAGCGGTTAAGCGCTTGCCTGTGAAGCCTAAAGACCCTGGTTCAAGGCTCGATTCCCCAGAACCCACATAAGCAAGATGCATGAGGTGGCACACGCATCTGGAGTTCGTTTGCAGTGGCTGGAGGCCCTGGCCTGCCCATTCTGTCTCTCTCTCTCTCTGTCTCTCTCCTTCCCTGCCTGTTTCTGTATCTCTCTCACAAATAAATGAATAAAAGAAATTAGGAAAAAAAAGGAGAATACCCAAAGCTTTAAAAATATATATAAAATCATTTATGGACTGGAGAGATAGCTTAGTGGTTAAGGCTTTTGTCTGAAAAGCCAAAGGACCCAGGTTCAATACCCCAGGACCCATGTAAACCAGATGCACAAGGTGATGGCTGTGTCTGGAGTTTGTTTGCAGTGGCTAGAGGCCCTAGCGTACCCATTCTGTCTCTCTCTCCCTCTCTCTGCCTGACTCTTTTTCTCTCTCTCAAATAAATAAATTAAATTAAATATTAAAAAATTATTTTCAAGGGCTGGGGAGATATCTCTGGATAAAGCACTCCCCACTCAAACTAGAGTACCCAAGTTCAATCCCCAAATCCCACCTAAGAAGTTGGAAGTTGTAGCAGATTTCTGTAGTCCCAGCATGCTGACAATAAAGTCAAGAAGGGACATGGAAACAGGATAATTTCCCCAAAGCTCCTGGTAAGCAAAGCAAAGAGTGACAGCAGAGTGAGAATGCAGAGTGAGACACCTCAGCAATGGAGGGCTAGTGAGATGGCTTAGCAGTTAAAGGCACTTCCTCGCAAAGCCTACTGGTTTGTGTTTGATTCCCTAGAACCCTTGAAAAGCCATATGCATAAAGGGGCATGTGTTTGGAGTTCATATGCCGTGGCAAGAGGCCCTGTTTTAGCCCTGCACGCTCTCTCTCTCACTCATAAATAAATAAAAAATATTTTGGGGCTGGGGAAATGGCTTAGTGGTTAAGGTGTTTGCCTGCAAAGCCAAAGGACCCTGGTTCAATTCCCTACTACCCACGTAAGCCAGATGCACAAGGAGGCATATGTGTCTGGAGTTCATTTGCAGTGGCTAGAGGCCCTGGCTCACCCATTCTCTCTTTTTCTCTATCTGCCTCTTTGTCTCTCTCAACTAAATAAATAAATAAAATATTATATATATATATAAAAGGTGAAGTGGAAAGTCAGAAGACTTACCTGAAAGTTATCCTCCACATGTGTGCATGTATACACCTACCCTCACACATTCATATGCACACAGATACACACACAAATAATTTTTAAAATAATGTATAATATGTGTCTACTCTATGAAACTAAAAATTACAAGAAGTCAAGAGAAAAAAGACTAACACACCTGTAAATAATTTTTCAAATAAATAATTCTTAATATCACCAAAGTGAATTGACATCTTGTTTATGTGGATCTGGAATCTGTTATTCTTATGTAACAAACATTTGCAGCCACATGTCTTTCAAGCTCTATTCAGGACAGCCAGGCCTTTAAGGCTCCACTCCTTAAAGGCAACTGAATGAGATCCTTTAACAAACCAGAAGAGCTGGGCTTTGATGACTCATGCTTTTGTCATCACCTGTTCAGTTTCTTCTCAGACAAGCTGTCTTGGTTCCTGTTCAGACTTGGACCTGCACTTGTCTTTCTACTGCTTCTATCTTTTCTATGTACTTCCCCTTTCCCTGCTAAATGACTTAGACTCTAAACTGAAGGCATTTTTTGATACATTTCTCCACTTATTTATGTCTTCTTACTGTCACTGAACAAAGTCTTAGTCTCTGCCCTACACATATATACATTATGTATTAGATAATTCTAAAGTACTTGAAAACTTTAATTCCATTATAAGTTGTCTGTCTTAAAAACTTTTTAAGTTATCATACAAAGTAATGGATGTTTCACTGTAACATTATCATGTGTATATCGTAATTTGTTGTCATTTACTTCCCACTGACCTCCCACAAAATCTCTCCTGCTTTCATATGACATATACGACATTAACTTTTTGCTTCCTCTCTCTTCTTTAGACTTCTTCCTCCTCTCTCTTTGTCTCCTTTCTACTTTAATGCCCTACACACACGTACACACATTTATGTATATATTTGCATACATTTAAATCCAGATTGCAAATATACAACATATAGTATTTTTCTGAGTTTGTCTTATTTCACTTAACATAATAATCTCTCATTTCATCCATTTTTTTGTGGAGGTCAAACTTTCATTCTTCTTTACAGGTGAATAAAGTTCCATTGCGTATATGTCTAAATTGAAGTCACTCCTATGATCTCTCTTGTTATAGGAGGTGATACTTGGCGATGATTAACTTTCTGAACTGCAGTGTATCCTTTGCTTTAGGGCAACAGCTAAAGAGTGCTCAGGTACTACTGTCATCTGAAATGCCTGCCAGTGACTAGAAAAGTCTGCTTAGTACACTCTCCTCTTCATGTATTAAAGAGATGCTTGGCTGGAAAGGTGAAATAAGAACCTTTCCCAATAACAGGAGATCTGAAACCTAGTTAACATTAGACAGAAATCTATTTCCATAGAGGAGCTGGTAGGATTTGGCTGTACTCTCATATTACCCTCCACATGGAATAGAAATATCAATTTGCTTACCAAATAGTCCAGGCTGCCTATTTCCATAAGCACATAAAGCTATACACACACACACACACACACACACACACACACACAGTAAAGCACAGGAGAGGAAAAAAACAAAACCTGTCAGAAATCAATACAGTATTTTCTACAAGAAAGCCAGCAGCCATCATGGAACCAGTTACATACATAAAAGGTTCATGATGAATTCACATGACTCGTAATCACCATGATTATTTCAGGTTTACAAGAAAACAATATTGCGGTGGTGCACACCTTTAATCGCAGTGCTTGGGAAGCTGAGGTAGGAGGATTGGTGTGAGTTTGAAGCCAACCTGAAACTACATAGTGAATTCCAGGTCAGCCTGCACTGGAGTGTGAGACCCTACCTCAAAAAAAACAGAAAGAAAGAAAGAAAGAAAGAAAGAGAGAGAGAGAAAGAGAAAGAAAGAAAAAGAGCGAGCTAGAGAGAGGGATGTATCAGCAGTTAAGGTGCTTGCCTACAATGCCTGCAGACCCAGATTCAATTCTCCAGTACCCATGTCAAGCCAGTTGCAAAAAGTGGCATATGTGTCTGGAGTTAGTTTGCAGTGGCTGGAGGCCCTGGCATGCCCATTCTCTTTGTGTCTTTCTATCTGCCTCTTTCTCATTGTCAAATAAATAAATAAATAATTATTTTAAAGGTCAATTTGGCAGTTCCACTTGGCACAGTTGACTTTGAGCCTACAGTGTGCCCAACACTGAGTTACTGGTTACAGCAAAATGATCAGCTTTCTGTGGCTGGGAGTGACAACAAACATGTTTGAGATAGGTTGCACAATGAATTAATATGTAAGGTTGCTGTTGTAGTGCCAGCCTCAGAATGTTTGAAGGACATTATAAGATTGTCATTTGCAAGCTGTGGCACCTTGACCAAGTCCTTTCCCTGCTCTAAGTTTTAGTTGCCTGAACTGTAAAATGAGATAGGTTATAGCTCTCTCACTGTATACCACTTAATGTGAAATACCTTTTGTGCAAATACTTAGCAACTGTGGGTGTCAAATTACGATTTAAAGAAGAAATATGTGGGAAATAAATTTCAAATACTCAAATTCCACAATGGAGTCCATTAACTTTTGATGAAAAGCCTGAGATAGAAGCTTCTTTTTTGTAGATGGTGGTGACTACTGAGGAGATTCAAAAGTTATTATTCAAAAAGCTATGAATAGCCGGGCGTGGTGGTGCACGCCTTTAATCCCAGCACTTGGGAGGCAGAGGTAGGAGGATCGCTGTGAGTTCGAGGCCACCCTGAGACTACAAAGTTAATTCCAGGTCAGCCTGGGCCAGAGTGGTGAGATCCTACCTTGACCCTCAAAATAGAAGAGAAAGATGATGTCATCAAATTAGGAGAGAGACTAATGGAGAGAGGGAGGGGATATGATGGAGACCAGAATTCTAAAGTGGAATGGGGGAGGGGAGGGAAATATCAGGTGGGGTTCTTTTGGTATGTAAGATTAAAAGTCAATAAAAATAAAATAAAATAAAATAAAAACCAAAAAAAAAAGCTATGAATAAGTGACAATCGAGTGCTCAACACTCAATGGGATATCTCCAGGGACCATTGCAGAACAGAGAGCAGAAAGGATGTAAGAGTCAGAGAATGGGAAGGAGTTCTGTGGAATGCTGTCTTATGGACATGAAGTGTATATTGCATTCATGACCTCACAGTTATTGTCACAAGTCCAGCACAATACTGGACCTAACACCATTCTGTCATAGATGCTTGAAGAGGGAAAAAAGTCAAAGTAGAAGTGAGGCTAGTTAGAAAGAAAAGGAGTTTCAGTGGAAGAGGGCAGGGAAGGGGGGACAAGAGAAGATAAAAACAAACTATTGTGATCAAAATACGTTATGTTAAAAATAAAAGAAAATTACAAAACAGGGAAAAGCTTGAGGGAGAAAAAGTTCTTTCCTTAAAAAAAATCAATGGGGGGGAGGGTAGGGAAATATCATGCATTTTTTTGCATGTAAGTATAGAAGTTGTCAATAAATTTTTTTTAAAAAAAATCAAGAAAGAGATTATATATGAGAAGACAGTGAAATTGGGCCTTGAAGGATACAAATGATTTTGCTAATAGTAATAATCCTAACCAACATTTAAAGGGAATTCACCATATACCAGACACTGTTTAGAACATCTGACAAATATTAACTTGTTGGTTACAATTACACCTGGTGGCAGGTTATGGGGTAGGCCATAATACCCCCATCCTACTAGGTATGTCCTGACACAACCATCTTGTGTTAGGGTAGTTTTTGATAATTCCACTCTCTGCGTGGTAGGTTGGACAGTAGTCACTCTATAGAGCACATTGTAATTTCATTCTCTGCTTATAGCTGAGAAAGCCGCCACAGAAAACCAAGTTGCCAAATCACCCTGCTAAATGTGTCACAAGTGGGACTTGAATTCTGTCTATCTAAACCCATGGTCCACATTCTTTTAAAAAATTTTAATTTTTTAGAGAGAGAGAGAGAGAACTGGTGCACCAGGGCCTCAGCCATTGCAATCAAACTCCAGGCACTTGTGCCACCTAGTGGGCATGTGCAACCTTGAGCTTGTCTTAGTGGTCCCCATTCTTGACCATGTGGCATAGAAAAACACTCTGTGAGTCCTAAACCTGAAAAGCTTCTAACGTAAAATAGGAAAGTACTCATAGGTTGTAAAACTTGGCTGCACCCTAAGAATGAAGCACTGAGTTCCAGAAGCCTGAGTGACTTAGTCAGGACTTTGAACCAGTGACCTAAGAGATAGAGCTTGGGGAGCCAGATTTTGGTGTCCTACCTGGTATGCTGTCCACTCCACGCAGTGAATAGACTCAGAGAAATCTATGTGTTCTGCCAAACCTACTGCTACCTTACTAAGCACATGGTTGATGGACATAGACATAAATTTAAGCCTTATTAGGCCTATGAAAGGGACCTTTTGAGGGGATTATCACAAAGATGTGACTTGTAAATAGTCCTTCATCAGGATCCCTCAAGCCAGTGTTAGATAGCAACACTCTAGGTTGTGGATATAGCATGGTGATGAAAACTGCTTGCCTAGCATACGCAAAGCCCTGGTTTCATTCTCAGCAACACACACATGTGCACACACATGCACAACTCACATCCACACACACAAGTATAGCTAAATGCCAACACACATTTTGAAAATTGGTAAGAACATGCAACCTGTAAAGCGGGAATAAACAGGACCGGGGATTTAGCTCAGTGGTGGACTTCTTGCATAGCATGCATGAGGCCCTGGGTTCAATTCATACTGTCACTAAAAACAGCTACAAAAAATAACACATTTTTAAAAGTGTCATCTGGTTATCTGGTTTCTTTTTAAAAAATATTGTATTTATTCATTGGAGAGAGAGAGAGAAAGAAAGAAAGAGAGGGAGAGAGAGAGAAGGATGCAGACAGAATGGGCACAGCTAGGTCTCCAGCCACTACAAAGGAACTCCAGATGCGTACTCTACCTTGTGCATCTGGCTCACTTGGGTCCTGGAGAATTGAAACTGGGTCCTTTGGCTTTGCAGGCAAGGTCTTAACCACTAAGCCATTTCTCCAGCCCTAAATAACACATTTTAAGTGGCACCAAAGGTTTATGATGCTGGCTCAAAAGTCCACAGAACCTGACAGATTCCAGTTTCACACAATACTATGTGGGACAGAGAACGTTACAGTTGATCTTGGCATGCTATGAACAGAAACACCCTAACTCCAATACTCAAATTCTCAACATTTTGGAATAACATACCTTAACTGATCCAAAATAAGCTTATGAAAACAAAGCATTTGTAGAAGGCCATGTTCTCCTAAAGACAGAATTCTAATGCTATTCCTGTTGGAGCTAAATTTTGCTTTGAGTGTGAGATTTATCTTCAGTGACTTTTAGAGCTTTTCTAAGCCCTTTCTTATCTTGAGCAACCTCTTCCCAGGGCATACTCTCTAGGTCCCTTTGTTAGGAGAAGAACAATGATAAATCCACCAGCTAGCATGGTGAATTAGTTTAGCACCCAATACTGTTGAGGATATAGGAGTTTGGGGCAGATGAAAGTGTCAAGTATAGGTGCACCCAAATCTTTGCTTTGTCTCTGTGAAACGTGGCATGTTGCCCAATTCTAAACCTCAGCTTCCCCATTTGTAAAAAGTGAAAACAATAACTGCCTTGAGGGAGTATGAAGAGACAAGAGAAAATATCAGTGCAATTCCCAGTACTCTAGTAGAAACATATTCCCCTTTCACTCACCAGTCCATAGCCAAAGTTCAAAAATAGACGAAACCAGGCCTGGTGGTGCACGCCTTTAATCCCAGCACTTGGGAGGCAGAGGTAGGAGGATTGCCATGAGTTCAAGGCCACCCTGAGACAACATAGTGAATTCCAGGTCAGCCTGGACTAGAGCGAGACCCTACTTCAAAAAACGGAAACTAAAATAAAGATAGACCACAAAGTTTGAAGACTGAAGACAATGAAATAATCATCAAAGATAAAACTTTTCTTTTCTTACTCGTGCCTCCAGTTCCTGGGCATAGAACACAATGGGAGGCAGGATGACATTAGTATACACCTCAAGTCAATGTGCACCTGGTCCTTAGGTTTGTAACCAACTCTGTCCTGGGACTAGTTACTTTACAATCAGATTGAAGGCTGGAGAGATGGCTTAGTGGTTAAGGGGCATGCCTGTGAAGCCTTAGGACCCCGGTTCGATTCTCCAGGTCCCACATAAGCCAGATGTACATGGTGGCCCATGTGTCTGGAGTTCATTTGCAGTGGCTAGAGGCCCTGGTGTGCCCATTCTCACTCTCTCCCTCTCCCTCTCTCTGTCTCAAATAAATAAATAAATAAATAAATAAATAAATAAATAAATAAATAAAATCTTAAAAAAATTAAAATCAGATTGAATCAGCCCCTTATTGTCTCTGTGTTTGTCCCACCATAAATAGTTGTTTAAATAAATAATGGATGTTACTTAGAGTATGGTCCACACACTAGCAGCATAGGTACCACTTGGGAGCTAGTTAGTTACAAAAGCAAACTCTTAGGTTCCCCCCCAGACTTATAGCATCTGAATCTGCATTGGAGATTCATGTGCACATGTGTTTAATAAGCACTGACCTATATTAAAGCATATTTGCACTATTTTGTAAGTCCAATGAAATTACTGTGGCTTAGAACAACATTAGAATTATATAAATATGGATACAGCTGTACTATTTCCATTTTAAAATACCCCCAAATCTCTGGATATAGGAGGATTTCAGGAACCAAAGTACAGTTATTTGTAGCTGGAATAACAACATGGACATATAAAGGAAAGAAGGTACAAATCAAAATTGTCTTTCTGTCAGCAGTTATGTAATTAATAGGGAAAGGCATGGAAGGGCACAGTTGTACAGTGTGGAGAAAATCACCAGAAGAAAGAACACAAAGCTAGACCAAGCTGGCCATGATAGGCATACGACAGCTTTCCTGGGCGAGATTCTGATCAAGAGGCAAACTTGGTGAAACTATAGCAGTTTAAGTCCCTGCCTCCCAAGTTATATGTACCTTACATGTCCCAGGGGAACGCACCAAGCCTTTCACATTCTTAATTTTGTACTAGCTTTCCTGCTATGGGTTCACCAAAGTTTGAATACTTCAGGCCCCACAGCATCTAAGTCTGACCCCATTTTTCTGTAGGATGTGTCAATGCAGAGTCACCTGTCACAGAAACGCACCATTTTGGCTTGTTCCATCCCCCAGGGGTCCACGGTGGCGAAGTGAAGCCTTTCCTGCAGGAATCCAGCCTCCGCTGTCCTTTTCCTAGCAGCAGCGAATTGTCTCACATTTTCCCAGCAGCTGGATCCGAAATGACTACATCACTCAGTGCCCCCAAAGCATTTATTGTCCTGCAGGGCCTTACACAATCCCACAGGAAACCACGCTCAACACTTAGCCAACACTTGTTGATCTGATTGAACGCAACAAAAAACGGAGACAAAAGCATTTTTTCATAAAGGTTCCACCTCTGATAACTGCAGCTCCTGCTTTTCCCAGGCTGGTCTTGGGGACATGTGATAATCCTGCTTTTGTTTATCGTGTTCTGGACTGGAAAGGACAAGAAAACATCTCAGCAAAACCCGACTTCTGATGCTGACTTCTCATACAGGAGCCAGAGTCAGGAAACCATTAGGTAATGCCAAAGTACACAGAGAATAAGCAATGAAAACTTCAACTAACCGCTTGGACAAAGGGAGGCCAGTGAACATGAGTGAGAACACTTTAGTCCCAGGCTGGCCTCAAACTCAGCAATTTTCCTCCCTCTGCCTCCTGAGTGCTGAGATTAAAGGTGTGTACTACCACGCCAAGGCCCCAAGAGACAATCTTTTGTGTGGACACAGGATTAGCATCATTTCTATTCATTCAGTTGGTAAAGTCTTATTGAGAGTCTGTCACATGCTGATTGTTCTGTTGGGGGATGTGGACACTGAAGTAAACAAAACAAAGGCAGCCCATCCGGCTTGTAAGTAGTGGGGGAAGAACCACAAGCACCAGGTTAATTACAACAGGGTGTAAACACAATTTACAGAATGTTTCTAATTTTTCCGTTTGGAAACTTGAATTTGAGGATGGGCAAAGAGTCTTTTTGGATGAATATAACAGTGCTGGTTATACCTTGGTGGCTGTAACAGTTACTTTCTTGTTGCTGGACAAAATACCTGACCAAAAAAGCTTATGAAAGGAAAAGGTATAAAGGTATATTATAAGTTTATAATTCTGAGGGGAAGCTTCATCATGGTGGGGAGAGCATGACAAGGGCAGATAGCTGTACATCACATCACATCACATCACATCACATCACATCACATCACATCACACCACACCACACCACACCACGTCATGTCACATCACATCACATCATCACGCCACGCCACGCCATGTCACGTCACGTCACGTCACATCACATCACATCACATCACAAAAAAAAAAGTAGCAAGAACCAGCTTGGTGTGACAAGCTGGGCTGAGCTATGGTACCCTAAGGCCCAGCCCCAGTAACACACTTCCTCCAGCAAGGCTCCACCTCCCAAAGGCTCCATCATTGCCAGCTGAGGATTAAGCATTCAAACACATGAGGATATGGGGGACATTTTATATTAAAACTACCACAGTGGCAAATAAAAGTCACTAGTGAATTCCAAATTTCCATCCCCTAGGAATAAAGCACACAGTCTTTGATACATTAAGAGAAAAACACAGTAGCAGAAGCATAACAACCTGGCAAAGTGAATTGATTCCACTCTTTCCATATGGTGATATGGTTTTATTCCTTTGCGTAAAAGATCAATTTTAGAAAGAGAAAAATGTAGAGGAGAAAGAAAGGGTGGTATAACTGTGGAAATACCTATCACAGTCGCCTGGGATTTCCATGCCTTCTTGGGGCTTGAAATAGTCAATGGCAGCTAGGAGGAGTGGTTTCCTCTGTCAAAATGTCACAGATTTGTTTCTTTGTTCTATTCATTCTCTTCCTCTGCTATGTCTCCCGACCCTTTCTTTGGCTAAGTATTTTCCATGTTTTTAGTTAACTCCTAACTTTGGCAACCTGCATTTTCAGTTACATAATTTAATTTATTCACATTATAGTCTTCATTATCTCCCTTGCCCACTGAGACCTTTTGGGAAAGCTTGTTTGTGCAAGCCTGTAGCAAACCATAGCCAAAGGGGCACAACATGGCAAAAATTCACCTTCTGACAAAAAGATACTCATTTCTTGTGTTTATAGTCTTAGAATTTTAGAATAGGAACAATCCTGGTACATGGGGGGGGGTGTAGGGAGGAGAATCCTTTTGGTTTGTGTCTGACCTCTAATTTCTTTCTTGTTTGGTTTTTTGAGGTAGGGTCTCACTCTAGCCCAGGCTGACCTGCAATTCACTATGTAGTCTCAGGGTGGCCTCGAACTCATGGCGATCCTCCTACGTCTGCCTCCTGAATGCTGGTATTAAAGGTGTGTGCCACTGTGGCCGGCTAGACCTTTACTTTTTATCACTTTAAAAATTCATTTGGGTTGGGGACATGGCTCAGTGGTTAAGAGCACTTGCTGCTTATGCATGAGGTCCTTTCAGGCCACAAGTTTGACTTCCTAGAACCCACTTAAAAAGCTGGATGTGGCTGTGGACATCCCAAACCCCAGTCTGTGGGGCAGAGGCTGTGGAGAAACCCTGGGGCTCACTGACAGACAGCAGCTTCTCCAGGCTGAATGAGAGACCTGGTCTCAAGGAAATCGGTGCAAAAGTGGCAAGAGGACACCCGACACTGTGCTCTAGCCTCTGCTTGTATGTCCATAGGGTTCACGAACACAGACACGTGCATACGCCACACATCCTACGTACTACACACTCTCTACATACATTCGTATAGAAAAATGTCATTTAACTTATGGTTTTAAGCACCATTTATGTGTTTACTATTCCAAATTTCAGCCAGGAACTGTTCCCTGGATTCCAAACTTATAGTCCACTGTCAATTTGTCCATTTATACTTAGAATATCTAATAGATATGTTAGATTTAATCTGCCAAAATACAACTTTCTTTTCAACCCCTTCAATTACCTACTTTTATATTTTCCCCTTCCTCAGCCAATAGCAACTCTATTCTTCCAGTCTTGTTTTTAAATCTTTCCTTAAAAACCCAGTGTTTAATCCTTCATGAAATATGGCTAGCTCTGTTTTCCAAATGTGTCCCAAATTTTCAACACCTCTACTGCTTATTTTAATTTATTTATTTGAGAGTGACAGACAGGGAGAGAAAGGGGCAGAGAGAGAGAGAGAGAGAGAGAGAGGGAGAGAGAGAGAGAGAGAATGGGCATACCAGGGACTCCAGCCACTGCAAAGGAACTCCAGATGTATGTGCCACCTTATGCATCTGGCTTACATGGGTACTGGAGAATCGAGCCTCTAACCAGGGTCCTTAGGCTTCACAGGCAAGTGCTTAACTGCTAAGCCATCTCTCCAGGCCCCTCTTTAATTTTTTATTGACAATTTCTATGTATGTACAAAATGTCTTTTGAGTATAGTCATCTTGCCTCCCTATGTCTTTTGCCTACCCCATATTCCTTCATTTTCCCCCTTCCAACTAGCCCCTCTAATATTTTTTTAAAATGCAATATATTTTTAAAGATATATTTTTATATTTATTAGAGACAGAGAAAGAGAGATAGAAAGTGAGAATAGGTCTGCCAGGGCCTCTAGCCACTGCAAACGAACTCCAGATGCATGTGCCACCATGTACATCTGGTTTATATGGGACCTGGAGAATTGAACCTGGGTCCTTAGGTTTCGTAGGCATGTGCTTTAACTGCTAAGCCATCTTTCCAGCCCCTCTAATATTTTTTAATTATGAATTTTATTGTATGATCCTATGTGGTATTTGTCATATTCAAACTTTTATATCCTCTCTGGCCTATCCCCAATGCACTGAGAGCCTGCCTCAGTGTGGTTACTAATCAGCCTTAATATGACCACCTCACCCTTCCTGCATGCTCCATCTTCCTTACCTCTTCTTTTTTCCCCATAGTACTGATCACCTTATAATATAATGTATAATTTACTTATTACTCTATTGTCTGGTTTTCCTTACTAAAGAATAAACCCAAAAAGGTTCCAACAACTTTCCTAGAGCCTGAACTATAAAAAAAATTATTTATTTGAGAGAAACAGAAAAGAAAGAGAGAGAGAGAGAATGGGCACTGCAGGGCCTCCTGCTCCTGCAAACAGACTCTAGATGCATGCCCCACTTTGTGCATCTGGCTTTACATGGATACTGGGGAATGAAACCCCAGGCTGCCAGGCTCTGCAAGCAAGCCCCATTAACTACGGAGTCATCTCTCCAGCCCTAGCCTGAACTTTTTGCATGGGAAAGTCTTCAATGAGGGCATCACTACTTCATCTCTTACACTAATTCATTCTGGTACTAAGACAACATGCCTGAAATGATGTGAATTGTTCACACTTACTGAAATTGAAAATTAATATGTCTTCCAAAAATCTTTGTTTATCTAACTTCAGGTTCAGTGGTAGAACAGATAGCCTTGCTCCTTGTGAAAAGAAGGTGGGGGGGGTGAGGTGCCCAGTGAAAGGTTTGTTGTTTCATTTTATGATGAACTTTTCTAGCACTTATGGAGTCATTTCATAGACATAGATTAACACTTAATCAAGTTTACTCCCAGTTTTTAATGGGGGGGGGTAAGGATTTAGGGTCCAGAAAGAGTTGGAAAACAATAACTGCTGCCTTTTTTTTGTTGTTTTTTTGAAATAAAGTTGGTTGGATGGAGCCTTCATTTGTTTACATATTGTGTTTGGTCGCCTTCATTCTGTAGTGACAGAACTGAGCAATTGTGATAAACACTGGTGTCTGTAAAGTCTCAAATATTCCCTTTATGGACATCGCAGAGAAAGAATATTGCTTACTTATGCTCAAGAGAAAAATCCCACCAGCTGTGGAAGTGACCTAGTTTAGAAATGAGCTGTTGAACCCTTCACTGAAATGTACTATGCAGAAAATACTGGACTTAGAAACAAAGAAAGTAGACAAAAGGGAATATCTTTATGAGTGCCTTGTAGCCTTGCTTCTCATTTGATTTTAATTAGTTGTTTTCCCCAAAATTTTATTGTAAGAAACATGAAAATATAGAAAAATTTTAAAGTTGAATCACCCACATACCACCAGCTAGAGTCTACAACTCACATTCTCCTAATATTTGCCTTGATATGAATTCATCCATCAACCTACCTTATCATTGCTATAATTATTGTTGTTTTTATTGTCCTTAGTGCATTCTAAGTTGCATTAGCATATATCATCCATAAATACCTCAGCAGGCATAATGTTAACTAGAAGTTATTAAGATTAGATTTTTACCTTAACTCCAACACTGTAATCTGAAAAGCAGTTTTCCTTTGACCAGAAGACACTACTTTACAAAAGTTGAAATATGAGAAAGGTTATCAGAGTAATTGAAGTAAGTGTCAGGGGAATCAGTCACCTAAATTTCCCTGCTTCTCTAGTTCAGAGGTTCAGAGATGAATTAGCCTTTCAGAGCCAAGAGTATTTTGCTTGTGATAGATTCTAGGAATGTTCTGTGGCTCCAAAGAGAGGGTCATAAGCTGTTCTTTTCTGGGTGCTGCCAAAAATGCACAGGAAAACAGAGAGTCACACGGGAGTTTTATGCAGTGATTGGTCACATGTAGTTTCTAGGTCAGCACTCTGGTTGATGGAACAGACCGGATCTGTGCAGAATGCATGAAGGCAGAGATGGAAGTCATATGCACCCATCTTTTCTGGATCTATTTGGATGTCTTCTACTGCACAATACATTACTGGCCTTCATACACTACTTGACTTGAGGCCAGCTGATTTCCTGGGTTCAGTGCTTCTGAATTCCTAATATGAGATATTCTAGAGACAAGGGCCATTCAATAAATAGCAGCTACATTGTCTGGGAAAGCACTCCTCAAAATATGCAAACAAGGGGCTGGAGAGATGGCTTAGCGGTTAAGGTGCCTGCCTGCTAAGCCTAAGAATGTCAGTTCTAATCTCCAGGTGCCACGTTTAGCCAGATGCAAAGTGACGCAAGGACACAATGTTGCACTTGCCCACAAAGGGTTGCACGCATCTGGATTTCGTTCGCAGCAGCTGAGAGGCTTCTGGGGCCCCATTCTCTGTCTTTCTCTCCCTCTCCCTCTCTCTCTCTCTCTCTCTCTCTCTCTGTGTCTCTCAAAAAAAATGCAAGCAAGTACATTTGAGTTAACAGATTGAGGAGGAAGAAAAAAATGGCAAGTGATGATGTATTTAAGGTGCTAGTACACTTATATAAAATCAATAAGAAAATCAATGTCTTAGACATGAGAAATATAAAAGTCTTGAATAACAGAGAAAGAGTCAAAGAAAAGGTCTTAATACCATGGGTATCTTTAAATCCAATCATTTAGGGAAGGCTTTATTCATTGTCATATTAGGATGAAGTTTTTTGCAGTGTTTCCCAGGATTCCAAAGGTCATCTATTCAACTACCTGCTCCACATCACCATCTCTTTTCAAATGACAGTGTGTAAAGGGCTCAAAGTTCTAATGTACATGGTCACATTATTCATCTCCAAAGTGGTCCTACTGGAGATAAAACATTATATGCCCTTTATTCCATTTGTAAAAATTCTCTCCTCTTAGAGGAGGAGCTCTGTTTTTCTGTAAGTTTTTCATGCTTCAGTAAGTAACTCTCCACCCAAATTCATGCAAGGAATCCTAATTTAACTCAGTAGTCACACACACACACACACACACACACACACACACACACACACACACACACACACAGAGCCAGGAAAGTAAGAAGGAGATAGCTGGGAAGAAGAAAGGATTTAGTGGGAGTGGGAGGTAATAGGGGGTGAATATGATCAAAACACATGTATGTGTATACAATTGTAAAAAATTTAAATTAATGAATTCTCCCACTTTTCCTTTTCTTTTAAAGCCTGCCAGCTTTTCAGAATCACTCTCCTCCTTTTACTGAAGTGGTCCGCCAAAGAAATTTCTCTGCTTTGCCCTGGCCATGTGTTGTATATTGTATGGACAATGCAACTGTCCAGACAGAAATTGGCCTTGATATCCATGACCTCGCAGTGCCTAGCAATATCTTCGCAAGACCCTCATAATAGAAGAAAAAGATGATGACATCAAATTAAAAGAGAGACTAATGGAGAGAGGGAGTGGAGTTCTGAAGGGGGATGGGGACAGGGGAGGGAAATAGCATGCATTTTTTTTGTATGTTAGTATAGAAGTTGTCAATAAAAAAATTTAAATAAAAAAGAAAATTCTCCAAAATTGAAATATTCCCTCCTGAAGGGAGGAGGGAATCCCAAGATGGAGTTTCTGAGAGCTGAAACTTAGAAGGTCATGCGACCACTCCCAAGCTTAGAAGAGAAGTAAACATCTATTGAGGGGCAGACTCTGACTAGTGCTGTGTAGCAAAATTCTCTGGATTGGAACATCCCTCCTTGGGCGGGAGTGGGGGCTGGAGTGGGGGTGGGGTGGGGTTGGGAAGGGGCAGGACAGGCCAAGCTGCCTGCAAGGCCTGCAATGTCTAGAGATGCAGCTTCCATGAGTCACCACCTAAGCTGGGTTGTGCTTTTCCGTGATGCAGCCGCCTTTGTGTTATCCATTGCTCCTGCAAGCAACCCCTTACCTGCATTGTAAGTAACCCCCATAAATTCATTGGCTCACCAAACTGTTGGAATCATACTTTGGTCTATGCCTTATGGAGTTAATAATAGACATGTGTTTGCATCTCCCCAGGGAAAAAGTTTCACCTGCCACCATGCCCTTGGACTTAGCTTCTACTCGTGAACAGCTTCTTAAAGGGAAGAAGAGAGGCTCTTGCTCCTTTTATGGCTACAGAGATGGAAGGGATTTTGAATCCCAGAGAAATTTACAGACAGGTGTTAACTGGAACCCTACTAATCTATTCCCTCTTATAGTCTTTTTTTTTTTTTTTTTGGTTTTTCGAGGTAGGGTCTCACTCTAGTCCAGGCTGACCTGGAATTCACTCTGTAGTCTCAGGGTGGCCTCGAACTCTCGGCGATCCTCCTACCTCTGCCTCCCACGTGCTGGGATTAAAGGTGTGCGCCACCACGCCCGGCTCTCTTTGTTGGGCCCTGCCCGGTGTGAAGCCGAGTGGTTAGCCCAGCCAATCTTGGCCTACTCCCGGTGAGGCCTAATCGAGCTTCCAGAGCCTGAGTAGAGTTTCGTGACCTGCCCTTGAAGTGACTCAGCACCTAAGCTGAAACTGCCTCCACCCAGCTACTGCTGACGTGGTGAAATACTATTGGCCCTTATACCTTTCTCTCATCCCCTCTTCCCGCCCCCTTCCTCAAAATATATAAATACCTCCCCTGACAATAAACGGAGAGATTTCCGCCTTAGACGTTTCTCCCGGCTCAATGTGGTTTTTCTCCCCGGTGTTTTAGGGGGGGAAAGGGGTTTGAGTCGCTGACACCCGCCTTCTCGCTCAGCCTCAAGAGAAGCGGCTGGCCCGGTTCTCTCTCTCTTCTGCTCTACCTGCCGGTGGTGGAGGGAAAAAACCCCCGGTATCTCTTATAGTCTTTTATTGTTAAATGCCATTTGTAACCAAGGAGCCTTTTAGGAAGGACACCTGTACTTCAGAGGTCAGACTCTAAAATCCAGTTTCATAATTGCTAATCTTGCTTGATGGCTAGTTGTTTTGATAATAATTTAAATGGATTTATCTACTTTCTTTTAAAATTATTTGGTTATTCATTTATATAGCTTTAAGTACAGGCATTAAGGAGAACAGAGTTCTTTAAGGACACAATACACACCCATGTGTGGGTATGAGCTTCTCAAGAGAAAAAAAAATGAGCCACTTCAATTTACAAGTCATCCTAGAACAAAGGCCATGCTAACTTGTGTCTGTATGAAGGAAGCAAGCACCAAGGGAGTCTTTGTTCTTCTACTAAGCATTTCTTTTAAAGCAGGAATCTGCAAACTTGCAGCCCAAATGGATATGCAGCCCATTGTGTCTGTTTTTGTATAGCTAAGAAGCTTTTTACATTTCAAAGTGGTTGAAATATAAAGTCAAAAGACTACTTTGTGGCAAGTAAAAATTGTATAAATTCAAAATGGAATGAATCCTACGAATTCAAATTTCATTATCCATAATCAAATTTTTATTGAAATATAGTCACACCCATTTGTTTCGTCTATGGCTTTTTTCTGGCTACGAAGTCAAACTAGACTAGTCTCCAGAAAAACCTAGGTAGCCTGAAAGTCAAAAGTATCTGGACCTTTCAGACAGAGTTTTCAGGCTTTGTTTTAGAGGCATCACTTTCTTTTCTCAAAACCAGCCAGTGAGCCGCTTGGTGTTTAAAGAACTGAAAGGGCAGCTTCATTCGTCGAACTGGGTTGGGGGTGGGGGACTGCCCTATGTCCACTCTCAGCATTGCAGCAAAATCCAAACCGTGAGGCAACTGTACCCACTACGGTGTTCCTTCTCTTTAGGCAGAACAAAGATGCCTTGGCTCTTGGCTTATACTCCCCCCCTCAGCCCTTTCTAACTGGCAGGCAACCAGAGAGTTATTTACAATTGTGAAGTACCTAGGATGGGACAGGCTCATTTAATTATCACCACAGCTGTAGGAGGTTGGTATTATCATTAGGGTAGGAAGGATTTGACGCTCAGAAAGGCCAAGTCACCCCCTCAAAGTCATGTCAATTCGTGCCTCCAGGTAGTGGTGTAGCTTTCAAGTTCTCGCAGCCAGGCTCCGCAGGCTGGGTGATAAGTTGTCACCAGTGCAAGACAAGGTTTACCACGAAGTCGCCTGCGAAGGTGGGGAGGCGGGGAGGGGACCTTTGTGATGATCAGAGCACATCCCTCTAGGGGCCAACGCGCCCCCAAGTGGCCGGGGTGCACATCTCTCTTTGGGCAGAGGCTCAAAGGCAGCCACTGTTGGCTAAGAGAGGGCGGAGCCAGAGGATCCCAGCCAAGGGTAAATAAAGGGAGTGTCATCTCGCCCAAAGTCCCTG
Source organism: Orientallactaga sibirica (assembly GCA_036365145.1). Taxonomy (NCBI): domain Eukaryota; kingdom Metazoa; phylum Chordata; class Mammalia; order Rodentia; family Dipodidae; genus Orientallactaga; species Orientallactaga sibirica. The sequence goes on from JAEOAD010000982.1 coordinate 434,789, forward strand.
AGACCCAGAGACTCCCGCCTCCCTGAGGCAGCTGCTGCAAAGCGCTGAGTCACGGTGAGGAGCAGGCTCGCTTCGGTCCCGCCCTCCGTGCGCTGGGTGGCTCCCGGGGTCCGCCAGTGCTGCAGAGGTTCCTGGTGCTGCGGTGGCCTCTCTCTTAGGCCGCCACTTCCGCTCTGTGAGTGGCAGGGGCCCTCAGTGAGGGTGCTGTGGGTGGGTGGGGGGGGAGGATGTTGGCGACCAGATTTGGTCCCTCCTTCCTCAGCTTGCTGAGGCTCTTAGTGGAGATGACGAGATATGCTTAAATAGCACTGAGAGTTGGTCAAAGTGATGACGGCTCGACTCTTCTCTCTGCAAAACACTGAGATCAGTTAACTATCTTATTGGTTGTTCACGTGTGTAGAATTTCAATGGGGGAGGCTGCAAAGAGCCGGAATAACCTAGCTGGAGGTAAAAATACTGTCTAGAGGCTTGTGTGTGGGTGATGACAGGTCGGTGGATGAGAATGAAAATCATTTTTGTGCCCTATATTCCATTTGCTAGTCAATATTTATTGATTGTGGGCTGGGGAGGATATATATATATTAGGATAAGCCTTCACTGATTGGAGGCTATTGCTGTGTAAAGCCCCAGTGAATAACAGCAGCTCATAGACCCTTTTTTATTCCCATCTTACAACCAGGAACACTGAGGCACAGCACAGGCAGCTGGTATGTGCAAATCTAAGCTGTCTGGATTCAGAATATTGTGTGTGTGTGTGTGTGTGTGTGTGTGTGTGTGTATGTGGTGCATGCGTGTGTGCATTTGTGCACCTCTTGTGTGCACAAGTGCTGAGGCCAAAGGAGGACAGCGTCCATTGCTCTTCTGCCTTTTCCCCTCTTCTCACTGAATCTGGAGCTCGCCTTTTTCAGTTATGCTGGCGAATCAAGGAGCCCCACGGATCCTCCTGTCTTGACCCACTCAGTGCTAGTCCTGTAAATACTTAATAAGTTCCAATTGTTGCCATCTGAGGCAAGTCTAATGTTAATACCCGTAGTTCATACTCCTTGGATATTTTCTTCCTTATGACTTCTTTTTTTGTTGTCTCCTCTTCTTGCCTTCCATGCTCTACAGCTCATCACCAGAACACTCTCTATAGGCTGCAGCAACATGGGGTCCTCCAAGAAGGTTACTCTGTTGGTGCTCAGTCGAGAGCAGGCAGAAGGGGTTGGGGCACGGGTCCGAAGGAGCATCGGCAGACCTGAGGTATGATGGTTTCGCGCGGGGGGTGGGGGTGGGGCTGCTTCTGGTTTCTTTTCCGAAAGGTCTGGTAGGATATTGAAGGTAATTTGGGAAGAGAAGGCCAGGATGGTCATGAGCTGCCCTGTGGGGTGCCATAGGGGAGTCATTCTGGGCTTTACAGTTGGGACCTACGTGGATCAACTTCGTTTCCAATGAGATTTCTAGATTGCAATTACAGAGGATCTGGGCATTAGGCCTGCTTCTTTTTGCACACCTTTGTCTTACCCTGAGCTGATAGCATGCTTGCTGACTGCCTTAGCAGGCACATTACCCAACAATACCTTGCAACTCAGTCCTATTTAATATACAGGGAGTAACTCTGGGTCTCAATTTCAAATTCCAAAGAGGATCTGATTGGCTCCCCAGAGGTCAGATCTCCATTCTTGACCAATCACATGGTCAGGGTTTTGGATTCACAGACTGCTAAGATCCAGCACTGCTGAGGGGTAGATGTAGATGGGAACTCAGAGACGGGGTTGAGTTGGGCTGAGGTGAATGTTTTCAATAATAGAGAATCTTTTCATTTGAATAGTAGGGAAAATGTGGGATTTATGGGATGAAATCTTATATGCACAGATAAATGTTCAATGGTAGTCAAAGCCCAAAGGACTATAGGCCCCAGTGCAATACCACATTAAATTTTGTGAATATGAGAGAACATACGTGTGGGGGATGGATTGCATTTTGAACAGTAGGGCTAGTTTGTTGATCTTCTACTCTACTCAGATATTTGCATCAGATTTTGTTGCTAAGCATTACACTACTTGTTGCTTAAAGGTTACTTTTTCTCTACTTTTGATATTGTTTTTGAGGTAGGGTCTCACTCTAGCTCAGGCTGACCTGGAATTCGCTACGTAGTCTCAAGGTGACCTCATACTCACAGCAATCCTCCTACCTCTGCCTCCTGGGTGCTGGGATTAAAGGCACGTGCCACAACGCCCGGCTTTATTTTTTTTCAAGTATGTCTGAAAGGCATTTATAAGATTTTATTTCATTACTGGGGATTGAACCCAGGACCTTTCACATGCTAGGCAACTCTACCACGGATCTACATCCCTAGCTCTCTTTTTGGGTTTTGTTTTTGAAACAGGGATTCACGAAATTGCCCAGGCTGGACTTGAAATCACTCTGTAGTCCAGTCTGTCCTTTAACTTGAGATCCTCCTGCCTCAGCTTCACAAGTAGCCAGGATTACTAAGGTCAGCTTTGCTCATAAGGTTTTGAAAACTGGCTTTCTTCAGTGATGTTGGCCTATATTGTTAATGAATTTGATATTTTTAAATTTTCTTCTTTTTTTCAATTGACAAGAATTTGATATATTGTATTTTAATACACGTGTACACTGTTGACTGGCTAAAACATGCTAATTGACCTCTGTATTACTTCATAAAACATTTTTTCCAGTGTAAGAACACTTACAGTCTAGTCTTAGAAATTTTCAAGTACACAAGTCATTGTCCTTAACTCTAGTTACCATATTGTGCAATTGATCTCTTGAACTTATTCATCCTGTTTGACCAACATCTCTTCATCTCCTCACCTCAACCCTTCCATTCCACTCTCTACTTCTACTTATTAAGATTCCACATGTAAGCACACGATATTTGTCTTCCGGTGCCTGGTTTATTTTATCCAGCCTGATGTTAACCAGCCATTAAAGAAAGTGGCAAACTGGCAATGCATTTCTCCTTCATCAGCCTCACCAGCTTTCTCCTTTCTCTGTTTTTTTTCCAGTTTTCTTTCCAACACTAACTCACACACAAATACCATTTGCCAAAGGAAACACACAAATGAGTTTATTCTAATGGCTAAATGCACAGGGACGGATGAAGATGATGCCATAGTCTATAAGGCAACATCAACAAAACAATTGGAAAGGATTCTGAGACTTGAGAGGCACCTGTTAGTAAATCATTATTGTATATTGAGAGTAGCTAATACTTTAATTAGTCCATCTCTTAGGAATATGTCTGCTTAGAATTTTTTAAACCCTTTGAGTCCGGTGAAACCTATCAATACTTTGTAAAATAATCCTTTGAAGTACACAGACTTACCAAGGAAGACTTCTATAATATAATAGAGTGACTTTTTTTTGAAAAACAATTTTGTAATATAGTAATTTTATGTTGAATAATGAGATTTTTGATGGTGGGTTTAGTAACACTACAATTTCAAAGATGTAAAGAAAATGGAGACTATTCTAACATACTCACAGCTGTAATATGATGTGAAAATAGTTTTGTTTTCTGTTGGCCAGAATTTCAGGTACTGGTAATTTATTGTAGCTCACTGAAATGTTCATAAATGAAGATACTACCAACTTGCCAGAAAGGTCAACCCTTAACCCCTTCCATCAACAGAGCATAAAGGCTTTTTTTTTTTTTTTGGTTTTTCGAGGTAGGGTCTGGTAGCTCAGGCTGACCTGGAATTCACTATGTAGTCTCAGGGTGGCCTCGAACTCATAGCAATCCTTCTACCTCTGCCTCCCGAGTGCTGGGATTAAAGGCGTGCGCCACCACACCCGGCTCAAAGGCATTTATCTAACACTTACTTTATGTCTCTGAAAAATCAGTGCATAAACTTTGGACCTCAAAGCTATCTTAGCATAGAAGTTACAATAGTGCTTCATATTAGTTACAGGTGGCTTTTCCCTCTATCATTACAAGTGTAGAGGTAGAAGAGGAATTAACAATGAGCCCTTCTATGGTTAACACTAAAGAAGAGATGCACTGGGGCAGACTCACACCCTTCAATACAACACACAGACCAGGCTGGTCAGACTGGAGTTTGAGTGCCTGAATAGCATGGTGTTAGGGAACAGGTTGCCAGAGCTCCCAGAAGGAGGGAAATAACTGATCACCGGCACTTGCCTCTATGGCTCATTCATTCTCCCACATGATACTCTTCAGTAGAATGTGATCCTTTTTATTTTTCTCTTATTTAAGTGAATCATTTAAAACAAAGACAGCCAGAGAAAATAGCAGAACGAATCTCCTGCTCTTAGTATCCATAAAGATGAACGCAAGGGTAATCTTGTTTCACCTACAGACTCATCTGTTTCTCTTTCCAAGATATTTTGAATAGAATCTCAGAGAGCATTTCATTTATAAATATTTCAATTTGTGTCTGCAAAAGGAAAGAACAAGAGGGTAATGGAATCTATGTGACTTAAAAGCAGAAAAGGGAACTATTTGGTGGGGGAGAAGGGGACCAAAAAGAAGGAAGAAGGGGACCAACAAAAGGGTGAATAGGGCAGTGGGGGGCGAATAAGAATGAAGTATAATGATATATGAAGATGTTAAAATGAAACTCATTATTTTGCATACTAACTTAAAAAGATGCAGAGGAGCTGGGCCTGGTGGCACACGCCTTTAATCTCAGCTCTCAGGAGGCAAGAGGTAGGAGGATCACCGTGAGTTCAAGGTTCAAGGCCACCCTGAGACTACATAGTGAGTTCCAGGTCAGCCTGGACTAGAGTGAAACTCTACCTTGAAAAACAAAAACAAACAAACAAAAAGATTCAGAGGGACATGACACAAGAAAAGAATATAATCATACATAATCGTGCTTCTATTATCACACGTGAGAATTTAAAGATTTCTTAATGTTATGAAACAGCTATCTGTTAGGGCTAATAACAACCATTTGTCCTCTGACACAGAAAGGAAGAAGAGGGCAAAAGCAAAACAACAAACAAAACTGTCCATTCTTGTTTTATAAAGAATGCCCCCCAAAATCCCACCCTGTAATTGCTACATGGTGTCCAGCCAGATTTACTCATATGACCTCACCTAGCTATGAGAGGCCAAAGAATCTAGTAAGAGCATCGCTGAGGAGGTTTGTGGGGTACACTCTGAGTACACAGAATTATTATGGGCTCAGTAGAACATAATTTAAAAAATGCAGCATCAGGCCTATCTCTAAAGAACTGCCACTCCTGGCACACATTTGCAGTGTGTCTTGATTTCAACAGAGTGCCAGTGTGGTGGAACCATGTAATGGGATTGCCACAGGCTGAGGGGTAATACCTACTGGTTTTGATTGGTCTTCTCAAGAGACTGGGGAAAAAAGCTGAAAGACTGCTAGTTGAATTTTGTAGTTGCAAGCATATGAAAAAATGTTTGAAGGAAAATAAAAGATAAAGATCATTTAGTTACTATGCAGAGAAAGATCTGATTGAATTAGTGATCTAATTAAAACATTTTAGAAAATGTACAACTGATCTTGTGTGCAGATAATCAATGTTTATTTAACTTGCCATAGGAGCTATTCTAAATGCTTAGAGAGTATTAGGAACTTTGATGAGGACTAATTCTCAGCCCTGCAGGTAACACTTTAATACCATATTACTGGAGGGTGTCTCTTATATACATCTCCTGTCTTCTTCTTTTTTTTATTAAAATATTTTTATTTTATTTATTTATTAGAGACAGAGAGAGGGAAAGGTAGAGAGGGAGAGTGTGAATGGGCATGCCAGGGCCTCTAGCCATTGCAAATGAACTCCAGACACATGCGCCCCCTTGTGCATCTGGCTTACGCGGGACCTGGAGAATCAAACTGGGATCCTTAGGCTTCACAGGCATGTGCCTTAACTGCTAAGCCTGAAAGCTACATTCTTAATTCTGTTTTTGCAACCTTGTATGAGAGTAAATTGAACCCAGCATTTTGCTTATTGAAGAATGAGCCTCACTCCATTTAATAAGATTAACTAAAGGAAGTCTTCGATTAAAGAGTGAAATTGCTTTGAAAAATAGGCAGATATTTGGAGAAAATAGAAGTAAACTGAAGAGGGGGCTGGAGAGATGGCTTAGCAGTTAAGGTACTTGCCTGCAAAGCCAAAGGACCTAGGTTCAATTGCCCAGCACCCATGTAACCCAGATGCACAAGATGGTGCATGCATCTGGAGTTCATTTGCAGTGGCTGGATGCCCTGGCATGCCTATTCTCTCTCCCCTTCTCTCTCCCTCTGCTTGACGCTGTCTCTCTCAAACAAATAAATAAAAATAAAATATATCTACATATATATTTTTTTGTTTTTTATTGTTTTTTATTGACAACTTTTATACTGACATACAAAAAAACCCACCTGATATTTACCTCCCCTCCCCCCATTCCACTTTAGAACTCCAATCTCCATCATATCCCTTCCCTCTCCCCATTAGTCTCTCTTTTAATTTGATTCATCCCCCTGCCTCTTGCCTGCAGTCTTTTCCTTTGTACTGGCTTTCTTCTTGTGGGTGTGCTCATAGGTCATGGATTGTCAACCAGGACAATCAAATCGGCAATGACTGTGACAAATAGTACTGATATGGTAGGAACCCTCATGCATGGGATTAGGGTCTTTGCAAGAGAGACTGCAGAGCGTTAACTGGCCCCTTCTACCACATAAGGACACAACTAGAAGGTGTTGCTGTGAACCAGAAAGTGAGTTCTTATTAGACACTGGAGGTGCTGATGTACTAACCCTGGACTTCTCAGTTTCTGGAGCTATAAGATATATAAGTTTTGCTTTGTATAAATGACTCAGTTTATGGTATTTTGTGATAGCACCTTGAACAGACTAAAACAAACAAACAAACAAACCTGGTACCTATTTCTTTAATTGTTTGTTTAGGGCAATCGTTCTTAGATTCTGTTTAGATTATTCCCTATCAAATGCTCATTTGGCCATAATCTTGGTATTTTCTCCCAGACATGCTCTCTCATTATTTTCTTTCTGAGGTAGGGTCTCACTTTAGCCCAGGCTAACCTGGAACTCACTATGTAGTATCAGGCTGGCTTCAAACTCATGGCGATCCTCCTACCTCTGCCTTCCAAATGCTGGGATTGAAGGCATGTGCCACCTTGCTTGACTCTGCTGTCTCATTATTTACAAGATAAGCAGTGTAAATGGTTTCCAAATATTTGAGTTCTATTTTCTTTATGATTAAAATATCTGTGCTTAGGGCTGAAGAGATGGCTCAGCAGTTAAGACATTTGCCTAAGGACCTGGGTTCAATTCCCCAATACTTATGTAAAGCAATAAGCACAAGGTGGTGCAGACATCTGGAGTTCATTTGCAGTGTCTCTTTCTCTTAAATAAATAAATAATTTAAAATGTTTTTTAAAATCTGTGTTTAAATCATTTCTCTCTCCTTTCATTTTATTATTAGTAGTCAAGAGGAATCAGGTCAAACCTTCAATACTTTGCTTAGAAATAGCTTCAGCAAAATTAATTATCCAATTTCATTACTCATTACTTCTACTTTCTATGAAACAAGAGGGCACTAACACAATTCAGGCACTTTTTTTTTTTAACCACTTTAGATCAAGGGTTACCTTTCCTCTAGCTTGGAGCAATAAGTACTTCATTACTTTGTACTTCATTTCACACACACACACACACACACACACGTATATATACATATATACATATATATATACATGTATATGGAGAGAGAGAAAAGAGAGGTATTAAGCATATCTTTTTTAAAGCTTTTAATTTATTTATTTATTTATTTATTTATTTATTTGAGAGCAACAGACAGAGAAGGAGAGAGAGAGAGAATGGGCGCACCAGGGCCTCCAGCCACTGCAAAAAGAACTCCAGATACATGCGCCACCTTGTGCATCTGGCTTACATGGGTACTGGGGAATCGAGCCTCGAACCAGGGTCGTTAGGCTTCACAGGCAAGCACTTAACCGCTGAGCCATCTCTCCAGCCCCAAGTATATCTTTAAATTGAAGCTTTTTCAACATTTTTTTAGAAAATTTATTTTTATTTTTATTTATTTGCAAGCAGAGGGAGCGATAGTAGAGAGGCAGACAGAGAGAGAATGGGCAAGCCAGGGCCTCTAGCCACTGCAAACGAACTCCACATGCATGTGTCCCTTGTGCATCTGGCTTACATGGGTCCTGGAGAATCAAACCAGGATCCTTTGGCTTCACAGGCAAATGCCTTAACCACTAAGCCATTTCTCCAGCCCCAGCATTTTTGAGAGTATTCTATACATACTTTAATTGCTTTTCAGTTTAATGTTGGACTATATGAAACTGGGGCTCATGTGTTACTTTGTAGCCTAGCTTTTTTTTTTTTTCGAAGTAGGGTCTCACTCTAGCTTAGGGTGACCTGAAATTCACTCTGTAGTCTCAGGGTGGCCTCAAACTCACGGCGATCCTCCTACCTCTGCCTCCCAAGTGCTGGGATTAAAGGCATGCGCCACCATGCCTGGCTGTAGCTTAGCTTTTTATGATCTATAATCTACATTTTAAAGTGAAGATATGGAGACTTTCTTAGGTCTAAAAACCTTTACCAGCTTGGTGAATATATAAGTATACACAAATAGATACATAAAGTGTATATATTTACATGCATATTCTTTTCATAAAAGACATAAGAGACAGAGTTTGTATATTTCTAGTAATATGAAGGAATAGACATTCTGATATAAATTAAAAAAATTTAGTTACTTGAGCTGAAAAAATGTTAGAGAAACTATGAGAGTCCAAAAACAATGTGAAAGAAAAATGGACTATCTAAATTATCTTATAGGCCTTAGGATAAGTGATTCAGTGTTTTAAAAGTCTTTCACAAAGACAGCAAGTACAGATAACCTTACAGACAAATTTTACAGAATATGTAAATCACATAAAATTTCAGTGCTACACAAACTCTCCAGGGAATGAAACTAGAGGAAATCAAATAAAATCATCCTGTGAAGTTGACATTACCATGCTATCAGGATCAGTTTAAGAAAAGTGAAGGGATAATTATGTCATATTTACAACTATTTTAAAAATGTTTATTTGGGGAGAGAGCAAGAATGGACATGCCAAGGCCTTCTGCCACTGCAAATGAACTCCAGCTATAGGCACCACTTTATGCATCTGGCTTTATGTAGGTACTGGGGAATCAAACCTGGGCCATTAGGTGCTGCAAGCAAGTGCCTCTAACCACTGAGCAGTTTCCCCAGGCACCACATCTATAAATATTTTTGTAAGAGTTATAAATAAAATTTTAATCCAATAAAATATAGCAATGTATTAAAAAAGACAGGATGTCACAAACTAAGTTGGGCTTATCTGAAGACCGCAAGATTGAATTACTGTTAGAAAGTCTGCTTATATAATTTACTAACATTAAGAAATTCAGGAGAATTCCGTTGTGTATATGCATTGCATTTTCATTATTCAGTCATCTGTCACTGGACATCTAGGCCACTTTCAATTCTTAGCTATTATAAATAGAGTTACAGTAACCGTGTATGTGCAATTATCTCTGTAGTGAAGTGTGGAGTCCTTAGGGCATATGTTAACAAAAGGGGGGAGGGAAGGGCAAAAGAATACTTATGACATGTAAACATGTACAGGGTGGGGGAGGGAATTAGGGGGAAGAGGGATGAGAATCAAAAAAAGCAAATTGTATTAGAAAATGCCATGAAAAGGGAGCTGGAGAGATAGCTCAGTGATTAAAAGCAACTTGCTTGTGAAGCCTGGTGGCCTGGGTTTGATTCCCCAGTACCCATGTAAATCCACACACAAAGTGGTACATGTGTCTGGAGTTGGTTTACAGCAGCACTAGGCCCTGGCATGCCCATTCTCATTTTCATTCTCACTCTCTTTATTTCTCTCCCTCTTTCCCTCTCCCCACTGCTTACAAATAAATATTTTTAAAAATTTTCTTTATTTATTTGAGAGAGCAAGAGAGGGAAAGAGGGAGAGAGTGAGAGCAAGAGAGAGAGAGAGAGAGAGAGAGAGGAGGGAGAGAGAATGGGTATGCCAGGGCCTTCAGCCATTGCAGTCGAACTCCAGATGCATGCACCACCTTGTGCATCTGGCTTACATGGGTCCTGGGGAGTTGAACCAAAGTGCTTTGGCTTTGAAGGCAAACACCTTAATCACTAAACCATCTCTCCAGTCCCTAAATATTTTTTTAAAAGAAAATGGCATGCCATAAAAAGAGACAATAGAAAAACACAAAAGTATTTTAATTGATGCAGACAAGCACCAATAGTAATCAATATGTGTTTATTTAAAAGAAAGGAAAACCAGACTGTGTAATAAACTAGAAATGGAAGGGATACTCCTCAGCCTTGTGAAAGGAATCTCCCTGAATTAAACAAGCTGCTTACCAGGGAAAGTTTAAGAAGCCACCTGTATGAAAATCAAGAACAACACAAGGATGCTTAATACCATCAACGCTGCTGAAGAGGTGCTATCTTGCAAAGATACAAGATAAAAAAAGAGTATAAATTAGGGCTGCGGACATAGCTTGGTGGTAGAATGCCCACATAGTGTGCATGAGACCTTGGGTTCCATCCTTATCACTGGAAAAAACAGGAAAATTTAAAGATCAAAATGCACACCCCCTGAGCAATTGCTTACGGGTGTTAGTTGGAATATCACTCTCAAATATATGCTCCCTTCCTGCAAGTAGTACATTACCCATGAAGCCAATCCCAAGCAAAGGATTTAAGTGACTTTGGGCTTGGTCATGTGTATCCTCAATAACGGCCACTATTTCAACATGAGTTCTAGAATGAGAAGACATAGAGGCCAGCTGAGCTCAGCTTTGCACATATATTAATTCTTATCCATGTAGCATTTATGTAGCTATCTCAAACTCCACATGACCTAAAATGAAGTCACCATAACTATTTCAAGGTTGCTTCTTCTGTCATATGTATTGAGCTGCTAAGTGGCCTTATCCTCTTCTAAGGCACCATAGCTAGACATTTGGGTGTTATTTAATGCTCTTCCTGTTTGCCTGAAACATCTAGATAGTCATTAAACCATTCTTCATTACTACTGCCATTGTGTTAGTTCTGGCCTTTGCTTCTGCTCAGAATATTGAGAGGCATTTCTAAATATTCATCTCCTGTTTTCCAGTATCAAACCATCTTCCATGGAGATATCTTTCTAAATCTGATTATCTCAACGCCCAATTAAAGTCCATCACCAAAGATCCAAATTTCTTTAAGATTTGAACTAGAGTTAGGTGTGGTATCTCATGCCTGTCATCTTAACGCTCAGAAGATGGAGACAGGAAGATTGAGAGTTCAAGGCCAGCCTGGACAAAAAGTGAGGCCCATCTCAAAAAATTTTTTGGCTTATATCCTTATTTATTTCTCATCATAATTCCATGTTCACTATGGGCTGTCATGTCTATTTTACAAGAAATATATGTGTTTAAAAATATTTAGTGTTTTAATATTTTTCATTTGTACCACTGCAGACATGCCTATTTGAAAAAGAATGAGAATCACTTGAAAAAAATTTATTTATTTGTAAACAGAGAGAGAGAAGAGATATATACAGAGAGAATGGGCTTGCTGGGGGCCTCCAGCTGCTACAAATGAACTCTAGATGCATGCACCACCTTGTGTGTCTGGCTTTACATGGGTACTGGGGAATCAAACCTGGGTTGTTAGGTTGTTCAGGCAGGCACCTTTTAAACTATCTCCCCAGCCCGAGAATCACTTTTTAAATAAAATAGTTTATTGGAGCAGAAGATGATATTTAAGGTATGGATAATTTTACATAGAAGATTTGTTTCTGTACAAGAATATTAATAAATAAATGTTTAACTATGTGCATATGGAATTATGAAGAATGGGGGCAGAGATTTCTTCAAGCATGTCAGGCTCTTCTTTCTGGAATATCTTCCCTCTCTTTCTCTTCTTTCCACTTGATCAAGTTCTACACATACTTCAAGACCCAGTCCAAGTGTCACTTTCCTGGTAGATGCTTCCCCATTGTCACCCCATTCTCCTATGTGGGAATGTTGTCTTCCTGGAGAGCACTTATTGTCACATTGTAGTCACTGAGTTACCAGTTGGTTCCTCCATGATATTATGGATCTTGTTTGGATATAGATGGATCTTGACTATATCTTAGGTAATCATGAAATACTTATCCACTTCTTGCCCTTCCCTCAAAATGTCAATTCTAATCTAATTGTTGAACCTGCATGTACAGGTATAACTTCTTCCTGAAAGGAATTTTCACTATAGAAGGTTGCTCATTGGCTGTGTACTTTTCAATGAGTTTTTCTGGATCTTCTTGTGGATGTAGCCCCTGGTAGTGTGGCTTAAAAGGCATGTCTAATCTGCTGAATTTTATTATTTCAGCTAAAAAATCTGGACCCCTTTTTACTGTTTGATGAATTTAAAGGAGGAAAACCAGGAGGATTTCCTGATCACCCACATCGAGGTTTTGAAACAGTAAGTACAATAATTTGACCACATAAAACATTATTTTAAAACTTGCTTATTTACTTCTTTTTAACTTTTTTTTTTGTGTACATGCATGTGTGGCTGTGTATACGTGTATATGGGGAGGAGCATGCACTGCATGGTGTGCCTGTGGAGAAAAGAGGACCAATTCTAGGTCGATCCAATCCTCACCTTCCTACCTCATTTGAGACAGGGTTACTCTCTGGATTTCACTCTGTTGTTTTTTGCTGCACTCGCCATGAACTTCCAGAAAATGTTGTATTTCCATCTCCCACCCAGCTGTCAGCATGCTGGGATTACAGAACTCTATCAGGCTTCTGGCTTTTTACATGGGGTCTGGGGATCAAACTTGGGAACTCTGGTTTGAGTGGCAAATGCTTTATTCACTGAGCCATATCCCCAGTCCCAAAACTTGCTTCTTTCTTCTAATAGAAAATTCAGTTAGACCAAGAGCTCATCATTGAAGTAGACTTAAAACACACCCACCATGGCTCAGGGAATTTTGCAGAAGAGGAGGTGGAAAGATTGTAAGAGCCACGGGTTGGGATATCATACCTAGAGGTTCTGCCTTCCCCCAATATCTGACTGTTGCTCTCACAGCTTGCAACCCACAACCTCATGGGGAATACCAGCAACTCCACTGAGGAGGGCCCCCAGCAGAATGGGGGCAGGGATGAGTGAAAGGATGATACCAACACATAAGTATGTCCATGATAAAAAAAAAAAAAAAAAAAAGGGCTGGAGAGATGGCTTAACAGTTAAGGCACTTGCCTGCAAAGCCAGAAGACCTAGGTTTGATTCCCAGGACCCACGTAAGCCAGATGCACAAGGTGGTGCCTGCATCTGGAGCTCATTTGCAGTGGCTGGAGGCCCATATTCTCACTCTTTCTCTCCCTGTGTCTTTCTCTCTTTTAAATAAATAAATAAATAAAAATATTAAAAAAATAAAAAAAAGAAAATCAATAAACCACAAAAAAGAAAACTCAGTTATAACTAATGAATAATAGACTAAAATTTTAATTTATACATTTCTGGCTACAAACTACTATACATTTGTTATTGCTTTTTATATGCAATATACTCAACTTTTTATATGCAATATACTCAATAAATATTTAGTCTTGTTTAAATTTTCTTTGATTTGTGCCACTGAAGGTATTCTTATTTGAGCAGTTAATAAAGAGCAAGAATTGGCTTCTTAAAAATACATTTGATTAAAAAAATTTTTGGAGATAGAAGAAACTGCTTAAGATGTTACTAAATAATTTTATATAGAAACTATATTTCTATGCAAGAATATTCAGAAATGTTTAATTTCATGCAATATAATATTATAAATACCAAGATGAAACCCAAAACTCAATGCATATTTATAGTTTCTTTTAGTTTTTTTTTTTGTTTGTTTTTGGTTTTTGAGGTAGAGTCTCGCTGTATCCCAGGCTGGCCTGGAATTCACTTTGTAGTTTCAGGTTGGCCTCAAACTCTTGGCAATCCTCCTACCTCTGTTTCCCAAGTGCTGGGGTTAAAGGTGTGTGCCACCATTCCTGACACATATTTATAGTTTTAATAGATTATAGAATCAAGGCACCAAAATATAATGCATTCCAAAATTTAGCATTTTAAGGACATACTTGTATGTTTGTTTACATGTTAAATTGCAAAACTGGGAGATTCTGTTAGACAGTAGGTTTTTTTTTTTTTCTTTCGTTAAATAATGGAAGTGAAAACCTACAATGTAACATTGTGGCATTTTCAATACTTCTAGTCTTTATACCTACATGTATTCTTGGAAACTTCAGGGGCATTACAAAGTTTAGCTATTTCTCCATGAGAACCACCTGTATCCCTAGTAAACAGAGCACACCTTGTTAAAGGCATAATGTGTTTGTCAACCCTATGAGTGAATGAGTAAATATTTACTGAAGGCTTGCAACACCAAAGTGTTCGTGGAGGGTGATCTTTTATATGTTGGGGTGTGTTGTGTAATGGCAGGATGTTTGGTAGAAGGAAGTGGGAATGAAACAAAGGAAGAATGAAATGTGGTCCCTGCTTGCTTCCATGTTCCAGTTAAAGAAGTATGAAATGGACATGGAAAGATTTCGACATCCTACTGTAAAGGTCAAATGAATGAATAAGCATGGAAAAAAAAGAGTATCATGTCTTACCCAGTACTCACAAAAAGCACAAAGTGGCGCATATATCCAAAGTTTGTTTTCAGTGGCAGGAGCCCCTGGAGTGTCTATACTTTCTCTCTGCTTGCCTCATTCTCTCTTTTTATCCTCTCAAATAAATAAATTAACTAATAAAAAATAAAAAAGAAGCATTTGCAATGATGACTGTGATTGTACTAATTGACCTTACCTCAGTGAGGTATGAGGGTAAGTGTTTTCTCTCAGCATTGACGACATAATGCATTTACTGGAGTTTTTAATTCTTTGCCATCTTGACAAGTGCAAATACTTCATCATAATTTTATTTTAAATTTATCTGAGAAAGGTTGAGTTTTCATTTGGAAACATACCTTTGACCATGTTTGTCCTGTTATACCATGCCCTGTATCCTTTGTGAACTCTTAAGTACTTTTTCACTTCAAATGAAACTTTCGCATAGTCATTGTTTCTTCTTGCTGGTGGCATTCTTATTGTTTTACATAATTTCTGTAAATGTTAAAGAAGTCAGACCCTTTTCAGTGCTATGAATTGAAATCATGATAAGAAGGGTGATGTTTGCTTTGCATGTCCTCAAAGTTCACCTTTGGATACAGAGTATAGATACAAACCTGTAGGAGGAGGCACCTTTCAGCCAGGTGCGGTGGTGCACACCTTTGATTCCAGCACTCAGGAGGCTGAGGTAAGAGGATCACATGAGTTCCTGGCCAGGCTGGGCTAGAGTGAAATGGTGCCACAAACAAACAAACAAACAAACAAACAAACAAACAAACAAACAAACAAACAGTAGCAATACAAAAGAATAAAAATAAAGGAGGAACCTTCTAGCTGTTAGTGCGAAGATAGAATAGACTCCCTGGATCAAAGCAATTTTCTTATGCATGCACAGAATGTTCACACTAATCCACATATTTTGAATGCATGCTCACCTTTTAAAATGAAACATGATCAAAGAAATCTAGAGGATATTGTTCAATACAATTCTTACTGACTTATGTGTCATCCATGGACCAGCAATGTTATCGCCTGGCCTATGAGATTCAACTAAATCAGAAGCTTTACTTCTACTACATTAATGAGTGATTAATATATGCACTGAAATCACAGGAATGAGTTTATATTTAATCATTTTTTTCAAAAGCAACTTTTTTTTTTTTTTTTTGGTTTTTCGAGGTAGGGTCTCACTCTAGTCCAGGCTGACCTGGAATTCACTATGTAGTCTCAGGCTGGCCTTGAACTCATGGCGATCCTCCTACCTCTGCCTCCCGAGTGCTGGGATTAAAGGCGTGCGCCACCACGCCCGGCAAAAGCAACTCTTTTTAAAAGTAATTTTTAAAAATCTTTTTTAATTTTAATTTTAATTTAATTTATTTCAGAGGGAGATAGAAAGAGGCAGAGAGAGTGAGAAGAAGAGAGAGAATGGACACACCAGGGCCTCCAGCCACTGCAAACAAAATCCATACGCGTGCACCACCTTATGCATCTGGCTTACGTTGGTCCTGGGGAATTGAACCTGGGTCCTTTGACTTTGCAGATAAATACCTTAACTGCTAAGTCATCTCTCCAGCCTGTAACACTTAGGTTTGGAGATTTCTATATTTTTTGTTAAATTGCCAGAAATTTGAGGAAGAAGGCATACCCCAGAGAAGGAGGCATAGCTGGTGGTCACAGACAAAGAGAAATGTTCTCAGTATTTGCTGCTAGGAAATTGAATTCTGGGAAGGCATGTTTTCAAAAGGCCCAAGTGGTAAGGAGTGGAAGCTACCTTTGTTCTAGTCAGGCCTGATGCCTAATTTGCCTACAGTAACTATAAATGATCTGAAACAAAGAACAATGGGAAAATTAGGAAAGCCCTTCCAAAGTTTAGTTTAATTAATAAAAAAGATCCTTAGAGTTTATAAGCCATTGATAAACCCTTCATCTACATATTTAGTGCCTTTCAAAAACACCTTTACATTATGGACTCAAGCTTTACTGGTTTTAGCACCAAAAGTCTTATGTCTTGGTAAGCACACAGTCCTGGGCAAACAGATGGTGGGCCATTCCTGCTTAAAAAATTGTTAGGGGTAAGGGTCTGCTTCACAGGGACGGATCAGGATGTTGTCTATTATGTTCTTCCTTAGGCTGAGAAGTATTTTTTAAGTTTGCACTACAAGCTTCAGCAGGTTCTTTGGTTTTCTTCCGAACAAAACCACCCTGTTTCCAAGGGCATGCCAGTTAGAGAAAGCTGTACTCATAATTACTGGTCTGTGGCCAGCAGCATTCGCAGGCAATGCCTGAACAATGTCCTGGAGAGGAAGGGAAAGGCCCAGTGATTCACTGCGAAAGCTTAGGACCGCCTTCAGGCCTCCTGCCTCCCACACAGCCGGTTTCTTCTAGCTTGCAGTGCACCATTTTCTAAAGGAAACCATACCAAGAAGGCCGAATCCAGACTGAAAAAAAAAAAGGCTTGATTAAAGCCAGCACCTATTTTTGCAAAGAAAGAAAATATTCTGAGCCAGGTGTAGTGGTGCACATCTGTAATCCCAGAATTTAGGTTGTGAAGGCAGAAGTATCAGTAGTTCAAGGTCATCTTTGGATACATAGCCAGTTTGAGGTCAGCCTGGACTACATGAGACTGTGTCTCAAAACAAACATAAAACATTCTAGGAAAACTAGAAAATGATACTTTTTCTCAATAGAAAAGTGGATAAGATCATTAATGTTCCACTCTCCAGAAAAAATGTTGCTAGTTTGTGCTCTGTTCTGGTCTAGTCAGATAACCTAAAAATAACATATGCTAATGTGTAATGGGGACGTTGACCCAGGGCTAGGTTCCTCGAGAAATTATGTACACCATTAGAGGGTCTCACCAAATTTGAAAGTGCCAAATTAAAAACATAGCTTTCTCCTCCTTAACATGTGCCCTAGTCCCAAAGAACTTAAATTGTGTGTATGCATGCATGCGTGTGCATGGGCATGTACCCATATGAGTTCAGAAGAGAGGCCGAGGCCTTTTGGTTTGCACAGAAAGTAGAAGATGTTTAAGGAGGGATGGGAGAGACCCAGATGAAGAAGCTCTCTATTCTAAAGGAGCAGCTAGCACTGCCAGAAGAAGGTTTGGGGGTTCAAAGCAAACTTGACCATTTAGTAAGGCCTTAAGTAATTAGTAAGATCTGACTTTTGAAACAGTGAAGAGAAGGGGGGGCATGTACTAGAGACAGTGAGTAGTCTAGACAGGCTTGAAATCTGTATGTGAAAGGGTGGGGTGGGGTCTAGGAGATATGATGAGATTGAGATGTATACTTTGGGCCATTACAGGGGAAGATCTTCAAGGCCAAGATTGATCTCTAGTTGTGAACCAACGGGTAAATTCTACATCCTGAAACTCCCAAGTTGATATAATTGTGGTAAAGTAGAAGCATATTTAGCCTAAAAGTTTGGCTTTGTGTAGAGTTTTTGCTGTATCAATGGTTCTCAATTGAGGATAATTTTGCCCACCACGGTCCCTTGGGTTTTTTTTTTTTTTGTTATGACTCTGGGTGCTGCTGCCATCTACTGGTTAGTGGCCAAAAATGCTGCTAAACTCAGCTTTGGGACTTGACGCTCTCTCTGAGGCCAGGGATCCAAATTTTTCTACTTGAAAGTGCAAAGTAATGCTATCCCTTCTATGAACTTCTGGAATTATCAGAAAACAAATCTGGTTAGTTGTATCTGGGAATTTAGGAACACTGATTTGACTTCTTAAGCCACAAGGAGATCATTCAGGCCCATCTGGTCCTACCATGAACAGAGCAGCCCCTCACCACAAAGAATTAAAACTTGGTCCATAGCAATAAGTACAGGCTACAGAGGGAAAGAAGAAGTTCAACTGAATTATTCTTTTTAAATGATTCAAATAATTTCTCAACACATTTTCCACCTCACCCACACCATATTACAACAACAGATGATACATGTGTTACAGATTATATTTTTAGACTTCTAGTAGACAAAAATTATGAAGGGGGAAATATAATAAAGTCCACTCATTAAAACATTATTTCATTTCACCAAATTAAAAATGATACTTTTCAAGTGAGACTTTTAACAAGACCAATGTAAATTAACAAAGATTATAATTTCATAATAAAAATTGCTTCATGGAAATCTAAAGCACTATTAATCAGTAGACACTTAAAATGAGAGGCCTTTATAATGGCTGAATAGTACTGTTTTGTGTATGTATACTATCTATGCAAGATAGGGTAATCCCATATTTTAGGTATTGTGAATAGCCCTATTTGATCATTATACAATGTGTGCATATATTAAATGTCCCTCTGGACTTCATAAATATAAATATTCTGTATCAATCAAAAATCAAACCATTGAAAGACCTGATCACAAAGGTTTTAAACCTGAAGGATATTTTCTGTGAAATGATATTAACCACTGTTTATGAGAAGCTTCACGTACCTACACAGTTTAATTGCATTCATCTCAAAATAATTAGTGTACCAAACTGGTACAGTTTGGATTATTATGTTAAAAATTAAGAATTCTTGTAAACCCACTTATAGATGAAGAAATTGAGACTCAGAAAAATGGTGACTTGTGGGGCTGGAGAGATGGCTTAGCGGTTAAGGTGCTTGCTTACAAAGCCAAAGGACCCAAGTTCAATTCCCCAGTACCCACATAAGCCAGGTGCACAAGAGGACACATGCATCTGGAGTTCGTTTGCAGTGGCTAGAGGCCCTGGCGTGCCCATTCTCTCTCTGTCTCCCCCCCTCCGTTTGCAAATAAATTAAAACAATTTTAAAAAAATGGTGATTTGTGAGGTTCACATAGTCCATAGAGGGCAGGATTCAGTACACCCATCTTATCTCAGGCCCACACCTATCGTCTCTATATTACCATTTCATCTGTAGTAAAGTTCCCTTTTGGTACACATGATATGTTCTCAATACATCCATACAGTCAGATGAGTAAAAGATTTTTGTTAATGTAAGAAATAAAATTTCATGAGTGTCATAAACCACAGAACTTTGAACACCCCACACTCCTGTTGCCCACTTACTATGGTATTTGATTCTTTCTGTGGCCAGAGATCCAAATTCTACCTGCAACTGCAACTCTTGAACTTATGGAACAATGAGGAAGTGCACCAGGTTTGTTAAGCCTGGATATTTAAGGTAATCATTTTACTCTTAAAACCACCAGGACAGCATTCGTGATCTAAAATTATATATATATATATATATATATATATATATATATATATATATATATATATATATTTTTTTTTTTGGTTTTCCAAGGTAGGGTTTCACTCTAGCTCAGGCTGACCTGGAATTCACTATGTAATCTCAGGGTGGCCTCAAATTCTCGGCTATCCTCCTATCTCTGCCTTCCTGGTGCTGGGATTAAAAGCGTACGCCACCACGCCCAACTGATAATTTTAAATTCATACTTTAATTGCTCATTATATTTTATCACACCAAAATTCTTTTTCCCCTTCTATATCCACAATTGTCCCACCTTAGCCCAGGCTTTCCTCAATAGTTCAACTTTTTCAGGTCCACCTGGGAGGATGCCTCTCCCATAAATTACTCCTCATCCCTCCTGTTTCTTCCTAGAATTACTACCTAGAATTACTCGGGGTTTTTCATTTCTACTGCTTGCATGCCTCTTTGGTTTTCTCACCTCTTGTCTGTTCATTTGAGTAGTGTGATTCCTGTGCTTGAGGGAAAGAAGGAAGGATCACTGTGTTCCTTCTGAGTGCTTTGGAACTCCCTGTTTGTGCGTTTCTGATCATACTTTCCCTTGTGCAGGCCAAAACAAAGAAAGGAAATTGATTAACAAAGAAGTACGCCTTCCTTAAAGAGACATTTGTTTCATTTAGAACATGGCTCTTTATTTAGATGTGTCCACTTTTCCTATTTTGGCTGTTAAAATGGCCTTTCTTTTATGAAATGATGATCACATTTATTTTGATAATTATGATCAATTATGTTCTTTATTTCACAATCTAAAATTAAAATCCCTCATCAGTATTCTTTCACATGATTAAGTTCATGAAAAGTAAGGAAGAATGGGAAGTTGTCACAGATGGTGAGAAGTAAGGAGGTACAAAGATGTGCTGGAACAGAAAAAAGTACATTATTGGAAAAACTTGTGAAATCCTCATAAGTTATATGCCTTACTTAATAATAATGTACCTAATTCAATGGCACAAACTTGCAGTTATAAGGAATAAGTTGTGTTTTTTTAAAAAAATATTTTATTTCTTTATTTATTGGAGAGAGAGAGAGACAGAATGGGCATGCCAGGGTCTCCAGGCACTGCAAATGAACTCCAGATGCATGCACCACCTTGTGCTTCTGACTTATGTGGGTCCTCGGAAATTGAACCTAGGTCCTTAGGCTTTGCAGGCAAGCACCTTAACTGCTAAGCCATCTCTCCAGCCCAGTTCTGGTGTTTTTTTTTTTTTTAACATAGTAGGTCTAATATACAAGAAATGGTTTTGAATATTCTCATTATAAAGTAATAATCAGTGTTTGAGATAATGGATATGGTAATTATCTTAAGTTGATCATCACACTTTATATACTTGTATCAAAACTATATTGTAGCTGGGCCTTTAATCCCAGCACTTGAGAGGTAGAGGTAGGTGGATCACAGTGAGTTCAAGGCCACCCTGAGACTACATAGTGAATTCCAGGTCAGCCTGGCCTAAAACAAGATCCTATCTTGAAAAAAAAAAAAAAAATTGTACCTGTAAACATGTATGATTATTATGTGTCAGTTAGAGAGAAAAGAAAATTTAAAAGCAGTTTACACACTGTGAAAAAAATTGTAATGTATCATTGTTAGTTTTATGATGTTGACAAATGTATATGAACTCTCTGCTATCTTTACAGCTTTCTGTAACTTAAAGCTATTCTAAAATTAAGAGTTTATTTATTTATTTGTTCATTTATTATTTTTTATTATTAGAGACAGAGAGAGAAAGGGAGGAGAGAGAGAGAGAAAGACAGAGTGAGAATGGGCACTCCAGGGCCTCTAGCCATTGCAAATGAATTTCAGATGCTTGTGCCACTATGTGCATCTGGCTTATGTGGGACCTGGGGAACTGAACCTGGGTACTTAGGCTTTGCAGGCAAGTGCCTTAACCACTAAGCAATCTCTCCAGCCCAAGTTTATTTATTTTTGAGGTAGGGTCTCACTCTAGCCCAGGTTGACTTGGAATTCTCTATGTAGTCTCAGAGTGGCCTTGAACTCATGGCAATCTTCCTACCTCTGCCTCCGGAGTGCTGGAACTAAAGGCATGCGCCATCACGCCCAGCTAAGAGTTCATTTTAAAAAGAAAAAATTAGCCGGGCGTGGTGGCGCACGCCTTTAATCCCAGCACTCGGGAGGCAGAGGTAGGAGGATCGCCATGAGTTCAAGGCCACCCTGAGACTACATAGTGAATTGCAGGTCAGCCTGGGCCAGAGTGAGACCCTACCTCAAAAAACCAAAATAAATAAATAAATAAAATAAAATAAAATAAATAAAAAGAAAAAGTTGGCATTCTTTTCTCAGATCCTCTTATAAAGGGTGTTTGGAGGTCCAAAATCCTAGCCCAGCCACAATGAGCACACTCACTAAGTTTGAGAACTTAAATCTTTACAATGTGTTGAACTGGGGAATAAACCTATATAAAGATGTTATCTTCCTATATTAAAATATTTGGGCTGCTTATATGGTAGGAAGAGAGGACCACCTCCCCAGTGGCATGTATGCCTGTACATACACATACACATACACATACATACACACACATGCTCACATACACACAATAAATAAAATTAAAATCTTAAAAAACCAAAACAGGGCTGGAAAGATGGCTTAGTGGTTAAAGCTTTTGCCTGTGAAGTCTAAGAACCCAGGTTAGACTCACCAGAACCCATGTAAACCAGACGCACAAGGTGACACATGCGCACAAGGTGGTACATGCATCTGGAGTTCGATTGCAGTGACTAGATGCACTGACATGCCAATTCTCTCTTTCTCTCTTATTAAAACAAAACAAAACAAAATATTGGGCTGGAGAGATGGCTTAGTGGTTAAGGCGCCTGCCTGCGAAGCCTAAGAACGCCCCTTTGAATCTCCAGGTCCCATGTCTAGCCAGACGCAAAAGTGACTCAAGTGTGAATGTCGCACATGCACACAAGGGGCACACGTGTCTGGAGTTTGTTCACAGTGGCTGAGAGGCCCTGGCACGCCCATTCTCTGTCTCTTTCTCTCAAATTAAAAAAAAAAAAAACACAAAGAAAACCGAACAAGTCTTTTAATCCTATCCCACTCTAAAAATCCTGTGAGCCTCAAACCTCCCCAGGATCATGTGTGCAAAAGGGCAATGTAGGCTCTTCATTCTTAGATGTCTCCCCTCGATACCTTTTTACAGGAGACTGAGCCAAGGGGAATGACTTGCCTCTAAATCACAACACAGCTGACCACTTTGATGACTGAATGACAATATGCCACATAATGCTTTTAATCACAGGCACCATGCGTGTTCTGGAAGATACACTTATGAGTGGATCTCTTAGCATGCCTTGCCTCTGGCTTGGTGAGGTAGAAAAGCAGCACATATCATTTGGGTCAGCAGGGGGCTCTCTTAAACAACAAGTTCTTACTACTGGCTTCCACTGGGTGCAAACATAACAGAACACTTCTGTATGGGGGAGATTTGAGTAATCATAGATATGAGTAAATCATTCATTTGAGACCTCCAGTGTAATCTGGAAGATCAAACAATGGAAGTAGCATCTTCCACACTTTTATGGGAGGTAGAGTGTGCTAGTTAAGAAGCTGGCCACTGATTAACTGGGGAGCCAGGAGTAGGTAGTCTGAAGAGATTGCTTTAGGTTGAGTATTTATCTGTGTTTGAAAAGAAGAAGATGGGAGATACCGAAGACGTCTTCAACTTGTTTGAGTAGTTAGTTTGTTTATAAAATTGTTATAGAACCTTCATGTGCATATCAGAAATTTTAATTAGAATGTCAGGAAAATGAGTAGGTTTGAGAGAATTTTGAGAATGGGAACAGCATCAAAATTCAGGAGGGAAATAAGTTAGTTTCTTTTTGTAGTCAGTGGTTATGAAGAAAAACTCTTCAATGTCCACACCAAAAAAGGGCCCCATGACCATAATATCTTGTTGTATATCTGAATACTTTAGCTCTGGGTCAGTCTTTCAATCAACCTATTACTTTCACTCAGGAATCATAAGGCCTGTTTTCAACTTTGCATACAATAGCACTAGATTCTTTGCCTGAAATGGTTGATTCATCTGAATTGGCAAATTCCCCTTGTTATATGTGTGAAACTTCTACCATCTGGTCTGCTGTTCCAACTCTTATCAGATCGTTACTCAGAGACAGCCACTGCACTCACAACACATATGGTATGGCACCATCATTGTGAGGAAACATGGGTGGTTGAGAAATTTTAGTCTCAGAGACAGAAAATGTTGATTTGGAAGCTGGAGAGATGGCTTAGTAGTTAAGGCACTTGCCTGCAAAGCCAAAGGACCCAGGTTTGATTCCCCAGGACCCACATAAGCCAGATGCACAAGGTGGTGCATGTATCTGGAGTTTGTTTGCAGTGGCTAAAGGCCCTGGTGCACGCATTCTCTCTCCCCTTCCCTCTCTACCTTTCTCTCTCATAAATAAATAAATAAATAGTTGATTTTGTTTCTTGCCCTGCTATTATTGACAATGTAATCTTAACCACAGGAGGCCATAATAGTAATATGTAGATTATGATTTTTACCCAGGATCATATGTTTAGTAAATGCTAACATGTTATGTAAATGTTATGGAAATACTAGACACTATCCATTCATTCATTAGTTCATGAATTTATCCAACATATCTTCAGTGCCAGCTGTGTGCTAGGCATTATTGAAGAATTTTAAAAAATGTCCCTGCTGAAAACACCTCAAGATGTAGTTATAGTCAATAACTTTCTGAATGGAATTCCAATAGCTCAGTCAATAGCAAAAAGTGACAAATTGGACTTCATCAAATTCAAAAACTTCTAACCAACAAAGAAACTATCAACAGATTGAAGAAATAGCCTTCAGGATGAGAGAGAATGTTTGTCAGTTATTCATCTGAAAAGGGATTGGTATTCAGACTACATAAAGAGTTCAGGAAACTGGATACCAAAACATCACATAGTCTGATTAATAAATGGACAAATGAACTGAATAGATAATTCTCAAAATAAATAGAAATGGCCAATAAATCGATTAAAAAATTTGACCTCCTTAGCCATGAGGGAAATTCAAGTCAAACCTATGTTGAGATTCCATCTTACCCTAGTTAGAATGGCTACATCAAGATAACAAATCCTGGCAAAAATGCAGAAGGGAAAGGAACTTTTATACACTGTGGATAAGAATGTAAATTGGTCCTGCCACTATGGAAATCAGTATGGAGTTTCCTCAAGCAATGAAAAATAGATCTATCATGTGGCCCAGCTATACCACTCATGGGAAGATACTCAAAAAAATCTAACATACAACAGCATTGCACATTTATGTTTATTGCTGAACTACTCACAATAGCCAAATCATGGAATCAGCCTAGGTTCCCACCAACACGAGTGGAGAAGATATTGTATGTATACACAATGGACTTTTATTTGACCACAAAGAAGGACGAAATCATGCCACTTGCAAGAAAATGGATGGAACAAGAGGTTGTCATTTTAGGTGAAATAAACCACACTGAGGAAAACAATTTATTTCCTGTTTTCTCTCATATGCAGCATCTAGATGAACATTTATTTCGAAAAATGACATGAAAGCAGAAGAATGACTATTTGGGAAGAGGAAGGAGACTATCATGAGGGAAAGGGGGTACAAGAGAGGATAATGGGAGGTGAACATTATCAAAGTGCATTATATACATGTAGGGAAGTATCTAATGAAATCTCTTTAGATTACTAAAATGTTTTAAAGTCTCTATCTTCCAAAGTGTTATATGCTCTTAAACAGCAAATAAATAAATAAATGTATAATATGGTGTTCTCTAGTGAAAAGCTAGGAAGAAGAAACAAGTGAAGGTAGCTGGATGAAGACTTGCTTGAGATGGAATGACTGGAGATGGTCTCACTTAGAGATATTTGAATGGAGGCTAAATGAAGTAAGAAATGCAACCACGAGAATGTTTTAGAGATATACTCCAGAAATAAATGGGATCCTTGGGCTGGAGGGATGGCTTAGCAGTTAAGGCATTTGCCTGCAAAGCCAAAGGATCCTGGTTTGATTCTCCAAGACCCACGTAAGCCAGATGCACAAGGGGGTGCATGCATCTGGAGTTCGTTTGCAGTGGCTGGAGGCCCTGGCACACCCATTTTCTCTCTCTCTGCTTCTTTCTGTCTCTTAAATAAATAAATAAAATATATATTTAAATAAATAAATACATGTGATCCTTGCCCCAGGAGGAGTGATGGATGTGCTAACTCTAGAACTTACTGAGCATATGTTATGTACACATGACATCATTTCATTCTCACCAAGCTGGATGAGGTGAACTCTTAGGTCTATTTTGTGTATATGACTACACTGAGCCTCTAAGAATAGAACTTGGAGGGTGTGATATAGATGTCCCTTTATAGTAACCTATTCTCAGCTCTTTGACCAGATATGAGTCTTTATCACACCCTCCAAGGCTCAGGAAATGTTTCAGAAGAGGGTGTGGAAAGAATGTAAGAGCTGGAACACTGCCTTCTGGACATGATGGGCTGTTGCATGAACTCACAGCAGCTGTAGTTTTCTGCACAAGAACCAGTCTGGAAACATTCCATTATGGGTAGGGGAGGAGCACATGAAGACCCACCCCCATGAAGGAGCTATTGCCAGTTGATGGTGGCTGGGGGCAGGAAGTAATTTTCTTTGGTGGTGTGGCCACTGGTAGGTTGTCCATGCTCCAGTGAGTGACCTTCCCCCCACCCATGCTCATGTGTGCAGCCCTAGTTGAGCTCATTGGGTCACAAAAGAAAGAAAAAGAGAGAAAGGACATGGAGGTTGTGGGGATTGGTTAGGAGGAGGGGGCATTTGGTGACTGAGGGAGAGGGATAGGACTGTGTAATAGTGTGGGACAATATGTGATGTATAAGTATTGCATACATGTATGAAATTGTCCAAAAATAAGGGAACTAAATACAAAAATAGGAAGTAAGGGACTTCATAGCTCACATCTGGTAAATGGCAAACCTTGAGATTCCAATCCGGTCTCCAGTGTCTGACTAGTTTCTGGAGGCAGAACTTTGCCAGCAGTTAGCAGTAAGGCAAGAGTCCCTGAAGGATTGGCTCCTGTTTAGGGTTATTACAGGAAAATATCCAGGCCAGACCCAGAAGAGCTGTAACATCCTTATATTTGCCCACTAGCTGAACAAATCTAAACTCTACCTTTTTTGTTGTTGTTGTTATAACCATCTTTTGGGACTTGTGAAAGTGCATATGTGGGATTAGAATTGGAGGAGTCAAGTTAATGGGGTGATTTTCCAGGTTGCTAAAGGATTGCTCAAGTCATTAAGATGTTCTCATCATTTCTTGGGTCCTTAAGCATATGGATTCAAACATCGTATTTCTACCCTTGAGAGCGGCTTTCTGTTATGCAACATGATCCTTGCTGGCATCTCTTGTCAGCCATGACCTCAACTTGTGGTGTTTCTATTTTGTTTTTCTCTTTTATCCTACTCAGCTACCAATTAAGAAAAAAACAAGGTCACAATTTTAGGGCAAACAAATTAAATGAAAACATTGTTTTCCCCATAATATAAACCTTTTCTTTAAAAGGTAAGACTTGCATCTTATTATAAAACATGGAATAAGGTCAGGTCTGCATACACTGCTTTCAGAATACTAGCCATAAAGTAACAATAAATTATATTTTTTCTTTCTTGTCTTGTAATTCTTTAGAGGTGTGCCTTTCCTACATTTCAACGGCAAATGACCTTTCCTTTCCTCTGTGTTGTGGAGTTGTGTCTTTCTCCCCCCAAACACAAACACACCAAGGATTAAGAACTGACAAGAAAGCAAGAATCTAAGTAAAGCCACGGAAAGAACTAGAGAGAAAAGGAGGAAGCGAGACCAAGAAGCACATCCAGCCCTTTAAGAAAGCACCTGGTTCACATTACAAATTTCTAACTGAATTAGACACACAGAACTCTTGAGTTTAAACACAACACTCACAATTTGTCAACCACCCACGGAAATTCACCAGGTGTTTGCCATTATGTAATGCCCTAAAAAAATCATCTGGCTTATATCAACTCTCAAAAGTCAAGCTTGCGATTTTCTTTATTCCCCCATCTACTACAGACATCAATTCATAGGTAAGACTGCATGCAGCATTTCCAGCACTTAGAAAAAGCGAACAAAGAAAACAAAAGATTACATTAAATAAAACGACAGTGCTTTTCTTGGTTTCGGAGCTTTGTACTTTAAGCTTTAAAAGGTAGGAAATGACCCCAATGTGGCTCGGAAATTCACGGAAGAGAGGAGGAAAGGATGTTAGAGCCACAAGTTGGGGCATTAGGCACAGAGACTTGGCCTATCCCCATAACTCTTGATGACCCCCACAATGCATGACCCACATTCCCCATTGATGAGGGTCCCTTTGGAAGAGGGAGGACAGGGAGGAGGATAATGGTGTCACCATTATGAATGCAAAGTCAGAATAGTATAAATAAAAAATAAATTATAGTTAAAAAAAAAGGTAGGCCTTACCCATTCAGTATCGGTTCATTGACGGGATATCTCTAACTCAGATTATAACATCTAGGATGGGAGAAATGATGTTTATTTTGTATTATGAGAGAAAAGAGGAGGAAGATGAAGGAAAAGGGGGGGTGATTAGCTTCTTAAGCTGTAAGAATAGTTTGGAATTGCTCCCTAAAATCAAACTTGAAAAAAAATCACTCTCTTAGTGTCCCCTTACTCTTCAGGTTTGAGCGAGTATTGCTACACTTTAATTTTTAAGTTGCTTGTTATATATTTTTGGTGATTAGCAACTTAAAAGCCTTTGTACTTGGATAATTGAAAGATATTTGAGGATAGAAATGGCTATGATTTCAAAGGATTTTCTTTCAGAACCCAAAGGGGAGCTTTAGCCCAAAAGAAATGGAAAATTGCATTTTGTATGCAGTCATTTCAATTAAAAATCCATGGTATAGCAAGCAAAGGAACTAATTACAAACACTGCTCCTTATAATTTGGCTGGTTCTTTGAAATTTGGAAGCTTACTATTTGTCTCCTTAACGTTTTGATTGAACTCTACTCTGATGCCTACTCTGACATGAGTATCCTCTATAAAAATTAAACCAGTAACACATGGTAAAGTCTACATCGTCCTCATATGTAATATGGAGTTGTTATTATGGTGTTTCCATGTATGTCTCCCCGCCTTCCTGTCTACCCTGTTCACTTAGGCACAAAACAAATATCATCAGTATTTATACAGAGCAATGTACATTACTTATTTTCACCTTTTGATTGGAGGAACAATTCTTAGTTGTTTTGAAATGTTATTTTAAATAATTTAATTATTGATTTATTTGAGAGAGAGAGAAAGAGGTACAGAGAGAGAGAGAAAGAGAGAGAGAGAGAGAGAGAGAGAATGGGCATGCCAGGGATTCCAGCCACTGCAAACAAACTCCAGACACATGTGCCACCTTGTGCATCTGTCTTATGTGAATACTGGGCAATCAAACCTGGCTCCTTAGGCTTCTCAGGCAAGGGCCTTAACCACTATGCCATCTCTACCCTAGAATGTATTTTTAAAACATGCTTCTGTTGTAAAAAAACAATATTTCATTTTAATATATCAATATATAGCTATCTATATTGCTTTTTGTGTCGTTGTGTTATGCAGCAGTATTATAAATCAAACATCTCTTATTAGCCTAGTACTGTAATGAATAGTGTTGTGCATATATTTTTATACCTTTTGTTTCATTAGATTTATTTATTTATTTATTTATTTATTTATTTATTTATATGGTAGTGGGGGCAGAGATAATGAGCATGCCAGGGCCTCCTGCACTGCTAATGAACTCCAGATGCATGTACCACTTTGTGTGACTGGCTTTACATGGGTACTGAGGAATCAAACTTGAGCCATCAGGCTTTGCAAGCAAGTGCCTTTAATTGATAAGCCACCTTTTCAGCCCTGTCTCATTAGATTTAAATTTTGGAAGTATATGATTTACATTGAGTTATCTATTTGGATTTTTTTGAAGGTAAGGTCCCACTCTAGCCCAGGCTGACCTGGAACTCACTCTGTAGTCCTAGGTTGGCCACAAACTCACAGCAGTCTTCCTACCTTTGCCTCCTGAGTTCAGTGATTAAAGGTGTGTGCCACCATAGCCGGTTCTGGAAATTTCTTTTTAATAGAGGAGCTTTCTTTTCTCACATGGTCAATCAATAATCCCAATACTGCTTATTGGGAGATGCTTGCTTGCTTCAGTGATTTAAAATTGTTGTTATCAAATATTAATTTTTCATCCAAACAGTGCTCCTCTATATCTGTGCCAGTGTTGCACTATATCCAATACCACAGCAATTCCCAGGTGTGGGTTTTATGGTCTATTTTAGAAAATGTCCCATGTGCTGCTGAGAAGAATGTATATTCTGCAGCATTTGAATGGAATGTTCTGTATATATCTGTTAGGTCCATTTGTTCCATGATATCATTTAATGCAGATGTCTTTCTGTTTATTTTTTGTTGGGTAGACCTGTCAAGTGATGAGAGCGGGGTATTGAAGTCACCCACTACTATTGTGTTAGGAGTTATCTCTGACCTTAAGTCCGATAGTGTTTGTTTGATGAAATTGCGGGCCCCCGTGTTTGGAGCATATATGTTTCGGATTGTGATGTCCTCCTGTTGGAGTATTCCTTTAATCAGTATAAAGTGACCTGCTTTATCTTTCCTCACTAATGTTGGTTTGAAGTCTATCCTGTCAGAAATTAGGATGGCAACCCCTGCTTGTTTTCTAGGTCCATTTGCTTGAAATACCCTTTTCCATCCTTTCACCCTAAGAATGTTTCTATCTTTTAATGAGAGGTGAGTTTCCTGGAGGCAACAGATGGTAGGATCCTGCTTTTTAATCCAGTCTGCAAGTCTGTGTCTTTTGGTTGGGGCATTGAGGCCATTGATATTAAGAGTTATTATTGAAAGATATGTATTTATTCTCACCATTTTTCTTGTTTTGTAGTTCTTCCTGGTTTTCACTTTACTCACTTGTTTTAACTGTTATTTGAGTATGATTTATTTTTTCCTATTTCCTGCTGTGTGTGTTTTGCTTTCTCTTCAGCGTGAATGATTCCTGCAAGTATTTTCTGTAGAGCTGGTTTAGTTGCCATAAATTCCTTTAGCCTGTCTTTGTTGTGGAATGTCCTTATTTCTCAATCAATTTGGATAGATAGCTTTGCAGGATAAAGTAATCTTGGTTGACAGTTTTTTTTTTCAAGGTAGGGTCTCACTGTGGTCCAGGCTGACCTGGAATTAGCTATGTAGTCTCAGGGTGGCCTTGAACTCATGGTGATCCTCCTACCTCTGCCTCCCAAGTGCTGGGATTAAAGGCGTGCGCCACCACGCCCGGCTCTGGTTGATAGTTTTTATCTTTCAGAACTTGGAATACATCACTCCAGGCCCTTCTGGCTTTTAAAGTTTGTGTTGAGTAATCTGCTGTGATCCTGATCGAATTCCCTTTGAAAGTCACTTACTTTTTCTCTCTAACTGCTTTCAATATATTTTCTTTGGTTTGCGTGTTTAGTAGTTTAATTATAACATGGTGAGAAGAGGATCTTTCTAGGTTTTGTCTGTTTGGTGTTCTAAATGCTTCTTGTATCTGCATTGGCATTTCTTTCCCAATTTGGGGAAAGTTTTCTTCTATGATTTTGTGGAAAACACCTACTAATAAGCCCCTGGATTGAAATTCTTCCCCTTCTGCTATACCTTGAATTCTTATGTTTGATCTTTTCATAGTGTCCCGCATGTCTTGGAGTTCCCATTCATACTTTTCTATTAGCTTGTCTTTCTCTTTGTTGGACTGTGATAGGTCTGCCATCTGGTCTTCTAGTTTAGATATTCTGTCCTCTCCTTCATCCATTCTACTGGTGAGACTTTCCACAGAGTTTTTTATTTCACTGACTTCAGAGCTAGGATTTCAGCCTCGTTTTTCTTCAGTATTTCTATTTCCTTATTCATGTCCTGTAATGACCTTTTTATTTCATTAAGCTGTTTTTCTGTATTCTCTTTCAAGAGTTTGTTTTCTTCTTTAATTCCTTTGTTTTCTTCTCGGATTCCTTTCATTTCTTCTTTTATTTCTTCTTTCATTTCTTTGAGTATAGATATCATCATTCTTTTGAAATCTTTGTCAGGAATTTCATCTAAAACAGTCTCATTGGTGAACAATTCTGATGGATTTGTAATTTTTGGTGGGATTGCATTGTCTTGATTCCTTGTGTTTCTTGTATTATAATGTATTAACTTTTGCATCCTGGATTGATTTGATGCTTAGGTTTTCTATTTATCTGCAGTGTTCTTAGGTGTGGTGATCCACCTTTATATACTTTCAGGATATGGGTTTAAGGTGCCAAGTGTAGCACTTGTACCCAAGTCCAACCTCAGAAGTAATCCTAGCTGTTGAATTTGCTTGTTAAGCAAGTATTGTAGTGGACTGGTGGAACAATTTAGTAGCAAGTTCTAAACTCCAACTAAGCAAAATACACATTCAATTAACACGAGCACAGAGTATACAAGTGTGGGAATTGAAACAAACAGTCTTATAGGGTCAAAATCCCTAAGGGTGTGTGTTGTTCCACACCCTTAATCCTGTCAGCTAGGAATCAGACCCTGTCCCCACTAATGACAGAAGCAAAAGATAAAGGCCCTTTAAATCTAAAAGTATTACAGGCAGTAATATTCAACACCTCATATTCAGCTTATTTGAAAATGGTAAGGCCAACCACAAATATGTAACCCATAACCTGCCCTGACCTGGAAAGAGAAGTTAGCACTTCCAATGCAGGCCTTTGTTACCTTTTGGTGTGGCTTCCAAACTCACCAATGCTGAGTGCCCACCTCGTTCCCTGAGCTGTGGAACTTGGCCCAGCTGTGCTGGGTCCGGTGTTGGTGATGTGGTACTGGCTGCTGCTAGTTGCTGAATTCTGCCAACTTGCTGGGGTTCTGATGGTTGGGGGATCGGCGAATTCAGGAAGCCTATAGTAGCTCACACTGTTCCCCTGTATCTCTTTCAGTAGCTCAGCAGACTTTTCTTCGATTTCTGGGCTCTGTGTGGAGACTGATGAGGGTGGAAAGTCCCCCCCCCTTTTTTTTGTCTGGGCGGCGGCAGCTGCAGTGGAGCCTCAGCGGAGGCTCGGCTGTTCTGGACGGCGGCTTGGAGCCGCTGTGGAGCGGGCTGCTGTGGGTCGGGCCACTATCTCCACAGTGGGTTTCTGGCTGTCTCCTGCTTTTCCACTGTTTCCCAGAAAATATTCTGCTCTTTTCCAAAGAAGAGTGTAGTTTTGTTTAAATCCCTCCCTGTTTCGGTTTGGCGTGGTTCCTATGCCACCATCTTACCCCCAGGTGTGGGTTTTAGAGTGAACCTAGAACCTTCTGTAGACCTTTGGCTGTCACCTCCTGGATTCTACCTAGGCTGTTCTTTATGCAGTGTGTCTTGAAAACATTGGCTTGCAGGATGAAACATGGAGAGTCCTTTGTCAGCCTGGCCTGATTTGCAGTTCAGTGAGTGCTCTGTAGAGATTTGGTTTCAAGACCTAACACTCAAGAAAGCTGACTCAAAAGAGGAGGGCTTATTATAAGTCTACAACATAAACTTCAGTGACATGACAATAGCAGGTCTATTCTTGTCCTAGTTTTGGGTATGAATAGACACACTAAGTAATAAATAATGAACTCTTTGACCACTTAAGAAAATAAAAGTGCAAAAGATGGCGGACAAACAAGATTGAGCCTGTTAATACTTCACCAGTGATAGGGGAAGGGTACATGAGACCCAGACTACCCGGAGTAGCTAATGTCAGTTAATGGTTGCTGGGAGAGAGGGTGTCAGGTTTATAGGTGGTGTAGCCACTGGTGAGTTGCCCACTCCCCAGTAAATAACCTTCCACTCATGATCAGGCAAGCAAGCCTAATTTTAGTCAGTGGGTAAAATAAGGCATGAAAAGAAGATGGGGATTAATGGGTTAATGGGGAAGGAGAAGGGAGATAGAGAGGGTAGTCGGGGAATAAGATAAAAATATATCATATACCTGTATAAAATGTAAAAAAAGTGGAATAAATGAATATTTATTTTTAAAATATTTTTTTTTATTTGCAAGCAGAGAGAGAGAGAGTGAGAATGGGGGTGCCAGGGCTTCCAGCCGCTACAAGTGAACTCCAGACACATGTGCATCTGGCTGTATGTTTGTACTGGGGAACTAAACCCAGGTCATTAGGTTTTGCAGGCAGACACCTTAACCACTGAGTCATTCCTCCAGCCCTAAATAAATAATTTTTACAAATCTGGCGGCCCAAGCAAGCATATATTTCTGACAAAGTTGATATTGTTAGGAGGTGGCATATATCTGTAGGCAGGTCAGCCTTGGCCTCTGCATGCTGTGTGTGAAAACAAGGCAGCTCTCACTAGTGGTGCTGGACCCCTGCAGGGTACTGCTCTGGGGCTGGTCCCCCTCATAAAGACTAACAAATAAAGAAAATTCCTGTTTTCTGTGGAAGGGCAGAATACTAAAGGGAAGGAGAAAGAATGGGTCTCTCTTTAGCATCTCCTTGCAACTTCACGCCACTAGGGAGGGTCAAGGGAGAGCCAAGCTTATGGATAAATCCAGTAGAGTGCTATTATTGGTTGTATTTCTTGGACCTTTCTACAATCTTGCCATTTCTATTTCTTGAATTAGTCCTATTTGTTTCCTCACTTGTGGCCTTCATGCATACATAGACCCAATGTTATCACCATTTTTGCATATTCCTATCCTTCCTTTTGGTCTGACGTCCTCTGAGAAGTGTTGCCCTGCACTCAAGCATAAGGTAAGTACCTGTCTGTCCTCACAGCAACCAGGTACTAACCCAGCAGGATGCCTCTGCTCTACAAAAACAACCCAAACATACTTGAGGGATTCTTGTATAGAACAGGAGATAATTATGTTCTGTACAAGAGCAGTTTTTGATGGATGTGTTGAAAACTTCATAAATATTTTTGCATTTCTTATCTATTGGGAATTTTTTGGTTTTTTAAATTACTTTAAGATCAAAATATACACATGTATGAAAATGTCTAAAAAGAAAAGTAAAAGAACAACAATAGCAAAAAAGCACAATATTTTCATCCTATTTCTTTTAGCGGTTTTGCTATTGTTATTTATAAAGTTGGTAAAGCTGTTAGTTTAGGAGGTTGGTGGAAAGCATAAATCATTCTTTGTTAGAACAGATTCAAACACATTTGGTTGAGTATATTTGAATGAAAACTAACTCTGGCTAGATAACAGTAGATGTGATTTTTTGTGCATATGTATGTGTGTGTGGTATGCATACATGTGTCTGCATGTTCATACGTGAATAGGTACGTGTGTGTGCATGTGTGTGTGTGTGTGTGTGTAGGGCAGAGGTTGACATTTGGTGTCTTCATTGCTATCTGCCTCATTTTGTTGATGCAGGGTGTCTCACCCAACCTGAGACACCAATTTGTCTAGACTAGCTAACCAATGAGTCTCAGGGATCTGCCTCTCTGTGCCTTCCAAGTGCTAGAATGACAGGAACATGCTGCCACATATGGCTTTTTTTCTCACAAGTGCTGGGCATCTGAACTCAGGTCCTCGTGCTTTCACTTATGTGAAATTCTCTCAAAGGCATTGCGTGGGCAGGTCGTATGCCTCTGCCACAGACTCATTTCCTCGCATTGTTCTGCTGTATTAGTTACTCTTAATATTTTCCTTAACACCGAGAAGTGGAAAAGTCAAACAAGTCTTCGCAGATACCCAATACTTTGTTTGCCCCAGACTTATTCAGACATAGGTGACAAATACTATTCAATGTGATGTTTTCATATATGCATACATTGTGCAACAAATATCACTTCACAAGGTAAGTGTGTAGTGTGTGTTGTGTGTGTGTGTGTGTGTCTCTGTGTGTGGTGTGTCTGCTCTCAGGTTTTGTGATATCATGTAGTATTTGTCTTTTTGAGTCTGGCTTACTTAATGTAACATAATGTTCTATGCCACAATAAGCCTCAGCATAATATCCTTTTCTAAGGCTTTGACTAATATTGCACTGTGTATGTATGCTGCATATTATTTATCCATTTGTCTGTTGATGGTCATCATAGCTGATTCCATAACGTGGCTGTTATAGTGCTGCAGTAAACTTGGATATGTCTTTTGGATGTGACACAATTTATTTTGAATATACAACAAGCACCAGGATGGCTATATCATGTAATAGTTCTATTTTTAAGGCTTTTTTTTTAGTAACACCCATACTGATTTCTGTGGTAGCTGGATCAATTTACATTCTCATCAACAGTATATAAGGACTCCTTTTTCTCTGAATTCTCATCAACACTATATTTTGACTTTTTGAAAATAAATATCCCAACATGAGTGAAATGATATCACATCCTGCTTTTAATTTTTATTTCTCTGTTGATTAGTCATGCTGAGCATTTTTCTATACCTGTTGGCCATTTATGTCTTCTTTGGAAAATGTGTATTCATATCCTTTGCCCATTTAAAATTTTTCTTTCTTTCTTTATTTGAGAAGGAAAGAGGTAGATAGAGGGAGAGAGAAAATGGGTGTGCCAGGGCCTCCAGCCACTGCAAATGAACTCCTGACCATGCACCCCTTGTGCCGCTGACTTACGTGGGTAAGTGGGTGACTTATGTGGGTAATAATCAAACTTGAGTCCTTAGGCTTTGCAGGCAAATGCCTTAACTGCTAAGCCATCTCTATAGCCCCTTTGCCAAATTTTAATTGGAAAGTAATCAGAAATAAAAGGAAATATTTCACAAATCATGATATATACCTCATATCCAAAGGAACCCTTATGATTTGATAGCAAAAATTGAATAAATGGGGCTGGAGGGATGGTTTAGGGGTTAAAGTGCTTGCCTTTGAAGCCTAAGGACCTAGGTTCAATTCCCCAGTTCCCACGTAAGCCAGATGCACAAGGCAGCGCATGCATCTGCAGTTCATTTACAGTGGCTAGAGGCCCTGGTGTGTGCTCTCTCTCTCCCTTCCTTCCTCTTTCTCTCTCTCTTAAATAAATAAATACAATTTTTTTTAAAGCGAAAAAAATGAATAAATGATCTTAAAATGGTTAAATGTGAGCTGGGGAGATGGCTCAGTGGGTAAAGTGCTTTCTGTGCATGCCTGAAGACCTGAGTTTGGATCTCTAGAACTCACATAAAATGACAGGCATGGTGGCACACTTTTAATCCTATCACAGAGGAAGCAGAGATAAGGACTGATTAGTGCTCAGTGGCTCGCTATCTAGCTAAATTGGTGAGCTCCAGGTTCAGGTGGAGACCCTATCTAAAAAAAATGGCAAATCACTGAGGATGACCTCCAATGTCAACTGCTGATCTCCACACCCACATATACACGAGCACATGTCCTAAAACACACATGTTCACCCACACATATACAAATACACATTAACATATATGCCTTTGCAAAAAATCAAAAACTAATGTTAGACAATCGACTTTTTCTTATTTGTTTTTAAAGGTATCTTACCTTCTGGAAGGGGGCAGCATGGCCCATGAAGACTTCTGTGGGCATGTTGGTAAAATGAACCCAGGAGACCTGCAGGTATGGCCAAGGACAAGGGATTGCTGATTGTTTAATAGTCTTGGACTGCATGTATGTTTGATCTTGCCAATTTTCAGTACACTAACCTGTTCTGCTCGCTGTTATGTATCTGGTCTTTCTCTTCATATGGATGCATCCACACAACCTAGAAGTCAGCACAGGATATTGTATTCCTCTCTCATGCTTTCCTTGAACCCCTCACTTTTTATGTGGTGTTAGGGATCAAATCCTGAGCCTCTACATCCTCAGTTACTTCTTAGCTCCTACCTAATGGCTTTTTTTTTGTGTGTGTTTCTCAATAAAGTATTCAAGAAGGGGATTATGATCATTGTATATATGCATGGAGGTTATCAATAAAAAATTTAAAAAAGAAAAAATAATAATTAAGAGTTACTATCTCAACTTCCTTTTCTTTCATTTTCTACCTTCTTCACTACCCTCCTCCCTCAAGCCGTTACTGAAGCTTTTCAGGTAATGACCCCCTGTGATGTCCCCATTGCAAAATTCACTGACCATTTCAGTCTGTTTCAGAGCACTTCAGCATACTCTCTAAACTGTTCTTTGGCATTTAAGACAATTTACTATTTCTCTTCTAATTCCTTTGCAGGGTTCAGTGTTGTTACTTAAGGCAATTATCCAAACTTTGCACTGTGTTGATCTTGTCTTTGATGTGCTATAATTAAAGTCCACAGGAAATACTTGGATCATCTTTGTCAGTTTTATAAGGAAGAACTCTGTATCAGGTACTCTCTAGGATCATTTTCGTATTTGGGAGGATGATAAATACACATATTTGAATCATAGTGTTTTCATGAACATGAAATTCAAAGACAGAAAACCAAAAGTCAATGGCACGGACAACATGTCAAACTCTCATTTGGGCTGCATATAAGCTAGAGTCTTCCCAGAGAGGTAAACAGGATGCCTGGGAGTATGTTGATCTTCTGCCCCATCAGGCCCCTTTGCAGGCATAGT
This sequence comes from Orientallactaga sibirica, assembly GCA_036365145.1. NCBI lineage: Eukaryota > Metazoa > Chordata > Mammalia > Rodentia > Dipodidae > Orientallactaga > Orientallactaga sibirica. Next base: position 473,268 of record JAEOAD010000982.1, read on the forward strand.
TGAGAGGCGCTAGCCAATACTTCAACCATTACAACTTCACCACATTACATTACATTACATTACATTACATTACATTACATTACATTACATTACATTACATTACATTACATTACAACTTGGAAGCCAGGTGTGGTAGCTCACTCCTGTAAATCCAGCACTCAGGGACTGCAGTGGGAAATCACGAGTTTGAGGCCAGCCTGGGCTACATAGCTAGATCTTGTCTCAAACAGTAGCACTAACAACAATAATAGACATATTTGGTTAGGATAATGATTGTAGCATCTTTCAGTTTATTCAACATATTGATATGCATGATCTCTCTGAGAGAAGCATTTTAAACTCATGTTAGAGTTTGGGGAATAGTGATTGAAAGATATGGGAAAGCAAAGGTTGTCCATGGCCCGAGAGCTCATACGTGGTGAGGATGGAGAGAGAACCCTGTCCTCTCCATCCATTTCCAATAAGTGGGCCATTTTCAGTATTGCCAAACTATGTTTTATCTAACAAGTAAACCAAGACATCAAAAATATGGAGAGGCTGGGCCTGGTGTCACACGCCTTTAATCCCAGTACTTGGGAGGCAGAGGTAGGAGGATCACTGTGAGTTTGAGGCCAGCCTGAGACTACATAGTGAATTCTGGGTCAGCCTGAGGTAGAGTGAGACCCTACCTTGAGCCCCCCACCCCAAATATGAAGAGATGAATTGTTAGTGGACAAGAAAATGCTTCAAAATGGAAGGGTGTTGTTGAGGAACACCAATAGCCATTGTTAGAAAAGAAACTCCACTAGAGGTTCTGTTAGCCTTATATGAAATAGAAATCTATTTAGACTTAATGGAGACAAGGAATGTCTAAATTATGTGCTAGCATTCTTTTGTGTCCCCATTCTTGTCTGAGTCTTTTTCTCATGCTACTGTTTCATTTGTATGGACTCTTCTTCCCAGTCCCTTTTCTTTAGCAATGCTTCCTCTGTCTAAGGCTCAGCTTGATGTTGCACTCTCAGAGAAGGCAACTTGTGCCAGCAATCCCCAGGCATCCACCTGTCTCTGCCTTCTCAGGGTGGGATTACACCACCATGCCTGGTATTTTTAAAAAATATTCTCTCTTATTTTTATTTAATTATTTAATTAATTGACTAATTTATTTGAGAGAGAAAGAAGCAGATAGAAAGAGGCTGTGAGTATGAGTATGTCAGAGCTTCCCACCCTGCAAATGAATTCCAGATGCATGTGCCACCTTATGCATCTTGCTTTATGTGGGTACTGGGGAATCAAACCCAGACCATCAGGCTTTGCAAGCAAGCATCTCTAACCACTTAGTAATCGCTCCAGCCCAATGGCTGGTATTTTTGCATGGGTTCTGGGGGTTATACCCAGGTCCTTATGCTTGCAAGGCATATTGCCAACTGAGCCATCTCCCCAGACCTGCAATTGCTCCTTTAAAGATTTTTTTCTCTACAGGGACTGGACAAAGATGATGGTGATGGCTGGCCTTATGACCCCTTTGTCCCTCTTTGAGTTGTGGTAGTGACAGTTCTCATGTGTATATACACACCCCATTTGCAGTCCACATTCTCCAGTCCACATACTGAGCAGCCTGGATATGACAGGGATTTAGCCCTCTCATGAGGCTCTTGGTCATTGAGGGATGAGGATTGCAATATAAATGCTCTAGTATCCCCGGTCCGCCATGCAATAATTCTGAAGTGTATCTACATCGTTTCTATTAGAACTGAGCCACAAGAGTCCACTGATGGGATCTGCTCATGAACACCCCTCTTTCGCTTTCCCCCTGCCTATCTCACTCTTCCTACTCCTTTCTTCACTTTTCCTTTCTGCATCACTTTCTAAATAAACGGACTACAGATAGGTCCTTGTTTCAGAGTGTTCTATGGGAAACCCAAGCCAAATCAGCCAGGAAATGTATGTAGCTGATCTAACCTTCTGTCTCTAGATTCTGAAGTTAGTACCTGGATCTGGTCCCCAATATGCTGTCAATAAACCAATAATAACCTGAACAATCTGCTCAACAGTGGAGGCAATGACTATTTCTCTAAATACTGAGGGCTGGCTCCATTATTGGAATTGTGCACCTAGAGGCACAAGTTCACCATCTCCAGAGTAGTAGATGCCAAGGGCTTTCACCCATGTGTTTAAACTCCAGCTTACATCCTCCAGCTGCTGGGCATGCTGACTGTTTACTGGCTTACTGTTACAGCTCTCCCTGGGAATTGGCCTCAGTGGCAGGAAATTGTCTTTCTCAACATAGTGGTTTGCTGATGTGAGGACATTCTTGGAGATACATCCCTGGGCCTGTGTTATGTATGACTACACTGTGGATTGACATCTCTCCTGCCCAAAATTGGTATTTTTCCCACTTAAGTCATATAATACCTCAGTATTATCTGCCTGAAGCTCCTCATTTTAGAGCACAATCAGAGATACCATCAAGAGGATTCTTTCATTGGCAGGGATTCCAATTCTATTGCTTTGATTTCAAGTGAGGAACCATTTGGAAAACTGGAAAGGGCCGCAGCAATTGTCCCAGATGCTTGTTATTTTTTCAGATGTCTCAGCACTCTGAGGGCAGCACCTGTAAGATGTCTCACTTAGCCAATGGTGTGGTAATTGTTCTTTGTGTAGACTTGTTAAGGGCTAGGTTCCATCTGCCTTCTTGTTTGCTATTTGCAGTGGATGACTGCAGGCCGGGGCATTCTGCATGCCGAGATGCCTTGTTCAGAGGAGCCAGCCCATGGCTTACAACTGTGGGTTAATTTGAGAAGCTCAGAGAAGATGGTGGAACCTCAGTACCAGGAATTGAAAAGTGAAGAAATCCCTAAACCCAGTAAGAATGGTGTGACAGTTGCTGTCATTTCAGGAGAAGCCCTGGGAATCAAGGTAAGTGATGTTTTTGTGTATCTCTGAGATGTGGGATGAACAGTGAGTGACACAAGGCTGACTTCTTCTGTATTGTCAACCATCATTGGGTGTTGCAGTCAGCTTCTCATTGTTGGCACAAACACCCAACTAGAAACAGCTTATGGTAGGAAAGGGTTTGTTTCAGGATTACAAATTCTAAGGGAACACCATCAATGGCAGAAGAAGCTGGCTCACTTCCATAGATCCAAACAGAGAGACACCACCAATATCTAGCACCACCAGACAGTTATAGCTCCAATTGCTCTCCACATACCTTAGGGCTGGACTTGAGATATGCCTTCAGTGTCATACCTGTTCCTCAGTAAGGCTTAGCACCCTGGAGACTCAAATTGCCAGCCTGAGTCTATGGGGCCATCCAGTCAAACCACCACACTGGGTTTATCATAGTATGTGCTCCAATGTATGGACTTGCTTTGTAGATAGTAGAATAAATGCCATGTAAGGGCCCCAGATTTTTTTTTTTTTTGGCTGCATGAACACCCATGGAGTTAGAGCAATTACAAGAATTTCCAGGGCTGGAGAGATGGCTTAGCAGTTAAGGCATTTGCCTGAAAAGTGGAAGGACCCAGGTTCAACTCCCCAGGACCCATGTAAGCCAGATGCACAAAGGGGCACATGCGTCTGGAGTTCGTTTGCAGTGGCTGGAGGCCATGGGGTGCCCATTCTCTCTCTCTCTACCTGCCTATTTCTGTATCTCTCTCTCTCAAATAAATAAATAAATAAAATATTAAAAAAAGAATTTCCAAAGTCTATCTTTTTAAAAAACTTTTATTTATTTTTATTTATTTTTTTTTGAGAGTGACAGAGAGAGAAAGAGGCAGAGAGAGAGAGAGAGAGAGAGAGAGAATGGGTGCACCAGGGCCTCCAGCCACTGCAAACGAACTCCAGACGCATGTACCACCTTGTGCATCTGGCTTACATGGGTCCTGGGGAATTGAGTCTCGAACCGGGGTCCTTAGGCTTCACAGGCAAGCGCTTAACCGCTAAGCCATCTCTCCAGGCCCCCAAAGTCTATCTTAATATGTGTGCATATTTTCCCTAATTATTTCTTTATAGTACAGTTTAACAGCATGAATTGGAACTCCTTAGCACTGTAAAATCTCTGTTTTTAAGAAATACATAGTAAAATGAAGATTTATGTAAGTTATGCCTGTCCCATTTAGTAAAAAAAGCAAATTAACTTTTAATTTAACTTACACATAACATTCTCTATATATTCTTCTCAACTGAGACTTCATATATTTTAGATTTAGGGATGTACATTTTGGATGAGATAAAATAAATAAAGATTATGGACCCTTTTTGGGAAAAAGGGGGTATAGCAGGTAGTGTGGTATTTGCCCCCAGAACTGTTGGCTGGGGAGGCTGAAGTTCTTCATAGCAGCCAATCTAAGGTAATGGCGAGCTGGGTCACAGGCTCTTGTAGATACAGATTCATGTGTAAGTGACTTTAAAGGAAGTGCTTCTAGGGAAACAGTCAAAGGAACTTGGAAAAAATAGGTGAGGAATGCAAGCAGAAACACCATCTCAGGAAAAGACCTTGGAGAGGATGGCTTTTACCCGACCCTGCCAGGGACACCCAAAAGATCAGAGTGCTGCAGAATTGGCCAACACACTGTAGGCAAGGGCACAGGGGCTACATGCTCCCTCACCCAGCAGTCACTGATCTAGCCCTGGAGTGTGAGGCACAGAAATGGGTAAAAGTGTTCCAAAGGGACCTGTGAGGGCCTGTGCACACGGGAACTACTTTGCTGTTCTCCTAGTATGCAGCCAGCACTTGAGACTTCTAGGTAGCCATGTAGATCATTTTAATTTTTGATGTGCACCCATGAGAATACTGGTTTGACAGTGGCTATTAGGTAACCACTCAATGTAAATTATTACATGGTTAACAGATGGGTTTTGATTATTGGCTTGCATTTACTGGTTTTTATTTATCCTGCATTATAACCATGGTTCTTTACCTGAATGTATGCACTGTTTTACTTTTTATTTCCAGTGTACACAGAAATCATTGAAGAAAATTGTCTATATTTGCTTCGTCTTAAGCATAATCTGACTTCTGTTCACCCCCTAGAAGTATGGTTGGAAATGGCCCTTCTTTGTGTTTCTATGACCCATGTGTTTCTGTTTTGCCAAGCACTGAGCATGCCCTTTTTAGTTTTTTGTGATGTTTCCTCTGCTTCACTTTGTAGAAGAAGGTTACAATCTTGTGAGGTCTTCTGATGTAAGGCCAAAGAAAATCAGCAGGTATAGTATTACCAGGAGAGGGTTGAGAAACTCCGAATTAATGCACTGTGAAATTGCCAATCTTTCTCAGCTGGGAAGTTCCATTCCCTATTTTTAAGACTCTCGAGTTTTAGAGACATGCCTTCAGAGGACACTGAGGTCACTTGTGGAGGGCAAGGGATTCCCTTTCTACTTCAACCACAGCATAAAACTTTGTATGATTGCATATATTGGAATTATCTGGGAGATTTCATTTAGAATACAGAACTCAGGACGCTGAATTAGGAGGATCATGAGTTTGGGGCCAGCCTAGAATACATAGTGAGTCCTTGTATGAAAAAGACCCCCACCCTCCTACAAAAGTGTTTAACTTCGGTGCTGATAACGAGGGAAATCAGACTGGTGACTTATTAGATAAGCAAAGCCATCAATATCATGGATCCTTAGAGTTTAGAAAATGCTTTTCATTTATAGAACGCACAGGCTGAAGCACTGCCCAACAGCAGACTATGTAACCACATAGGGTTAGGATATAAGAGGTAATGTTTTAACTTCATCAAATAAAGCCTTCATATCAAGTAATATCTCTGAAGTGAATTATATTCTTAAAAGTAAATTATTTGTCTCTATTTTGTGCTATCGGTTAAGTAAGTATTTTGTGTGTGGTTACACTTATGTATGCATATGTGCATACCCCATGTGCACATGCACAGAGGCTAGAGGAGGATGCTGAGTGTCCTCCTCTATTGTTTCTTCACCTTATTTCCTTGAAACAGGCTTTCTCACTGAACCTGAACCCCATACTTTTTTTTGGCTAGACTGATCAGCATGCCTTAGTGACCCACCTCTCCACCCACCTTAGTGATGGGGTTAAAGCATCTGTAATCATGTTCCCTTTTTATGTGGGTTTGGGGATCCAACCCAGGCTCTTATGCCCTAGCAGACAGCATGCTTACCCATTGAGACATCTCCCCAGTCCTTGTCAGACATTATTTGCACCTTAAGCGGCATTAATTTGAATATCTAGAAGCAGCATGGGTCTCTGAAGTCAGACTGGATTAGACATCCTACCATGCACTAGCTGTGTAAAAATCACGTAACTTCCCTGTGACTCAGTTTCCTCATCTGTAAAGTATCATTTTAGTGAGCATTCAGAATGGCACCAGACACTTTGTAAACACTACTTAAGTGGTATCCATTATTTGTATTGCTTTCTGTCAGCTTGGGCAGAAATTGAACTGAGATATAAGCCATGATTTTGCAAAAATGAAGGCTATTGGCCATTATTGTGTGGGTCTGTTAAGGGATAGAATTTTGTACATGTAAACCCTTAGTATCTTCTCACCAAGAAATGATTTGGTCTTAAAAGATGTAGATCTACCATGAAAACACACTGAAGATTGTTTTACATCAGGCAGGTAATTTAAATTAGATTTCTAGGCAAGGCTGAGAATATAACCTTCAATTGATGCATTTATAACCAATACAGAATATCCAATAGCTGGGCTGAGGAGATGGCTTATTTGGTAAAGTGCTTTCCTTGCAGGAATGAGGGCCTGAGTTTGATCCCCAGTACTTACATAAACATACCAGATGTAGCATTGCACACATGTAATCCCAGCACTGGGTAGCCAGAGAGAGATAGGTGAATCCCTGGATCTCTCTGGCTAGCCAGTGTAGCCTAATTGGTGAGCTCCAGGCCAATGAGAGACCCTGTTACAAAAAATGTGGACAGCATACCTGAAGTTTACAGCCTTGTGTCCTCTGCATCCATGTGCACATGCATACACATGGGCACACACACACACTCTTACACAAAAATGAAGAAATATGGAATCACCAACAACTTCCCTTCCTGCATCTAAACTACTGGGAAATGGAACTGGTGACACTGTTGTGCTGCGGATTCATGTGGATTACCTTGTGGATTTGGGTAAAATTCCATTCAGATATAGCAGGTCTCTAGTGGGCTTTGCCATTTTACATTTCTAACAAGTTTCCTAGGAGGTGCCAGTGCTGTGACCCAGGGACCACTCTTTGTAGTTTGTGTAATAGGCATGGCATCCGAGGCAGGGGAGTGTACTCATCCTGAGGAAGTTTGATTTGGCGCCTATGGATGATATTAAATGATTCAGATCTGTGACTTTTGGCAAATTCCATTTAATAACTACACTTTAGTGCCTGTGTCCACAAGAGAGGTGAATGGGGGTTCGGGATGCTATAGGCTTGACAAGCAGTAAGGGAGGACACTGCTTCCCAGCGTGAAAATTTCTGAGCATTTATTTGTCCAGCCTTTGAAAATCATAACCAATTTTGAGTAAGATTCTGCCAAAACATCATAGTCTGCAGCGAAGGTTGAAGTGGGAAAGAAAAATAAGATAGTTTGAATAGTTTCTGTCATGTTTGGAAGGTCACAATTGCATGTTTGTTTCATGAGAGTATGCAATTTCCTAAATCCCATTCCATCCTTATCAGTCAGCCAATCAGCTATACTTATTGCCAGCTTTCTGTGAAACACAATTCATCCCCCCAATGCCTCGATTTATCTCCTGCTGCTCTAAATTCCATTATGTCAGATGGAAACCTTGAGGAGGTCAGAGAAAGGCAATCTGGAGTCATATGGCCAGGGTTCAAGGCCAGCTCCACCACTGACACACTTTGGAGAGTTTACTTAAGCTTGCTGGTCCTCAGTTTTCTTATCACAATAGAGATTACTATAGTGACTGAGCTCAGAGGATGTTTAGAGTGATTAAATTGATACGGATAATAGAGCAGTGCTTGTCCCTATAGGAAGGACTGTTTTTATTCCCTTTCCAAAGCCTCAGGCAGTGTTCATGTGGCCCACAGATACAACATAAAGAATCTTTCTTAAAAATTATTTATGCCGGGCGTGGTGGCACACGCCTTTAATCCCAGCACTCTGGAGGCAGAGGTAGGAGGATTGCCATGAATTCGAGGCCACCCTGAGACTACATAGTTAATTCCCAGGTCAGCCTGGGCCAGAGTGAGACCCTACCTCGAAAAACCAAAAAAAAAATATTTATGTAGCTGGGCGTGGTGGCGTGCACCTTGGAGGATCGCCATGAGTTCAAGGCCACCCTGAGACTACATAGTGAATTCCAGGTCAGCCTGGGCTAGAGCAAGACCCTACCTTGAACAACCAAAAGAAAAAAAAATTATTTGTGTGTGTGTGTGTGTGTGTGTGTGTTTGTGTGGATATGCCAGGGCCTCTTGCTATTTCACATGAACACCATATCCTTGGGCCATTTTCTGAACCTGGCTTATGTAGGTGGTTTGGGAATTGAATGCAGGCAAGTAGGCTTTGCAGGCAAGCACCTTTAACTGCTGAGTCATATTTCCAGACCCCAAAGTCTTCCTTTTGATGGGCAGACTATATAATTATTTTTAAAAAAATTCAATTTCCAAAGCAATTTGTTTGATCATCTCATGAAGTTCACTCACATCATTGCCTGCATTCTACCTATGTTCTTATTTCTGGGGCAATTTAACTTCTTGGACTCTATTCTGTGCCTTTTCAATGGAGCTTCTCCCAGTGCAACCTTTGTGAGATGAGTTGATTTTGTTCTCTTGGTGATGGGGAAGTGATATTCTCCATGAGAGTCTGCTCTTTCCCTCGCATGCTCAGAATATGAACACTGTTTTTTCAAACTATTATATCTTCAATGAGGGAGATGACTCAGTGGCTTAGAGCGCTTCCTGTGCAATCATGAGAGCCTGAGGAAGCCTGAGAGTCTGGGAGTTCAATCCCCAGACTCACATAACAGCTGGGCATCACCATACACATCTATAACCCCAGTCCCATAGGGGAGAAAAAAACCAGTAAGGGCTGGTGAAAAAAATCGGTAAACTCTAGGATCAGTATGAGATTCTGGCTTATGCTATGGACAGAACAGTGTCATAGCTGGACCCCTTGCATTCCCCCTTCTGGTCACTGCAGGCAAGTGCTTCAAGGGTCCACATTCATAACCCCCACCCCCATACAGCTATTACATCTTGAAAACAGCATCTGCACATCCTTTTATTTTGTGTTTCAAGTATTCCAGCAAATTCATGGGGCTATTCTGAAAAATAAGACAGATACTCTGCTGATGGCAGTTGAGTGGAGCAGTGGGTTTCTGACAAAAGGTGTCTCACAGAACTGGCTCCAGCTGTCCTGGAGAGCAAGCAAAGCAAAGAAAGGCTTACTCAGGAAGGAGTCCTCCCTCCCAAAGCCCTTTCTGCTCATTTGTTTTATAAATCAGCATACTCTGGTAGAATAACAAATGTATGAATATAGACCTGTGGATAGTTAACCAGCATTCCCTTTGGGGTGTGAATGAGAGAATAAGGATAATTTTGAGGCTGTTCTCTGCATGTTTTTAACTTTGAAGGATGAAACTGTTTACATATTTAAAGTGTTAAGTCCAACTAGACAAAGAATGAGGAATCTAAAATTGGCATGAAGATATCAGCCACATAACTAAGCAGAAAACATTTATCTTAAGGGCTTTTTAGACAGTTTTCTGGCTGTACATCTTTAGTGAGTTATAGTCTAAAGACAAAAAAAGGACAATGTAAAAAATTTTAAACTTCTTTGCGTACTTTTGTTGTTAATCTGTATTCTAGCTAGTTAATGATTTTATTTATTATGAAATGAAGCAAAGGAGTAAATTTGTTAATGTCTTATTGAGGCAGTTTCTGGAACCCTGATTTGATGTGATCATTTTAGTAACCCCAGACTTGTTTTTAAATGGAGAATTTCAGTGCATAACCCAGGCTTGTCTTGAACTTATAATTCTCCTGCCTCTGTCCTTTAGGTGCTGGATTAAAGTGATACACCACCATACCCAGCTAATCACCCTCTCCCTTTTTTGGCAGTTCTGGGACTACATGCTGGCAAGCCCCTACCACTGAGGTAGTCCTCCATGACTCTTTTTCTTTTTCAAGGTAGATTCTCACTCTAGTCCAAGCCAACCAGGAATAACTCTGTAGTCCCAGGCTGGCCCCAGTCCTCCTATTTCAGCCTCCTGAGTGCTGGGATTAATGGTGTGAGCCACCATGCCCAACACCTCCATGACTTTAATGATGTAATTTATATCATATCTCTTTTTGATAATTATATTTTCCATGGATTTATTACTTTCCATGATTTTCTTTTAGGGTTCAGTTTAATGAGGTGGTATTAAAAACACTAAGAAAAAGTAGTTCTAGCTGGGCATGGTGGTGCACGCCTTTAATCCCAGCACTCGGGAGGCAGAGGTAGGAGGATTGCTGTGAGTTCAAGGCCACCCTGAGACTACATAGTGAATTCCAAGTCTGCCTGGGCTAGAGCAAAACCCTAGCTTGAAAAACAAAACAAAAAGGAAAGAAAGAAACAAAGAAAGAAAAGAAAAAAATTCTAATTAAAAATTCACAATCACTCTAGTGAATTTTGGTTGATGTTCCCTCAAGGTAAGTATATTGAAATGGGTAGATGGGGAGAGAAAGGGAAAGATCATGGTGGGGAAGAGGCCTTCCTGGTCTTCCATTGCTTCAAGAAAGGAGACAGATCATTGGTGAGAAAGAATATTGCAATGTACTTGAGAAACATGGAAGTTTAAGATTTCACTGTTTTCTTCTGCTTGGTACTGCTTGTCAACACCAAACCCATATCCTTTCTCAGCAGCCATACACAGAAGCATTTTGATTTCTGTCCAGATCCACACAGCCATCCTATCTTCATAACCCATGCGATGTTTTGACATTTCATTTACTACATACACTGGTTCTCTAGGATCTCTATTCACTCAGTCATTGGGCACCTGCTTTGTGAACATTGTCTAGTGCCCTGGAGATGTGATGTAAATAAAATATAGCTTCTGTCCTCAAAAAAGCTAACGGGAGGGAAGCCAGCAAACAAGACATCATAATGTGACATGGAAAACAAATAAAGTAGCAGTATGTAAAAGTTCCTTGGTTGTCCTGATGAGGGAGAAATGTTTCTGCTTGTGTATATGGAGAGAGGGAAAAGAAGAAAACAGAGAGTTCAGGAATTGTGACACATAGTGGTTTGTATAAAAGGTGTATATAGTAAAATGGCAAACTATTTTGGGAATATGATAGGAAGGGATGGGTATTGTGGTTTGAATGTAAAATGTCCCCCATAGGCTTATGTGTTTGAACACTTGATCCCTACCTAGTGGCACTGTTTGGGAAGGTATTGGGGTCTTTAGAAGGTGGAGCCTTGACGGAGGAAGTGAGTCATTGAGGGTAGACCTCACTTTCTCTCTATCTTTCTCTCTCTCTCTCCTGACTGACTTTGGCTACAGTGTAACAATCTGGTCTCCTGCTGCCATGCCTTCCTTGCCGTAATAGAATGTGTCCCCTCATAATTGAAGCCAAAATAAAATCCTTTCCTTCCTTAAGTTGCTTCCGGCAAGGTATTTTTCACAGCAACAAGTTGGAACTAATGTGGGGAGCTGCACAAGAAATAAGGTACAGGTGGAGTTGAGAAGGGAGAGCAAGGAAGTAATGCAAAATATTGGAATGGGGAGAATTCAAAACCAAGTTTTTCTATGCCTGGATTCTTCCTAAGGCTGACATCAAGTGTATAGATGCTCCAGAACCCCTCTTCCCCAGCGTTTTAAATAGCTAGGCATGAGGTTAATGTGGGGACGATTCTAACATGTTGTGTATAGCTCCACCTGGTGTGAAATATTACAAAGTAGCTCATTCTATAAGAACAGCCCCAAACAGGTCAGGTGGATCAGCATCATTCCATAGAGAAGTGCAAACTTGGCTTTGATTCGGTTTTAAAAACAGACACAATTGTGTTGGTAGTCTTTTTTCGTAAACAAGAGGACACCAAAGAAATGCAACTTCAAAGAACTTGACCTGTGGTAGGCAGCCATAGTTGGCACTTCATTTGCACTTAGGAATGTTCAAATAAACAGTGGACAAGATCTGCTCAAATCAGCTGTACAAAAGGTTGCTCTTGCCCAGGGCAGCCCACTCACCCCAGAAATACCATTGTTGGTGTGCACAAAGGGTGCCAGATGTTCTTATTCCTTCAAGATGTCCCTGCTGACCTAATCACCTAGGAAACACATTCCATTGGTGTTGAAAAGCCCTGTTCTGCCAGTAACTGAAGAATAGATAGGTGCATTTCTGAGCCAGAGTTACATTCTGTACTGTTCACATAACCTTGGCCCCCGTGATCAGAATTGCAAATTTTCAGGAATATTTATGATAAGAACAAAATGAAATCTATAAAATACCAAAATGTCCCCTTCAATAAAGGTTAGTGGACATGTTCAAATATCAATGTAATCACTCCTATGGCTGTCAAGTCCTGTGTTTTTAGGATATAATAAGCCTTTTCCCCAGGAATCTATTACACAGTTTCCTCTAACCACAGCAAAAAAATACAGGACAGCTTCAAAAGTTGTTGTAGGTTTCCATATGTTACATCAAAAAAAAAAAAAAAAAGCTTGTAAGCTGGCCAGGTGTGGTGGCACATGTCTTTAATCCCAGCACTCGGGAGGCAGAGGTAGGAGGATCACCATGAGTTCGAGGCCACCCTGAGACTACATAGTGAATTCCAGGTCAGCCTGAGCTAGAGTGAGACCGTACCTCGAAAAACCAAAAAAAAACAAAACAAAAACAAAAAAACAAACTTGTAAGCTAAGTGGATAGCTACATATACAGTACAGTACTTCATATTGTCATATTGATCACAGTGCAAATCCTTGTGAGTATTGAGCTGTTGGACAATTTGACCAATTTTACACTAAATATGATAAGCAAATTCAGTGTCAGAAACAATTCAGATTACTTGAAACACTAGAATTTTATGGTATGTCAGATATACTTTAATAAATCTATTCTTAAAAATCTACTCCCAGGTGTGTTGGCGCACGCCTTTAATCCCAGCACTTGGGAGGCAGGAATATGAGGATCGCCATGAATTCGAGGCCATCCTGAGACTACATAGTGAATTCCAGGTCAGCCTGGCCTAGAGTGAGACCCTACCTTGTAAAACTAAAACCAAAACCAAAACCAAGACAAACAAACAAACAAACAAACAAAAAACAACCTACTCCCGTGGACAGGGTATATGCACTCCATGATTGCCAAAATTTTCAAATTGTCAACTCAAGTGGGCTGTATAGCATTGAAAGTGATTATTTTTCAGAGGAGCATGGTCTGGTCTTAAATGTACAGGGGATCCTCGTTAGCATCAACTACAGAACCAGGGGCTATTCAATACTCTTTAGGAAGTAAAAATGAGATGAGGAAATTGAAAGAACCTACCATTACTGAAAGGATTTTCACACCAGAGTTTGATATCAATGGGCTTTGGGTTAATGGACTTAGCTTGCTGTGGAAAAGAAAACAAGGCAGTATTTTTTTTTTAACTTAAAACACAAGGGGCCATCTCTGTCCCATTTATGAGATGATTGAATAGATTTTCCATTCATTAAGCTTCCCCATTGCTGTAATAGGACATTAACATTTGATTGAAGTTCTTATGGCAGCAAATCGAAAATTCCTGATCTAGTGCTTGGCAATGCCAGCCAAGTCCTACTCCTCATTTTCTTCTGTGAGATCAGTTCTCCCACTGCACTACTTTCTGGATGACAAAGCTTTTATATCTAACCAGGCACAAAGTCACACAGCTCATTGCAGAAGGGGATTTGACCTTGAGCGTTGCTCCATTTTATTTGAACGTTACTCTCCGTATCATGCTTCAGCCCATATGCATAATTTTGCTGGGCACATCTTACTCTAGTTTGGGAATGTCCTAATTCATTTTCATGGAATGAAGCTTGAAAATGAACATCCATTTCTTTCTACGCCAAAAGACACCTTTAGGCAGATGTCTGTACAGGCACATGCCCCTGTCTGCCTGTGTCAGAATGTCCTGGGAATGATCACATAGAAGAAGCCTTGTACCACAACAAATTCTCTCCTTATTATATAATGAAGGATCTTATCTATACAAGGTTATTAGTTCCCAGAGCTCCATGCAATCTTGTCTTTGCCAAATAGTTTCTCATGTTAGATCTTGATGCACTTTCTTGCAAGAACTCTTAAAATATCTTAGTAAATACCAAATGGAGCTAATACGGATTTAAATTGCCAGAGCCCCATGAGGAATCTTCGTGCATTGGTTAGATTTGCTGACTCGTTGTTGGAACATATTGGCCATAGATTGTAGATAAAGGATCTGAAGGAAATCTCCTTGTTGGTATATGTACAGGTCATTTGTGGTTTCATTATATTGTTACCTTTAGTGGGCTATGGATGGATTATTGGTTTAGGAGGTGGACATTTTTTTTTCCTTTTGTTGTTTTAAACTTCCAAGAAATTGGAACATCTGCATCTTTGGCCAAGGATGCTGACGCAGAGTGGGAAGAAATGAATATTTCATTGTCACAATTAACATGCTTCTGGTTAACTTCTAGGACTGTGGGTCTTGTCAGCATCATTTTGGTCTTCCCCTTTAGCTCTTCTCTCTTCCCTACCCCTCTCATTAAACAAGGTCAGAAGGAGAGGAAATAGAGTGTTACTATTGATTACAGGGCTGCTTGAAAGATGATAGAATTCAGACCACACTGTGGGATAATTGAGCTCTTGATTAGCTGAACAGCTTGATGCCCGTCTGTTCATAATCTTTTTATTTATTCATTAAAAAAAGATTTCCATGCATGTGTATTGGGGTGGGGACTCACCAGGGTCTCTTGCTGCTTCAGATCAATGCCCCAGTTTGGCAGGCTTTATATGCAGGTGCTTTTAACAGCTGAGCCACCTCCTCAGACCCCCACCACAATTCTTTTGCTTGATGGAAGTTGAAAATGTTTGCTGGCCCTCTTTAACTTTCACCATACACAGAGGCTTTGGCACTTTGCCTTAAGAGTTTTTTTTTTTTTTTTCTCTTTATGTAGCACTTCATGTATATGTCAAAATATCATTGCAGGATTTTAATCCTTCCCACAGTACCTTTGGCACTGAGGATGGAAACCAATCTCTCTCACTCCTTATCAGAATTGTTTAACGTAATCAAGAGTTTAGGAATCAGAGTGCTACGGATGGAAGGCAGAGGACTTGGTTTTGTTGAAGAGCATCACCCTGTTCTAAACAATGAGAGCTGTAAGGTTGTTTACAATAAGGTGGTCAACCTAATCTTCCTTTCCTCAAACCTGAAACCTTTATGACAAAGGGAAAGGTATGGTTTTCTGTGCAAGAGGCAGTGGGGTCTGACTGTGAATTTTCTAAGTATGTTTCCTGGTCAGAGGGAGTCAGGTAGCTTGTTAGGTAGTTTAGGGTGACTGGATCCAAAAAGTAAAAACCAGAAATGTCCTTAAGTCTGCCCTTGAAAGCTCCACTCTACTAGAGCTAAAGAGAAGAATCTCTCCTTATCTCTTGACCAGAGGAGTTACCTAGATCTGTTTTTCCATAAACAACCTGTGCCTGTCTTGGGAGGGAGTTCCCCTTTCCTAGAATTTCAATCTGATCTTGGCATTGTGGTTGGTTAAGCTCAACCCCAAAACTTGGCTTCATGGCTGGTCTTTTCTTTCTTTCTTTCTTTCTTTCTTTTTTTTTTTTGAGGTAGGGTCTCACTCTAGCCCAGGCTGACCTAGAATTCACTCTGTATTCTCAGGGTGGCCTTGAACTCATGGCGATCCTCCTACCTCTGCCTCCTGAGTGCTGGGATTAAAGGCGTGTGCCACCACGCCTGGCCATGGCTGGTCTATTCTTTAGCCAGCACCTAGTCCAGACCAATCAGCTCTCACTCTGGCTCACCTGAGCCAGAAGGTAAGGCCCACCACAATAAAGTTATAAGTAGATGCTTACCACATGGGCAGGTCTCTTTTGCTGGCTGTTCATCTCTCCTGAACTTCCAGGTCCTGGTAAGTCTCCCCTCATCTCAGTTGAGCTGGGCTGAGAAATGGGGAGCACCCCCACCCTCTACTCTCACACGGGCTCTTACCCTCTCCTGCTCTCCACATGGCAGGAACTCTGTACTTCCTCCTCTTTTCTTCTCTTAATCTATAAAAGTCTCTTTAAACCTTACCCTCTGGTCTATGGATTTTAATTCTTTAAATTCATAAGACCAAAATCCAGGGTACCCTAAATTTATTGATGCATGGCCATATTGGTGTATTGGCAGGGAACTCCAAAATTCCCATTTCACTGGTAGACAGAATAGGTCTCTGCTGAGGTACATTTCTTCCCAGTACAAAGCCCAACAAGCACACCATGAGAGAGAGGTGATGGAAGGAAAAATGAAGACCTTGGGTATCCATGGTAGAAATATACTAGATGATCACATTACTTCCTTGTAATGTAGATAGTCTTTTCTTAGTTGGAGCTCCTGGGCTAGTTGGTGCACATATAAATTTCTCCATTGAGACTCTTCCTTGTAACCAGAAGAAAAAGAAGCTACCTGAAATTGATTCATGTTTATGTGGAAACTGAGAAGTCATAAAGAAATTATATCCCTTCTCTCTCTCTGCTTGAAAATAAATAACTATTAAAAAAAGAAATTTTAGAGCCAGGCATGGTGGCACACGCCTTTAATCCCAGCACTCGGGAGGCAGAGGTAGGAGGATCACCGTGAGTTCAAAGCCACCCTGAGACTACATAGTTAATTCCAGGTCAGCCTGGGCCAGAGTGAGACCCTACCTTGAAAAACCAAAAAAAAAAAAAAAAATTTAGGATCCTGTGTTCAATCCTTAGCACCACAAGGAGAGAGAGAAACATGATAGATTCTCAACTGATATTATTTTTAAAAGAGGAAATTAATACTTGAACAAAAAATTAAATATGTCAATGAGCCAATAGTTTATTAAAAAGGAAATATAAGTGGCCTAACTCCACACATGAAGCTCCCCTATTTAGCACCTGGTATTTATTTGATATATATAGTGTGTGTGTGTGTGTATGTGCTTGATGCATACATATATATATATATATATGTATATATATATTATGCTTAATATACTTAGCTATATTTAATATTACTTATATCACCCACACTAACAGTCAAATTTTGAGAGTGAAGCAATATCAATTTCTGATTTTTAAATTAACTAAGATTAAAAAATAAGATGAGCCAGCCTTGGTGGGGTATGCCTTTAATCCCAGCACTCAGGAGGCAGAGGTAGGATGATTGCTGTGAGTTTGAGGCCCCCTGAGACTATATACTGAATTCCAGGCCAGTCTGAGCTACAGTGAGATGCTACCTCTAAAAACCAAAACAAAGAAATAAGATGATCAACATTTTGATGATATATATATATATATATATATATTTTTTTTTTTTCAAGGTAGGGTCTCACTCTAACCCTGGCTAACCTGGAACTCACTATGTAGTCTCAGGGAGGCATCAAACTCACAGTGATCCTCCTACCTCTGTCTCCTGAGTGCTGGGATTAAAGGTGTGTGCTACCACGCATGGCTGAAATGTGCATTTTTCACAGGCACTTGCCAAGTGACCTGACCAAAATAAATTTTGTGACGTAAACTACTTAGTATAAGAAATGATCAAAACGAGGATTTGTTCAAAAGTAAAAACCAAGCCTTTAAGCTTTTTTCAAGGTTAAGTTTTTTCCTTCATACCTCCACCATTTTTCATTTTTTTCTCTTCAGTAATTAATTCTTCTCTTTTATGTTTCTGACAAAGAAAATAAAACAGAATGCACAAATAGGGAATTTACTGGTCTATATCAACATTATAAGAGTAGGAGATTAGATGGTAAAAATACAGAGTTGAGAAACTGCCTTGTAGTGTAGCAGTAGACATTTTTCAGCAAAACTTTTGTTTTACCAGATGACTTGACCAACTTGCTTTTGGCTGCGATGTCTAGCCCTGTAGACTCATAATTTCACCACGAGGGAAATAGCTGGAAATGTGGTTAGAGGTTTACATATGTTAATATTTATTACAGGTTAGTAATGACACCCCCACCCCCTAATAAAACATAAAAAATAATGTTCAACAGTAGCAGGATGGCCAGTTTGGAACTCTGGTATTTATAAGATATTGAGGATTTATGTCCCCTAGTATAGCTTCATAGAGGAGTTTATTTACACCACATATTATATTGATTGACAATTGAGTGCATTTCTGGAAAATGCTCTGATTGCTTTTGACTAGTTCCTCCAAAGAATGTGAAAGTATTTATTACAGCTTTTCCATGCGACCACAAATCTCTGCCACTTGTTTTTAGGGAAGGCCCCATGGTGGGAAAGCAGCAACACTCAGTAATAAATGTGCAGCAGTTATCTATGAAAGGAACAGTGGCAAACTAAAGATACTTTCTTTTCCACACTCAAATGTAGCAGTGCAACATGCTCCTTGTCCTGGGAAGATGTTTTTTAAGCCACATGGCTCCCATATGGGAGCAATTTCCATCTCCTAATTAAGATCACATTTATAAATACAAGTGGAGGAAGGAAGCCAGCTTGACAAGGGTATCATACCAAAAGCCAGCGCAAATGGGAAGTCTTTGAAGGATGTAAGATGAAGGTAGTTGGGGTTTGGAAGGAAATGGTTTTATAGGTCTTATTTTGTCTTGGTTGTTTTACGATCATTATAGGAGTGTTGTCTGAGACTTGTTAGGGCTTTAGTTTTAACATATTTGTAAGGAGAGACAAGGCTTTTCTGAATTTGGCAGCAGTCCTGTTGTAGGTTAGGAAACTTTCCCCTTAACCTCTTATTAATGGTTGTATTGTTTATGTTAAAAGCTTCTTTGCATGACATTTGTTTGAACCGTAAGATTTTCAGCTATTGGGCTTTTCAAATATAGACTAAGCGCTTTCACATTTCTCATAAATATTTTCAACAGAAAAAAAAACCAGGAGAAAAATGAGAAGTAGCTTTTGATTTTTATATGTTAGTGGGCATTGCTCATCAGAACTAAAACAGAGAAAAGGACAAAGAAAACATTTTCACCAATGGAACCTAAGTTCATTAGCTCTGTCCATGCTCAGACTGGTAAAGGGATGTTTTAATTAATTTGCCATGGGTCAGTTTGTTTTAACCCTATGGAAATAGATATGTTGCTAGCTAAGATTTAACCCTAAAAAAGAATTAATTTAGTTAAATTCTCATTACACTTTGAGTATCTATTAGTAGTGTAATACATTAAAAACACACAAAAAATTAATGTGCTTCCCAGTACATGCAATAACTTTAAATTCAGGGTCTTTTCACAAAGCATATTTGAGGCTGACATTATCATCTTTGAGTTAAACATAATTGACATTTACTATTTCAACAAAGTTATCATGGAAGATTAGAAGTTAAAACAAGACCTAACTGCTTCCCCCCAAAATAATCTGTATGCATGTGTCCTTGCATGAACCTACACGCTCATAGACTCATTAAAACATAATGGCATATAAATTTAATTTTTGGTGATAGGCCTTTGATTGTTCACGCTATGTCAAACTGAAATCCTTGATCCAATTTTTAATATAGTGAGGATAGTAGAGTAAGAATTCTATTTTATATTTTCCAAAAGCAACTCCAAAATAAATTAAAACTGTCCCTTTATCCCTCTTCACACTGTAAGATAACAGGATATATCTGTGGCTTTATAAAGCCTCCTATTGGTTTTGGTTCAAATTTATCAAATGAGCCCATAAGGTGGGTATGAAATGCTCTGTGTGTTTGTGTGTACATGTGTGAATGTCTCCATATAGTGGTATCTTAGGAAGATTACTCTGTGTGTGTGTTGCATGTGCCTGTGTGTATACATATGGACATGTGTGTGTGTGTGTGTGTGTGTGTGCACATGTGTGTGTGTGTCTGTGTGGGCCAGTGGCTAACATTTGTTATCTTCCTCAATAGCTGTCTACCTTACTTATTGAAACAAGGTCTCTCACTTGAGTCCAAAGCTTCCTGATTTGGCTAGTCTAGTTTGCCAGTTTGACCTGGGGATCCTCTGTCTCTGCTTTTCAGAGGTGGGATTATAGGCAGGCTGACCTCACTCAGCTGGCATTTATGTGGGTGCTGAAGATCTGACCCCAGGTCCTCATGATTGTGGAGCAAGTGGAGGAATCTCCCCAGCTCTCATTAATATTTGTATTTGCTTTTCTAATAACATGGATTATGTTGAAGCAGAAAGAAAGAAAGAGGGAGAGAGAAAAAGAAAGAAAGAAAGAAAGAAAGAAAGAAAGAAAGAAAGAAAGAAAGGAAAGAAAGAAAGAAAGAAAGAAAGAAAGAAAGAAAGGAAGGAAGGAAGGAAGAAAGAAAGGAAAAGAGCAAGCCAGGAGGGTAAGAATGATGATTAAAGTTGAAAACAAGAAAAGAGCGAGTTATCTGGTGACTACTCACTAGCTCTCCACAACTCTAATTGCCCTCTCTCACCTCAGACAAATTCTCCCTTCACTGTAGTGCTAGCATCTGAAATCAGAAGGTAAATTTAAAAATTAGAGTGTGGGCCTGGAGAGATGGTTCAGTGGTTAAAGGTGCTTGCTTGAAAGCCTGGTGGCCTGGATTTGATTCTCTAGTACCCATGTGGAGCCAGATGCAAAGTGGTGCATGCATCTGGATTATTTGCAGGGACCGGAGAGCCTGGTGTGTGTCTTTCTCCCTCCCTCTCTCCTTCTCTCCCTTCTTCCCTTTCTCTCCTTGCAAATGAACAAATAAAATATTTTAAAAATAGAGTGTGGAGGAAAACCTTAATTTTTTGACTAAGAACATCAGGCCCAAAATAGACTTAAACAACAGCCTCACACAAGGTGTGCAGATGCATGAACAGAGTCTGGAGGAAGATGAGTGATTTTCTAGTCACCAGGAAAAAGCAATACGGACATCAAATGTTCCCACCTTCCAGTTCAAGATGGCCACAGTCTGTGAGAATGCTAGTGAAAATTTATCCAATAATGCCATTGTAATTCATCTCTTTGCTGAAGGCAAGGCTATTGCATTTACCACCAAGACAGGGGTTGGGAAATATACTTAGGCCAAACCAGGATCCTTTGAAAGAGCTCAACATTGACTAAGCAGAGGAGTCATCTGATACTATGCAAAGCTCACCCTTGATCTTTTAAGAGGTAATGTTAGAAGGCTTCATCAGATGAACAAAGTCTCTCTCCAGATGGTGCCTTATACACCTAGTGATCCTAGCCACTCAGATCCTGTGTTACTGGTATGCTACCCTTGTTTCATGGATACTTCCAGATCTTCAGATTGATTATAAATCATTGGCCTCAGGTTGCACTTGATGCCACAGATCTTTTCTGGTTTCATTTATTTATGCACAGGGGGATTTGCTTTTCCAGTCTTTGAAGCTGTCTGAATGCACTTTAACCTTCTATATCATGTAAAACCATCTACCAGACCATCTTAAAGTTTAACACTTCCATTGGAGACATTCATAAGGAATGACAGGATCTTTTGATAGTCAAGATTACATATACCTCTAATTTCATGCACAAACATAGTCTTTGGCTATAGCAAATTCATCTGTCTGAAAGACAGGCAGTTTGCTACAAGTAGGTGAAGATATTAATGAGTATCTTCTATATAGTGGCAATAGATTTTCCATTGTAAAAAAACATCAATAAATATTTATTGAACACTGGTTATGTGACAGATACTGTGGTTTGACTCTGGGGATTCAGTGAAGAAAAAGGTAGAAATGTTAATATTCATGTGAACTTACATCATTATTCTGTACAAAATTATGTCCTTATAATTATACTAAATAATTCTGGGCTCTGGATTCTCCCTTTTTGTCTATTTACAAATGGGTGTTTTGAATATAAGGCTTTAATAAACATGTAATAATCACAGAAAAGTATACCAATCAAGGGTACATCTCAGAATTTTCACCAAGTAAACATAAACATGAAACAAACAGCCTGACCAAGCAAGTGAATGTTATCACTTTCCCAGGAATCCTCTTGTTTCTCGAAACTCCTGTTTTGAAAAACACATCCTAGTTATTAACTTTCTATAGGTAGCCACTTTTCTGACTTCTGACACCACAAGTTTATTTGGCCTTGTTCTAATCTTTATGGAATCTGCCTTCATTTGCTCACTATTATGCTGTGTGATTCTTCTGAGTTGTTGCTTGTCATTGGGTTTACTTACTAGCCATGTTGCATACTTTTCTACTGTTTGACTGTATAGTAATTCAGTTATCCTTTCTATTGTTACATGTTTGTTGCTAATAGCCCCAGTGTTGATATTTTTAGCTTGGGACTACTATCAGCAGCAACCTTATTAAGATTCTGTATTTGTATTAAGGTGAACATTTCTCTTGGGTATATACTTAGGGGTGGATTGACGGGCCAAAGGTTATGCATATATTCATCTGAACTGCTTACTGACAAAGGGTTTTCCTACATGATGGCAATAAGGTATAGTTCCAGTGCAGTGTATGAAAATTCCAGTTACTCCTCATTTTTGCCAAGCTCGGAGTTACATGCTCTTTTATTTTCATGGTCATTTTATTTGTAATTATTTATGGGGGCAAGGGAAAGAATTGGCACACCAGGGCCTCCAGCCATGGCAATTGAATTCCAGACATGTGCACCACCTTGTGCATATGTGTGACTTTGTGCGCTTGCATCGCCTTGTCAATCTGGCTTATGTGGGACCTGGAGAGTCAAACATAGGTCCTTGGGCTTCCCAGGCAAGTGCCTTAACAGCTAAGCCATCTTTCCAGTTCTTCATAGTTATTTTTGAGTAAAGAAAAAGTTAAAATAGAGCCACTGAGGATATGTGATAAAAAATGAGACATAATAAACCAGGCGTGGTGGTACACACGTTTAATCCCAGCACTCAGGAGGCAGAGGTAGGAGAATTGCCATGAGCCACTCTGAGACTACATAATCAATTCCAGGTCAGCGTGGACCAGAGTGAGACCCTACCTTGAAAAAAAAAAAAGACAATAAATGTGCCTGTGATTCAGAATGGTGGATGGCATCATACTGAATTTCAAATTCTTGCTTAACTGTAGATGACATCAAAAGCAGTGCTTGCATTGGAAAATCCTGCAGAAGTTTTATTTTCTCATGTTTGCAGTTGAGGCTTTTGCAACCTAACAATGGCAGACCGCCTTTGTTTTTGCAGATGAGAAAAGGTAGTATGTACAGGTCAAAATGGATATGGTTTTATTTAGTTCTTTGGAATAAGCATTTTCATGTGAGATATGAGGTGACCTGCCTTATCAACTGTAATACTAAAAGTCACAAAGTTTGAGGAGATATTTGCCAGGAAAAACATTAACATTGGGTCATAGTGGCTTAAAGGAGAGAGATGTCATTCTGAAATTAGCCATCAACCCTACTGCAAAGGTAGGAAGAACTGTACAATATAATGGGTCCAGGCTTATTAGAGAAGGAATACGACTTTATTCTTAGACAATTCTGATGTTTGATTTTTTTCTTTTCAGTCCAAGGTTTACACTCGCACACCAACCCTGTATTTGGACTTCAAACTGGACCAAGGAGCAAAGCATTCTCAGCCTATCCCTAAAGGTATGATAGGTTCTGATGCTTGGTAGTCATGTCAGAAGAAAAGCTGAAAACAAACAAACAGCCCTAAGGGGCTATTTCCTCAGAAATTTACTTTATGTTTAACTGTATTTAAATTAGCAAATACTTCTGGAGCCTTTCAAATTAATAAAATGAGGAAGAATTCATAGAGTGTTAGGACCTGACCTTCTAGGCCACACCCATCAATTTACAGGAGTAGACACTCAGGTACAGGGAAATAGGAACTAGCTCAAGGCTACATCAAAATGTAACCGATAATGTAGGGAAAGTGAAATTAATATATCTTCTGACTTTCTGGCGCCTATTTATTGGTTACTTAAGAGCAAATGCATATCTGATGGAGATACAGGTTTTCCTTGACTTGAGTATGGTTATAGAAGGTTGAGTTGACATTTGAGTCTGAAGAATGAATAGAACAAATTTAGAAAATTCTCAATATTTAAGGTCAGTTATCATCTAAAATATGGTTAGGTATATATACCACATTTTCTTTATCCATTCCCCTGTTGTACACCTAGGATGGGTCCATAACTTAGCTACTATGAATAGTGCTCTAATAAACACTGGTACACAGTAGCTCTATGATATGTTGGCTTGGAGTCCTTTAGGTAAATACCCAGGAATAGTACAGCTGGGTCATATGGAAAATCTATTTTTAGTTTTTTGAGAAACCTTCAGACTGATTCCCATAGTGGCTGGACTGGTTCCCACCACTAGTGTAAAAGGGCTCCCTTTTGTCCTATACCTTGCCAGCATTTTTCTTCCTTCCTTCCCCCCTTCCTTCCTTCCTTCCTTCTTTTTTTTTTTTTTTTTTGAGGTAGTGTCTTACTCTAGCCTAGGCTTAGCAATAGAGCGCTTACCTAGCATGCACTGGTCAGTTCCATCCCTGGCAAAAATGGAATAAAACACAACAAATTATACTCAAGTCATTAGGCACCAATTTTTGGACCAAATATTTTGTTCATTGGTTTATGTTTCGTTCTAGCAGCTTTTAAGTACAGAAGAAAATAGATGAATTCATTTAAGTTATGCCTATATAGTGTGGGATTTTTATAACAGGTCCAGTATATAGCTCATATCTGTCTTGGAGTTAAATCTTGCTATATTTTTATTTATCAATTTTTTTTTCGAGATAGGATTTCACTCTAGCCCAGGCTGACCTGGAATTCACTATGTACTCTCAGGGTGGGCTCAAACTCACGGAGATCCTCCTACCTCTGCCTCCTGAGTGCTGGGGTTAAAGGTGTGTGCTACCACACTTGGTGTTGCTATATTTTTTCTCCACAATAAAATTCATACACTAACACTTGAGCATGCATATATATGCATATGTAGGGTTGTTTGTTATTTTCTAAGATGCAATCACATTATAAATATGTTTTCTGTTTTTAAAAATATTTTATTTTTATTTATTTGATAAAGAGAAGAGAGACAGAGAAATAGAAGAATAAGTGTATCAGGGCCTCTAGCCACTGCAAATGAACTCCAGATACACGTACCATCTTGTGCATCTGGCTTTACATGGGTACTTGAGAATCAAACCTGGGTCTTTAGGCTTCATAAGCAAGCACCTTAACCACTAAGCCATCTCTGTATTGTATTTTTGACTAAACAACATCTCATGGAAAATTTTCCCAGTCTACTCATGTGCTCTTTGAACAGTGACATTTTATCATGGACTTATTATGATTGACGTAGGTGCTTCCTATCAGTGGACATTCACTTTGCACCCAGTATTTATGTTCTGAAAACTAATTTTCAGTGAACCCCCTTGTATCAGTCTTCACATATGGCAATTCACTTGATGGTACAGGTTTCCAGGGGGTAAAATATAGGAATAATGCATGCTTCATTGTAAACAAAGTTGTTATGTTGCAGTCCATAGAGTGGTCACACCTTCTGTCTTATGCACCTTCAGCAGTGCATGAGAGTTAACTTTCTTTCTGACCTCAAAAGCAGGAAGGAGTAATTTTCCTCTGCTTTTAGCCATCATCCTCTAGTGCCTCACAAGAGAATGTGCATGTGCCCATTTATACTGTTGCACTGGTATTTTATTTTTCATTATGAAGTTTAAACATGAGATTTGTTTTCTGAAGCATTTTTGGAAGACTAAGCAAATAGCTTAGAGACATACGATTAGTGTTGAGTCTATGGAAAACCACCTCAAGCAAGTCTGTTAGGATCCCATCTAGGAAGTGAAAGACTGTCAGTTTCAAGGCATCACTTCCAGTTACAGTGAGCTGTCTTGTCTTAGTTTGTCTCTCTTTTTCCCTTCCCACTGTCTGTTACACACACACACACACACACACACACACACACACACACACACATTGACAGATGCAAAGCATGATGCCTTCCTGTTCAGCACCCAAATACACTTAATTGAAATGAGATAACACACTGATTATTTGCAGATTCCATAGTTTTGACTCTCTGCAATCAGACATACTAGTTGTAAACACATACAATTTAAAGTTTATTATGAAGTTACTTAAATTGAAATCACCCCTTCCCTCTTTTTTGAACCACTTTTCTAGGTTGAATTTTATCAAAAATTCCAAGGACCGTCTAAATTCATTGTATTTGGATGCTTTATTACATCAAATATTCATTGAAATATCTGGACCATTGGCTGGGTCCCAGGCGTGTTTTGTTTATAATATCCTGATGGCATTATTACTCATGGTAAAGGGATTTGGCATGGATGTCTGGATTATCTTTGGCTTTTGACATAAGCTTTTCAGATTGCTAATTTAATGTTGACTTGGTTGTATCATTACCAGACTAATTGGATAGAAATAGAAGCACATACTGCTACCATCCCACCTCTGATACCATGAAAAAGCCTATGTCCCAAGGGAAAGCCAGTTAACGGAGCCTGGAAACATTCTTCATGAATCATGCTAGGTTTTATCTGAATTCCTTCCCATAAATAGTATTTGAATCAATTTTTACCATCTCTCTCTCTCTCTCTTTTTTTACTGTGGGCTCAGCACATTTCCATTGGGTTGTGCTAATCTCACAGAAAACACATGTTTCATACAGTGGTGATTTGGAAGACAGTTGATATCAGGAATTGAGCTGGATGATGCATCACTTATAAAGAATCTAATTTGTCCAGTTTCTGACAGTACCAGATTCCTTGCACATTGGCCACACATTTTTCATATTAGGTCTTGGCTAAAATAAGAATAAGGGGAGTTTCTTTTGTCGCACTGACTTTTCCATCTTGCAAGGCATCTGATTATTTTCTTGCTGTAAACTGATGTACATATAGCAGTTATCATTTATTGTGAAGGACATACATTTGCATATCTAAGAAAATGTCATTTTTTCCCCTCAAGAAACATATGCCTTCTGGTCTTCATGTCCCCTTTGTCTTCTGATTGACTGCATCAAAATTTCTCCCTCTGTTTATTTTTCTCTGTCATCCTTCACTTCACTTCTGCTTCTGGGTACTTAAAAGCTTGATTTGGAATGTTGAAGACGGAGAACTGTTATGGTATGGAAAAGAACTGATTTTTGCGAACCCTTTCCTTCCCTTACCTTACAACTATTCTTTTTTTTCCCCCAAGGTAGAGTCTCACTTTAGCCCAGGCTGACCTGTAACTTACCCTGTAGTCACTGGCTAACCTTGAACTCCTACCTTTGCCTCCCAAATGCTGGAATTAAAGGCATGCACCACCATGCCCAGCTCAGTCATTCTTTATAGTGAACATACATTGATACTAATAGCTCCTTTAGAGAATATATAGTCTACCCCTTATGATAGGCAGAATAATGTGCTCTCCATTTAGATATTCATGTCCTGAATCCTACCTAGATCCTGTAAATGACAAAAGAGGCTTTGGGGATGGAGAGATGGTTCAGCAGTTAAGGCACTTGCCTGCAAAGCCTAAGGACCCAGGTTTGACTCCCCAGAACCCACGTAAGCCAGATGCACAAAGTGAGCATGTGCACAGGTGGTACATGCACACAAGGTGGCACATACATCTGGAGTTCATTTGCAGTGGCTAAGGCCCTGGCATGCCAATTCTCTCTCACTTTCTCTCTCTCATAAACAAAAAAGAGAGACTTTGCAGCCATGTGTTGTAGCTTACACCTGTAATCCCAGCGTTTGGGAGGTAGAGGCAGGAGCAGAAGTTTAAAGATATCCTTGGTTACATGGGGAATTGAGGCCAACCTGGGCTACATGAGACCCTGTCTCAAACAAACCAAAACAAAAACAGCCATACATGGTGGTACACACCTATAATTCCAGCATGTAGGAGACAGAGGCAAGAGTATCATGAGTTCAAGGCCATCCTCAATACATAGTGAGTTAGAGGCCAGCCTAGGGTACCTGAGGCCCTGCCTCCAAAGGTGGGGGGTAGGACTAGGGAGATATCACTGTGGCTAAATCACTTGTCATGCAATCATGATGACTTGAGTTCATATTTCCCACACTCAAGTAAAATGCTGGGCATGGCAGCATGCACTTTTAATCCCAGAACCGTGGAAGTGAAGATTGGAAGATCCTGGGGCTTTTAGGTTAGCTAGTGTTGCAATCAGGTTCGTATTGCTGGCAAAAATCACCCGACCAAGAGCAGCTTTTGGGGGGAAAAAGTTTCTTTTGGCTTACAGACTTGAGGGGAAGCTACATGATGGCAGAGGAAAACGATGGCATGAGCAGAGAGTGGTCATCACCCCCTGGCCAACATAAGGTGGACAACGGGAACAGGAGAGTGTGCCAAACACTGGCAAGGGGACATTGGCTATAATTCCCATAAGCCCGCCCCCAATGATACACTGCCTCCAGGGTAGGCATTAATTCCCAAATCTCCATCAGCTGGGAACCTAGCATTCAGAACACCTAAGTTTATGGGGGACACCTGAATCAAACCACCACAGCAAGTCTACTCAATCAGTGAGATCAGGGATCAGTGAAAGACCCTATCTCAAAAAGTAAGGTGAAGAGTGATTGAGAAAGGTACCCAACATCAACCTCTGGCCACTACACACATGCATGTACTCCCACACACATGTGCATTCCTTTCCACACACACAGAATGACTTTCCAGGTGTGACTTGGCTGGAAGATGCTATGGTTTATATGTTACTTTAGGAGGTTGGCCCTAATGGAAGGCACTTAGAACACTTAGGTCTTTGGGGACTTGCAGGCCCTGGCACTTCCTCCTCTCTGCCTCTTTCCTTTTTTTTTTTTTTTTTTTTTTTTTTTTTTTTTTTGCTTTCTGCCTCCTCTGCTGCACAGTCTTGCTGTGAAGTACCACTGTCCTGCAAACCCAAAAGCAATGGCCAACTGGGCCCATACCCCTTGTGCATCTGGCTTACGTGGGTCCTGGAGAATTGAACCAGGATCCTTTGGCTTTGCAGGCAAATGCTTTAACCGTTAAGCTATCTCTCCAGCCCACTCTCTTTTTTGGTTTTTTGGGGTAGGGTCTCATTCTAGCCCAGACTGACCTGGAATTCACAATGTAGTCTCAGGTTGGCCTCAAACTCATGGCAATCCCTCCTACCTCTGCCTCCCAAGTGTTGGTATTAAAGGCGTGTGCCACCACGCCTGGCTAACTTTTCTTTTTTTAAATTTGTTTTTAATTATTTTATTTTATTTATTTATTTTAGAGAAAGAAAGAGGGAGATATAGGGAGAGAATGGGCACATCAGGGTCTCCAGCCACTGCAAACGAACTCCAGATGCATGGGGAATCGAGCCTTGAACCGGGGTCCTTAGGCTTCACAGGCAAGCACTTAACTGCTAATCCATCTGTCCAGCCCCTGAGTTTTCTCTTTTTTAAGCTGATTGTTTCAGGTATTTTACTAGAGTATTTGAGACTGACCAATACTGAGAAATTAGCTTGGATAATCCAATGAGCACAGTGTCATCATAAGAATCTGTGTGACTCTTGAAAGAGGGGGACAGGCAAGACAAGTCTGGAGGCATGGCAATAGAAGCATAGTGCTGTAACCAGCTGTTGCAGTGACACTATGAAAGCAGTATGCCCTCTAAAATATCATCAATATATTGTGACTTCTTTGTTGAGCTTAGAGATGGAGGATTGGGAAAGCAGCCAGTCATGTCTTTCTCATTGCATTAAAAAAGGTAGATTTTTAAAACCCTTGCATGCAATAGCTACTTGGTAAAAGTGCATTAGGATGTACTTGGGTAGATCTTACTGGATTAGTTGGCCATATGGCTATACAGCAGCTCACCCTAAAACTGAATGCTTCAAGTTGACATGTGTTATTGCACACTGATTCTGAGTCCTCTGGCTCAGGCACGATTACAGGGCTGTAATCATGGTGTCAGCCAAGGCCACAGTCATGCTCAGCCTCACTGGGAAAGAGGAGCTTCCAAGCCCATGCTCCCATGTGGATGTTGGCAGGATTCATTGGCTGGAGTCTGCCCTCTGTCGCTTGCCACATGGGCCTCTCTACAGATCAGCTCGCAGCATGGCTGCTGGCTTTATCAGAGCACACACGTGAGAGAGCAGGTGAGGGTGAGCAGTTTCAGAAGTGATTTCTTGTCACTTTTGCTGTTTTCTACTGATTTCGGACAAGTTGCTGGGTGTAGCTCATGCTCAGAGAGACAGGATTGGTTACTGTGATAATACCAGAAGGCAGAGAAGTCACAGGGTCATCTTAGAGGTGATCAGAATTAGATCTTGGTTCCAGGTGTAACACATTTTTCAGATAGTCAAAAGTCAGTAGTGATTTTTTTTTCCTTCTCATGTGTGATGGTTTTCCATGCTGAGGATTAAACCAGGGCCTGGTGCATGCTAGGCAGGTGGTCTGCCACTAACTCACATCCCTAGTTAATTGTGATTGATTTATTTAATAATTTATTTACTTTTAAATTAATTTATTCGTAATAGCATTGAAAGTTTCATTTTCCCCAGTTGCCCCTTGTGCTCTCCCCCCCCACCATGGCCTACTACATGTTTCCTTTGTTCTCTCCCCACTTTCTCATCATTCACTGTTGGTGGGAATGTAAGCTGGTACAATCACTGTGGAAATCAATATGGAGACTCTTTTTTAAAAATATTTTTAAAATATTTTATTTATTTATTTGAGAAAGAGAGCAAGAGAGAAAGAGGCAGAGAAAGAGAGAGAACGGGCACACCAGGACCTGTGGTCACTGCAAATGAACTCCAGATGCATGTGCCACTTTGTGCATCTGGCTTCTGTGGGTATTAGGAAATCGAATCTGGGTCCTTATGCTTTACAAGCAAGTGCCTTAACCGCTACACTATCTCTTCTGGATTTCATTTGCAGTGGCTAGAGGCCCTGGCACGCCCATTCTCTCTGTCTATGTCTCTTCTCTCTATCTCGCTCTGCTTAAAAATAAATAAATATAAAATATATATATATAAATTTTAAAAAATAATGTTTGATCCCAGTTTCTCTGATGCTTACAATATGCACTTAAGTTATGGATATAAATCAATTAGAGTTCAGAGCAGTGATGAATGTGAACCAGGGGTAAAGTACAAAATTATCCATCAAGAAGTTCCATATCATTTTCTTTCTTTTTTTTTTTTTTTTTTTGGTTTTGCAAGGTAGGGTCTCACTCTGGTCCAGGCTGACCTGGAATTAACTATGTAGTCTCAGGGTGGCCTCGAACTCTCGGTGATCCTCCTACCTCTGCCTCCCGAGTGCTGGGATTAAAGGCGTGCGCCACCACGCCCGGCCCATATCATTTTCTTTCAGGTGACTTGTCTATCTTTTTTCATATTGACTTATAGGAAGTCTTATATATTTTGAATTCTAGAAATTGCCAATTATCTGTGTTGCAAATATCTCCTCTCTTCTGCCTTGCATTCTTTTGTGCTATTATATTTTAATAAATATGAATCCATTGAGTATATAAATCTTTTTCTTAATGTAGTGTTTTCTGTGGCTTCTTAAATAATCATTCTTTAAACCAAGGCCATGGAAATGTTCTCTGTATTTTGTTATTTTTGTCTTTCATGTTTATGTATTTACTCTATGTAGAGTTAGCTTTCCTTTTTTAAATTATTATTATTATTATTATTTTCATTGGTGGGATTGGAACCCAGAGCTTTGCACATGCTAGGCCAACACTTTACTACTATGCTATATCCCCAGCCCCACTTTTTAATATTATTGTTAATTGACAAACAAAATAGTATGTACTTATCATATTCAACACAGTGTTTTAAAATATACTTAATTTTGGGGTTGGAGAGATGGCTCTGCGACTAAGGTGCTTCCTTGCAAAACCTGATGGCCTGGATTCGATTCCCCAGTACCCACATAAAGCCAGATGCACAAAGTGGCGCATGTGTCTGGAGTTCATTTGCAGTGGCAAGAGCCCCTGACATGCCCATTCTCATTCTCTCCTTGCAAATAAATTAATAAATTTCAAATATATAATTTTTAATAACTAAATCTAACTATTTAACATATGTATTACTACACAGAGTTAACATTTTTTTATTTTATTTTCTTTCAAGGCAGAGTCTCTCTCTAGCCCAGGCTGACCTGGAACTTACTCTGTAGCCCCAGGCTGGCCTTAAACTCACAGCGATCTTTCTATATCAGCTTCTATATCCACACGAACATGTATGTTTATATATAGACAGACAGTGCCTCTGATCATCATTATAGCCCTGTGTTCTTTCCTTATATTACAAACCAGGAAATTGACTTAAGTTTAGAGTATGGTGTTCTGTCTCCCCATAGGTGTTGTGCTGGTTTTTATACCACTCTTTCTTCTTCTTTTATTTTATTTTTGTTTAATGTCTGTATGCACACACATGTGAGAGCATGTGGTATATGCAGTATATAGTATGTGTGGTATGTGTATAGTGTATGCACATGTGTGTGCAGATGCATGTGCATGGATGCACACTTGTGTCAAGGCCAGAGGAGAATGTCAGGTGCCATCCACTATCACTCTGTCTTATTTCTAAGACAGGGTCTCTCATTGAGTGTGGAGCTCATGGTGTTTCAGTTAGAACAGTGACCAGCAAGCCCCAGCAATCCTATTTCTTCCCCTTTCTGGGCTGGCATGGCCATACCCAGCTTTTTCCGTGGGTTCCAGGGATTGAACTTAGGTCCTCATGCTTGCACAGCAAGTGCTCTTACCCACTGAGCCATCTCCCCAGCCCCCCTTTCCACTTTTTAAATTAAATTAAATTAAATTTAAAAATTTTAAAACAATGTTATACATGTATATAATGTCTTTGACCATGTTCATCTCCCATTACCTTCTCTTGAAACCCTCTAACTCCTGCTAAACCCTTCCCTTTTACTTCCCAACTACTTCTACTTTGATGTCTTTTTCGCAATCCACTCAGTTTAATTAGGGTTGCTTGCATGAGCGTGGGTGGAGGGCTATTTAGCAGAGCACATGCAACTTACCAGTGGCTATGCTACTGGAGAAAATCAAATCTTCCCTTTTTTGCTGCCTGTAACTTTGTGCTTGTTTTGTGGCTCTCTATATTTACTTCATTGGCTTGTTTGGAGCAACGGGACCTCCAGATGATTGGGAAAGCAGTGTAAGACCAGATAGAGAAGAGTCTGTCTGTCAGGGCCAAAGGGTTGGCCCTTGTACCAGGAGAAGAGAGAGCCATCAAGAGGTTTAGAAGAATGTGATGGTTTTGTAAGGAAATATCCTGCTTTTAGGAAATACATAAGAAAATTATTTCACAGCAAATGGTATCATGCCTTCAAGTTACTCTGAAATATTTCAAAAGATGGAGTGACCTATTTACAGCAGAAGAATGACAAAGCATATGCTGGCTTTGGGGGAATCTGGGCAAATGCTGTACAGTAACTCTCTGTAGAATTTTTTACATCTTTTCCATATGTCTGAAGTTATTGTGAAACCAAGATTGAAAAATCATTCGATATGATGAAGGAGGAGCAGGAGATAACTGAACAGTATGTCTCCGTCATAGGAGGCTAGGCATCACATCCACGTTGAGGGAGTTGAATGTGGAGACTTCTGATCCTGGCTCTTAGGAACCAGGGTGGCTTTGAAGCTTTACAATTGGAGTTTGGGGAAAGGTACATTCTCTTCTTAGTCCCATTGCCCTCTCTCCTTTCCTCCCCAAACTGTCTAATGTTAGGAATTTTGTGTTGCCACATCATGTTCTTGTACTTTTTCGCCATGCATGTGCATAAAGGGGTGATTGTAAATTCACTGGAATAACAAACACGAAATTAAGAGGGGCAGGATTAAGCCAGGGAATGTAGGCTGAGGAAATCTCTCACTGGGAATGTTTTCAACAATTAGGCACTTCCCTGGAAATGACAGCCAGTGCCACAGAAATATTTAAAAAACGTTGTACATTTTCTGTGTGTTTAGCTGAAGGAGATTGGACTTCTGTGTGTTGCTGACTTAACCATCTTAGGGGCCCAGAAGAAAAACATGCTCTTCATCCCAACTCATTTTATTCGTTATTGCCCAAGGGCTTCCCAGCTGCAAAGAGACAGTAGCTTGGCAACCATATCTGTGGAAGAAAGGAAAATATAGGGGTAGGTGACCTCTATAGAGCACCAGCAGCTTGAGGATGGCATCAATTCCTGGAGGGGGACATAAAAGTAGGAGGAGAGTTGAAGGAAGGAAAGAAGGAAAGAAGGATGGGAGGGAGGAAGGGAGGGAGGAAGGAAGGAAAGAAAGAAAGAAAGAAAGAAAGGAAGGAAGGAAGGAAGGAAGGAGGAAGGAAGGAAGGAAGGAAGAAAGTACCTGAAAATTTCACAGGAGAGCCCTTGGCTGATGCAATCTTCCTTTTAGCAGAGAAGTAATTTTAACATACACTACAAATTCACACTAGGAAATTTGCCATTTCCTTTCCTTTTTGGCAGCCTTACAAAGCAATGCTAAGTGCAGCAAGTATAGGTGGACCTCATGCTAAACAGGATCAAAAGGAGATTTTTCCACTGTCCCTGTTGCATTACTTCTGATGCTCTGTGTGTGTTATACTTGACAGTGACATTCCATATCCTAATGGAATCTTTTAACAAGGAGGAGCAAGTGAATGCATTTAAGAAACTGACTTAGATGCTCCTTTAAGCAAATGTTTGGTCCTTCTAACCGAGGATTTGCAAAGGAAAGAAAACAGACCTAAGCAGTTGCTAGATGGGGATTAGATACTTGTTTAGAGTCAGTAGGAAGTGAAGGAAGCAGAGGCAGGAATGATATTAGGACCATTAAAAACGATCCCAATTAAAACTCCATTGAAAACTTGAGAGCTTCGAGGCTTTGTCAAGTGCAGAAATGACTGCCTTTTTAGTACCTAGAAACTATGAAGAGATTGGGTTACATGAGTGATAAATTATCATCCCAATGCAATGCTATGCAGTCTTTCCCAAGGATGAGTTACTGCTTTGTTTTATTATGCAAAGGTATTTAAACACAACATTGAATTTGTCTAGTTTTTAAGCAAATAATGTTTAGTGCATAACAGGAAAAAGCCCCAAAAGCACAAATACCAAATTGCTCACAAGTTATATCAGAGTAGGCATGACCATTGCAGAAAGATTTACAGTTTAAATATTCCATCTTTTGCATACTTAAAATCATGTGTTGCTTTTTTTTTTTTGGAGAGCAAAAGGGTGAGGAAGACAGAGATGGGCGCGCCAGCAGCCTCTCAGCTGCTGCAAATGAACTCCAGATGCGTGCGCTCCCCTTGTGGTCAAGTGCAGCATTGCACCCTTGCGTCACTTTGCATCTGGCTAAACGTGGGACCTGGAGATTGGAACTAGCCTTCTTAGGCTTAGGAGGCAGGCACCTTAACTGCTAAGCCATTTCTCCAGCCCGCTTTTTTATAATAAGAAAAAATAAATCCATTTGTCCTTAGAGAAAGAGGTTACAACAATTTTCAGTGGTGAACATTTTTAAAAAGGAGAGACAACCTGAGTAAAAGGATGTGTTGTTATTTTGCCTCCTAAATATTTCCCAGTTTTGCTCTCTGCTCTGATCAGACTGACCAGAAAAGCTTTTTGGTTTTTATTTCATTTTTTGGTAGTGACATGTGATCAATGCTAAAATAACGGGTCAAGTGCTGGCAGTAAGTGAACAATGAGTGCTCACTCCAAAAGGGGACATATACATCATCTACCCCAGGTCACAGAAGGTGGGATAGAAAAAAGGTGTAGGAACTGTAGGATGGGGAGGAATGCTATGGAACTCTCTCTGGTGACCAGACATGATGATCTGGTGACCAGATGTGGTTACCAGTACAAGACCTACACATGATGGAGCCAGTCATCATTCTGGTATAGGTAGAGGAGGGTTTTGGGAGGCTTCTGCCCTCCCTAATGAGCTAATGACAGTTAAATGTTGCCACATGGAGGGTCATTCTCTTCCATTGCATAAGCACTGGTAAGTGATGAGAAGAGGAAGGAATACATTGGGGCTGGGAGGAAATAGGGAGAGCACTCTGGGGCACATATGATCAAAATGTAATACATACACATGAAAATGTCAAAAACCAATAAAAGAAGAGAGAAGAAATGAATTGAGTTGTAGACTATTGTGGTAGTTTGAATATATGTCCTCCAATATATTCAGTGTTTTATTAGTTATAGTTTGCATCTGCAATCACCTTGCTAGAGGCAATGTCAGTGGGGGCTGGTCTTAAAGGGGTGGTGATGGTTTGAGATTCCATTGTAAAGATATGCAAAGTGTGCCCAATAGGAGTTCCTGAAGTGTGCTGTGGCTTTTGGGCTGTAGCTTGCTCTATGTGCTGTGTGCCTGGTTGGCTTTTTGCTCTCTTGCCTGGTCCTGTGAGAGCAGGCCCCTTCTCCTGCCATTATGGAACTTCCCCTGGATCTGTAAGCTTCAATAAATAATATCCCATCCTCCATAACTGTGCCTGGTCTGGAAGTTCATCTTAGTGAACCTGAAGCTGTCTGCTACAACTATAATTGTAAAACAGGCTAAAGGGGAATGGGAAAGCTGCCAACATCAACATGAGAAAAGAGAGAGAAATAAGTGTCCTAATGGAGCCATCCTATCTAGACAAGATTTGTGGAATGGGCTATAAATTGTCCACTTACATTTTCAGCATCTATTGTCCTCCTGCCCAAACACTGTGCAACTTGAACACTCTTGACTGTGCCTTATCCATGTTTGCTTTTGCACCTACAGTGTGTGCTCATAATAGACATTTAAGAAATGATGGTAGATTGAGTTTGGGAGACCAACTTGGAGAAGAAAGGTCTTAATGAACAATGTGTTGATAACATTGCTTCCATGGAGCTTAAATTTATCTTAGCAAAATCTCTGAGTACAAAAATCTATGGAGGATGAAAAAGATCCGCTGGCATCCATCCAAGTATGTTTGTTTGATCATCCTTCAGATTGTTTTAACACAACTCCATTTATGTTCAGTTCTTTTAAGATTTATTTTTATTTATTTATTAGAGACAGAGCAAGAGGGAGAGAGAGACACAGAGAGAAACTGAGAATGGGCGCGTGTCAAGGCTTCCAGCCACTGCAAATGAACTCCAGATGCATGTGCCATCTTGTGCATCTGGCTAACGTAGGACCTGGAGAATCAAACCAGGGTCTTTAGGCTTTGCAGGCATGTGCCTTAACTGCTAAGCCATCTCTATAGCCCTTATGCCCAGTTTTATCACTGACAATTTTCTTTTTGTGTTACTCCTGCAATTCAACCCATTTATGATCATAACCACATCCTTAGAGCATATTTTGTTCATTGCTTTTGTTTACTTTGTCACCATATTGTTGACTGCCATACAAATGGGGCCTGTCATTTTGCCATGAACTCTCTGGTCTTCATGCCCTTTCTATGAAGGTTTTCCCTTGGAAGCATATGGAGTAATATCCTCATTGTCTTTTGAGTTTGCCATGTCTAGGTTCATATCTCTCAGAAAGAACAAAGCATCTCTTGGGCTGGGAGATGGCTCAGTGGTTCAACATGCTAGCCAGGGTCCAGTTCTCCAGTACCCATGTAAAGCCAGATGCACAAAGTAGCAAATATATCTAGGATCGTTTGCAGTAGTAAGAAGCCCTGGAATATTCTCTCTCTGTCCTCACCAATAAACAAATAGATACTTAAAAAAGCATCTCATCTGGGCCATGAGCACAAATAAAATCATAAATATTCACGAAAGTCAGGTGTTTATGCTGACTATGCAAAAGACAGGTTGTCCCTGGTTTTGAGTTCTTGGCTCCATGCGTCATAGAAAAAATCTGATGAATGCTTTGCACACTTTTTCCTGAAAAATTGTGCAGATAATTCCAAGGAGATTACCGCCTTCTGAAACCCATTAATCCCCAAAGATTTTTGGATCCTTGCATCCCTGGAATTGATGCATGCTCTAGTTTTTGGACAGATAAAAGGAATGCATTCTCTGGAAACCTAAATTCAGCTATGAACCAAAGAGCAAATTTGCAGCATTATTCATACTTCAGACTACCTAGAAGCTCAAGACAATGATAGACTGGAGTGTTCTACATAAAAATATGATGACAGAATCATAAAAAAACCACTTGTTAATCCAACAACTTTTGGGAAGTAGATATATGGTCAATTGAATTGTTCAGTGCCTACTTTTGGTGACACTTATATTCAGAATTATGTTTGCGTGTGCTTTAGTATATGTGTGTGTCAGAAAGAATATGTAAGCATATGTATTTTTCTTTTATACATGTTTGTAATATATTTTGGTCATAATCACCCCCATTACCTTCTGTTTTCCCTCTTCCCATCTCACTGAACCCCAACTAGTCGCTGTTCTATTTTGATGTGTGTGTATGACTCATGGAGTTTTAATTAGGGTTGCTTGCATGAACATGAGTGGCGGTTTATTTACCAGAGCAAATGCAACTTACCAGTGGTCATAATACTAAAAAAAAGTCTCCTCACTTTCTTAGCAACCATTAAATGTCACTAATTCCTTCGGGAGAGATGAGAGCCTTGTATCCTCTTCATCATCCATGACAGAATGTTGATGGGCCCAATATTGAGTGGATATCCACAGCCACTGAGATCTCATGAATGCAAAGGCAATGTTCCGTCCAGAAACAGAATTCCTCAGAATTCCCAATCATCTGGCTCTAATATATCTTTTATGATTTTTATTATTTATTTATAAAAGAGAGAAAGAGAGAGAGAGAACAGGCACAAAAGACTGCAAATGAACTCTTCCAGACACATGCACTACTTTGTGCATCTGGCTTTACATGGGTACTGGAGAATTGAACCCAGGACTGCAGGCTTTGTAAGCAAGTGCCTTTAATCACTTAGCCATCTCTCCATCCCTCCTATATTTTTTCTATCTTCTCTTCTACAATTTTCCCTGGCCTGGAAGGTGTAAAGGTGTAAGTGTGGATTTTAAATCTGTTTTTAAATGTGTGTGTGTGTGTGTGTGTGTGTGCGCTCGGGCAAAGAGAGAGATACAAGAGAGAGAATGCCAGAGCCTACAGCTGTTACAAACAAACTCCAAATGCATCCACCACTTTGTGCATTTGGCTTTATTGGGTACTAGGGAATTTAACCTGGGTTGTTAGGCTTTGCAGGCAAATACCTTAACCACTGAACAATCTCTCCAGCCCATAAGTGTGTATTTTAAACAACCCACAAAACCAGGATCTTAAAATATATATATCTAAAATAAAAAGAGAGGGCTGGAGTCCTTAGTGTTTGAGGCTCTTGCCTGCAAAATCTAGTGACCTGGATTTAATTCCCTAGTATACATGTAAAGCCTGATGCACAAAGTGGTGCATGTATCTGGAGTTCGTTTGCAGTGTCTAGAGGCCCTGGCATGCCCATTCTCTCTGTCTGTCTCTCTTCTCTATCTCTCTCTCTGCTTGCAAATGAATAAATAATAATTTTTTTAAAAAAGAGAGATTTCATCCCCAAGTTTTTCTTTTGTATTTGTTATATATATTTGTATCATAAAAGATATATAGTGGAAATATGTAAATTGCACATGTAAGAATATGTATACATGTATATATAAACATATATTTGTTCCTTATTGTGCACACTGGCATTTTAATGTTGTTGGTCCCTTTCCAGGGTGGACAAGCTTCATTTACACCATATCTGGAGATGTATATATTGGTAAGTTAAAGGCTTCAGATTTGGGGTTTTGCTGTAGTTTTATTTGAATTACTGAAAGGGTAAACTGCTGAAATGATTTTATATAATTGAATACTATGCCTCCTTTCTCTTCACACCAACCCAGAGCAGGGTGCCTCATAGCTTCCAGAACATTCAGTGAGGGAGAAAAATATGAATAAGAGGTCTAGGTATGATTAGTTGTGTTGAAACCTCATTAACTGATTAGCAATTTCCAAACCCATAAATGGATAGCGTTCCAATGATATCCAATTGGAGTGGGAATCTATCTACCTCCTGGAAGGTAGAAGTAGGTAAATTAACAGTCTTGGATATCTCAAAATTTGTTTTTTCCTACTCTAAGAGTTGTGCATGTATTGCTTGTTGTGAAAGGGATGTTTGAGAGCAAATCAACTTTCATTTATAGATGAGGAATGAGACATCTAAAGTAGTTGTTTATGCCCAGGTTTTATATTAGTAACCTTGGACAAGAGCCTTGGCTCTTCAATCCAAATCTTCATGTCCCACCTATACTCTTTGTTCTAAGACAATGTACAGACCAAACTGTCTTGTGCTTTCACGCCTTGCTAAGCCATCTGCAGAAAAGCCAATGGACAGAGTGCAGGAGAGAAAGGCAAGCAGAGCACCCATGTCTACTGCAACCTTTCCCATCCTTCTTGAAGTAGGAAAAGGCTCTCTGTAGGACTGGCAAAAAATGGCTGGGCTGTAGCAGGTGCCATGAGGGCTTCAGTTTCCCAGTGCACAATTACCAACTTGTAGGTGCCAGTATCTATGACACTGTTTTTGAAACTTAGGAAGTGGGAAGGCCACTTGGTCCCGATCAGAAAGTGCTAGAGAATTAACATTGTAGAGACTACCTGATCTCTCTGGTAGGATATCTCAGAGGCCTATGTGAGTGCTTTTTCATAGGATCTCTCATTGGTGCTATGCTCAAGCCTCCCACAATGGACACGTGTTTGATCACACACCTTTCTTTGCCTTCCACTCCTCACTAGCTGCCCTGACATCTCAACTCCCTTATCAGCTCCTGAATCACCTCCTTACACCAGAATATGCATCTCTAGCTGTGCATCTGAGAGAATCTAGCACAAGAGAACTAGTCTCCCAGCTCCTCTCTCTTCATTTCCATCCACAATGAGAAGTGGTATGAATGGGGGTGGGGCATCCCAAGGTGGAGGCCAGGAATCCTCATTTCTAAGATGCTGTGGGGTTTAGTGCTCTCACCCTACTTATGTGGGTATGCCAGCAGAGAACTTCCTCTTTAAGCAATATACTCTTAACATCCAGAGAGCTGGCTTGCTAGTAACATTTGTGTAGGGTTAGATACCACACCCACATCGATTTATTTATTTTGTTTTATTATTTTATTTATTTTTGGAGAGAGACACAGAGAGAGACAGACAGAGAGGGAGAGGGAGACAGATAGAAGAATGGGCATGCCAGCAGTCTCTCAGCTGCTGTGAACGAAATCCAGATGTGTGCGCCCCCTTGTGGTCAAGTGCGGCATTGCGCCCTTGCTTCACTTTACATCTGGCTAAATGTGGGACCTGGAGATTGGAACCAGGTTCTTGGGCTTAGGAGGCAGGCGCCTTAACTACTAAGCCATCTCTCCAGCCCTTATTTATTTTGTTAGCATACAAAGAATTAGGTTTCATTGTATGTTTTCAAATAAAATTTAAAAAATTTTTATTTATTTATTTGCAAGCAGAGAGAGATAAAGAGAAGAGAGACAGACAGAAAGGGAGAGAATGGGAGCATCAGGGCCTCCAGTCACTGCAAATAAACTCCAGACACATGCGCCACTTTGTGCATCTGGCTTAACGTGGGTACTGGGGAATCCAACGCTGGTTGTTAGGCTTTGTAGGCAAATGCCTTAACTGCTGAGCAATCTCTACAGCCCACAAATATATTTTTGTTTCCCTTCCTCCCTCCCTTCTTAAGCCATTCTTTATAGTCTCCAAAAAGTGTGCTCAATTACTTAAGTTTTCAACTGTAAATAACACTACTTTGAATTCATTGCTAATGTGGCAGCAATGGTTTTACTACTTCTTTCACTGTACATCACTTCAATTAAAAATTGAAAGCAAAATTCTTTTTTTTCACATTCAAGAGGATATGTTTTAAAAATCTAGTAGTAGCTCTAAAAGTTCTTTTGTGCAGACAGTAATCATCTGGAAGTCATGAAACATCATTTGTTTTAATGCTGTGGTAGTTTAACTTAGGTGTCACCATAAACACATGTGTTTTCAATGCTTGGTTCCCAGCTGATGACATTTTGGGAGGTTGAGCCTTGCTGGAGGAGGTGTGTCACTGGGGATGGACCTTGAAGTTTATTAGCCCCTAGCTTGCCAGTGTTAGTTTGGCTCACTCTCTTGTGGTTGTTTCCACCTGCTGTGGCAGAGATGATGTCCAGCCACTGCTCATGCCATGCTGTCCCCTGCCATCATAGAGCTTCCTCTTGAGACTGTAAGGCAAAAATAAATACTTTCCTCTCATAATCTGATTTTTGGTAAGGTGTTTTGTGCCAGCAATGAGAAAGTAGCCACAACAAATGCTACTGGAAAAATCCCGAGAATCACATAGGACTATAATGCAAATAGAGAAAAAAATATTTTATGGAGATAGCACCCCCATTTATGATTTTAAGATCAATGGAATACTCTCCACAAATGGAAAGTAATAAAGATGCATTTGAACTTTTAAAGTGGCAAGGATTCCAAAAATGTATAAAATACATTCATCTCTTGGGGCCATAAACTCTCAGTTGCAACCATGAAAGCAGCCATAGGCAATATAAACAAATAGGGTGTATGTTCCAATGACAGTTCTTGTGACCTTCATATATTTTTTCATGTATCATGAAATGCTGCTTTTAATTCTTTTTAAACATTTTTTAAAAAGTGAAGTCCTTTCTTAGCCTCTTGGCTGTGTCGGAGCTTACAAATGATTTTGTTTTAAATGATATTGGGGAGGGTATGAGGAGGAGAAAGATTAATAAGTAACCTTCAAAGCCCACTTTAGTCAGTAGGAACAGTCTTGTTTCTTGACAGACCTTTCGTCCCAGAAGTTAATAAGTTGAAAGCTCAGAAATTCTCAGGCTAACAGCAACCTACTCTCTCACTTGTTTTTTTGAGGTAGAAGGCAGGATTTTGTTGAGTCATTTCTACTCACTGGCTTGGTCCTCCTCCTCAAAACCATGGGCCACAGAGCAAAACATCTGGCAAGTGATGGAATTGTGGCCTATAGCCTCTGAGTGAAGTTACATCTTCCCAAAGAAAACTGGACCATGGACAGAATCCTGCTCCCCAAACTGGCCATTGAGCAAGTAGCCAAGTGACCTCATTTGGATTTTATCTTTCTGTTACTCCTGCCCATCCCTTCATAAGGATGTAATGAGAAAAACAAAAGGGCAACACCAACTCACCAGAGAAAAGAAATTACAAAATAGAAATAGCAACTACTGAATATGGACTGAATTACAAAATTTATAGAGAGAACCCAGAATATTCTTCCCAATTTTACTACCTCAATTTTATCTTCCTTATAAAAGAAGAATGACACCTGACAACCACAGATGGCAAGCAATTGTCTTTTTGTTGTTGTTGTTTTTTCGAGGTAGTGTCTCACTCTAGGCTGACCTGGAGTTCACTATGTAGTCTCAGGGTGGCCTTGAACTCACAGCGATCCTCATTCCTCTGCCTCTTGAGTGCTAAGGTTAAAGGCATGCACCACCACACC
The DNA here is from genome assembly GCA_036365145.1 of Orientallactaga sibirica. Lineage (NCBI taxonomy): Eukaryota > Metazoa > Chordata > Mammalia > Rodentia > Dipodidae > Orientallactaga > Orientallactaga sibirica. Next base: position 516,751 of record JAEOAD010000982.1, read on the forward strand.
CGGATAGCAATTGTCTTTTTCATGTTGTCAAACACAATGTCAGTTTATGTGTGTGTGTACACACACACACACACACACACACACATCAGAGACTTTTGAATCTTATAAAGACTGGAAACAGACACATGTACACCAGAATCCATTTTTTTTTTTTTGGTTTTTCGAGGTAGGGTCTCACTCTGGCCCAGGCTGACCTGGAATTCACTCTGTAGTCTCAGGGTGGCCTTGAACTCATGGTGATCCTCCTACCTCTGCCTCCCGAGTGCTGGGATTAAGGGCGTGCGCCACCACGCCTGGCCAGAATCCATTTTAATTGACGCTCACTCAGCCAGCTAACTGGATTGACCAGTGCTCTTCATTCCATTGTGAATACCTTGAGAGAAGTAAACCCCAGAAGACCAGCACCTATGCAACACCAATTACTCCTGGCTAAACTGTAGAACATTCAAAGGCAATTGTGTTTGTCCTCATTTGTGTGTTCCAGTTGCACCAGTAATTGTAGTTATGTAACTTAGATAATTTGCAAATGTGGCAAGAAAATAATATTTCTACAACTACATCAAATGCTTTGTAGAAGAGAGTTGCTAAAGACAATACCTTTCAATTACTATAAGAGAGGAGAATAAGAGATTAGACGAAACTAGTAATCTAAAACGATTTAGGTCATGCCTTGTGAGTATGCTGGAAAGGAAGCACAATGTTTCTGACTAGCTAGCAGGCCCCTCTTAAGTGTATTTATCAAAATTCAGAAACAAATGCACACTTACAGTTTAAAGTAGGATACACATTTTTGTCAAGGGAAGAAAAAGGAAAGAGGCCTCATACAGAAGGAATGTACAGTGATTAATCACATACTGGAGATGTTGCACTAACTTTAAAACAGGTTTTAAAGTATTTTGCCCTTTTATGATTGTTTAGGCAAAAAAAAAAATGCAATTACATTTTTGGTTAAATTTTCCTTAACTGTACTATTACAGTCAACATTCTTGGCAAAGATTCTCAATGGAAACTATTTATTATCTGATTTGGCTCTTTTTAAAATTGAAAATAGTCAGAAACAATAGGATATATTTTCTTTGAGACTATTTTAGTTTAGAAGATAACCAGATGGGTGAAATATCATAGAAATGACCTGGAAATGAAGATGAAATCAGTCTGCTTTCTGTGACTGTTTTAAGGATTTCATGTACTAATACAGAAGCTAAAGGTAGACTGAAAATCATTAGTCTGGAAATTTGACTCATGCCAATAAGGAAAGTATATTTTAGGGTGGAACATTTCTTTATTTTCTTTTTAATTTGAGACACACACACACACACACACACACACACACACACACACACAGAGAGAGAGAGAGAGAGAGGAGAGGGAGGGAGGGAGAGGGAGAGAGGGAAATAGGGAATGGGCATGCCAGCAGCCTCTCCGCTGCTGTGAATGAACTCCAGACATGTGTGCTCCCTTGTGTGCATGTGCGACATTGTGCGCTTGCATCACTTCTGCGTCTGGCTAAATGTGGGACCTGGAGAATCCAATGGCATTCTTAGGCTTCGCAGGCAGGCACCTTAACCGCTAAGCCATCTCTCCAGCCCATGGGTGGAACATTTCTAATGGCCCCTTCTGTACCAACACCACCATGCCACTTAACACATCAGCAGAAAGCACGGGCAGAAGTCACATGCCATATAAAGGTAGGATTAGATCAGTTTGGACAAGCTGAACTCTTTTCTTCTACATTAAGATTGCTTTACAGGCCAATTAACACTGCAGTCAAGTAAGCTACCCTGATAGGGGGGTCCAGAGAAATACCCATTCATTAATTTTTGAGTGTGAAGAATATTTGTCAGCATATTCCATTAAAACAGTATCATGAAACATACATAACAAAAATCAGAGGCCAGGAATGGACCAAGTTGGTAATGGACATTACATTTAAATTAGTTGAAGATAAAAAAAGACATGGTTCATTGTTCCCAGGGGATCTCAGTAAAGCACACCTAGTAAAATGCTATTCTATATTGTTGTTTAAAATGAGGTTCTTCTTTTTAAAAACTATTTTATTTATTTATTTAAGAGAGAGAGTGGGCATGCTAGGACCTCCAGCCACTGCAAATGAACTCCAGACACATGTGCCTGTTTGTGTATCTGGCTTATGTGGGTCCTGGGGAATCGAATTGGAGTCCTTTGGCTTTGCAGGCAAATGTTGTAACTGTTAATCTGTCTCTCTAGCCCAAAATGAGGTTCTACTTTAACTCCTGGACTTTTATTTCCAAATCCCTGCATAAGTGGAAAGTCAATGTAGTTCCATCATTCTTTTTTTTGGGGGGGGTGGTTTCAAGGTAGGGTTTCATTCTAGCTCTGGTTGACTTGGAATTCACTATGTAGTCTCAGGCTGGCCTTGAACTCACAGTGATCCTCCTACCTCTGGCTCCTGAGGGCTGGGATTAAAGGCGTGAGCCACCATGCCTGGCCTTCTATCATTCACTTCAATAACATCTCTATCAGTCACTTTGATGGCATTTGTTGACGTATATCTTTGACAGAAGATAAACCCTTTATTATTGCTTGGGCTAGCTCCTTCTAGCTTGCAAAAGCCAATTGTGCCTCATATGTTCCTTTGAAATTGGCCTACATGGAAGTATTTACACCACAGAAATTGCACACATTAAAAATCATTTTCCCTGAAATCCAGCTGTTAAACATTAATCGCATACCACTTCCTTTCAAATAAAAATTGTTAATTCTTCTGTGCCATTCACTTTTTGGTATGTGCCAGTTACTGTGGTATAAATACTGCCACACTGGTCAATTTCAAATTCTAATATGCCAGAAATTTACAAATGGTGTCTCTGTTTCTGTAATAATTCCTCAAGGTATTGTTTTGGTCATTAAGCTTCAACTTCAAGTAAAATAAATCTCCTTATTAATATCATGCAGTTGTGGAGTTTTCTCTCTGTTATCCATTCACACATCTGTTTTCTTTTCACTTGCCCAATTGAAAGACCCAGCCTTAAACTCACGCCTTTCTGTATATCCTCCTATGGCTGTCCTAGCCCACGTTGAAAGGACTCTACATTATCCAGCTTCGTTTTGCAGAAAAGCTGCTAGAATCATCAAATTCCTCCATGCCTCTGAACCACTCTTGCCAAATCCTTTACATTCTTACTCTCCTTTCTCCCTCCCTCCCTTTTCTCCATCCTTGACTTTTTGTTTCCACTCTCAGTTAAGACTAGAATTGATTTGACTTACACCATTGCAATGAACTCCTAGCCTGTCACCCTACATCCAGTTGTACCCTACATTTCATTTTATGCTTTGCTTCCAGAATTATTTCTGCAAGACACAGATCTGATTATTTCAGTCTCTCCCTCCCCCTCTCTCATGTTGATAAGAATAACTTTGAAGGATTTCCTTGATTTAATGCCATCTTACCTGCCCACCACCCTTTCCAGAAGAATTGAGAGCAGTTGTAAAATGTTCATTTTCTCCAGAAATGCCCACCCATTTTCTTTGCCCCATCGATTTTCCTCTTGTCTACACTACTATGTTCCAAGCTTTGCCTCCTACAGGTCTGTCTGATCCTGTTCAACTCTGTCCAAATCTTATCTCCTCTGTGACAAATTCCTTAAGTCCCTCAACTTGAATGAGCCATAAAGGTGCTTATTTTCTCAATAAATTTTATTATTACCTTTAAGAGTCCATATAACTAGTACTATTTATTTTTTAATATATTTTTATTAGTTAGGTATATAGTATATATACAGCCATGATGGTACCATCATTAGCCTTCTCCCTGTCCTCCCCCCATGGGTAATGTGGGTCTTGCCTTATGTGGGTAGCCATCAGTTATGCGGGAGAGGCAATGGCTCTGTATATAATGACCCAACTCGTGGCTCTAACAATCTTTCCACCCCCTCTCACACGAGTTTCCCTGAGCCATGTTGGGTTCATTTTAGGTCTGAAACAAAATTGATAAACCCCTGGCCAATTTGATCAAGCGGATAAAAAGAGACAACTCAAATTAACAAAATTAGAAATGAAAAAGGAGAGACTTATAACTAGTACTATTTCATTTGTGAACCTTAGGATAGAAAAGATGAAAGTTGAATCTTCTCTAATTATTTTATGTGCTTATATTTAGTTGGTTCCAAGTATATATTAAATTGTTTGGAAGCATAGAATCTACTTTGCACATCTTTGGATTTTCCCCTAGTACTAGGCAATTGGAGGCATATACTCATTGAAATGAATGAATGAATGATTGATGGTATTTGACAGTTTTCCCAAGTCAGCTTACTTCTTATGAGGTCTATAGTGTACACAAGGGAATGCTGTTATCAACATGTAATGCCGAAAGCTTTTTTATGCATTGAATTATTTGGACATGCATTAAAAATATAAATGGAAACACAACTCAGGATTCATCCCCCTTTCCTTTTCTACATAGAAAATAATTCAGTTTTAGACTTTCATAACAGCAAATGTAATCAACCAACAGATTTGTGGAGATTCCTAAGTCTGGTAGTTCTGAAACTGAAACTAATATTCTGATGCTAAGTAGTTGACCAAATGTGTGGGTCATAGGATAAGTATACTGTAATAAATATTAATTTAGTAGGTCATCTTTTCTTTTAGGCCCTGATGACACTCAACAAAAGGTAGAACCCCATCATACAGCAGTGCTTGGGGAAGGTGACAGTGTCCAGGTAGAGAATAAGGTAATTATTTAAAAAAACCTTTGCTTTTCTTAACTTGTGCTTTCTGCTGCTTTACAGGAAAATGCTTACATCTCCTGTAGAAGTGGAAATCATTCTGGCTTCCTTGGGGAATAAATTATGCAACCTGTTTATTAACCCCTTTCAATAATTTTTCATAGTGCTTGTGTGTGTGCATGTGTGTTTACAGATGTGCATGCATCATGCACATGCATGTGGAAGCCTGAAGGTGGATGTCAACTATCCTCCTCTTTCACTTTTCTACTTTATTTCCCTGAGTCAGTGTCTCTCACTGAACCCAGAGCTTGCTGTTTGTTGGTAGGCTAACCAGGGAGCCCCAGTGATCCTCCTGTCTCTACCCTCTGCTTTCAATAATTTCTGGGGTTTTTTTGGAGAGAGACACAGAGAGAGAGATAGAGAGGGATAGGAAGACAGATAGAGATGGGCCTGCCAGCAGCCTCTCAGCTGCTGTGAATGAAATCCAGATGCGTGCGCCCCCTTGTGGTCATGTGCGGCATTGCACCCTTGCGTCACTTTGCATCTGGCTAAACGTGGGACCTGGAGATTGGAACTGCTGGAGATTGGAACCGGCGTTCTTAGGCTTAGGAGGCAGGTGCCTTAACCACTAAGCCATCTCTCCAGCCCAATTTCTGTTTTTTAAAATAGTTTAAGGTTTCTTCTGTATTGATTTCTGGCCCTGAGCAATCATGTGACAGTCCCTCTTACTCATTACTGCAAGCCTGAATCTGGAGGCAAGGCCTCCTCTCTAGACTTTGGTCTTTTGTAAAATTGATTTATTTTGTTTTTAAGTAAAAATATGCCAGCCCACTAGAAGTATCAATACAGATCTTGCAGACACTCTCACATAAAGCCTTCAAAAACTAATCTCAACTTTGAATTCAGAAAAGCACATGTGTTTCAGAGTCTTTTTTGACCAATCCCTACTTTGAAAGTAAAATTTCTAACGACATAGGTATCTGGAGGTTATTATGTTTCGCATGTGTGTTTCATTCCCTCGAGCTAGTCACTCATCATCTCGTGAGTCTGTTAAGCCAACCTAACTGCTTTGACCCCACTCTAGTGAGGAGGAAGAATGAAATTTTGAGAGTAGTGATGAAACCATTTCAGGCAGCTGAGTGGTGGAGAGGCAGTCTGATTCACTTCTGTCCTCTGTGTTATAGAATGCAGTGGATTTTAGGAATCTTCATACCTTAGCTCAACTTTCTGGCAGGTCACCTTCCTCTGCCTTAATCATCTGCAGCATCTCCACAAACTGTAAAATAAACAGAAGACATGATTCTCATGAACACCCTAAAAAACATGTATCTCAGAGTCTGCACCATCTGAGTTTTGGCCAAAGAGAAACTGTCATTTTTGACTTACAGAAGAGAGGCATGAAAATGATAGAGACCAGAAGTACTGATATCAGATCCGTTTGCAATATTGTCTGGTTTAGTTTAGCAACCTCAGTCATACACAGCAAATAAAGATTTGGAAGCTCAAATATAGTACCAGAAGTGATAGGGGAGGCAGAAGTTCAGGGGGCAGCTGAGAAAGAACAGGCAGAACTATCATGTCACTGGCAAGCAGCATACAGGCAGAGGGCATTCTGTTATGTGTAGTTCTGTCGTTGTTCATGTACAAGTGCATCACAACCTTAGAAAGTTTCCTAGGCATTTGCATCTAAAGAGGTCATATACTACTCATATTTGTAGGTTAATTGAAAGTCCCCTTTACATTACAAGATAAAGATTGCAAAAGTTTGTTTCCTGGCCTTGCCACTTGCTAGCGATGAGACTATGCATATGTTTTTATTTCTTTTTGAGCTTCATTTTCTTTGTCTACAAAATTGAAATAATTGAGGCCAAATTTAAGGTGTTAAAAATATTTACTTTGGCCAGGCATGGTGGCACATGCCTTTAATCCCAGTACTCGGAAGGCAGAGGTAGGAGGATCACCATGAGTTCGAAGCCACCCTGAGACTACATAGCGAATTCCAGGTCAGCTTGGGCTAGAGCGAGACCCTACATTGAAAAACCAAAAATAAAATAATATTTACTTTGTTAGGAATCTACTTCATATCCAGTACAGAGGTCAGTAAATGATGTCCAGTAGGCAAAGTGTTTTCACAAGTAAAGTTTTATTGGCCTATAGCTGCACCCATTCATTTCTGTATTATCTGTGGATTCTTTCTCATCATGAAGGGAGGGTGTGTTGTGACAGAGACTGGTTAACTCACAAAGCCCAAAGCTCTCAGGCACTTTCCATAAGCAACTGTCCAGTCCCTAATAGAGTACATTGTTAAGTACTCAATAATGTTAGCCAGGAACTTTACTGATGTAAGCACCTTATTTAACAGACACCACATACTCATGATCTTATGAGGATCCAAACTATGGGTCCAAAGGGAACATAACAATTTCTACAGCTAGAAAAAGGCCCTACGGGACTCTTTCTATGTTACACTTTAAGCCAGGATTATTGTAAGATGGAACTTGCCTTAGCCTAAGGAGTCCATCAAGAAGGAAGATGGGGTAAATTGTTATCAAGAATGAGAAATTGATTTAGCCCTTGACACTCTTCTGTGTCTGTTCTTCCTGCATGTTCATTCCATATCATTGCTGCGTCCTCTGTCATCATGCCCATCTCCTTCATTGACCAGCAGGATGGGCAGTCTCCTCTAACCATTCTCTAGGGCAGGAGAGGAAAGCAAGAAAAGGATGACATACAAAGTTGCCCCTTCTCTGTGCACCAAGTTTCTTTGCTCCATATGTGACCTATCTCAAGCTAACACATGGCAGCCTGCAGGGATCCTAGATTTCCTCGCTCAGAGAGTGGGTTTTATTTTTCCATTATTCTAACATCTGCCACAGCAGGTAGCAATGGCAGTGGGGCTCAGTTCATACCAGTTTTAAGTCTTTGGGCCAGGGGCTGGAGAGATGGCTTAGTAGTTAAGGTGCTTGCTTGTGAAGCCTAAGGACCCAGGCTTCATTCCTCAGAACCTACGTAAGCCAGATATACATGGGTGGCACATGTGTAGGGAGTTCGTTTGCAGTGGCTGGAGGCCCTGGCGTGCCCATTCTCTCTCTCTCTCTATTTGCCTCTTTCTCTCTTAAATAAATAAATAAATGAATAAATAAATAAATAAAAGACTTTGGGTCAGATCGTTTGACTTCTTGGAGGAAGCCCAAACCACAAAGAATTTAGAATTAACAACTCCAATGTTCTTAGGAACTAAGGAACTGGAACCAACCCCCAGCTGCTCTGGACATTTAATCCTAGACTGTTTCAAGAGCTCTCTGTGCTAATTTGACTTATAGTTGGGGCTTTGGACTTTCTCCTGTGTAATGGCAGGTTGCCCGAGTGGCCCCATGATTAGGAACACATGAGCTTGCAAAGAAAGACTCAATCTAACCTTTAGACCCATGTTTATACTAGTGTTCTATTAGATTGGCAAATTCCCCTGTGTTAAGTACGCTGAGGCGCATGATGAGTTCCTTATTGGATGTTGTCAAAACCACACCCAAGGGGCTGGAGAGATGGCTTAGCAGTTAAGACCCTTGCCTGCAAAGCCTGAGGACCCAGGTTCAATTCTCCAGGTCCCACATAAGCCAGATGCACATGGTGGAACTTGTGTCTGGTATTCACTTGCAGTGGCTAGAGGCCTTGGTGCACCCGTTCTCCCCCCTTTTCCCCCTCCCTCTCTCTAATAAATAAAAATAAGTCCTTTTTAAAAAATACTTGAAAGTTAGAGTTGTTAGATTTGTTTATAAGTTACACTAAGCACCAGTAGTACTTGTCCTAAGTATCAGTAGTAATGGTAAGGAAGCCAGAAGAAGGCTTGAAGGGAGAAGTGGGGGAGGGGGATAGTAGATAGGCAAGTGGAGGAACAGAATACAGGGGTAGAAAGGTTTCAGGGAGGACAAGGGAAATGGAGGGAGAGGAGCAAGAGGGATACACAATACTAAATATAGTATGAATAAGTACTATAGAAACCTACTTCTTCATTAGATAATTAAAAGATATAACTTTCCTTAAAGATACACATGCAGTGGAGACAGAGAGAAGAGAGGAGAGGAGAGGAGAGGAGAGGAGAGGAGAGGAGAGGAGAGGAGAGGAGAGGAGAGGAGAGGAGAGGAGAGGAGAGGAGATTGGGCAAAGTAACCTGCTGAGGTGGAGAAAGCTTTACATTAAAGCTATAAGTTGTGGCTCGTAAATCCCATTGCCAGAGATAGGTCATTGTCAACCCTTCTCACACAGTAAGCTTTTGGTTAAGGAGGCCCACAAGCCCCCAAAAAAACAATGGGGATTGGCCTAAGCGAGGCCATGGGAAGAGAGTGCATAAAAGAAGGGCAGGAGGAGGGTCAATCAAAATTCAAGATATTGTGAATAAGACTTATGTAAACCTACTTTTTTGAATAATGGCACATCTGGAAGCTGTAGACTGTTACTAGAAATCTTAATTTCTATAATAAGCCAATTGGATCACATAGTTTGTCATGAAGATGTTTGTAGTTTAAGATCGTAACTTCAATTTCCTTTAAATTTAAAAATGTTACTATGTTAGTGGCCTGGATTTATTTTTGAATTGTAGTTTCTACTAAACATCCTAAGGAATAATTTTTCCAAATTAAGTATTGTACAAGACATATTTTTTGAATTTATACCTGCAATTAGGAACATTATCAATTTAGTTAGTATGTTGTATGAGTTACTTTCTTATTGCTGTGAATATCTTATTGCTGACCAGATGCAACTTAAGGAAGCAGAGGGTTTATTTTTTTGGCTTACATTTTCAAGAGGAAATTTCATGACAAAGAAGACATGAGAAGCCAGCTCATCACATTTTAGCTAGGAATCAGAGAAGGAACGGGAAGTGAGGCTGGGCTATAAAGTCTCAAAGCCTTTCCCCAGTGACTGGCTTCCTCAAGCAAGGTTCCACCTCCTGAAGGTTCCACAGCCTTCCCAAAAAGTACCACCACTGTGAAGTCCAGGAGCTCAAACACACAAGCCTATGGGGGGGGGCATTTTTTTTGAGGCAAGCCCAATAGACTGGCCTTTTTATTACATGGTGGGGGGAGGGAGAGAATTGGCATGCCAGGGCCCCCAGCCACTGAGATAAAACTCCAGACACATGCACCCCACCTTTTGCACATGTGTGACATTGCACGCTTGCATCATCTTGTGCATCTGGCTTACGTGTAATCTGGAGAGTTGAACCTGGGTCTTTACGCTTCACAGTCAAGCATCTTAACTGCTAACCTATCTCTCCAGCCCAGAGGAGGCATTTTTTTTTTACACTCAAACTACAATATATGTCAAATATAAATTGTTCCCAATTTGACATTCAAAACTAATAGTGTTTATTGTTTGGTAATTTCTTTGCTAATTTTAGGATCCTGAAAGATGCCATTTTGTTTTAATTGCTGGGGAGCCATTGAGGGAACCAGTTGTACAACATGGTAAGTCCAAACTTATGATAATTTCTCTGGCTGACTGTTGGGTACATGTGTTATCTTAGTAGAAAGAATGGGTTCTATGTCGCCATTAACAAATCTAAGCATTTTGTTTCTTTTTAATATATTCTTAAAATACGTTATTTATTTATTTGAGAGAAAGAGGCAGATAGATAGATAGAGAATGGGTGCACCAGGGCCTCTAGCCACTGCAAACGAACTCCAGACACATGTGCCACCTTGTACATCTGGCTTATATGGGTTCTGGGGAATCAATCCTGGGCCCTTTGGTTTTGCAGGCAAGCTCCTTTACTCCTAAGCCATCTCTCCAGTCCTCTTTTTAATATTTTTAATTTTAATTTTTTATTATTTTGTGTGTATGTATGCATGGTCATGTGTGTGCAGGTATATGGGTGTGTATGTACCTGTATATACCTGTGAGGATGTTTGTGTGCCCACAGGTGGGGGCCAGAGGACAACCTTGGGTGTCATTCCTTCAGACACTGTCTACCTTTTTTTTTTTCTGAGGTAGAGTCTCACTCTAGCTCAGGATGACCTGGAATTCACTATGTCGTCTCAGGGTGGCCTTGAACTCACGGCGATCCTCCTACCTCTGCCTCCTGAGTGCTGGGATTAAAGGTGTTCATCACCACGCCTGGCCACTGTCTACCTTTTTTGAAACAGGGTCTCAGTGGCCTGGAACTTGTCAATTCACTTAGACTGTCTGCTCACTGAGTCTCGGGAATCTACCTGTCTCTACCTCCCAAGCATTGGGATCACAAGGATGTGTCACCATGACCAGAATTTTTTACATGGCTTGTGGAGATGGAAATCAGGTTTGCAAGGCAAGCACTTTATCAGCTAAGCCATATATCTCCAGTTCAGGATGCTTTCTCATTTCTCTATTGTTATAAGAAATGTACACATGTTATTTGGTTCTATATTAATCTAATTTTTTTTTTTTGGTTTTTCAGGGTAGGGTGTCACTCTAGCTCAGGATGACCTGGAATTCACTATGTAGTCTCAGGGTGACCTTGAACTCATGGCGATCCTCCTACCTCTGCCTCCCAAGTGCTGGGATTAAAGGCGTGAGCCACCACACCTGGCTTAATCTATTTTTTAAAGCATTATTATTTATTTAAGAGAGAGAGAGTGGGGCATGCCAGGGCCTCCTGCCAGTACAGATGAACTCCAGACACATACACCACAACATGCATCTGGCTTATGTGGGTTCTTGGGAATTGAGCCTTGGTCCTTAGGCTTCACAGGCAAGTGCCTTAACTGCTAAGCAATCTCTCCAGCCATAAAGCATTTCTTAAGCACTTAACATGTATAGTACATAAATTTTTAAACTATGCAAGCAACATTGTTTTTGTATTTTATCTTAGAGGATTTCAACTTGGAGAAAAAAGATTTTGCTCTCTACTGGGGACTTGAATATCTTTCTTCTTTACCAAAACAACAATGGTTTCCATACTGTCTTAGTCTTTCTTCTGTGGCTATAACAGAACACACGAGATTGGATAATTCATAAAGGGGTTTATTTTGTCTGACAGTACTGGAGGCTAGAAAGTCCCAGAATGTGGTTCCATCAGGGGCCTCTTGGCAGAAAGTAGAAATACAAGCAGGTGCATGCAGAAGAAACAAAGTCCAAGAATTGGACTTGCTTTATAAAAATTTTGTTGTTGGGGCCAAGGATATGGCTCAGTGGAAAAGGGGCTTGTTGTAGAAGCATAAGTATGGGAGTTCAGATCCCCAGCACCCACATAAATGCCATAAATGTCTGTGGATGTGGCAGTCTTCCTGTAAACCTAATATTCAGGAGGCAGAGACAGGAGATCTGAGGGGCAAGCTGGCTAGCTAGACTAGCTGAATCTACAGCCCGTGTCCAGTATATCAGTTATCTTACAACTCCACTATTGACTCAACCTTCCAGGCCAGACACCTTTGCTACCCTGATGACAAAGTTTCTTTCAAAAACTACAAATTAATAGATACATAATAGATGGATACTTGAATTAATTAACTAATTAATTGATGAGTAAATTTAAATACCTTCTGCTGGATATTCCCTTCCTCTTATCATTCTTTTTTTCCCCCATGGAACTTTGAATTTTATTTTGCTTGCAATTAATGCCTTCCATAGGTGACAAGTGTTTTTAGTAAAGTTAATAGCAGTAACTCACCTTTGAACCTTCATATACTTCTCACCATGTTATTGAATCCTTCATTAATTAGTAACTTGTTGAGGTTGTCAAGATGCATCAAGACCATATAAGACAATGTGTTGTGGAATTGCCTTATAGAAACATACCTGAGACAAGGCTTTCCCATCATATTCATTTTGGCAATGTCATTCTTTTTTTCCATTTTTTTAAATTTTATTTATTCTTATGTATATTATTCTGGTTTTACATTCATAGTGGTGACTCCATTATCCTCCTCCCTGTCCTCCCTCTTCCATAGGGACCCTCATCAATGGGGAATGCGGTTCACACATTGTGGGGGTAGTCAGGAGCTATGGAGGATAGGCCAAGTCTCTGTGCATAATGCCCCAACTTGTGGCTCTAACATTCTTTCAGCCCCCTCTTCCGCAAATTTCCCTGAGCCACATTGGGGTCATTTTAGCTCTACTTCAGTGATGAGGTTTTAGGAGCCTCTGTGTCTCTGGATATCTGGCTTAGTGGGAGTTAGATGTTCTTTGTGTTTAACTCCTTCAACCTCTTTCTGGTGTCGTGATCCCCAAGAGCGCTGAACTCTTGCCCTTCCTCCACATTACTCTGTGGTTACAGCTGGAGCCCTGGTGAGGTGTGATTGGCTGATCCTCCCTTCTGGTTCGTTGTCCATCTGGAAAAAATAAGCAAATTCTCCAACGGAGAGAGAAGTTAGTACTAGATATATGGGATGGCCATAGATATCTTGGAGGGAATTTTATATGGGTAGGCTCTCTTCTAGCCCACATTTGGTGGTTTCTTGATTGGAGACTGTGCTCATCTTTTGTACATGGTTTTGACTTATTTCCCAGTTCCAGCAATGAGTTCCATTCCACTGAGTGGATCAATTAGCCAAATCAAGAGCCCTTGGTTGCCCACCATGGCTGTGTGCCACTACTGCACTTGTTTGAGCATTACGTCAGGTTGTTTCTTTCTGGGTATCTTAGATTGGAAGTTGTTTGGACCAATGCCGGACATTTCCCCCCAGTTGCTTGTGTAGCACCCTCTGGCACTAGACTAGCTAACTGTCTGGGGACTGGGCAATGTCATTCTTTTTGTTCCTCAACTTATCCACAGGTCTCAGAATCCACAAGACATGGTATCTTTTTCAAGTTTTAAATTATAGTAGTCCCCAAACCTGTTCTGACATACTAACAATGGCTAGGAAGTTGGAATGTGTAATCCCTTCTAAGTAATACATTTATATATAAGTCAATATCTCCCAGAGAAAGGCTTCGTACAGGGGAATCCCATAAAAGGAAGGCCGGGAACCTCTACAGGTGTGTAGAAGAAATGTACTGAAGACAATCCAGTGCCCCTTTGCCCTCAAAATGTGTGAAGAAATGAGAAGAGATAGATACTTTTCCTCCTAGAAAAATGGGAAAGAACTTCTTGCCTCCTTTTAGTAAAACTTGAGTTCAAATCCAGGATTTAGATAAAGACATCAGCCAACTATAGCCCATGGGTCAAATCTGTGCAGGCCATGTTTTTGCAAATGAAGTTTTACTGGAACACTAGTTGTGGTTAGTTACATGTGTAGTCTATGACTGCTGTTATCCTTCAGTGGGAAAATTGGACAGTTGAGAAAGACACTGATCCACAAAATCTAAGCTATATGTTTCCTGACTCATTAAAAAAAAAAAAAAGTCTGTTGACCTCTAAGCTACCTAAAAAAGTGATGCTTTCCATATTTGAAAACTTTCTATTCTTCTTTTTATAGTATCTGGACAGAGGTGTTGCTAAGATTCACTAAAGCACCATAGCCACACAAGCTTGTATCTTTAGATATGATGAGTGAATAAGAAATTGTGAGCTAGATAAAAGATGGAACAGTATAAGCATGAAGTTTACAAGAGGACAAAACACATTACAAGCACATGATAGTATTGACTGGATCGTATTGACTGGATATGAAAAAAATAATAAAAAAAAACAGCCAAGCTTAAAAATTTGAACTAGGGGCTGGAGAGATGGCTGAACAGTTAAGGTGCTTGCCAGCTAAGCCAAAGGACCCAGGTTTGATTCTTCCCCTCTACCCATGTAAGCCAGATGCATGAGGTGGTGCATGTGTCTGGAGTTCATTTGCAGTGGCTAGAGGCCCTGGTGTGCCCATTTTATCTCTCTCTCTCTCCTCCTCCTCTCTCTCTCTCTCTTTCAAATAAATTTTAAAAAAACTTTAACTAATATATGGCCACTACAAGATAGCTCAGGTATCTTCAGAAATAAAAACATAACGTGCAGTTTCAAAACAGTTAAATGTCTGCTAACTTTCAAAACGGACAGAACCATCATGTAAATACACAGGCTCATACACTGCTTAGACAGACACCAAAACTAGGATGAGATGAGATTTGTCCAACTCATCAATCATATCAGATTGATTCAATACTCGATGCCAGCTCATGCTATAAAAATAACAGCTACAAAATGAAATTATGAAATTTGCAGGAAAATGGATGGATCTGGAAAATATTAAACTGAATGGGTTCAGAAAGACAAATCATGTCTCATGTTCTCTATCATATGCGGATCGCAGCTTCAAAGTTTTAGATGTGGGGACTTGGAGTGAGAGTCAGTAGAGGGCAGGAAGGTAGAAAGGAGCAGTGAGAGGGAGAAAGAGGAAGGACTTAAGAAGAAGGGGTAGTAAGTAGTACACATGTGATGTGAAATACTTGGGGGTGAAAAGGTTTAGGTGAGGATAGGAGTGAGGAGATTGAGGAGAGGAGGAAATGGAAGAGGGTTTAACCAAAACAAAAGATGTATGACAAAGCCATTTGAAAGCATACTTCTTTGTTAGCTAATTAAAAAAAAATAACAGCGTTTGCAATAGAACCAAATCTGGGAATGTTTTGTATAAGGGGATTACCACTGATGAGGAACCTGGTTGGTGAGATTTGATCACATTTGATTATCTAAAGTTTAGTCTTTGTCAGGGTTTCTAATCATGCATAATCTTAGCCAAGAGTCTCAAATTACAGTCCCGGAGAGCTGTGCACTGGAAAAAGAGACTATTACAGTTGAGATATGCTTATATTTGGTTTTGAATTTGGAACTAAAGGAATACATATGACTTAAGTGACTGAGGAAAATGTCACCCCGCATGTTGTGAATCTCTCTTTCTGCCCTAGGTCCATTTGTGATGAATACCAATGAGGAAATTTCAGAGGCTATTCTTGATTTCAGAAATGCAAAGAATGGGTTTGAAGGAGCCAAAACCTGGAAGTCAAAGATTGGAAATGAGTGAAGAGCCCAAGAACCGTCCTAATGCTTTCTACAACTTTATCATTTTTGTATTGTCAACCATTCAAGGCATTCAATTTCCAAAGAATCACTACATTAAGGTGATAACCTGATTTTGGTAGCAATGTATGTAGGAAATTTCCTGTCACATGCAAATAAATCTAATTGTCGCTTCTCCAAAATTTAGAGCCCTTTATTTTGACTGAAATTATTAAGCCTCTATTAAAAACAATAACTGTGTGTGTCCACCTATTTTGTATGTGTGTGGGTGGTCACATTAGTGATTTTGTGCTCTTGTGGGTTTCTTGAAGCATATTTGATTGCTCTCCATGTCACTGGCAGCAGATGTGTGAGTGTCTGAAGTCTCTTGTAAGCAAGCAATCCTATCACAGAACCGCCTTCAAGACTGTGTGCTGTGGTTTCGTGTTACAGGTTATCTGCTTTGAAATAACAGCAATGCTGAGCATGTGAGTCACTTCTTAAAACTGTCCTGCTATTGGTAGGGACACAGCAGGATTACAGCCAAGACTTCCCTGCATTTTCTGCCAAAATCTGTGTCAGATTTAAGACACATGCTTCTGCAAACTTTCATGAAGGTTGTGAAAAAAGTTTTAATTCATTGTTGGGTTCCAGCCTTCTGTAGCTCCAAGCACTGGTGGCTGTACCACCTCTTTACCCAACAACCAGAAACTGGAGCAAAGAGTGGGGAGAGATTTTTTTTTAATTTACTGGACATGAAATGATTATAGAGTGTTTTTTAATTAAAGTGGAAGACATGTCCACCTCCTGATTATTTTTGGAGCATGAAACTGTTTTAATGTTTTTGATCTCTCCCCAATTAAGAGTGTGCAAAATAAGTACCTTATTTTAACTGGCTGAAGACATTCATTGGATTTTTATCACAAATGAGTATTTGTTTTTCCATGTAAAGTTTTGGAGATTCAAATTTTGCTTCTGGAGAATGCCTTTTGAAACAATTTTCTGTAGCTACCTGATGTGAACTGCTTAGTAATCAGTGGATATTCAAATACTCAAAATGTACAGAGAGTGGGCAGTGGTGAATATTTTCATGATGTCCTGTGTGCAACTGGTACAGGGCTTCAGTAATGAACATGGACCAGTGAAGGTATGTGAGCTCAATTTTTAATCAGATGAAGTTTCTTTCTATTGGCTTATACAGAAGTATTTCTCTGTCCTCACTATTGCTGGAGCAGTATAAGCAAAAGGTACAGAGTAATCATAGGAGTGGACAAGTTATATCCTACATTTTAGTTGTGACTGTTCTATTTCTTGAGTTTAATGTGTTTCTTATCATGAGTATGAGAAAATGCTGGAACATTTTGGTTGTTTTTCTCTTGTTTGTTTGTTTGTTTGTTTGTTTGTAATTGTAATAGAATATGAACATTCTGAAATCTTTTAGGATGGATAAGTCCCTCCCCATTGTGTATGCTGATGGCACAATGGCTTTCTAGTGATGCACTGATTTGTTTTGATGACACACTGCTTGGTGGGCCATTTATTTTCAGGTGCTTGGGACAGCAATGGTTGCTTTATTTTTTCTGTAAAATGAAAATTATGGTGCCTTTCAAGCAAGCACCTTTAACTTTTGAGCCATCTCTCCAGCCCTTACTCTGCCTTTCTGTGGATATTTTATATCTGGTTTTACAAATTACCAATTGCCATCATCCAGAAAAATGTTTTCTCAGACATTTCTTTTTTGCTTTTGGAAATGTATATTAAATCAAAGATAATAAAATACTTGGTTCTATGAGAAAGCATCAGATAGAGCCCAATAAATTGAGAACTGTGCAAAACAAAATTAACTAGGGTACTACTGATTGCTAGAACACTTTATATCCAATTTTAGATATTTGAAATATTATATCATTTTGAAGCTTTTTGGTTTTGAAAATGACTCATGTAATTGCTTTGACTGCAGCAAAAGTAAATCATTACTGATTTAAAACTTTCTGACTATGGACAGACAAGCAATCAAATATAGGCTTTGAACTTTTCTAACTGTTGCTTGCAAATGCATTTTCTACAGGGGGAAGTGGGAAAATTAGTTCATGGAGTCTAAAAGTTGTGAAGTACAATGTGCATATAGTACATAAACAGTATGTCTGCATTCCAGTTTCCTAGGGAAAAGCTATCCAAAAGGCTCTGGTTGGCACCAGTGAGTAGGGTTAAAATTGATGGTAAACCAAAGCCTGAACCACACTGCACCAGGGTAGATAGACATCTTCTCTAGTATCCTATAACAAACTTCTTAAGTTCCAATGCATGGGACAGAAATGACAGTTATCAGCTCCTTGTTTCTACCATCAGCCTTGATATGAAACCGTCATCCCAGATTGTAGGCGAAAGGGAATTTACTTTCACCATAGACAATAGGGGAAAACGACTTGTTGGAAGGTACATAAGGCTTTTCAGGCTGAGCAGCTTGTTTCTAAGTCCACCCTTAGATATGCTAGGCTCATTGAGGTTTAAAGTATTTGTACTTTTTTTCGACATATCAGTTAGTTTGGTGGTGCAAACAAAGAGAGTCTGAATTGTTGGGAATAAGCACCATTCTTTAGGTGTGACAGCTCTTTTAAAATGCACAAATAGCAGAATTCTCTATGTGTTCTGGGCACAGTAAAATTATAATTGTTTTGAATTTACTGTTCACATTTCCCTTTATTGAATAGGGAAATGGAGAACAGCCACTAACTTTTCATGTGACAGATGGCAGATGCACTCTGTGCCTATTAACTTGCACCTTTTCTCTCACATACTCTCCTTTTACAAACTGAAGTTAGACTGAGCGATAACCACCCAACCCCAGCTGAAGTAAATTGTGTCATATATGAAGAAAAGGGTTGTCTATAGTTAGAAGTCCAGGAAGAGCTGTGACTAGGTGATGAAACCTAATGACATATACATGTGGATTTATAGCTTTTTGCCCAACTCTTTAGTGCTTATTGTTTTCCTTACTTAAAATTAGTATGAAAACAATGAGACTGGTAATTATAACACTGGCATATGGATATTAGTCTTTGCCTTTAAATAGTATAAGAAATTGTCAGGGTCTTCCTCAGGACTAGGCCCATGGCATGTCTTTCTCTACCCTCCCTTTCTGACCACCTCCATTCCAGAATGGCTGTGATGCCAAATCTATCTCCAGGTTGGCCTGGAGCAATCCTCACTTTCTAGCTTTTCAACTCTTGCTACACTTCCATGACTTTATACGAACATTTTTGTTCTGCCACAGCTATGCAAATAGCTGCTAGAACCCTGGAAAATTGTAACTAATACCATTTGAGTGTAAGACACCATAATTTCACTAGTTTTTTCATTTGTGCCAGGAAGCATAGCCGTTTTGGTTTAGCAATGCATGGAACAGGTGAACTGAAGCAATCTTTATTTTTCAAAATCTCAACATTTTCTTCTAGAAATAAGATTTGGCTATGCTTGTCTCTCTAATATAAACAGATTAGTGCCTAACCATGGGATTTCTTTCACTTCCCATTTGCTTCAGCCTTGTATAGAACAGTTAGAACAGTAATATACAACCAGGTATAGTTGCACAGGGTATGTACGACACAGCACTGTGTGTTATAACCCTGGGCACATTATTGTACACCCTCTGGACAGTTGATAAATTCCAGCAACCTTGTGGTCCTGACATTCAAAATGGTCCTTTAGCCAGCAGGATTTCTGGTTGATTTAATAAATAGTTCTTGCTGATCATCAGGTATGCTGGCATCTTCTCAAAATACTAGGGAAAGATGGCTTCTGTAAATCTTTTCAGGGACCACTGAGGAAGACATCAACATAGCAACAGACAGGAGCAATTCCAGGTTATGCCAGCTTTCAGAATTTGTGAAATTTATTTCTTCTTCAGTTTGTCTCTATAATACCTTTTTATCTACCTCTTTCTTCTGCGTGTGTGTGTGGTGTGGATGCATATGTATATGAGTGTTCTATGTGTGTGAGCACATGTGTGGGGTGGTTGCATGTGTGTGTGTGTGTGTGTGTGTGTGCATGCACACATGTGCCAGAAGTTGATGTTTGGTGTCTTTGTCAATTGGTTTCCACCTTGTTGAGACAGTGTCTCTCACTGAACCTAGAGTTCAGATTTGACCAGTCTTAGCTGTCCAGCTTACCCAAGGGATTCTCCTGTCTCTACCTCTCTTCTGCTGAGATTACAAGCACACACCATCATGCCCAACTTTTAGGCGGGTGCTGGGGATCTGAAAAATAATGTCCTCATGTTTGCATTACATGCAATTTACCCACTAAGCCACCTCTCCACTGTCCCTGTCCCCCCTTTCTTTTTTAATTTTTAAAAATTTTTATTTATTTATTTATTTATTAGAGACAGAGAAAGGGAGAAAGAGAGAAAATGGGTGCGCCAGGGCCTCTAGCCACTGCAAACAAACTCCAGACGCATGCGCCAACATGTGCATCTGGCTTATGTGGGTACTGGGGAATGGAACCTCGAACTGGAGTCCTTCAGGCTTCATAGGCAAGCGCTTAACCATGAAGCCATCTCTCCAGCCCCTGTCCCCCTCTTTCTTAACTTCAATGGGAGACTGTTGTTGGATGGTAGAGTCAAATACTGTTAGGACTGGAATATGTCCAAGATTCACAAGGCTTGCAAGACCCCATTACAGTTTGTAATTTGCCTCCTCCTGAAATTATCTCTGAAGCAAATTGGACAAAAATAACTGAGGGCATTGTTGCAGTCAGGTTTACATTGCTGGCAGAAATCACCTGACCAAGTGTAGCTTTTGAGAAAAAGGGTTTATTTTGGCTTACTGACTTGAGGGGAAGCTCCACGATGGCAGGGGAAAACAATGGCATGAGCAGAGGGTGGACCCCCTGGCCAACATAAGGTGGACAATAGCAACAGGAGAGTGTGCCAAACACTGGCAAGGGGGAAATGGCTATAACACCCATAAACCCATCCCCAACAATACACTACCTCCAGGAGGCATTTATTCCCAAATCTCCATCAGCTGGGAACTTAGCATTCAGAACAACTAAGTTTATGGGGGACACCTGAATCAAACCACCACTGGCATCTTCCATATTTAATTTCAGGGAGCCAACCCGCTCCTCCTTTCCACCTTATCTTCACTCCCAAAGTCATATACAGAAAAGTCTCCTGACTTCGTTACTAGTCAGATAACTTAGTAAGTAAGCTCTTGTCAATTTTTCTATCACACGTAGTCCTCAGCATGAATGACATCTGAAATGTTGATTTCTTCTTTTATGGCTTTGTAGTTAACTGCTGTTAATTATATGGTACCATGCATCACTCTATTCTAACATTATTTTGAGTCCCAATTATGTGCTGTAGCAATATAAAAGCTTCAAGTACCAGTTTTTATAAGTGACTATGTTAGAATTTTTCCTATGTTAGAAGAGTCCCTCTTCATGTATCTTAAGTAAGTACGTCCTAAAAAATTCTGATTTACACTTGTGAATAAAACTTTCCTATAAACCCCTTACAAGGAAAACTTCTGAAATGAGAACAAGGTATTTGTACACGCATGATCCCATGAAGAACTCACAGCATAAAGATCTAGAACTCTCGAGGCTGGGAAGATGGCTCAGTAAATAAAGCACTTGCCACTTGACTTGGAATCATAGAATTTGATCCCCAGACCACAGTTAAAGAAAAAGAAACATGGGCTGGAGAGATGGCTTATCAGTTAAGGTGCTTGCCTGCAAAGCCTAAGGACCCATGTTCAATTCTCCAGGTCCCATATAAGCCTGATGTATAAGGTGACACAAAGTCACACATGCATACAAGTTGGCACATGTGTCTGGAGTTCAAATTTCAGTGGCTGGAGGCCCTGGCATGCCAATTCTCTCTCTCTTATAAAAACGGAAAATAAAACAAAAAGAGGACTGAGGAGATGGCTCAGCAGTTAAAGGTGCTTACTTGCAAAACCTGCCAACTTGGGTACAATTCCCCAGTGCCCACATAAAGCCCAATGCAAAAAGTGGTGCACACATCTAGTTTGTTTGCAGTGACAGGATGCCTTGATGTACCCATACTCACTCACTCTCTATCTGCCACTTTGAATCATTTTCTCAAATAAATTAATAAATAAAATATTTTTTAAAAAGCAGAAGTTGTGGCCGGCTTCTATAATACCAGCATGCTGATGAGAAAATGGGAGGTGGAGACAGGAGAATTTTCTAGAAGTTGGTAGTGAGTGTAGCAAAGAACAGCAGAGTAAAGGCACAGGACTAACCCAAAAGTTGTCCTCTGACATCCACATGTATACCATGACATGTGTGTGCATGCACGTGTGCACACACCCACACAAATAAATACAATTTTAAAACAAATCTAGAACTCACAGACATAAGTTATTACAATTGGGTAAAGGCACTAGAGAAGTTGACCCAAAAGGCAGTGAGCTTTTTAAAGAGAAATTTCTAGATCAACTCTTTTACCATGTTCTGAGCCGAAGGTGAGAACTGAATATAACTGGAAATGAGTTGGAGATAAAATGAGATGAGATGCAGATGAAATAAACCTTTCTTCTTAGGTTGCTTTCATGGTGTTGAGTTCACTTTCCCTTCTCCCTTGCTTCTGTTTCTTACCTTACCAAGACAGTTGGGCATTATAAATCAGACACCCTGAGGCCTCCCTCGCATTGTGGAGGGTTTGGCTGAATGAGATGTCCTGTTTCAAAAAGAATCTTCCTTATCCCTTATTATGACTTTCCAATAGTTGATAAGTCATTAACTTTTCAGCAAGAATTGAGTACCTACTATATGTAGATGCTGATCTGGGGGCTGGGAAGGCAACAGGAAAATAAGACAATACTTCTGCTCTTTTGGAGCTTGTAATTCCAACTGTGGTTCATGGGAGGGACAATATGCAGATCTGTAACACGTCAGGGATGATAAGCTCCATGCAAAACAGTCAAATAGAGAGGACACAAAAAAAGGGGGAAGGAGGGACTTCTCTGGTTCAGTTATATTTGCGCAGAGCCCTGAAGAAGTGAAGGAGGCAGAAGCCATCATCAGTGCAGTGGTCTTTGTGGGACAGGAAATCAGCTTGAATGTTTTGGAATAAGCCAAAGAAGAAGAGTGGCTGGAAGAAGTTTAATGGAGGACAGAAGTGAAAATTGTCAAGGTTGGAGATGTATCCAGGGCAGATCATGCAGGTTGTGGCTATATTCCAATAAAACTTTATGAACACCTGAAATTTGATTTTTGTGTGAATTTCATGCATTATGATACCTTCTTCTCATTAACTTCAACCATTTAAAGTGGAAAATTTTATTCTTAACTCACAGTCCATTCCAAAATAGGCTGCAAGCTAGATCCGGCTCATGGGTTAGTTTGCTGATCACATTACATGTCATTGTGCTATTTTATTTTCTTCATGGTACACATCTGTGCATGACATTTGTTATTTGTTTGTGTGTATGTTTATTGCCTTGTCACTACCCAGTAGGATGAAAGCTTTTTAGAAGAGGAATCTTTTCACTGTTTTGTTTATCTATTTGTAAAGAGAAGTAGCCAAAAGCAATGCTTGTTAGCTAGTTGAGAGATGAGACTTGGAAGATTTTGAGACATCCAGGAAGTGAACGACTACATGAAATAATCTTCACCATTTACTGTCATCATGATGGCTTGCCTGATTTCATGATTTTTAGAAAATTCTAAAGCATTTTTCTAGTGCCTATGTTTATGCTATTTTACTGAGGACATAAGATAGGATTTGAGTGGATATATCAAGAATCCTGCAGCATCCTTCAAGCCATAAGCCATCCATCAAGGTGTTTACTTCGAGGAGCCAAAGTCACAGAAAGAATAATGGCTATGGGTAAGCTATCCAAATAGCTAAGACATCTTTATTTTATAAAACCATCATTAATACTCACGTGCCTGGCACAGGCAAGACATTCCACAAATGTTTACTGAACTGAATGTGCAGCTTTCTTTTTCCCAGGGAGAAGTAGTTTCCTGAACAGTAGAAATAGCACGTCTTCCTTTGGCATACTTTACCCCAGTAACCAATCATGGTATTTCCCATCTTCATTGAAGTTGTTCTCAATATGGTAAGCAGCGCCTACTATTTTAGCCTGGCGGTTACATCCCTGTACATCTCCCACAGGCAAAGCACCATCTGGCCACACAGTAGGTCTGTATAGAGCTTGGAAACCTCCATGCCCTCCTTGATCCCTGAGAGCCTTAGAAGGGCTACCTACGCATTCATCTTAGGTAGTTTGTGAAGGTGCGGCAAATTATGACCATATACTCTGGTTAGATATTTTATTAGTCAGCCTAGGTGAAGATATGCTATAATACTAAACACTCTCAAAATTTTGATAGCTCACAATGAACCCAAGTTTATTTATTGTTCATACCACATACCCATCTTGGTTCATCCACAGTCAACTTCATATCATGATGCAGTTACTAAAATGTTCTGAATCTCCATGACAGAGAAAAAGAGAGCTCTGAAGAATCTCATACTGTCAGTTAGATGCTCTGATCTAGAGGTGGCACGTGTCACTTCTTATGACTATCCATAGATCACTGTTCCATCGAGTCACAATAGGCCAGGAAGTGAAATCTTACTTTGTATTCAGAAGGTAGGAAGCTGGAATTATTTTGTGAACAATATTAATGACTAACACATACAACTTTTGTCATTTTGAAATGTTCCTAAGCATACTTTTGTCTCTAGTATGTTGAAAACATCCCCAATCTTAAAGCAGTGCTTGAAAATGTATTCAACTTAGGAGGGTCAGGAAGAGACTGAAAAGAAAGACAAAATTCAATGGATTACAACATACCTCCTTTAATGCATAGAAGAATCTATAATTTTCTTAGAAAATCTGTTTATCATACTGAGAACAATTTCAACAGAACACAGTATGCCAAAAGGAAGATGGGTTATTTCTGCTATTCAGCAAACTCCTTAGGGTGGTTTGAATATAAATGTCTGCATAGCCCCAGGTGTTTGTGTTTGAGCTTTTTACTTGGTCCCCAGCTGGTGGAGACTTTGGAAGGTGGGGCCTTGCTGCCGGAGGTATATTACTGGGAGTGGACCTACTGTGTATTTAGAACCAGCTGGAGCTTGCTGTTCTCTCTGTGATGAACTGAGCCAGCTTCTTCCACCATGATGAAGCTTCCTCTAGAAACTGTAAGCCTAAAATAAAACTTTTCCTTATAATCTGCTTGTGATCAGTGCTTTGTCCCAGCAATGAGAAGCTAACGGTAACACTCCTGTCTCTGGAAAAAAAAAAACCTGTACAATCAGTTCAGTAAACATTTGTGGAATATCTTCCCTGTGCCAGGCACCACGTGAGTATAAGTGATGTTTTTATATAATAAAAATGTCTTTGTTATTTGGATATCTTACCAACAGCCAGAGGGGGATATAGGAAGGGTAATTTTAATGCCCGAAACTATAACTAATAGTACAAATTTTACGTTTCTTATTTTTGTTGTTAATGGAGTCTTATGAAATACCCATAACACTGACATGTTGAAAACATGTATTATTTTCCTAAAATCTAGGTTTGGCTAAAAGTTATCTCAGAGAGGGGCTGGAGACATGGTTCATTAAAGGTGCTTGCTTCCAAAACCTGCAGATCCAAGTTCAATTCCCCAGAACCTCCATAAAGCCAAATGCAAAGTGGTACAGGTGCCTGTGATCCCAATATGCTTTTGACAGTAGGAGGCAGAACCAGCAGTCTCTGAAGCTCAAGGGCCAGTTAGTCTGGCATTCATTTGCAGTGGCAAGAGACCCTGTCTCAAAGAAGGGAGAAGAAGAACACAGATTCCTACAGGTTGTCCTCTGACTTCCACACATATGTTGTGGCACACATACCCATACACACATAATAATTAATTAATTAATTAATTAATTAAAATTATTTCAGACAGAGAAAGCAGCATGCATGTCAAATATCCCCATAACAAATATTTTGCTGTTTCTGTTCAATTATGAGTAGAGCTTCTAGAATGAGCATAATTTTTATTGAATGTGTACCGTTTTTATTTTATTTTATTTTATTTTATTTTATTTTATTTTATTTTATTTTATTTTATTTTATTTTGGGAGAGATAGAAAAAGGGGGAGAGAGAGAGAGAGAGAGAATGGGCACACCAGGACCTTCAGCCTATTGGAGATGGACTCCAGACCCATATGCCCCCTTGTGTGCATGTATGGCATTCTGCACTTGCGTCACTGTGAGTCTGGCTATGTGGGACCTGGAGATTTGAACATAAGTTCTTAGACTTCATAGGCAAGTGCCTTAACCTCTAAGCCATCTCTCTAGCCCTGAACATGTATCTTAAATTCAGGAGGCTACACACACACACACACACACACACACACACACACACCAGAGTGGGATGAAAGCACCCTTTTCAATGGTGTATTTAGTTTATATCATTATAACAAAGCTGGGACCACTGGGTATAGTGCAGTGGATGTTGGCAAGGAAGAGAAATGTGATGGGTAGATGATAATGTAGGACTACTATATCTTTAGGAAGTGGATTATGCTCTATATTGGCTGAAATAGAGCCATAGTAGAAGCTAATTATTGCTACAATCATGTTGTGTAACAAATCCATTCAAATTTCAGTGTCTTCACACACCATCAATTTCTTCTCACTCATGTGTATGTGGTCAGCTGGGAGTCAGAGGATCAAAGATCAAGGCTCAAGCCTCAAGTTGAGTGCAAGTCTGTCTTACGTGCCTCACATAATATCTGCATCAGATTTGGAAGATATTAACAGAAATGGGGAAACCATGTCTAAAGCAAATTAAATGATTTATCCTGTCAAAATATAAAATGGGGCTGGAGGGATGGCTTAGCAGTTAAGGCACTTACCTGCAAAGCCTAAGGACTCGTGATCAACTCTCTAGGCTCCACGTAAGCCAGGTGCACAAGGTGACACAAGTGTGCAATGTTGCACATGTGCACAAGGTGGCACATGCATTTGGAGTTTGATCACAGTGGCTGGAGGCCCTGGTGTGCCAGTTCTCTCTCTCTCTCTCTCTCATAAAAAAGCTAGTCTGTTGGACTTGCCTCAAAAAGAAAAAAAAGCTAAAATGTAGCAGTTCTTTGATTCAAAGCCAGCTTACTTTATTTTTTTTCATTATTGTAGTATAAAACTGAGTGTACCTCTTATGGTGTAAAATTCTACAAATTATGCCACATATATAGATTCATGTAACTACAACCATAGTCAAAATACAAAATTGCAGGGCTGGAGAGATGGCTTAGTGGTTAAGCGCTTGCCTGTGAAGCCTAAGGACCATGGTTCGAGGCTCAGTTCCCCAGTACCCACGTAAGCCAGATGCAGAAGGTGGCACATGCATCTGGTGTTCGTTTGTAGTGGCTGGAGGCCCTGGTGCACCCATTCTCTCTCTCTTTTTCTCTCTCTCCTCCTCTTTCTCTGTCTGTTGCTCTCAAATAAATAAATAAATAAAAATAAACAAAAAATTAAAAAATACAAAATTGCCCCATGCTCTGTACAAAATTCACTTATTGCAAGTAGTATTCCATAGATTATTTGACATTTACATATAGAATGGCACACATTTTGTTTCCAATTTTTACTATAATGAATAAACCTACTATAAACATTCATATACAGATTTTTGCATAACAAAGACTTTGTTTATCAAGAGTACATTCCCAGAAGTAAGGCTGCTTGGCCACAGAGTTAGCATGTGTTTATATGAACTGTCAACACAATTTTCAGAGTGTTATACCATTCAAAGCTAATTTGGGGGGATGGCTGAGGAGGTGACTCAGTAAAGTGCTTGTCTTGCAAACATGAGGACCTGAGTTCCATTCCCACATCCCACATTTTAAAAAGCCAGTCATGTTGGTATGTGCTTATAATCCCAATGCTGGGGAGGCAGAAACAGGAACATACATGGGGCTCTCTAACAGTTGGTCTAGACTAATTGTTGAGAAAGACCCTGGCTCAAAAATGTGGATGACAGCTGAGAGGTATGGTCTTTGAGTTTGTCCTCTGGCCTCACACTCATGTACACACAAGTGCATAAGTACTCACATACATGCAGGTACATTTTTGTAAAGGAAGTTCATTTTGAGCTATTAGAATGTGTGCTTTCATTTCCTATATTTGCCATTTGATCAGACAAATTGTGGTCAAAATGAAGTATTAGGCATAGCTTCCTTTAAGGCAATATTATTTCCACATAAGGGCTCAATTCATACATGTATATAATGTATTTTGATCATATTCGCCCTTCATTAAACTTGAACCCCTTCTTTTCAAGAAGTCCTCTTCCTACATTAATTATGGTTGC
The DNA here is from genome assembly GCA_036365145.1 of Orientallactaga sibirica. NCBI lineage: Eukaryota > Metazoa > Chordata > Mammalia > Rodentia > Dipodidae > Orientallactaga > Orientallactaga sibirica. The sequence goes on from JAEOAD010000982.1 coordinate 544,693, forward strand.
TTGCATGAGTATGAATGGGGTGGATTATTTACCAGAGCACAGGAAACTAATAAGTGACTATATGTGTCTCCTTCCCCATCCACTGCCAATAACTCCTCACGAAGGGACATGGCCGCCTCCATCCATGGTGAAATGTTGACAGACCCAATTTTTTGCATATCATGTGCAGGCAAAATCATAAAACTTCACTTTGACTCACCAATCTAATACGACCTGGGCAGTTGCCTTGGTAGATGGAGGAGAGGGAACATTTGGGAGGACAGCTGGGAGTGGGGCATGACAGTGCAACTTGGATCCTAAACGGGGAAAAGTGTGGTGGTTTAGGGCAAGCGTTAACCATGAAGGTAAATATGACATGCAAAATATCCTTGTAGTAAAGTCAAAGAAGTTACTAAGAGGTAGGGGGAAGACAGAATTATTTATACTGCATGCAACCTAATCAACCTCCCCAAATCCACTGCAAAGGGGAATTACAACTGAACTCCAAGCATGAATAAGAGAATTATGCCTACAAGTAACACTTCTAGGTCCTTAAACAAATTTAAGTGTCTGGAGTTTGTTTGCACCAAGACGCCCTAGTGTGCCCATGCTCTCCCCGCCCCTGTCTCTAATAAATAAATAAATGAAAATTTAAAATCCAGTTCAGCAAGATATTCTTGCACATTTGCACATTTGAACTCAAGGTATAACAGAAAAGAATATAAAGACATTTTTAAACTGCATCTATCAGCTAGATATTCTTTTTTAGTATTTTATTTTTATTTATTTATGTGAGAGAGAGCAAGTAACAGAAAGAGAGAGAGAGAGAGAGAATGGGCATGCTAGGGCCTCCAGCCACTGCAAACGAACTCCAGATGCATGCGTCCCCTTGTGCATATGGCTTATGTGGGCACTGGGGAATATAACTGAGATCCTTTGGCTTTGCAGGTGAGTGCCTTAACCACTAAGCCATCTCTCCAGCCCCAGTTATTCTTTATAAAGATTAATGGACTTGTATAGAGTCAAGCACTTACTCAGATCTTTGAACTTCAAGTCACTATTGCCATGTCCCAAATTTGTGGCTGTCATTAAACTCACTTGGGAAGATTTATTTCATAATATTATTATTGTTTTTGTGTCAGGGCTAAGGATGACTCACCTCCTACCTCTGATCCTCCTGCCTCCACCTCCCAGGTTCTTGGATTACTTGGCAAATGCCACCATGTCAATAGCATGTGGTGCTGAGTACAAGACCCTGGACTTTGTGCATGCCAGGCATGCATTTTACCAACTGAACTACATCCTCAGCCCCTGGAAAGATTTTTTAAATTTTCATTTATTTTTATTATTTTATTAACAACAGACAGACACAGAGAGAAAGAGGCAGAGAGAGAGAATGGACACACTAGGGCCTCCAGCCACAGCAAACAAACTCCAGATGCATGTGCCACCTTGTGCATCTGGTTTACGTGGGCACTGGGGAATCGAGCCTTGAACTGGGGTCCTTAGGCTTCACAGGCAAGGGCTAAACTTCTAAGCCATCTCTCCAGTCCCTGGAAAGATTTTTTTAAAATAAACAGTTAATTTGGAAGTAATTTTAGATTTACAGAAAAGTTGCAAAGATAGTACAGATTGTTTCTGTGAACCCTTAACTTTTCTGAGGCTACTGAAGGAAGTTGGAGCCCAAACTTATAAAATGGGACACTGAGGATGAGATCTAAGTATTCATATTTTTGAACCTTCTTTCCATGTATATTCAAGGTGAATCCAAGGTTGAGAATCTCTACTCTGAACCTTTCCCAAAGGGGAGTAAGCAACCAACAGTTTGACCATTGCTTGGGGGCTTGTTAGGAATATACCGTCATAAGTCTCTAGGTCTAGGCTTACACCATAAATGTTTAGTACATACTTACATAGTGACAAAGTACTGCTACAGATATATTAAGCCCCATAGGTGAGAAACTGGCTAGCAAACCAGAGAATGATTTGTTATTTAAGAGTGAGATTGCTAACAGTCAAGTGGATTACCCAAACAGGGCTGCTGCTGTAATTAAAAATCAAGATCTTGCCGGGCGTGGTGGCGCACGCCTTTAATCCCAGCACTTGGGAGGCAGAGGTAGGAGGATTGCTGAGAGTTCAAGGCCACCCTGAGACTACATAGTTAATTCCAGGTCAGCCTGGACCAGAGTGAGACCCTACCTCAAAAAACAAAAAACAAAACAAAACAAAACAAAAAAAATCAAGATCTTGTTTCACTCCCTTTCCTCTTGCTGACAGCTTTTTAGTTATTTTAGTTTTGATTAGTATTGCATCAGAAAATTGGAAGTTTGGCCGTTAAAACCACGGAAATCAATGATTTCAGGAAGCATTGGTGATGACAGTCATATCTTTTGACGCATAGTTTTGGTCTGGCTCAAGCAGATAAACAAGCTGACTAGACAAAAATCAACAAGTGCAGGAGGCCTATTGGAAAAACAACTATTTGCAAACTAGATGTACTAGTTATCAGGATCCTACTTATGTTGTCTTGCTGATATTTCCACTTATAGTTGCAAAATTATTGCTACCCATTTCTAAGCTATTTCAAACTAGTTTTAACTTATAAGACATAGTATGCTTAAATAACTTTGAGTATTTGAATAAACGTCATATTTTATGAAGATGCCAGTCATATGAGCCTTTCAGTGATAAAAGTCATTCAGTATCTGGAGAATTAATATTTTCTCCTTAGTTCTACTGGTTAGATCATTTAAAAATACTTCTGAGACTGAAATGAAACCTATAAAAACTATGAAACTATATATCAACCAGTATTTATGGATGGCATTAGATGAAATTTCACCTCAATAAGTAAAAATATTTTAGTTTAATATAACTTAAAAGACCTTTAAAAAGCTGTTTGTGGGGCTGGAGAGATGCCTCTTTGGTTAAAGGTGCTTGCTTGCAAAGCCTGCTAGCCAGGGTTCAATTTTCAAGCCACCCACATAAAGTGGGTCAAGCATTTGTGACAGCAGCAAGAGGCCCTGACATGCATGTGTGCATGCATATGCACACACATGCGCGCACACACACATACACACGGGGGGGGGAGAGAAAGAGAGAGTGGAGCAAATAAATAATTTTAAAAGATATTTGTTTTTATTATTTTCATATGAAGAAATGTCATTACAAGGTTTTATTTTAAAGATTAAATTGGATATGAATAGTTTTACCATACCACTATATAGCATTGTATGCATGTATCATTATTTTATATAACCAAACTCCTAGTTTTGAACAAGAAGTTGCATACTGAAAATAGTTTTGTTCTGTAACTAGAAGAGATGAATGATCAGGAAAAGAAAGGCTAAATTTCACAGAACACAGTAGCATTTAGTTTCATCCATAGTGTTCTTAGCTGAAGAAGTTGTAGCATGCCACTTAAATTCAGTGCCAATTCCACAAACCCCATCTGGGTTTTCAAGCTTCCCCCTCTCCTCCCTCATAGATTTTCTTGATTCAGCCTTTCAGAGAGACGTGAGAAACCACAGGTATAAACTCACTGGGATTCCCAGGCAGTCCTGCTGTCTACAGATACATGCAATTCCTTGTAGCTCATCCACTTCAGAAGGTGGCCTTTTTTTGTGTTTTGTTTGTTTGTTTGTTTTTTTGAAGTAGGGTCTCACTCTAGCTCAGGCTGACCTGGAATTCACTGTGTCATCTCAGGGTGACCTTGAACTCACAGTGATCCTCCTACCTCTGCCTCCCAAGTGCTGGGATTAAAGGTGTGCACCACCACGCCCGGCTAGAAGGTGGCCTTTTCATCTCTTCATACGGTGTCCAATTAATTCTGAACTCTTGATATACCAAACCCTCTCAGGCCTTGCTTTGTCTCTCCTGTCTATGCTTTCAGTTTCTTTCCCCCTGTTGGCTCTTTTCCTCAGCTTACAAAAATGTTCAAGGCTTTCCAACCTAGATTCAAAATGTGCATGGATGTGCATGTTACATGTACCCACATGCATGCACAGTTACATCTGGACTTTCAAGAAAAATGGTTAGGATGATATTAACCAGATGTGGTGGCACATGCCTGCAATATCAGTCTTTGAGAGCCTGAGGCAGGAGGATCTCAAGTTCTAGGCCAGTGTGGGCTATAGAGCTAGACCCTGCCTTAATACAACAACACAAGAAAGGATATGGCATTAAAGATGAATGCATTGAGATCTTATTTGTTCATAGAACATGAAATTGATTAAATAATGATAAGCTAACATGTGAAGAAATGATGCTACATGGTAAATGCTAGAAAGCCATGAAGCCATAAACCTGAAGCTTTTAGAGATGATTCTGCGAGGCAGAGGCTATCAAAAATTCAGCTCCAGGGCTGGAGGGATGGCTTAGTGGTTAAGGCATTTGCCTGCAAAGCCGAAGGACCCAGGTTCGATTCCCCAGAACCCACATTAGCCAGATGCACAAGGGGGCGCACGTGTCTGGAGTTCATTTGCAGTGGCTGGAGACCCTGGCATGCTCCCCTCTCTTTCTCCCTGCCTCTTTATCTCTCAAATAAATAAATAAATAATAAAAATAAAATATTTTTTAAAAATTCAGCTCCAGATCTGGGGATATAGTTCAGCTGACAAAATGCCAATATAGCATGTGCAAGGTCCTGAGATCAATGTCCAGTACTAAGGGAAAACAAAACTCCAGTAGAAAATGGGCTCCATGCATGCATCACTGATTTTGATGGTTGCATAGTATTTCATTATATGTATATATCATTATTTTATATAAGCCCATCTTAGGGCCAGGGAGACGGTTTAGTAGGTAAGACTGCTGAACAAGTATAAAGACCCGAGTTCAATCCCTGACACCCATGTACAAAGCTAGGCATGGCCACACCTGCCTATAACCCCAGCCCTGAGGGAGGCTTGAACAGGAGAATAGCTGCGGCTAATTGATTTAATCAAAAAACAACCAGTAGCCAGGTGTCGTGGCACACGCCTTTAATCCCAGCAGTCAGGAGGCAGAGGTAGGAGGACTGCCATGAGTTTGAGGACACCCTGAGAATACAGAGTGAATTCCATGTCAACCTGGGCTACAGTGACACCCTACCTCAAAAAAAAAAAAAAACCCAAAACAAAAAAACAAAACAAAACAACAAGAACAAAAAAAAACAGGGCTGGAGAGATGGCTTGACCCAAGTTTGACTCCCCAGATCCCACGTAAGCCAGACACACAAGGTGACACATGCACAAGATAACACATGCACACCTGGCTTTATGTGGGTTCTGGGAAATTGCAGGCCATCAGGCTTTGCAAGTAAGTGCCTTTTACTGCTGAGCCATCTCTCCAGCTCCAAGACCTATTATTTTAAATCCACCACCATTCAATACACTACAATATTCTTTGTAATTGTATTGAGAGCCCAGGAGACAAAAGTATATTTCTTTGATTCAAGCATAAATGAGCAAAATGTGAAACACACTAGATGCCATGTTTCTTAAGCATCGGTGGACATTTCAATAATCTGCCTAGTTTCTTTTCAAAAAGCTCTATTGTTTAAAGTGCCAGCCATGGTGGTTATCAACATCATTTTAGTAACTCATTCTTAAACTAGTATTTTTCTTTTAAGCAGTCATCCCGGTCAATGTTAGAACGATCTGAACAGCAGGTTAGGGCTGCTTCAAGTTTGGAGGAGCTACTTCGAATCACACACTCTGAGGACTGGAAACTGTGGAGATGCCGGCTGAAGCTCAAAAGTCATCCCAGTATGGACTCTCGCTCAACATCCCATCGGTCCACCAGATTCGCAGCAACATACTATGACATTGAAACACTGAAAGGTAATGTGCATGGGTAGAGTGGCAGATTCTTTCTCCTCATCAGATGGTGACAACTTCTTTTGAAAGTTCAAGTAGGGTAGGTATGTGTCAGAGGGAAAACAAAAGAGTCTTTGATTTTATAGCTATGGGGTTAGTGAAGAATCCTGATTTTTAAATTTCTCCTCTGCAGGACAATATATTCAATATAGTTTCAAGATTGACAACCAACACAAAAGAGCAATTGAAAGTTTACAAATTAATTTAACTCAGAGGTTGGAGACCAAAACAAATCCAGAGAGGGCTTGTAGTAGAAAACAAAACAGGTTTAGTATTCATCAACAAGGAGTGTCTTACTTCCATGCATATAGAGGTAAATGCCAAGAGATTAGCTGTAGCTCTGTTATTTCTTCAAAATCTTATAATTTTTACTGAGACTGAAAAGTAGAAGTTATCATAACTCATTGGTATTACTAGGAGAATAATGAAGAAAATTCTTAACATAAAATAATGAAAATTTAGGACTAGAAAATAAAATACAGTCAGCCCCCCCCATATCTGCAGGTTCTATACCCATGAGTTAATCCAATTATATATGGAAAATATTTTGGGGGGAAAGTTGCATCTTGGGATAGCTCAATGGGTAAAGATTTGCCATGAGAACATGAAGACCAGAGTTTGGATCCCCATCATCCACATAAAATGTTGGGTGTGGTGATGTACACCTATAATCCCAGGTCTGGGGAGGCAAAGACAGGAAGTCCCTGGGGCTTTCTGCCAACTAGAATATCCCGATCAATGAGCTCCAGGTTCAGTCTTGGAGAGTAAGGTGGAGAGTGATCAAGTAAGATAGCTGACATCGACTTCTGGCCTCCTCACGTGCACATGTACACACATGAACTCACATGCCCATACACACTCATACACACACCACATACACTTGCAAAAAGTTGCATATGTACTGAGCATATACAGACTTCTTTTTCTTGATATCATTCCCTAAACAATATACTATAATAGCTGTTGCAGTCAGGTTCACATTGCTGGCAGAAAACACTTGATGAAGAGTAGCTTATGGGGAAAAAGAGTTTATTTTGGCTTACAGACTCAAGGGGAAGCTCCATGATGGCAGGGGGAAGTGACGGTATGAGCAGAGGGTGGACACCACCTTCTGGCCAACATCAGATAGACAACAGCAACAGGAGTGTGTGTCAAACACTGGCAAGAGGAAACTGGCTATAACACCCATAAGCCTGCTCCCAACAATACACTGCCTCCAGGAGGATTTAATTCCCAAATTGCCATCAGCTTGGGACTTAAGCATTCAGAACACCGATATTTATGGGGGAACTATAATAACTAAATACCATTTACATTATATTGTATACCAAATGTCATCTAAAGGTGATTTAAGCATACAAGAAGATGTATATGGGTTATTTTCAAATACTAGCCAGATTTACATAAAGGACTTGGGTATCTAAAGATTCTGATATCTGTGGGTGGTCCTGCAAACAATCCTCTACAGATATTAAGGAAGGATCACTGCATTTCCAGATTCTTCCTAGGCAGGTACACATGGTTTCCATTTGCCCTGGTTTAATGATATCCGATTGAGGTACAGGTTCTTTATAAGAAGCCCATCATGTATACGTACTGTGTCATAGTGAAGGAATGAAATGTTTGTCAGATAGAATTGTATGGCCTTGATTAGAAATTTAGCTCTTTGATCATGTATCAAAACAACATAAGAAGCCACTGGGGCATTGTTGATCTAACTGTGTAGATTTGAATGTAATTGCCCAGTACCTGAGTATATCTATTACCTAATTTCAATTGTCAAAATTATTTTTTCTTTCTAGCCATAGATGTCTTTTTTTCACATTTACTAAAGACTGATGATGTACAGAATTAATCTGTGGGGAAAGCTAGGCACAGGAATCCCTCAGCAGCACAGAAGGCACAAGTGTAAAGAAAGTTCTTTGGCCGGGCGTGGTGGTGCATGCCTTTAATCCCAGCACTCTGGAGGCAGAGGTAGGAGGATCACCATGAGTTCAAGGCCACCCTGAGACTACATAGTTAATTCCCAGGTCAGCCTGGGCCAGAGTGAAACCCTACCTCACAAAACCAAAAAAAAAAAAAAAAAAAAAGAAAGAAAGAAAAGAAAAAGAAAGTTCTTTGTGTTCATGTGTGAGGCTGTGTCTAAATGACTTGAGCAGTGGGAACCATGGTCCTGGCTTTAATTACTTTGTAGTGAATCCACATGGACTTTAAGGAAACAACCCTGTCTAGAGAACAAAGGCTTTAACCAGATCACCTGTCTGAAGGCCTGAAAAAAAACATACAGATGCCCTAGGAAGATATGCTTTACCATAAAACCAAATGTCAGTGATTTCATAAAGTCAGTGGGACTGACATTTTCTTTTCTTCTTCTTCTTTTTTTTTTTTGGTTTTGCAAGGTAGGGTCTCACTCTGGTCCAGGCTGACCTGGAATTAACTATGTAGTCTCAGGGTGGCCTCGAACTCTCAGTGATCCTCCTACCTCTGCCTCCCGAGTGCTGGGATTAAAGGCGTGCACCACCACGCCCGTCTAGGGGACTGACATTTTCTATGGAGAAAACCATTAAAAAATATGGCATTTGTGAACTCCACTATTTTTCTCCTAATTACATGGAGAATTATCTAAAGTTATTCACTAAATTTGAAGCTGCAAATAAGCAAATCACTGTGTTATACCAAGTATATTTTGTTATTCTCCTCCCCCAATGGATTTTATGGCAATTCCCTGGACAGTATTAAAGAACAGTAGAGTTATGAAGTGTTTAGTCAGTGGCATTGGTCATAACTACATGTGATTTTGATTATAATGTTCGTCAACTTTCAAAACTTAGTTTTTGAAAGAAAAAAAGGCAAGTGGAAAGTACCATTTAAGCAGAATTTTAAAATTCATGACTAGTGATTGCAAATTAAATACTTCTATTAATGCATAATTGAATAATTTATCTTTCATGTTTACAGCCTGAAAGCTCTTTTAATAAATGTTTGTTACCAAGAATTTTTAAAAGGTTTCTCAGGATAGAGATTTTTGTTATAAAAAAAAAAGTTTTAGAAAAGGACTCGCTTTTCAGCCAAGCATTGCATTATTTTGTATTTTTAGTAATTGAAGAATTAACCTTTGAGGAAAATTGGGATTAAGGCATGGAAAATAAAAATAAATGAATAAATGTTTTAAAGGGCTAGGGTCAGATCTGAAACATTAATATATCTCTATATTTCAAACAGAGGCTATCATTGTGTACATACAATGAAAATTTAGAATAATTTAAGGAGAGACCAATATCGAGGGTTTTTTTTTTTTTTTTTTTTTTTTTTTTTTTTTTTGGTTTTTTGAGGTAGGGTCTCACTCTAGCTCAGGCTGACCTGGAATTCACTCTGTAGTCTCAGAGTGGCCTCAAACTCATGGCGATCCTCCTACCTCTGCCTCCCAAGTGCTGGGATTAAAGGCATGCGCCACCATGCCCAGCTTCAATACTGAGTTTTAAAGGTGGGGTAAAGAGGAAAAGTGTCTATTGCTGAATGACATATTGCCCTGAAATTTACCTGTTTAAAACAAGACATTTTTGATCTCATAGTTTATGTGTATCTGAAGTACAGGCATGTCCTAAATGGGACATTCAGGGTCTCTCGGGAGGCTGTAATCAAGGTGTTGGCCTGGGTAACAGTCACCTCAAGGTTCAATTGGACAGGATGTGCTTCAAGTTCATTCACTGGCTGTTTATATACTTAAGTTCCTCTCATGGTCCTGGAATGAGAGTTCCAGTTCCTCACTTGCTGTTGGCCAGAGGTCTCCCACAGTTTAGTGCCATGTAGATCTTTCCATCATGGTAGCTTGCTGCATGAAAACCTGTGAGTGAATGGAGAAGGGACAGAGGGGGCAAAACTTTTTGTGGTAGACACTTCAAATGTGACCTTTGTAGTGGGGTGGGGTGGGAGGAGAGACAGAGAGAAGTATTTTTACTCTAATCACAGAAGTGACATCCTATCTCTTCTACTGGATTCTCTTCATAAGAAGCCATCTATACACAAAGGGATGGGGATTGCACAGGGCATGACCACCAGGAAGTGGGCATCACTGAAGATCAATTTTGAGGCTACCTTACCACAAGAGGTTTTCTTTTTGTAAAATATTTATTTATATTTTATTTATTTATTTGAGAGAGTGAGAGAGAAAGAGAAAGGCAGATAGAGAGAGAATGGGTGTGCCAGGGCCTCTAGCCACTGCAAATGAACTCCAGACGCATTCACCACCTTATGCATCTGGTTTACATGGGCACTGGGGAATTGAACCTGGGTCCTTAGGCATTTCAGGCAAGCCCCTTAACCACTAAGCCATTTCTCCAGCTCCACAAGAGGTTTAAACCACAAGAGGTTTAAACCACACTCCTAAAATAATAAAGTTAACAGTTCAATCCACAGAGGTTTTTATGGTTTTACACACATGTGGGGGGATGGGTACATGCCTGTATGTGCACATGTGTGTAGAAGCCAGAGGACAACTTTGGGTGTAATTCCTCTCAGGTGTCTCCCACTTTTTACTAAAAATGACCTTTCATTAGCATGTAGCTCACCAATTATACTAGACTGGCTGGACAGCAAGCCCCAGGGATACACTTGTCTCTGTTTCCCCAGTGTGGGATTAAAGACATGTGCCATCATGCCTGGCATTTTATATAGGTACTGGGAGTTCAAACTCCAGTCCTCGTGCTTATGAGGCAAGAACTTTAATGATTAAGCCATCTTCCCAACCCCTGAAAGCAAGGCTACATAACATTATGTGTCAAAGTGTCAAAATCTAAATTAAAAACATAAATGATGAGAGAAAAATCAGGCCCTGTTTTACAAGGAGCTATGTAATTTTATTTTAATTCCCACAGTTATGTTTGTCTTTTTCTGGTTTCCTTCAAATTAGCTATGGCCAGATGATTGCTCCTTCCATTAAAATGAATGGGCTTATCTCATCATCTTATATAAACAGCAATATTGGACACTTCTAAATGCGAAAACTCTTGATTTAAGAAAAGATTAGTTCCACTGAAATGTCCATTCATGTACTTGCCAGGTTTTGTCCTAGTGTAGTAATCAACAGAAACACATTTCTTGATGGTGCCAAAATCTACCCATACCTGGCTTCAAGTAGAAGAAATATTATCCAGGGGGCTTGATAAATGGCTTAGTGGTTAAAGCATTTGCCTGCGAAGCCAAAGGATCACGGTTCGATTCTCTAGGACCCATGTAAGCCAGATGCACAAGGGGCACATGCATCTGGAGTTTGTTTGCAGTGGCTGGAGGCCCTGGCATGCCCAGTCTCTCTCTGTCTGCCTCTCTTCTATCTTTCTGTCTGCTTGCAAATAAATCAATAAAAAATTTTTTAAAAAGCAATGTTATCTAGCTATATCTTGTAAGTTACTTGACAAATAACATAGATGTGGTCTTTCTTTACATGCTTCCATTGACTTCCTCAATAGCTGGCTTTTCCAAATGTATCCAATGTGATCATGTACAGGACACAGTTTTCTTTCCCAAAAGAATATACAATAGTTTGTGAAGATATGGTATTAATGTGAAGGAACAAAAATTTTGCTTTCATTTTTTTGCAAGCAATCTTTCTCTAAAGGATTGACAAAATACTCAGCACAGCAGCTGTGGTTACCTGCACAACTGGACATGATAGGGCCAGTAAACATTCTGTCATGGATAGGAGAAGGGATTGACAGCGTACTCCCTTGCCTAATGAACTAATGAAAGTTAAAGATTGCCCAGGAGACTATGCATAGCCACTGATGAGAATGAGTACATTGAGACTGACAGAGATAAAGGAGGACAATGGGGGTACATATAGTCAAAATGTAATATATATATATGATAATGTAAAAATAAATAAAATACATCTAGTAAAATAAACAAGCAGAAGGAAAACATGAGCCTGCCAGTGTTCAACATGCTTACACACACTGGCGTATCAGGGCCATTTCATGTGCTGGTCCCAGTGAGCTTTCTTTCTGCAGTTATAGATGAGGAGTGGCAGAGAACCCAATGCAGCCCTAGAGAGACATGTGTGGAAGTGGCCAGTGAGCTGGGGAGGACAACCAACACATTCTTCAAGCCCCCTTGTGTGAACGTGTTCCGGTGCGGAGGCTGCTGCAATGAAGAGAGTCTGATCTGTATGAACACCAGCACGTCGTATATTTCTAAACAGGTACCAGGATGGCTGCAAGCCTTGACAGCTCCCACTGACCTGTTGCCAACCTCTATGTTAAATGCTTCACGTGCACAACCTCATTTCATTCCTGAAACAAGCGGAAAGGATTATTTTGGCCTCCTTCACAAAGAAGGAAACTGAGGTTCACAGAGGCAATATAACATCCCAAGTTACACCGCTGGTGAATGGTAACCTCAGGGCCTTAACATTCTTCAGTTACTGTCTCTCTAATGCTATAGCATCAAGAATCAGAAAACAATGAACTTATTAGAATGGGAGGTTAAAAGGCATGAAGGCAGTGTACTGTCATATAAATATAAATTAGAGTCTGTGTTCTTCAAGTGGAATGACTGGGAAGAGTTGAGTGAAGAATATAGACAGGGATAGAGGAAGAAAGATGGAAGGGTGCAGCAAATGGAACCAGAACAAAGGGAGAGGTACTTTCTAGCTTGAATTGAAGAGACAAAAGGAGATAGCAGGATCCCAAAGGGAAAGTGTTGGAGGATTGCTATGTTGCCTTCTGCCAACCATTAGCCTGCAAGGGAGTGGAGCAAGCACTGGGAGAAACAAGAGAGCCAGTAGGTGCAGTCATGATGGCCTGTGCTGGGAGCACTACAATCCCCATTAAAGAGATTCTCTCCACTCTAGTTCATAAAATCTCCTTTTCCCAATAGATAATTTTTACTTTTGGTAGCTCTCATTTTCTTGTATAAAGCCATTAATATTGCATATGGGAAGCGAAGTAACAAACTTAAGAAAACATTATTGAATGCTGTAAGTCAAATACATTCCACTTGGTCCTGTGTTGCAAATTCCTCACATACTGATAGGGTGAATTTGTCACAATTTGCTTCTATAATCTATTCTCATGATCACAAAAAAGGTACAATAAAATTTCAAATATATCCATGTTTAGGAGTTTTCTCATTTCCTAGGTTAACTTAGTCTTTTTTTAAGGTTTAGAAAGATTTTATTAAGTTATAGCTAGAATTTAAAGCACTTATGAGAAGGAAAGATGAGTAAATTATTCCTGCTTTTACTCTCCTTGTCATCTAAGCTATCCTTAAAACTGCACAGTTTCTTTCTCTAAATTCTTTGGAATTATGAAAACTCTGACCTCTACAATTTGACAATTAGAAACGATGACATAAGTATGGCTAAGCATCAACTGTTAGTGAAACAGAGCTTGCACAATGTAAGTTTCATGACCATGCCATTCCCTCGAGTATATCTGAAGGATTGTGCAAGATGAAGTTTATGTAAAGTAAACACTCTAAAACCACCCTTACTTTTCTCACGGAAATTACATTATACGTTGAAAGTTCAGAATAAACACAGCCTTAATGGATTGTTTCCACTTAGTAAATAGTTGAATGCTTTATTTTGACTGTTTTACTCAACAGACGATTAGTTTCAAGGAATTTGCTCAAGTGTAAGTGGACAGCAGTTTAAATTCATCTATACATCATAGAATCACTTTTGGAGGTTGTATTGCCTCTTTACACATCTATTTCTTTATCTATAGGGCAAAGATAGTAAAAACTCACCTCCTAATGTTTTAAAAAGGATTTTTCACTCATATATCTGAGGTTCAAGATACTCTAAATGCAGTGTGAGTCCAGGCCTGCAGGTCTCACACCCCTTGGACCAGCATGGCAGCCAGATTGTATTCTTTCCATGGTGTAGTAATTACCTTCTCATAGTTGGAACAAACACCTAACCAGAAGCAGCTTATAGGAGGAAAGGTTTATTTCAGGTTAAATTTTGAGGGGAAGCTTGATCATGGTGAAGGAAGCTGGCTCACTTCATCACATATCCACAACACAGAACCTGCAGCCAGAGTTCAAGCTGGCTGTGAACATACAGTAGGCTAGACTCAAGATTGGCCCCCAGTGACGCACCCCCTCCAGCAGGGCTCCTCTTGCTGGAAACTAAATAGGAAGCTTAATCAAAAATACCTGAGGCTATGAGGGACATAAGCCTTCAAACCACCACACATGGCTATACCATAAGCAAGAGATAATATCCTCACAAAGCATGTAGTTTCAGTCTGTACTTGTCATGTCTACTAACATTGTACTGGCCAAAACAAGTGACACAGCCAAATCCAAAGTCAAGACATAAGAAACTGTTATTTCTTCAATAAAGGCGGTGTGGGAAGTGATAAGTAAACAGTTTGAAAAATAAACCATTCCCCCAAGATCTCAAAGAACCTCTGCACATTTAATCTCATTTGGGCCTTCCTTTCATTTACACTTAAATTTAAAGCAAGAGTGGGGGCAGATAGTAACATTCTATGAGGCTACTAGTGGAACTGAAAGTTGAGATTTGAAAACAGATGCTTCACAAGGCTGGATAAGTACCTGGTTTCCTGAATCCCAGCACCACATTCTACCAGCCCATATCATGATTAATGCCACTCCCTAGTGAACAACTTTGTTAACGTCTCTACTATAAATGACAAAGGCAAAAATGCAGAGTATGAAATCATTTTTAAGAAATATGTATGAAATGAAATATATACTATGTTTATCTTTCTCTGCTATAGCTCTTTGAGATATCTGTGCCTTTGACATCAGTACCTGAATTAGTGCCTGTTAAAGTTGCCAACCACACGGGTTGTAAGTGCTTGCCAACGGCCCCCCGCCATCCATACTCAATTATCAGAAGATCCATCCAGACCCCAGAAGAAGATGGGTAAGCATTTCTTGGATTTTCTTATGCTTGTTATCGCTTTTGCTAAAGTGGAATGGAGAATCCTTCATTAATTATGCAGTCATCCTCACGATGCCAAGTATTTCATGTTTTCTTCCTTATGTGGAATCTTTAAAAAAAGACTTGAGCCAGGTGTGGTGGCGCACGCCTTTAATCCCAGCACTCGGGAGGAAGAGGTAGGAGGATCACCGGGAGTTCGAGGCCACCCTGAGAATACAGTGAATTCCAGGTCGGCCTGGGCTAGAGTGAGACCTTACTCGAAAAACCAAAATAAATAAATAAAATAAATAAATAAAATAAATAAAATAAAAAGACTTGAAAGTGAAAGGGGAGCTTTTAAGAAAAAGAATGCAGACCAAGGGAAAGGTGCAGAAAGGAGAAGTGAGGAAAGAGTGTGTTAAGCATAAAGAAAATACATTTTATGCATTCATGAAAATGTCACAATGAAATCAATCATTTTGTACTGCATATACTGATAAAAATTTTTAAAAAGTAAACAGAACAAATACAAGAAAAAAATTGTTAGGTCATCAATTTTTCTTTTTTTTCTTTTTTTTTGGGGGGGGGTTTCAAGGTAGATTCTCTCTGCCCAGGCTGGAATTAACTATGTAGTCTCAGGGTGGCCTCGAACTCATGGCAATCCTCCTACCTCTGCCTCCCTGAGTGCTGGGATTAAAGGCGTGTGCCACCACACCAGGCTTTTTTCAAGTCATCAATTTTTCTTTAAATGTCTTTATCTTTTATCTTCAAATTTAGATCCACTAATAGTGTTTGACATATCAGTTTTTATTATGTGCTGGAGGTATGTCACAATAGGACCCAAAATCTTGGTGGTTATAAACTCAGCATATTTACTTATAGACACCTTTGTTCTTGTAAGTGCTTTGTTATTTTTAAAAAATATTTTATTTATTTATTTATTTGACAGAGAGAAATAGGGAGAGAGAGAGAATGGGACCACCACGGCCACTGCAAATGAACCCCAGACTCATGTGCCACCTTGTGCATCTGGCTAACATGGGTCCTGGGGAATTTAACCTGAGTCCTTTGACTTTGTAGGCAAATGCCTTAACCACTAAGACAGCCCTACATCCCAAGTACTTTGTTCTTAACATGTTGTCAAACTGCTTAAGCCTCAAATTTGGCATATGTTCCATCATTCTAGAACAAGCACTAAATAAAATGCATTTCAAGTTGTTTAATTCCCAAAATGAGAAGGAAAAAAAAAGAAAGGATTCTTGTACTCATTGAGAAGAGGCATAGCTATCAGCATATAAGTTTTGCAACTCTAACTTTTCCTCTTAAGATCACTAAATGGAAAAATCTTATTTAAAAGTAAAATGAGTTAAAATTAATTTGACTTTGAAATTTATGGAGACTAAGTTCGTGATTCTTTCTAAAATGAGCTATTATAGTCTGACGTGTTCAGAAACCAAAGGTAAAGATTATTGATTGGTGAACAAAAGGAATGAATATGGGGTGGAGAGATGGCTTAGTGGTTAAGGCACTTGCTTGTGAAGCCTAAGGACTCAGGTTCAATTCCCCAGTACCCACATAAACCAGATGCACGTAGTGGTACATGAGTCTGGAGTTCATTGGCAGTGGCTAGAGACCCTGGCACACCCATTCTATCTCCCTTGCTCTCTCTCTCTCTCTCTCAAATAATGAATAAATGAAGTTTAAAAATTTTTTTGCCGGGCGTGGTGGCACACGCCTTTAATCCCAGCACTCAGGAGGCAGAGGTAGGAGGATCGCCAAGAGTTCGAGGCCAGCCTGAGGCTACATAGTGAATTCCAGGTCAGCCTGAGCTAGAGTGAGACCCTATCTCGAAAAAAAAAACCAAAAAAAAAATTTTTTTTTGAGAGCCCGGCATGGTGGCACATGCCTTTAATCCCAGCACTCGGGAGGCAGAGGTAGGAGGATTGCCGTGAGTTCTAGGCCACCCTGAGACTACATAGTGAATTCCAGGTCGGCCTGGGCCAGAGTGAGATCCGACCTCAAAAAACTAAAAAAAAAAAAAAATTTTTTTGAGGAATGAATATTGATGAGTAAATAAAGGGAAAATTATAACTACTGAATGTAAAGGTAAATTCACTGAGTTAGATATTTACAGTTTGTGAAGATAAAGCAGGGAAGGCATGTGTGAATTGCAAATGAAACAGTGAGCTGTGATTAAATTAGTTAACACTGAGTTAACACTGCTACCTCTCTCAATCAGAAGAGAAAGACTGTACAAAAGGAACTTTGATTCTGATGCCCTGGCCAATGTTTTTATTTCCATTGTAAAGAAGATGATCTGATGAGCTATATTAGAACAAGATTTACTTTTGGTAAATAAGTTGTTGACAGCTATAATTTTAAGAGGTTTTTGTTGTTGTTGTTGTTTTGAGGTAGGGTATCACTCTAGCCCAGGCTGACTTGGAATTAACTTTGTAGTCTCAGGGTGGCCTCGAACTCACAGCGATCCTCCTACCTCTGCCTCCCAAGTGCTGGGATTAAAGGCGTGTGCCACCATGCCCGACTATTTTCAGAGTTTTAACCACCAACTTATTAATTGTGAACTTTACTAAATGGACATATTTCCTTCTCCCCCAACCCCCATTCCACTGAGGGCCCTCCTCAGTGGGATCATTAGTATTCACTGTGGGGTCGTAAATGCACCAGTCAGTATCTGTAACCACCATGACTTGAAGAAGATAAATAACTTCTGAATTCTATTTTGGTTTCTAAAGATTTCCCAATAGACTAATTATAATGACAGAAGTAATATCTACTGCTTCAATATGAATTAAGTTCTTTAAAGCCATAGTGATTCTCACATAATATCATTTCTTGTGGTGAGAACATTAGAATGTACTCTCTTAATAATTTTGAAAGTTACAATTTACTATTATTTACTATTGTCATCAAGACATGATACAGCAGATAAAACATTTGTTCTCCTATAAAACTAATAAAACAGATTCATAAAATACAATTATACTCCACTCAGAAATTTATTTAATGTTCTCAATTTAGGGTGACTCTTGAAAACGTTTAAATCTGGTTTAATTTTTCTTTTCCTAGCTGTTCCCACTCCACAAAACTCTGTCCTATTGATATGCTATGGGATAACACTGAATGTAAATGTGTTTTACAAGAGGAGAACCCACTGGCTGGAACAGAAGGTAATGATATCAGCCATGAAATAATAGCCATGATAAAAATAACAACAGCAATTAACATTATGGTGTACTTAACCATAAACAGGCAATGTTGTATTATTTCTATATACTAATACATATAATAACATCACTTTTTACAAGGACCACGTGGACACACCAAGATGCCTAGCAATTTCCTCAAGATCACATAGGTGTTAGTGACAGAAGTGGTTTAGATTTTCACTTTTCTGTGTAATCATATAGTAAGCTCGCCAGTGCATCACTCTGTTTTTTTTTTAAATCTCCAAGACTAGTCAAATGTGATTAAAGCATTTCAAAGCATGCCTTCAAAAGCTGACATTAGACGGTGATGAAAACTACTTCGGAATGAAAAACTGATCAGCCACAGTTCACCAATGCCTTTGTAGAGAAGTCTCTCAGGAACGTGAAGTAATTTTGGATATGTTTTCTTTCTACTGCACATTCGAAAATATGCCAGTAATTAAAAGAAATGAGGACTAACAGAAAACATTTTCTGGAATTAGAGCAAAGATGACATTGGGCTAAGACAAATTGGAAAGAAAGTAAGATAGACTGTCATTATTGATCACAATCCACAATGGTGAAATTTTTGTAATGAAATATGATTGAAAGTTTATGCATTATTAATTTGCTTTCCAGAAAATTTGACATGGTTCCCCAGGAAAAAAAATCATGCAATCACACAATTTGAGCCTTGCTTGTTTTAAACTACAATCTCCAAGCAAGAATATCAAGCATTCATTTTTAAGGATTCTGCCACAGAAACTGTAAAGAATAAGCTACTTCCTATAGTACGACATGTTTTCATGAAAACTCAAATAGGCTGTGAGGTGAAAAAGACAGTCAAATAGTTTAAGTGCCAGTGCATTTCATGATATTTGCAAGAAAATGCATGCAACTAGAAATGACTACATTCAACCAATTATTCCGGATGCAGAAAGACAAATGCCATTTTTTCTTTCACATGAGGATCATAGATTTAAACTTTTATATTTATGTACTTATATGTGTGTGAGTGGTATAGGTTCTGAAACTAGAAAGGGGACCATAAGAAAGGAAAAAGAGGTCTTAAGGGAGGGGTGGGGAGGGAGGAAAAAGAAGGTAACAGAGTACCTGACATGAAAAAAGGAGTGGGTACTGGAGGACTAATAGGAAGAAACAGTGGAGATGAGGAGGGAGGATCAACCAAATAAAGTATTTATGAGAATGCCATAATTAAACATATTGCTTTGTATACTGATACTAAAAACTCCATTTAGAAAAAGAAAGTTCTTGAACCTAAGACCCTAAGGGCTCTTCTATTTGAAGATTATTTGTTTGCCACACAACCTCTCAGACAGTCTTGTAGGTAAAATGCTTGCATACAGGTACAGCAGATTAAAGGGAGACAGTCTATCACAATGTACTTGCTAAAAAGCCATGGGTCATTCCTGTGGGGAGTTAAAGCCAGGGGACCTCCCTTGTGGGGACATCTTAAATAAACAGGAGAAGGGGCTGCTCCCTACAGACTTGTCATTGGATATGTGTTGACTGGGGAAGGAACATAACCCGAGGTAAGGTATTTTCTTTCTGCTGGAGGTAACTCCTGGAAAGGATTCATTCCGTAGATACATGCCTTGACAAAGCAAAGAGTAGTGGGGACTGGGGATGAAGACAACCGCCCTGAGCAGAGGAATATGAGTTCTCCAGAAAAACACAGTACATCCCAGGTACTGTAAATCATGCAGCAGGGTGGAGTGTATCAGTGATACCTGACAAAAGCAATGCAAGGAAGGGAGGGCGGGAGAGAGGATGGATTTATTGCAGCTCATGGTCTGAGAGGTGGAGGTGGTGTGGTGGTGGGAATGTGAAGTGGCGCGTCCCATGGCACTTTCAGCCGGGAAGCAGAAATGCCTTCCTGCTCCTTTTCCCTGGTGCCCAGCTCACATTTAGGGTGGGCCTTCCTTTTCTTAGTTCAACCTCGCTGGTAAAGCTCTCACAGACACACCCAGAGGTGTATCTCCTAGATGATTCAAAAATCCAGTCAAAGCTGGGTGTGCTGGCTCATGCCTTTAATCCCAGCACTTGGGAAGCAGAGGTAGGAGGATCACTGTGAGTTTGAGGACAGCCTGAGATGACATAGTGAGTTCCAGGCCAGCCTGGGCTAGAGTGAGACAGTTCCTCAAAAAAAAAAAAAAAAAAAAAAAGCCAGTCATCTTTTTCATCACCCATTACTCCCTAATATGTCCAAGTTCACATTCATTTCTCTAGTGTCCCATCAGACTGATGAGCCATCCTGAGCTCACCAATCACTAAATATTGTTTTCCACGTATGAGGCAGATGCTCCTACCTTTTCTACAGTGACTTTTCTTCTCCAAATTGAGTGCATTTGGGTTAATGAATGCAGGTCCAATTTATTTTAATATTGTTGGTTTCAAGTCATTATTCTAAACTATTAAAACCAAAACGAGAAAACATTACTTACACAAGACCATCATAATAGGAGGAAAAGATCATGAAATCAAAATGAAAAGAGAGACTGATTGAGAGGGGGAGAGGATATGATGGAAAGTGGAGTTTCAAAGGGGAAAATGAGGGGAAGGAGGGAAGTACCATGGGATATTGTCTACAATTAAGGAAGTTGTCAATGAAAAATAAAAATAAAAAAATTAAAATCAAAAAAGAAAAAAAATTAGTTTCTATTCTGTATTGTAAGGTATTTAATCCCTCCCGTCCTTTCTCAAAACAGCCACAACTACAAGAAAGTATTCTGAAATTTTTTTATCCATTTATTACTAAAACTAGTTAATGGAGGGCTGGAGGGATGACTTAGTGGTTAAGGCGTTTGCCTGCAAAGCCAAAGGAGGCTGGAGGTCCTGGCACACCCATTCTCTCTCTCTCTTTTTCTGTCAAATAAATAAATAAAATAAAATATTTTTTAAAACTACAAGAGCTTTCTTCAAAAAATAATTATTATTAATGGAATAAGGCTGAGGACAGGACACAATGGTAACCCACTTGGATATCCATGACCTCACAGTGCCTGACACTACCTACATAAGACCCTATAATAGGAGGAAAAGATCATAACATCAAACTGAAAAGAGAGACTGATTGAGAGGGGGAGGGGATATAATGGAGAGTGAACTTTCAAAGGGGAAAGTGCGGGGGGGAGGGAGGGAAATAACATGGGATATTGTCTACAATTAAAGAAGTTGTCAAAAAATAATAAAAAAAGAAATATATATATTTCAGGTTATCACTGTCATTACTCTTCCACGTAGTTGCGTCTAGCCTGTTCCTTTTAACTTGCCTGTAAGGATTTAAGGACTGCTTCTTTCACGTAATCTGCTGAAAGTCAAGCAACACTTTGGGGGATTGTGTTTCCCTAAACCACCTCGGCCAAGAATGGAGCTATTCCTCCATGAAGTGTTCGAGTGGATCTCTACTACCACCTTGTGGTCAATCGGAATCTTTTAAGAGTCTTACCTATTCAATAACCTAGTCTTATCCCAAAGTGACATCTGGCTCACTGGCTTATGGTTTACATAGCTCACTTTTTTTCTCTTGATTAAATTCAAAATGGAGTCTTTGCAGATATATATTCCATATAATTTTTTAAATATAATAATTTTTTACTGCTTAGAGAACAGTCAAATCCATGAGATTGAATCATGTGAGATTGCTATTTTAGAGAGGGGAAGGGACTAAAGGAGAGGGAGAAGGAAAGGAGGTTAAGAAAGAGGGAGGGTGAAAGGGACAGAGAGAGAATACGAGTAAGTTTGGGAAGTTATTGGCTTCTATTAAGAACCAGTTGATGGAAGGTCTTTTATATTTGTATAATCTTGTGTGAAAATTACCTTTTATTGTGTGAAGGGAAACTTCAAGACATAAAGGCCACACTTGTCTGTTTCCGTTTAGACCACTCGCATCTCCAGGAACTGGCTCTCTGTGGACCACACATGAAGTTTGATGAAGATCATTGTGAGTGTGTTTGCAAATCCCCATGTCCTAGAGATCTGCTCCAGCACCCAGAAAACTGCAGCTGCTTGGAATGCAAAGAAAGTCCAGAGAGCTGTTGCCAGAAACACAAAGGTTTTCCATCCAGACACCTGCAGGTCAATGGCTTTTTCTCTTTCACCTTCATTTGGCTTATTGATGATGATTAATAAACAAGCCATTTTGATTTGGTGGGATTCCTTCTTAAATTAATTTTTCTCAGTGGCCAAACCCCTTCTGATAGTAGTACGGATGTCTGGCTTCTAAGGAATAAGTGAAAGGAGATGGAGTGATGATTGAATTGTTCGGATTGATCTTTGTTTTCAGATGGGGTCTCATTCTGTAGCCCAGGCTGGCTTTGAAATGCTGATCCTCCTGCTTCAGCATCTGAGTGCTGGGATTACCAACACGTGCCACCACACTTGATATTATGGGTTTATAATTCCTAGTAAAAATGAAATTGATGAGATTGAAACAAGTATTTGGGTTAAGAGAAGTAAAAATCAACAAACTGCTTAATCTCTCTCACACCATGTGTGTCCACATGTGCTCATTTTACTTTTTGTGGAAAGGGCTGGCTCCTTGTCTGCATAAGCAAGAAATTTATTAGAGGCCTTTGGTTGGGCTTAATTCAATTTCAAGCCATCAATTAGGGTTTTAAATATATTTTATTTATTTATTTGAGAGAGAGAAAGAGGCAGAGAGATAGAGACAGAGAGAATAGGCACACCAGGGCTTCTAGCCACTGCAAACAAATTCCAGTTGCATGCGCCCCTGTGTGGGTCCTGGAGAGTCAAACCTGGGTCCTTTGGCCTTGCAGGCAAATGCCTTAACTGCTAAGCCATCTCTCCAGCCCTCAGTTAGGATTTTATATTGGCATTTTAAAGACGTGTTTGAATTTTTTCCTTTGAAAACATAAATCAAATCAGAAAAGTTATTCATCTGAATTCAGTCCTTGCTTCTAAATTCTCATCTTCACTTTCTTTTGTGACAGCTGTGAGGACAGATGCCCTTTTCACACCAGAACATGTGCAAGCAGAAAACCAGCGTGTGCAAAGCACTGCCGCTTTCCAAAGGAGAAAAGGGCAGCTCAGGCTCTCCACAGCCAAGAGAACCCTTGACTCAGCTTTCTTCCAAGTTCCCCATTCTTGTCATTTTAAACAGCATGCTGCTTTTCCATGTTGCAGTCACTGTCTCCCTCCCCGATCAGGTGTTAGAAAGCTAGATTTTTCTCATCGTCCCATAGTGAATCCAGATTTCCATGCAACAGCAGTTGAGTTTTTCTTGGTTCACTGAAAAATTACTTCTAGCTACAGATTCTTCCTCTGTATACCAAGGCATGGAGAAGAAGGGGCTTGCTGAGGCAAAGTTTTGATGGATGAGGCAGGTTTGCTTGTCAGGGAATGAGGAGACTATGTGATTGATGACTCAGAGTGGATGGGGAGAATTACATCATCTCTGAGTCTGGCTAGGTGCAAATCTTAGGAATTATTCTCATTCCTTTTTGTGCAGAATTTCATTCACTTTTCAACTCCTGTTCAGCTTGTACTTTTCAAGTTTGCTGAACCACTGCCCGATATTTCATATTTAAGTGTATTTAAAGGAAATAAACATCATTATTCAAGTAATAGAATTTGGTATTATTTAATGTGCTTCTTCTCTACTTTTTATGCTAACTGAAAATGTTTGAAAGATAAAATGGAATTTAGAAATAAGAGCTGCAAGGAGAGACATAAACAAACAAAACTAGACCACAGTTTTGTGAAAGCAAGACACTAGCTCCCAGAAGGTTTATAATTTTAGACAAGTGTGGCCCAAGGAACAGCTGGGAATCACCCTGTGATGGGTGATTGAGTTGGACTTGACCTCCATCCCTTGACAGAAGGTAATCCTCTTGATATTTTTGAGGGTTTTTACTTCTTCTGATCGATTTTTGCTGGATGTTTGGCACATACTCACCTCAGTCCATCCACATCTCAACCCTTATGGTAACATGATTCTTCTGTTCCACATGGCCCGGGAAGGAAAGCTCAACATTTACTTTTTAGGTTTCTTCCTCAAAAGCACCCCCACATATAATTTGTTGGCAGCATAGACTTCATGGAAATTTACTAGTATTAGTAGCATTAAGTTATTCATAAAACAATTTAAAAATTGATCTCTCATAAATGGACAATGAGACATGCATATGTAAACAGCCGATTATAGCACTTACACACGATTTAATAGTTATGTTCATGTCTATCTCTCCAATTCACTGCGACCCTTTTATTACTGGAGACTGTCCTGATCAAAAAAAATTTGACTGGGTATGATGGCCCATGCCTTTAATTCCAGCACTGGGAAGGCAGAGGTAGGAGGATCACCATGAGTTCAAGGCCAACCTGAAACTAAATAGTGAATTCCAGGTCAGCCTGGACTATGGTGAGACACTACTTTGATAAACCAAGAAAAAAAAATTGGGGTGTGTGCGTTATGTAGTGTTATGCTGTGTGGTGTATGCATGCATGTGTGTATGGTGTGTGTGATCTATGAACATATATATGTGCCCAGGTGGAGCCCTGTATGTTCACCTATGGTGAGGTGTACTTGCCTATAATGGTTTAAGGAGAATGTTAGGTGGCCCCCCTCCATCTCTTTTCTGCCTGTTCTTACTTGAACTGGAGTCTCTTAATAACCCAAGAGCTTGCCACTCCTCCCCCACCTGCCAGTGAGCTCCAAAAATGCCCATAGTACTGGGGTTACAGATGTACATGGCCACACCCAACTGTTTATGTGGTTCCTGAGGATCAAACTCCAGTGGTCTCTCAGGCCTCCTCAGGTCCTCATGCATGCTCAGGAAGTGTTCTTAACCATTGATCCATCTCTTCAGCTCCATGCCGGGGTCCAGCCCTAGCATCAACGAGGGGTGAGACCATGAAGCTGGGATGAACGGGAGTGGCGATAACGAAACTTAGGACATGTTGGTACAAGCTGACAGGTGAGGTTCAGCAGCGAGCCATTTGACTTCTCCCTCTCTGGCTTCTCTCTCTGTGCCTCTTGCCACAAAAACCTCAGTCCTTTTTTTTTTCTCATAAAAGGAAATAGGATTCAGAAAGAAAAAGGCAAAAAACAAAACTGTGTCCAAATTTGACATGCATTCATAATCTCTTTTGAAATTACAAGTACATAATATTTCCAGGAAAGTACATATGCCCCAGTAAACCCATCCCTTACAATCTTTATGAACAAGCACTATAACCATTAGTTGTGAAAAAAACATCTTCTTTGAAATTACAAATACATAATATTTCCAGGAAAGTTAACCCCATCCCTTACAATCTTTATGAGCAAGCACTGTTAACCATTAACTGTGAAAAACACCTTTGAAAAACACCTTGACCAATTATTTTTTTGAATAATGGAGCACTAGCTGCTTGTGGTTTCTTTTTCATTCTTTGTTAAATGTTGATTCTATTTTCAGCTGCAAGTTAGCAAAGGTGAGAGACTGATTGGCTACAACAGATGCCTATTATTCAATTATGGTTAACTCAGCAAGGCTTTCTTTTTCTTTCTGCAAGCAATACTTTATAACATAATCATTACATCCAAATTGTATTTGCTGAGCATATGCCTGAATTAAATCTTTATGAAGTTGTATTTTCTCATCTTTTGATAAAGAGTCATAGGGTCTCAAATCCCTAACAGCTAAATAATAGAACCTAACTCATCAGCCCATTTTCCTCTGTACTCTCTCCTGTCCCAGATCCTAAGTCTCACTCTCCCACTCTTAGGGTCACACTGATATTGACACCTGGAGGAAGCAAGGATGAAATCTACTCCCCTCACGAGTAGCCTGGGGGCTTCCACCATTTATTGTTGTTGTAATAAACCCATTGCTTTCCATTCCATTTTTGTTTGACCTGGGAACACATCCCCTATTGCCTGCATAATACTATTCCACAAAATCGCCTCATCAGAAGCTGGCAGTATGTCTAACTCCCGGGGGTCATGGCTGGCCTGCAGATCATTCACAGAAGAGAAAGAACAAGCCAAGATAAGGAGAGAAACCAGAAAGATCATGGCAACAAACATGAGCTGTACGGCTGAAAGAAGTAGATGTCCTTGCCAAGCTTAATGAGCCAGAGGAGACCACGGGGTCAGATCCATGTCAAGCAACGCACAGGGTCTCGACTCAGACTTTTTTGGAGCATGCCGTCCCGGCAGCTCCTGATCATTTTTTTGTTGTTGTTTTTGGTGAGGTAGTGTCTCACTCTGAAGACGTGTTTGAATTTTTTCCTTTGAAAACATAAATCAAATCAGAAAAGTTATTCATCTGAATTCAGTCCTTGCTTCTAAATTCTCATCTTCACTTTCTTTTGTGACAGCTGTGAGGACAGATGCCCTTTTCACACCAGAACATGTGCAAGCAGAAAACCAGCGTGTGCAAAGCACTGCCGCTTTCCAAAGGAGAAAAGGGCAGCTCAGGCTCTCCACAGCCAAGAGAACCCTTGACTCAGCTTTCTTCCAAGTTCCCCATTCTTGTCATTTTAAACAGCATGCTGCTTTTCCATGTTGCAGTCACTGTCTCCCTCCCCGATCAGGTGTTAGAAAGCTAGATTTTTCTCATCGTCCCATAGTGAATCCAGATTTCCATGCAACAGCAGTTGAGTTTTTCTTGGTTCACTGAAAAATTACTTCTAGCTACAGATTCTTCCTCTGTATACCAAGGCATGGAGAAGAAGGGGCTTGCTGAGGCAAAGTTTTGATGGATGAGGCAGGTTTGCTTGTCAGGGAATGAGGAGACTATGTGATTGATGACTCAGAGTGGATGGGGAGAATTACATCATCTCTGAGTCTGGCTAGGTGCAAATCTTAGGAATTATTCTCATTCCTTTTTGTGCAGAATTTCATTCACTTTTTCAACTCCTGTTCAGCTTGTACTTTTCAAGTTTGCTGAACCACTGCCCGATATTTCATATTTAAGTGTATTTAAAGGAAATAAACATCATTATTCAAGTAATAGAATTTGGTATTATTTAATGTGCTTCTTCTCTACTTTTTATGCTAACTGAAAATGTTTGAAAGATAAAATGGAATTTAGAAATAAAAGCTGCAAGGAGAGACATAAACAAACAAAACTAGACCACAGTTTTGTGAAAGCAAGACACTAGCTCCCAGAAGGTTTATAATTTTAGACAAGTGTGGCCCAAGGAACAGCTGGGAATCACCCTGTGATGGGTGATTGAGTTGGACTTGACCTCCATCCCTTGACAGAAGGTAATCCTCTTGATATTTTTTAGGGTTTTTACTTCTTCTGATGGACTTTTGCTGGATGTTTGGCACATACTCACCTCAGTCCATCCACATCTCAACCCTTATGGTAACATGATTCTTCTGTTCCACATGGCCCAGGAAGGAAAGCTCAACATTTACTTTTTAGGTTTCTTCCTCAAAAGCACCCCCACATATAATTTGTTGGCAGCATAGACTTCATGGAAATTTACTAGTATTAGTAGCATTAAGTTATTCATAAAACAATTTAAAAATTGATCTCTCATAAATGGACAATGAGACATGCATATGTAAACAGTCGATTATAGCACTTACACATGATTTAATAGTTATGTTCATGTCTATCTCTCCAATTCACTGCGACCCTTTTATTACTGGAGACTGTCCTGATCAAAAAAAATTTGACTGGGTATGATGGCCCATGCCTTTAATTCCAGCACTGGGAAGGCAGAGGTAGGAGGATCACCATGAGTTCAAGGCCAACCTGAAACTAAATAGTGAATTCCAGGTCAGCCTGGACTATGGTGAGACACTACTTTGATAAACCAAAAAAAAAAATTTGGGGTGTGTGCGTTATGTATTGTTATGCTGTGTGGTGTATGCATGCATGTGTGTATGGTGTGTGTGATCTATGAACATATATATGTGCGCAGGTGGAGCCCTGTATGTTCACCTATGGTGAGGTGTACTTGCCTATAATGGTTTAAGGAGAATGTTAGGTGGCCCCCCTCCATCCCTCTTCTGCCTGTTCTTACTTGAACTGGAATCTCTTAATAACCCAAGAGCTTGCCACTCCCCCCCCACCTGCCAGTGAGCTCCAGAGATGCCCATAGTACTGGGGTTACAGATGTACATGGCCACACCCAACTGTTTATGTGGTTCCTGAGGATCAAACTCCAGTGGTCTCTCAGGCCTCCTCAGGTCCTCATGCATGCTCAGGAAGTGTTCTTAACCATTGATCCATCTCTTCAGCTCCATGCCGGGGTCCAGCCCTAGCATCAACGAGGGGTGAGACCATGAAGCTGGGATGAACGGGAGTGGCGATAACGAAACTTAGGACATGTTGGTACAAGCTGACAGGTGAGGTTCAGCAGCGAGCCATTTGACTTCTCCCTCTCTGGCTTCTCTCTCTGTGCCTCTTGCCACAAAACCTCAGTCCTTTATTTTTCTCATAAAAGGAAATAGGATTCAGAAAGAAAAAGGCAAAAACAAAACTGTGTCCAAATTTGACATGCATTCATAATCTCTTTTGAAATTACAAGTACATAATATTTCCAGGAAAGTACATATGCCCCAGTAAACCCATCCCTTACAATCTTTATGAACAAGCACTATAACCATTAGTTGTGAAAAACATCTTCTTTGAAATTACAAATACATAATATTTCCAGGAAAGTTAACCCCATCCCTTACAATCTTTATGAGCAAGCACTGTTAACCATTAACTGTGAAAAACACCTTTGAAAAACACCTTGACCAATTATTTTTTTGAATAATGGAGCACTAGCTGCTTGTGGTTTCTTTTTCATTCTTTGTTAAATGTTGATTCTATTTTCAGCTGCAAGTTAGCAAAGGTGAGAGACTGATTGGCTACAACAGATGCCTATTATTCAATTATGGTTAACTCAGCAAGGCTTTCTTTTTCTTTCTGCAAGCAATACTTTATAACATAATCATTACATCCAAATTGTATTTGCTGAGCATATGCCTGAATTAAATCTTTATGAAGTTGTATTTTCTCATCTTTTGATAAAGAGTCATAGGGTCTCAAATCCCTAACAGCTAAATAATAGAACCTAACTCATCAGCCCATTTTCCTCTGTACTCTCTCCTGTCCCAGATCCTAAGTCTCACTCTCCCACTCTTAGGGTCACACTGATATTGACACCTGGAGGAAGCAAGGATGAAATCTACTCCCCTCACGAGTAGCCTGAGGGGGCTTCCACCATTTATTGTTGTTGTAATAAACCCATTGCTTTCCATTCCATTTTTGTTTGACCTGGGAACACATCTCCTATTGCCTGCATAATACTATTCCACAAAATCGCCTCATCAGAAGCTGGCAGTACGTCTAACTCCCGGGTGTCATGGCTGGCCTGCAGATCATTCACAGAAGAGAAAGAACAAGCCAAGATAAGGAGAGAAACCAGAAAGATCATGGCAACAAACATGAGCTGTACGGCTGAAAGAAGTAGATGTCCTTGCCAAGCTTAATGAGCCAGAGGAGACCACGGGGTCAGATCCATGTCAAGCAACGCACAGGGTCTCGACTCAGACTTTTTTGGAGCATGCCGTCCCGGCAGCTCCTGATCATTTTTTTGTTGTTGTTTTTTTCGAGGTAGTGTCTCACTCTGGTCCAGGCTGGCCTGTAATTAGCTATGTAGTCTCAGGGTGGCCTTGAACTCATGGCAATCCTCCTACGTCTGCCTCCCGAGTGCTGGGATTAAAGGCGTGCGCCACCACGCCTGCCTCAATTTTTTAAAAATATTTTATTTTGGGGGCTGGAGAGATGGCTTAGCAGTTAAGGCGTTTGCCTGCAAAGCCAAAGGACCCTGGTTCAATTCCCCAGGACCCACATAAGCCAGATGCACAAGGTGGCACATGTGTCTGGAGTTTGTTTGCAGTGGCTGAAGGCCCTACTGTGCCCATTTTCTGTCTCTCTCTCTCTCTCTGTCTGTCTCTTTCTCTCTTCCTCTTAATAAAAAAATATTTTTGTTTATTTATTAGAGATAGAAAGAGGGAAAGAGAGAGACAAGGCAGTGAAAATGGGCACACCAGGGCCTCTAGCCACTGCAAACGAACTCCAGATGCATGTGCCCCCTTGTGCATCTGGCTTATGTGGGACCTGGAGAATCGAACCAGGGTCCTTAGGGTTCACAGGCATGTGCCTTAACTGCTAAGCCATCTCTCCAGCCCTGATCAGTTTTTAAACTTTCTCTTGACAACCTCTGTACATATATAGACAACATACCTTGATCATAATCCCCTCTCACCACCCTTCCTTTTCCCTTCTCAAATGCCCCCTCCACTCATGACTTCACAGTAGTTGATGCTCGCTACACAATCACTGCCTAATAGGAGGGGGAAAGTGATGACATCAAATTAGGAGAGAGACTAGTTGATCAAATTTTTGTGACCCAAATTTCTCAGGCCAAACAACCCTGGAACATGACAGTCATGAGGAAAAAACAATGGTAGACAAATGTCACTCCATGGTGGTATTGTTGGATCCTGGTCTAAGTCCCTGCTGATCCTCTGTCAAATCTGCTAAGGGTTCCTGGCTTCTCACTTTGTTCATTGAGTTCTCTGAGAGCTGTAGATTCAGTTCCTCCAGTGCTTTCAGGATTTAATCCTGATCCCTGACCTTGGACCTAGCCATCGGGACTGTTTCCTAAGCAAGCCTTGTGTCTGAAATAATGATATTTGCAAGACAGAAAGTTCCTCTTCACAAGGTTCCTTTTCACAACTGTGGAGGGATATTTATGGAATAAAGAAGCAGGTTAAAAGGTCACTGAAGGTGACATATTTAGCGTTCACTGGATGTGTAATCAAGCTTCATGGATCTTTACGGAACACTTAACAGAAGGGCACTCTCAGCAAGACCAGAGGGTGGAGTTTTTTTGCCTCCTGGCATCAAAAGGTCACATATTGAACATCTGACAGCCCCAAGGGAATACTTGATAGTTTCAACAAGAAGAGCCTTAAATCTCTTAAAAGTAACTTAGTCAACTGCTACCACTATAACCCACATGTCAGAGGTTTCATCTGTAGCAGAGCTTGTGGGTAAATAAGGATGTATTGCCCAGCTATGTGACCTCCAAAATCATTGAATTTTATTCTGCTGAAAGTGAAGCACACAACATGCCAACTATGTGCATATGAGCACGCGTGCGTGCATACACACATACACAGGCAAGCGAAGCTAGAGGGTTTATTGAGGCTTCCCTTGGGTTTCAGGAACAGTCGCATTATGCTGCCATTATGCTTGCTCTGGTCATTTCCTCGTACTGACTTAATCACTTCTCTCCTGCCACTGTTCTCTTGACCTCATTTTATGACTTTGGCTCCTTCCTTATAATTTTATTACTTTATAAATCAAGCTTCTGAAAGGTTTAACACAGAACTGGGTTTTGTAAAACGTACTTAGCATTGAATTCCTTGCTTTGTGGTTTCATTCACTTCCTACCAGTCCCCACTCCTTCATGATGCCTGGTTAAGTTCCTTTGGACAATGAAGGTTAACCATCATAGGGTAGAGGTGGGGTAATTCGTACCCATCATCTTATTTGAGTCCACTCATCATAACATAAGATTTGTCATGCTAATAGCCCTAAAATATTACCTGAAACTTTTCAAAATAAAAACATGTGAGAACCTCCAAGAGCTTAAAGCAAACAGTAAATTGCAATAACACATGATGGTCCTGATTATATCAGCCACAAGGCCACAGAGTATACTAATATGGTAGTACAGATAATGAATCCCTGACCCAAGCAAGGTGTTGCCAAAATCTTTAGAGATTGAAACAGATTAGGTAGCACAATACTTAGAGTTGAATGAGCAAAAATACCATCTGGTGGTAAGACCCTGTTGCTGAAGACTCCACATACTTGGACTACAAGGTCAATGAGAAATCCTGCTGAAGCTGAGCTAACCCCCCCTCCATGTGGACCAGCTGACAGAAAGCTGGAAAAAGCTATGCTGCATGCAGGTCAATGGGAGAGAGAAAACATCAGTGAAGATAGTCAACAGTGAACACTGCAAGCCTTAAATTTGGCCAGCCAGGCCAAATGAGTCAACAGGTGCAATGGCGGCTCTATGGGGGAAACCAACCACTCTCTAATTTGACTGGAGGCTGGCTCCATGGGAGGGACTATATCCCTGATACTGAAAACCTACAACAGGGGTAGTCATGAGCCCTAGGAGTGTAATGTCTGCTGGTGTCTGGCTAAATGTATATACTATGTTCACCAAACTGCTCAGTAAGCCCTTCTCTTAATGTACATACCCATATATTAATGCTACTCTCACTTTTGGTTAGAGAAACTTCTCTTTTCAGATGGCAGTGACCTTGGGATGACTCAGTAGGTACCATGATGCTGAGAAGAAGTGACAGAGGAGTGCTCAGCACTGAAGTATCCCTATCACATCTTCCCAGGCTCTGGGAAGAGGTGGCAGAAAGAATGTAAGAGCCAAAGGAAGGGTAGGACTCCTTACAACGTGCTCCTCCAGACACAAAATGGCCTGGATAGCCATGACCTCACAGTACCTGTTACTATGTACACAAGACCATCATAATAGGAGGAAAAGATCATGACATCAAAATTAAAAAGACTGATCAAGAGATGGAGAGGATATGATGGAGAGTGGAGTTTAAAAGGGGAAAGTCTGTGTGTGTGTGGGGGAAATTACCATGAGTTATTGTCTACAATTATGGAAGTTGTCAATAAAATAAATAAATAAATAATTTAAAAATACCATTTGGAACACTCAGTAAAAGAAGACAGCATAAACAATACACTTTAAGACCTTTAATGAAAGTCATTGGACAGTAGCAAAAAAATAAAAATAAAAGAACTAAATAGATTTGGTCATTTGGTCAACAAGAGCTCATTGACTCTTATTCCCAAATGTGAAAACAAGGCTTTACATATAGTAGATGCCTAATAAAGAATTATTTAAGGACTGTGAGATTTCTCAGTGGTTAAAGGTGCTTGCTTGCAAAGCCTGAAGGCCCATGTTTGATTACCCAGTACCCACATAAACCCAGATGCACAAAATGATGCATGCATCTGAAGTACGTACTGGTACACCCATAACTTGCCTCTCCTCCTCTCTCTCTCCCTCCCTCTCTTTCCTTGAAAGTAAATTTAAAAATTTAAATGTTTAAAAAAGAGAACATGATGAATGATCTATCCTCAAAATATTTATGAAATGACAAATATATCCAAATATTCTAATATTTGACCTTTGTAATGACAGATTTTAAAAGTCATCCTTTGGCAATTTTATCACCCATATTAGTTTTTCTAAAACAGAGATTTGTAATCAATGGCCTACTGGTCATGTTTTTAACACAGCCTGGTCTAGTAGGTAATTTTTTTCTGAGGCATAGTCTCACTCTGGCCCAGACTGACCTAGAAATCATTCTGTAGCCTAGGCTGGTCTCAAACTCATGGTGATTCTCCTATCAGAATTGCCCAATAAGCTCTCTTTACAGTATTCTAGGACTTCTCTAACCTAAACTTCGGTACCCTTCCATATTCTACCTGCAAACCCATTCTAAAGGCTTATGAACAACATGGAATCAAACCTGGGCCTTCAGGCTTTGCAAGCAAGTAGCTTTAACCATTGAGAAACAGCCCTGCTTTAGAGAACTAATTTTCTGTATAATTTATTTTTCTCATTGCTGTGACAAAATACCTGACAAGAAGCAACTTAAGGAAGCAAGGATGGGTTTATTTTGTCCCACACTTTGTGGATACAGTCCATTACGTAGGGAAGGCATAATAGTAGGAGCAAGAGACAGCTGGGCACATTATAGCCACAGTCAGGAAGCAGAGAGGGATGAATGCTGGCACTCAGTTTGCTTTCTCCTTTGAATTTAGTATAGGAACCCAGCCCATGGGATGTAGTTGCTCACATTCAAGGTGGGTCTTCCCATATCAATTAACCCAGTCAAGGAATTCCATCATGGACATGCCTAAAGGTTTGTGTGGTGGTTTGAAACAGATGTTACCCATAAACTCACGTGTTCTGAATCCTTGGTTCCCCCAGCTGGTGGCAATTATGGAGGTGGAGCCTTGCTGGAGGAGGAGTGTTTCTGGTGGTAGGCTTAAGGATGTTCTAGCCAGTTCCCCATTGTCAGAGATCAGCTTACTCTCCTGCTTTTGTTTTCTGCCTGCTGTAGGAGAGGTGATGCCCAGCCTCTGCTCATGCCCTCCTTTCCCCTGTCATCATGGAACTTCCCCTTCAGACTAAGCCAAAATAAAAACTTTCCTCCCATCAGTTGCTTTTGGTCAGGTGTTTTTTTTTTTTTCCAAGCAAGGAGAATGTAACTACAACAGTTTGTCTCCTAGGTGATTCTAGATCCTGTAAAGTTGGTAATATTAACCATCATGCTCAGTCACTGGTGATTTTCTTTGCCTCTGTTGTCTAGTCCACTCAAATATATCAGGTCTTCATTGCCTCTTATCT
This sequence comes from Orientallactaga sibirica, assembly GCA_036365145.1. NCBI lineage: Eukaryota > Metazoa > Chordata > Mammalia > Rodentia > Dipodidae > Orientallactaga > Orientallactaga sibirica. The sequence goes on from JAEOAD010000982.1 coordinate 579,078, forward strand.
GAGCTATGCTTCTTAAACATTATGGTGCCTATGGATCACTCAGTATCTTGTTCAAGTGAAGATTATACTTCATTGGGTCTGGGTGGGGACTGAAAACCTCCATGTTAAGATCCTAGATCGTGCTATAGCATCTGTTGGTCTACAGACTGTGGCTTGAATTACAAACGGATTCACGACTACTGAAGTTGTCTGGTTCGTTTCTTCTCCAGCTATGCTAATTTTTCATGTTTTCCTCTGCTACTAGAATAGACAAGGATTTGGTTGTGAGCTGATATTTTATCTCTATGTCCTATAGTGAAGAGCAGTCCTATAAACTCTCAAGAGCACTCTTCAGCTTTACATTCCATCACAGAGAATTTTGTTCCAGACTAAACTTTAACAGTGTAACGAAAGGTGGTGTTTTGTTTTATTTGTTCTGGGAGTTGAACCCAGGGCCTTGGGCATGCTAAGCAAGCACTCTACATCAGCTACATCCACCCACAACCCCATTTTTAAAGTATTAAAAAATTCCTATCTAAAATTCTTAGTTGTTTAATGCCAGCTGTTTGTTTCATTTTTGACTACTTTTGTTTCCAACTTCTTAATTAAAAAATTTCCAACTTTATTATTAGTATTTGGTTTTTTTCAAGGCAGGGTCTTGATTTCTAGGCCAGGCTGACCTGCAATTCACTATGCAGTCTCAGGCTGGCCTCAAACTCACAGCAGTCCTCCAGCCTCTGCCTCCCAAGTGCTGGGATTAAAGATGTGCTCCACCACACCTGGCCCTGTTTTTTATTTTAATTGCATAGTGAGTGAATTCATTCCATTGTTACAATTCTGTGTTTTTTCCTTAGTATTATATCTTTTCCAATGTTTTGAAGTTTCCTAAGAGCTAGTTCACACTCCCCCAATCGTGTGTGTGTGTGATAGACCACTCAAGCAGTCATAGTGGCATATTGAAGATTACATTGCTTGTCTCAATTCTGTTAATAAGGTTATGTCCCCAGATGGGGAACCACTGTTGAAATGAATGATTTCAGTATCCACCACAAATAGGGGGAATGGTTAAGCAATGAGATTCTGATAAGCTTTCTGTTGCTGTGTAACAAATTGTCCTAAAGCTTGTATCTTGACACAAAAACGATTTATTATTTCTCATGATTCTGTGGGTTGATCAATGTTAGCTAGGCGGTTATACTGTTCCACATATTACAAGCTGAAGTCATTCCAGTGGTTATAGTAAACAGGGCATTCATCTAAAGCTGGAATGATGAAGATGAAGTCTCATTCTTCAAGGCCTCTCTCTGTGTGGCTGTTCTTGTTTAACATCTTGCTTGGGCTTCTCCACAGCATAATTACTGGCTAGTCAAGAGGAAAGATTCCAAAGTGACCCAGTGCATAAACACTTATCAAGCTTATGCTGCAATCTCATGTACCAAGTTACCATTGGCCATGAAAGTCACATGGTCAAGCCCCAGATTCAATGTGGGAGGAGAATAAACAAAGGTATTCTTAGAACGTGGTTTGTTCAAGCAAGTTTCTGTCTATAGCTACACATGGAATCCTATTGATTCCTATTATTCTATAAGAGCTGAGTCCTGGTTCATGAATTATAATGGTCACATACAAGACCCAGGACCTATGTAGTTTTTGATTGCCATTGATTGCCATTGCAAAGTTTGGGTTCTGTGTCTCTTTGGTTCTTTTTAAAAATTTTAAAAAACATTTTATTTGCCAGGCATGGTGGCGCATGCCTTTAATCCCAGCACTCAGGAGGCAGAGGTAGGAGATTCACCGTGAGTTTGAGGCCATCCTGAGACTACATAGTGAATTCCAGGTCAGCCTGAGCTAGAGCGAGACCCTACCTTGAAAAAAACAAAATCAACTAGCAAGGCAAGATGTACTAACAGTTTCAATAGTGGCACATAAGTTGTGAGAGTAATCAACTGCTCTTTCTTTGGATATGAGGCTGGCCTCAGTGGGACATAACTCATAGCTGGTCCTGAGAATCGAGTCAAAAGCCTGCTGCTTAAGTCATTGTCCTTAGAGGGAAGCTCCTGTTTGTTTGTTTGTTTGTTTGTTTGTTTGTTTGTTTGTTTTGGCCAAACAGAGGTGTTATGCCCATGAAAAGCCTCCTAAGTGTATGTGTCTATGCTCTTGGATTAATGCTGATCTCACTTTTTGTTAAAGAACCTTCTGTTTTACAGATGGTGGTGAATACAAGGGAGACCCAATATTGATCAGAATGACTAGAAGAGAAATGACTAGAGAAATCCCAGGGCTTAGCACTGGATGAGTCATGTCTATCACACCCGCCAGGCCTCAGGGATCAGAGGAAGTAGCAAAATGAATACGAATGCTGTTTTCACTGCTATCCAGAGAACCATCTCTATGGAGCTACCAGTACGCACTGAGGAGACTCAAAACATATTAAAGTAGAAAATAAGAGGCTTTCAAGAGTTCAACACTAAAGGAGATTTCTATCATAGTCTCCAAAGCTTAGGGAACATTGTGGAAAAAGAGATGGAAAGAATATAAAAAAGCCATAATGTACACAGGTGTACTTTGGGGTGCTGTCCTCCCAATATGAACTGACTGGTACATTCATGACTCCCCAGTGGTCACGAAAACCTCCACAAGACCTGCACATTTCTGAGCCTATCAACATTTTGACATGGAGGATGGAGGACAAAGGAATGAGACAGCAAAGCAAAGGAAGGAGTATTTTGAAAGAGGAGGGTCCTCAGGGGATGGGGGATTTAGGGAGAAGTGACAAATGAGGGTAATGGGATGGGAACATCCTGGGCTGAGGGTTGAAACAATTTCCACCTGGAGTGCAATTGTCAAGTAAAATGCAATATACAATTTTTTTTAAAGGGATGTTCCCAGTATTTGGGACATATTAATATGAAATAGTTCTCTGAAATTTAAAGTTTATGTATTTGATTTTTGTATTCTTTAAAATATTATTTATTTGGAGAGAGAGAAAGGGCTTGCCAGGGCCTCTTGCTAGTGCAAATGAACTCCAGACCATGTGCCACTTTATTGCATCTGGATACACACGGGTACTGGGGAATCAAACCCAGGTAGTTAGGCTTTGCAAACAAGTGCCTTAACCGCTGAGCCATCTCTCCAGTCCTGTGATTTGTGTACTCTTATTTGCTGCGTCCGGAAGCCCTGTCAGAGTGCTGAGAACCAGAGCGGTTCATTCTGCTGTGGCAGAGATCAAAACCAAAAAGCCATGGTGATTCTGGCTTCCGCAGCCTTCTCGCTCAAATCTCTCTCATCCGAAGCAAGTAGGCTTGCTAGAAAGAGACGCGGTAACTAGGCAACCCAGGTACAACTCCAGGACCTTAGGCAGCATTCAGGGAGCATGCGCAGCCGCTCGCTGACGCTACAATTCCGCGCTGAAGAGAACTGACTGACTGAGCGTTGTTCTTTCACGTGACCCCGGCGCCTCTCTGTGATTGGATGATTCGGGGGTGCGGCGCTCGGGCGCGGACGCCTCACATTGGTGTTATAGAGCAGCGGGGAGGACCACCGGCCACAGCCGCGGGAGGTCCGGACGCGGGCGGCCATGGGACTCGCCGGTAAGTGTGCCCCTGGCCTGTACTTCCCGGCACGCTTGGCCTCTTCCCGACCGGGTTGGGTTGTTCGGTCGGAGCCCGGCTGACTGTGACGAGTATGAAGCCAGCCCGTCTTAAGACCCGGAAGTCGGGTCGGAGGGTCCCGGGAGTTGAATGGAACTAAGGGCGCCTTGAGGGCTGGAGCTAGTTCTTTGGCTGAGGTTAGTGTAGCTGGGGACGGGAACCTGCGGGACGCTTGTCCTCCTTCTTTTGGGCTTGGCCAGACCTTGTCTGTCCCCTGCGGGCTGGCTGATTGACCCCAATTGCTCTCTCCTTGTCCATAGCCGCTCGTTTCCTCTCCGGCTGTGATCCCCGTGCACTGCCCAGGGATTCGGTACAAGTACAGTCTTCCTGATCCCTGAACCCTCACCGGTTGTCCCTAAAGCTCCTTAGGAGCCCCTACTCGTAAGGATAGTTGGGAGTTTTTTGGGCACGAGCTACAATTTTGAAGCTTTCTTGAGTTTGTCAGTTAAGTGAGTTGGGTAAGGTCGTTGGACATATCGCTCCACTTGTCAAGCGAGAGAGATAGTTCACCAGATCGTTAAGCCTCTCTTCGACTAGAAAATCTGAGATTCTGTGATTGTGCAAGCTTTTACGCAAGAAAGATGTTAGGAGTGATAGCTTGATGGTACCATCAGACCCATCTAAGAACTTGGAGGTTAATGATAAACTTACATAATTGCATTGGGTTCATCCTTCCCGTTTTTATCATTCATCTTTGGAAACTCAATAGGACTAGAAGTTCTGGTTTAGATTGCAAACTTCAGTAAATCAGTGTTCATCACTTAAAAGTGCATACAAACTTGAGGGTTCTCAGTGTTTAGTAATCTTTTAAAAATATTTATTTATTTATTTATTTATTTATTTATTTATTTATTTATTTATTTACAAGGAAAGAGAGAGTGAGGGAGTATGAATGGTCACTCCAGGGCCTTCCTGCTAAGGCAAAGGAACTCCAGCATGAGCCACTTTGTGCGTCTGGCTTTATGTGGGGACTAAGGATTGAACTCTGAGCAACCCAGGCTGATGGGCTTTGCAAGCAAGTTAATAACTGCTAAGCCATCCCTCCAGCCCAATCTTGAATCTTAGCTGCTAAATTCAGTCCATAAACATTTATGGTGTTTTCCTTTTCTTCTTCTTTATATTTCTTTTTTTCTTTTCCTTTCCTTTTATTCTTTTTGGTTGGAGACAGAGCCTCTCTATGTAACCCAGTCTAGCCTACCAATCCTCCTGCCTGCACCTTCAAGTGCCTGTACCACCACACCCCCTCTGGTGCATGTCTGATATATTTAAAATGTACATACGTGTGTTGAAGAGAACTGACAGCTAATACTCTGCATGCTATTAATTTGTATTCCTGAGTTTGCAGTACAATATAAAACTAAGAACTTTAGAGAGGGTTTCCACTGTGTAGTGGAGTTTTTACAGCCTTGTAGATCTCATTTGTAAACATAAGGAAGATTTTCACCAGATTCTGAAAGTCCAATACTCTGTAATTTTTTTTTTTTTTTTGGTTTTTTGAGGTAGCGTTTCACCGTAGCCCAGGCTGACCTGGAATTTATTATGTAGTCTCAGGGTGGCCTCGAACTCATGGCAATCCTCCTACCTCTGCCTCCCAAGTGCTGGGATTAAAGGCCTCTGCCACCATGCCCAGCTTAAAAGTCCAATACTCTATAGGAAAAGTGAATACTGAGTGAGCATATTTCGTATTGATGTAACTTTGGGAGACTCATGAGATAAGCGTTTCCTCTTTTAGATGTAGGAAAAAAAATCCCACTTGTGGCCCATATCTAGTGTCTTTATTTTTAGACTTTCTCCTGACAAAATGGGTACTCATGGAGGAAAGGCCTACATAACAAAAAGAAAGGTTATGAAAAAAAGTTGAGGGAACAGTTTGGGTATTATCATTCTTGAATAAGAAAGGAGAAAATGTGGATTGTCTACAGCATGAGCTCCAGGTAACACTTGAAAAAAGTGCTCTCAAAAAAATTCCAGCCCCAGGTAGAAACCTGCAAAGCTAATACTGTCAGAACTTGTTGTTCACTGAATCTGAAACTAAGCTCTACAGCAGCAATTAGTAGCTTTCTATAAAGAGCCCACATGATAAATATTTTAGGTATTTTGGGTCATATGGTCTCTTTCAAAGCTGTTCTGCTAGTGTACTAGAAAAGAAGCCATCCACATAAATGAATGGACAAGTTTGTGTTCCTGTCAAACTTTGTTTACAAAAGCAGCCAATGGACGAGCATAATTAGATTAAAATTCCAAACTGTTTTAGTATCCTTTTCTGTATAACAAAACTGACCAACAGGTAGTATGAAACAACAGCCATTTTGCTGTTTTTCATGATTCTGGAAGCTGCTAGAATTTTAGCTCATGGTTCTTTTGCTGGTCTTTTCAATGATCACCAGGAAAGCTACATTTAGCTAGCAGTTTGACTAGAGACTGGGCCCCTGGCTCCATGTAGTTTGAGAACTCCTCATTGTTTTCCTCACGTCCTACTAACCCAGCAGCTAGATGACTTATATGATAGTTTAGGGTAATCAAGAGTACCTAAGTGGAAGCCACCAGCCATTTACAGACTAAGGTCAAAGGTATGCATATCATTCTTCCAGGTCCCATAGATTAAACCAGATTCAAATGAAAGTGGGAATCCTGGGCTTGGTGGTACACATCTGTAATCCCAGCATTCAGGAAGCATTTTCTGGGAAGGTTATGAGTTCAAGGCTAGCCTGGACTACACAGCCAGAATGTTTCCCAAAAAAGGGGGAGATGTGATCACCAATGAAATAGACGACTACATTGTGTCATTTCTAACTCTACCTGTTTGACTTTCTATTTATATGACAGAGTTGACACACTTTCCATTTATCTGTTAGACACACTTTCCATTCATCTGTTAGAATGGATGCCTTATTTAGACATCAACTAAAGTATGGTAAGATCAGAAAACTGTTAGCATGTCATGTTGGATGTATATTGGCAATTTAATAAGTAGAAACTGATAAAAATCTTAACAGTAGAGGGACATGCACATAGGTGTCTGTATTTAATTACAGTTAAGAACTGGTTACTGTGACAAACCATTATATATGGTGGTGTTGCAAGCTTATTTAAGTTTTGTCATAGCAGTCTTTAGAGCTAAATTAAGATCATGAAGCACCTAGTTTTGTGGTGTGGTACATGGTAAATACTAAGCAAGTTAATGTCAAGTGAGTAAATTCATTACATGCTTTGTTTTTATTTCTAGGGAAGAGCTAAGAAATGATACTACCATTAAAACTGTTTCTAATTGAATTTGGAATATGGAAGGCATGTGGCTTCAGGCTGAGACACTGTTTTTCTCTTTCAGGTCACAGAGGACACATGTCTTAACCTGCTTGCTGTGAGAACTGATGACTAAAACCACCTCAGAATGGCCTGTAGAGGAGGAGGTGGGCAATGCCAGCCCACCTCAGTGAGTCATTCTCAGTTTAGTTCTGAAAGTCTTTCCACCTGTAGGACTCATACCCATAATATATGTATGGTGTCTGACTTTTTCTACCCAAATATGGGAGGCGTAGAAAGCCACATTTATCAGCTTTCTCAGTGCCTGATTGAAAGAGGGCACAAGGTCATAATCGTCACCCATGCTTATGGAAATCGAAAAGGAATCCGTTACCTCACTAATGGTCTCAAAGTTTATTACTTGCCTCTGAAAGTCATGTACAACCAATCTACAGCTACGACTCTCTTTCACAGTCTGCCATTGCTCAGGTACATATTTGTTCGGGAGAGAATTACGATCATCCATTCTCACAGTTCTTTTTCTGCCATGGCCCATGACGCTCTCTTCCATGCCAAGACAATGGGGCTCCAAACCGTCTTCACGGACCATTCCCTTTTTGGATTTGCTGATGTCAGCTCGGTGCTTACAAACAAACTTTTAACTGTGTCTCTTTGTGACACAAACCACATCATTTGTGTCTCTTATACTAGTAAGGAAAACACTGTACTAAGAGCGGCACTGAATCCTGAAATAGTGTCCGTCATACCCAATGCCGTAGATCCTACTGACTTTTCTCCAGAGCCATTTAGGAGGCCCGATAATGTAATAACTGTTGTTGTTGTCAGCAGACTTGTATACAGAAAAGGTAATGAAATAATGGCTATCTTTGCATTGAAGACTTTTTCATTGTAGAAAACAGTTTAGTATGTGTATGTAATGAGTGTTTGGCTTTTTGTTTCAATTTGTGGTTTTATAAAAAACTACTTCCACATCAACTATTGTAAGGAACGGTCTAATTGCTTTATACATCCAAGAAGGTACATTTTTTGAATGGTGATAAGTACAACCCTCAACCTTGGATGCTTTACTTGTTACTAAGAAAATTAAAAAAAAATAACCCCATGCTCTTTAATTGGTAAGAACCTTTAAGAAGTTAAAATAGCCCGGCACATATGTTAAGAACAGAGTGTACCACATGACCTTTTCTTTCTGATTGCAAACATATTTTTTTTTCAATATAGATGTTTTAAACGCTAAGAAAAACATAATAATGAAAATTTAAATCAGTTGTAACTATATTCTGAGATAACCTGAATGAGTAGTTTGATTTATAACCTTTTGTCTTTTGTACACATGGTGTTCAAAATCAGTAGGCTTTTTCAACACCCTACTATCTTATAACTTGTTTAACTTAATCATATCTAAGACATTAGTAATGGCAGGTGAGTGGTGAAGAAAGAAAATTAGAGGGCCCAGCATCAGAACGTGGGTTAAGCATGATCAAGAACAGGTTACTTTGTGTTTCAGTTTTTGATTTAGGAAACATTGGGAATTTGCACAAGTTCCGTGATGGTTCTTAAAAAGTACTTGGCTTAGATTGTATTCTGCACGTGTCCACTGTTGTCTCGGAGGGTAGTGTTTTTAGAACTTTCACAGTGCTAGTAGGTACCGTCCTAGGATTTGTGTTATTTACTAGAAGTCTGAAACAAATTACTCATTTTAAAAAAAACATTAAAATAGCCTATTGGGTGCTATTCAAAAAACTGATCATCAAAAATATCATTTAAAGTTGAGGAGCCTGGGGCTGGGGTGATGGCACAGCAGTTAAAGGCACTTGCTTGCAAAGCCTACTGGCTTGGGTTTAATTCCCCAGTACCCATGTAAGCTGGACATAAAAAGTGGTGCAAGCGTCTGGTATTGATTTTGTTTTTTTAAGTATTTTTTTTTATTTTACTTTATTTATTTATTTGAGAGAGAGAGATACAGAAATAGGCAGGGAGAGAGAGAGAGAGAGAAAGAATGGGTGCGCCAGGGCCTCCAGCCACTGCAAACGAACTCCAGATGCATGCACCCCCTTTTGCATCTGGCTTACGTGGGTCCTGGAGAATCGAGCCTTGAACCGGGGTCCTTAGGCTTCATACATAGGCAAGCGTTTAACCACTAAGCCATCTCTCCAGCCCGTGTCTGGTATTGTTTATAATGGCAAGGGTTCTTGGCACACCCATGTGCATGTATATATATGTAAGCTAAAATAAATAAAAGCAATTTAAAGTTGAGGGGTCTACTCAACCACTTCCTACCTTCCCTAAATATTTGCTCTTAAAATGTTATTAGCACACACTGAACTGTAGGTAGTTTGGTTTAGAGCTACAGGCTTCGCGTACTGGCACACTGATTCTGGCTGCATCATCTCGTGAAGTCACGTTCACAAATCAGCATGTAACATTGCTACTTTGTGTTTCCTTTAAGTAGGTGGAAACCTAAACGTGCATAAAGGCATGTGCTGGTATTTTCATTTACTTTCAGTTTACTTATGAGTTTAGGTTACCCTTCACCTTATAAGGACTCCTCCCCTGCCCCCGGCTTTTTCTTTATTGGTATTTGTAAACCATTTAGCTTTGGAAAAAACTTGTTGGCTTATGAAATATTCAGTCAAACTACTTGATCCAGTGACAGAGGAAACTGGTATCAGATGGCTATTTGAAGAAGTGTCAATTAATTCTAGATGTGCACAAGGCTCAGCTGTGTCACCAGTGTATTGGGGAGCAGGCTATGGTCAGTAGAGTTCAAGTTTGTAATGGAAATCCTTGGTTGGCCCAGCTACTTACTTAAGTCAGGTTGGTGAAAAATTGGACTGTGCCACATTTTCTGAGGTGAAGGAAATATTTGTTTCTGTTCTTTAATAAGGACGTGAGTGGCATTTTTTAAAATGTAGAATATCTCTCGAAGTGCAGTGATGTGTTTGTTGGAATTTATGCTGTTTGCCTAATTTATTTTCTAATCAAATAGTATACGTCTGTGAGACACATGAGACAGTGTGATGTATGTGTGATGAAGGATTGGCAGACTTAACTACTCATACAAACTACTCTACTTCAGTAATTGGATATTTGAACTGTCTCAGCTAACCAGTGGAGTTAAAGGATGACCTTTCTTGCTTTCATTTCAGTAACTCAGTGTATATCTAGTGAACCTTCTTTATAGGCCAGGTACCCTGCAAAAAGTAACATTCTGAGAAAGGCCCCAATGTGACTAGTAATAATAATGTTCCATTTCTTTTTTTCCATTTCTTATTAATAAAGTAATTCCCTCAGGAAATATTCACTGGACCAGACATCAAAGACCCATTGAAGTAGATTAAGAGGATAAACCCAAGTTCTCCTTACCCAGCTTTTTTGGGAAATGGCTGCTTTCTGAGTTTTCTTCCCTCCCACCTGTTTTCTTCTCAGTCCAGGTTTCCAGTGTTCTGTGTGGGTGCAGGCACGCCCCACGTGTTGCTGTAGTAGTAATGACAACTTAACATTTGTATTCTGCAGTTGATAAAGCCTGTGCATGTTACAGTACCTCACTTCACCCAACAACTATAGGGTAGATGTTATCTGCATGTAACAGACAGTTACAGAGAGGGTAAGTAACTCGTCCAGGTTGCACAGTAAGTAATAGAGATCACAAACATGAATCTAGGTCTTCTTTAGTTAAGGTTGCCTGTGACCCTACCCTCGGTCTGGCCAGTATTCTAGAATAGACAAGACATTTCTTTAAAATATTGTTAGACTGAGCTGGGTGTGGTAGCACATGCCTTTAATCCCAGCACTTGGGAGGCAGAGGTAGGAGGATCACCATGAGTTCAAAGCCACTCTGAGACTACAGAGTGAATACCAGGTCAACCTAAGCTAGAGTGAGACCCTACCTCAAAAAACCAAAAAAGAAATAAGTAAAATAAAATAGTTAGACTGAACTTTAAAATCAATTTGATTTAGGAATTATCTTCACTATTTTGTGTGAATATTATTTTATGGTAAATTGTTCTTAGAAGCACCAGAATGAGTTGTTTTTACAGCGTGTGAGAAGGGCCTTTATTTCTAGAATACTACTATAAAGGGGCCTGAGAGATGACTTAGCAGTGAAAGCCTTTGCCTGTGAAGCCTAAGGATCTCGGTGCAATTCTCCAGGTCCCACGTAAGCCAGATGCACCAGGGGGCACATGCATCTGGAGTTTGTTTGCAGTGGCTAGAGGCCCTGGCATACCCATTCTCACTCTCCCTCTCTCTGTCTCTAGTAAATAAATAAAACAAACAAATAAACTGAATACTACTATAAAGCATTGATAGTTCTAATAAGTTTCATGATTTATAAAGTGATTGTCAGGATTAAATGACCTAATATATTTCAAGTACATTGTGAACATAGTTCTCAGTAAATGTTAGCTATTATTAACAGTTATGGTTATTACTCCTTTTTTGTAGTTTGAAGAATGGAGTCAACATTTTATTAGAAAGGATGGAAAGAGAGAAGGGGAATAGAAAGCAAAAGAAAAGGAGGAATTTTAGGCGACTCTGTTAAAAGGCAGTTAGCTACTTCTGGTTTATTTAGAAATCCAGTTGATTCCTATGCATTTGAAAGAAAGATGGCTAATGAGAAGCCTTCATACTTCAGAAAATTTACAAATGAATTTATTTTTAATTTATGTACTCATTTTGAAAATACCAGTAAAGTTTACATAATGAATCCTACTTTGAATTATTTAATAAGAATGACTATATGTGTGTGTGTGTGTGTGTGTGCATTATATATATATAATTTCTCCCACCATGTATTTTATACTTAATCTGCCTATTTTGAGAAAGATTATAAGAAATGCAGTTTGTGTGTGTACGTGTCTGCATTTTTAATATAATAAAATTAGTTCTAAATGGACTATTTTATAGTATATAAATGTATATGGTTGTAACCACTGATGAATTAAGCTCCGCAAATAGTGTCAGTATTGCTGTGGCTTGAGCGTCACTTTTTAGACTAGTGGCATGATTTATTTTATTCCTTTATATTTCCTGAGATTATATTTATATTATAAGGAAATTATTTTTTTTTTCAAAAAAGGAACCAAGATACCTCCTTAGGTCTGTGAGGCTGTAGTGATCTGAAACTTGAGTTCCTGCTACTCTCATTTGCTCCCATTCTGGGGATGTGGGCTATAGCTAGTTTGGATGAACTGTTCTTTTAACCTATTGTAATATTGTAATATTGTGATATTTTCTGCACAGACTTCCATTTGAACAATGTGGAAGCAGTAGTTAAACTTGGTTGCTTAGCCCTTTCCTGTGATGGGAAGTGGAATCAGACAAGTAGAATTTTATAGTTGCAGGAGACGTTGGACTTTAGGTACATATGCCTCTGCATTTAAAGGAAGATTATGAAAGGGCATACTGGCTTGATTGCTATCTGAGACCTGAGCCACTTTAAACACCATTCTTAGAAGTAAGTGGTGTATGAAGTAAATAACTTAAAGAATGGTATGTTGAAACCGAATTGGGTGATGTAACAATGCATGTGAGTCTGTATCTTCAAGCATTGTAACTCTTGGATACTGATGGCAGTTTGCAAATGATTCAACTCTCCCAGGAAAAAAATTCGAGATTTGTTTAGTGTATTTCAAAGAGGCTAAAGCTGAAGTTTTAATGAGTAGATTCTCAGTAACTCTGGTGATTTTTTTAAAATGGTTAAATATTAATCTCCAATATTCACTTTACAATTTCAGGGACTGATTTGCTTAGTGGTATAATACCTGAACTCTGTCAGAAACACCCAGATTTAAATTTCCTAATAGGAGGAGAGGGACCAAAGAGAATTGTTTTGGAAGAAGTACGGGAAAAATATTTTCTACATGACAGGTATTATTAATGCCTTCCATATTATTGTGGGTGAGAAAATATAAATTGACTGTATTTTGCTTTAACTACATACCTGCCTTGGGTATGCTACTTCTACATATCTGAGACTTAAACATCTAAGGCATGGATTTTTCAAATGCATATCCAATGAGAAAGCTTGCAGAGTACATCATTTTATTTTGTTCCATTTGTTCAGTAATATTTTACTTTGAGCAGTTGTTGGAGAATTCATGGAAAGTACTAGTAAAACCCCACTTGAAATGTTTGAAGATTCCCAAGCCATACTGTGTTTTGACTTAAGTGTCATGGCTCAATCATGTAAATTGTTATACACATATATATTCAGACAGATCTTTTCCTCAATAATTTCTGTTAACACTTAAAGTATGTATATGCAAAGTACATGTTGTAAGAGCCATATTTTTTTCTCTTTAGAAACAACACTTTAACATTTCATTGTGAAAGTTATTAATATTTTTATGAAACACAAATTAGTTTTGGAGACAGTGAAATTTGACATATGTAACAAAAGTTAAAAATATGTTCTATGATTGTAACTTAACAGTATGAAAGTTGTTTCTTTTACATGGGTGTTTGTGATACTGATTTTTTCTTTTGAAGTTTTAAAAATTTTACTACTGATCATTTGAGATGGAGTATTAGCAACAGTAAAAATAGTATAAACAACAGTTTGTGTTTAAGATTTCAATTTATTTTATGGCATGATTTTTTTAACCACTTCTTTTCCTCTCATTTGAAAAATCAGGGTGCATCTTTTGGGACCTTTAGAACACAAGGATGTTAGAAATGTCTTAGTTCAAGGACATATTTTTCTTAATACCTCCCTTACTGAAGCGTTCTGCATGGCAATTGTGGAAGCTGCCAGTTGTGGTTTACAGGTAACAACAACAATAAAAAAGCTTTAAGGGCTTATATTATGTCTTCATGTTATATGCCAAAGCAGTTTTTTAACTTGTTATTTTTGTAAATTTTTCTGAGGAATGATTATGGATTATGTGCTGTTTTTGGTCTTTTTAAGGTTGTAAGTACCAAGGTTGGAGGAATTCCTGAAGTACTTCCGGAAAGCCTTATTATTTTATGTGAGCCTTCAGTAAAATCTTTGTGTGAAGGGTTGGAGAAAGCTATTTTCCAAGTGAAGTCGGGGACATTGCCAACTCCAGAAAAGATCCATAATATAGTAAAGACTTTCTACACCTGGAGGAATGTGGCAGAGAGAACTGAAAAAGTATGTCACATCCTGAGAAAAGATTCTGTCTGAATGCCTACTTGATGTTTTGCTTGCACATTTTCTTTCTGCCACTTCTCTTTGGGGTTAGGTTTCTGAACTCTTCCCAATGAAAAGACACGAATACTACATTACTTCTGATTTGCGTGCTGAGCTAAGTTTCTCTATCAGTCATTGCCCCTGACATCTGAGAATGGTAGTAATGCAGCCTAGCTACCTCCCATAATCCATAGCAAGTAGGGACCAAGCCAGTGTTGAGGTCATACATTTGAGGTTCTCTCTAGTTCTAAAGCGTGAAGAGCCTTTAATGAACCACTAGTTTAGGTGATTGCAGCAGTTTTGTGGCTTGTGCATATTTAATTCAGAATGCTTGCTGTAACTATTGTAGTGTTTTTGTGATATTTTGCAAGAAAAGTATTTTCGCAACTTTAGGCCCATTGAAAAACAAATGATTGTTTTTTCTATTTCTGTGAAGAATGCTATTGGAATTTTAATGGGGATTGCATTAATGTATAGATTACTTTTGGTAAGATTGACATTTTCACAATATTGATTCTTCTAATCCAAGAACATGGGATATCTTTCCATTCCCTTGTGTCTTCTGCAATTTCTCGCTTGAGTTTTAAAGTTCTCATTGTAGAGATCCTTCACTTCCTTGGTTAACTTTATTCCAAGGTACTTTATTTATTTTTTTTTGAGGCAATTGTAAATGGGAGAGATTCTCTGATTTCATCCTTTGCATGTTTGTTGTTAGTGTATAGAAAAGCTACTGATTTCTATGTGTTTACTTTGTATCCTGCTACATTGTTAAAAGTGTTTATCAGCTCTGACAGTTTGCTGGTAGAGTCTTTAGGGTCTTTTATGTATAGAATCATATCACCTGCAAATGATAATATGATTTCTTCCCTTCCAATTTGTATCCCTTTTATGAGTGTCTCTTGCCTTTTTTCTATGGCTAAGACTTCCAGTACTATATTAAATACAAGTGGGGAAAGTGGACACCCTTGTCTTGTTCCTGAATTTAGTGGAAAGCTTCAAGATTTTCTCCATTTAGTATTATGTTGGCTGTAGGTGTGTAATAAATAGCTTTTATTATGTTGAGATATGTTCCTTCTAGTCCCAGTTTCTGTAATACTTTCACCATGAAGGGGTGTTGGATTTTGTCAAATGCCTTTTCTGCATCTATTGAGATGACCATGTGATTTTTGTCCTTCAGGCCATTTATATGGTGTATTACATTTATGGATTTGCGTATGTTGAACCATCCCTGCATCTCTGGGATAAAGCTTACTTGGTCGGAGTGAATAATCTTTCTGATATATTCTTGTATTCTGTTTGCCATATTTTGTTGAGAATTTTTGCATCTATGTTCATGAAGGAGATTGGTCTGTAATTTTTTTTTTTGTTCTGTCTTTGTCTGGTTTTGGTATCAGGGTGATGCTGACTTCATAGAAGGCTTTCGGTAGAATTCCTTCCTTTTCTATTTTATGGAGAAGTTTGAGAAGCATTGGTGTTAGTTCTTCCAGGAATGTCTGGTAAAATTCAGCAGTGAATCCATCTGGGCCTGGGCTTTTTTTAGTTGGGAGACTTTTTATAACTTCTTGGATCTCTGTACTTGTTATATATCTATTTAAATGGTTTATCTCATCTTGATTTAAATTTGGTAGGTCATATGAATCAAGGAAATCATCCATTTCTGTCAGGTTTTCAAACTTAGAGGCATATATATTCTTAAAGTATGTCCGTATGATTTTCTGAATTTCTTTGGTATCTATTGTGATGTTGCCTTTTTCATCTCTAATTTTATTAATTTTTGTTTCTTCTCTCTTTCTTTTCGTCAGATTTGCTAAGGGTTTCTCAATCTTATTTATCCTTTCAAAGAACCAACTCTTTGTTTTATTGATTCTTTTGATTATTTTTTTTAGTTTCTATTTCATTAATTTCTGCCCTAATCTTTATTATTTCTTCCCATCTACTGATTTTTGGTTTGCCTTGTTCTTATCTTTCCAAGGCCTTAAGGTGAAGCATTAAATTGTTTACTTGTGAACTAATTTCTTAATATAGGCACTTAGAGCTATAAATTTCCCTCTTAGGATTGCCTTCATTGTGTCCCAAAATCCACACAAAAAACCTCGAATAGCCAAAACAATTTTGGGCAAAAAAAAATCAGGCTGGTGGTATTACCATACCAGATTTTAAGTTATATTATAAAGCCATAGTAACAAAAGCAGCATGATACTGGCACAAGGACAGACATGTAGATCAATGGAACAGAATAGAAGACCCAAATATTAATCCAGGCAGCTATAGCCACCTGATTTTTCACAAAAATGCCAAACATATTCATTGGAGAAAAGATAGCCTCTTCAACAAGTGGTGCTGGGAAAACTGGGTATCTGTATGTAAAAGGATAAAAATAGATCCTTATCTCTCTCCATGCACAAGAGTCAAGTCCAAGTGGATCAGGGACCTTAATATCAGACCTGAAACTCTGAAACTGCTAGAGGAAAAGGTAGGGGAAACCCTTCAACATATTGGCATAGGCAATGACTTTCTGAATATAACTCCAATTGCTCAGGGAATAAAACCACTAATCAACCACTGGGACTTCATGAAATTACAAAGCTTTTGTATATCAAAGGACACTGTGAATAGAGCAAAGAAAAAACTTACAGAATGGGAGAAAATCTTTGCCAGGTATACATCTGACAGAGGATTAATATCCAGAATATACAAAGAACTCAAAAAACAGACCAACAAGAAATCAAACAACCCAGTTAAAAAATGGGCTATGGAACTAAATAGAGAGTTCTCAGAAGAAGAAATACAGATGGCATATAAACATCTAAAAAAGTGTTCTGCATCATTAGTCATCAGGGAAATGCAAATTAAAACTACTTTGAGATTCCATTTCACTCCTGTCAGAATGGCTACCATCAAGAAAACAAATGACAATAAGTGTTGGCGTGGATGCGAAAAAGAGGAACCCTTCTACACTGTTGGTGGGAATGTAATCTGGTGCAGCCATTATGGAAATCAGTGTGGAGGTTCTTGAGACAGCTAAAAATAGATTTACCATATGATCCAGCTATAGCACTCCTAGGCATATATCTGAAGGACTCTTCTCACTACCTTAGAGATATTTGCACAACCATGTTTATTGCTGCTCTATTCACAATAGCTAGGAAATGGAACCAGCCTAGATGTCCCTCCACAGATGAATGGATAATAAAGATGTGGTACATTTACACAATGGAGATCTATTCAGCAGTAAAGAAAAATGAAATTATGAAATTTGTAGGGAAATGGATGGATCTGGAAAGGATTATACTAAGTGAGGTAATCCAGGCTCAGAAAGCCAAACATCACATGTTCTCTCTCATATGTGGATCCTAGCTACAAATGTATAGACTTGTGTGTGAACTGGAACCAAAAATCTGTAGCAGAAGGCAGTAAGCTGGTAAAAGGCTATAAGAGACGGAGGAGAGGGAAGGACTTAAGTGTATGGTATTGCACATATGTAAGTAGAAGAACTGATTACAGGGAGGGGAATGGCCTAAGTGAGGCCATAGCAAGAGAATGCGTAAAAGAAGAACAGGGGAGGGTCAATCAAAATTCAAGATAGTCTGAATAAGACTTATGTAAACCTGCTTTTTTGAATAATGGCACATCCAGAAGCTATAGACTGTTACTAGAAAATTTTCAGTGCCTGGGATGGGATACCTTCCAGTGAGTTGTTGGCCAAGGAGGTCCCTGTAGCCTCTAAAACATTAAAGGCTTTTGCCAAGGCCCTTGGTTTCCCTTGAGAAACAGATGGTAACACCCTATTCCTGAAGACATCTCTTGTCTGAGAGGCAAGGTCACTGAGAAAACAAGCAGGTGCTGAGCAGAAAACCTTCTCCCTGTAGACCAGCCAACTGAAAGCTGGAAAAAGCTGCACTGCATGCAGCCCTATGGGAGACAGAAGTCATCAGCGGTGAAAACAGTGGACCCGGGAAAATTCAAGTTTGGCCAAACAGGCCCAATGACTGAACACGTGCAATAGTGGCATGTCTGCTCTTGGGGAAACCAACTTCTCCCTAATTGGACTGAAGGCTCTCTCTATGGGAAGGGATACATGTCTGGTACTGAAAAAACTAATCAAAAGTCTATGGCAGGGGAGGTCATGAGCCTTAGCAGTATAAAGCCTGCTCTTGTCTGGATAAATGTATATATTATTCCCACCAAACTGCCCTGAAAGCACTACACTTAATGTTCATATTCACATATTAATGCTACTTTCACTTCTGGTTAGAAAAGCTTCTCTTTTCAGATGGCGATGACCACTGGGATGACCCAAAAGGCAACATAGTGCTGAGAAGAAGGGACGGAGGAGTGTCCAGCACTGAAACATCTCTGTCACACCCTCCAAGGCTCAGGGTCCATTGCGGAAGAGGGGGCGGAAAGAATGTAAGAGCCAAAGGAAGGGTACGACTCCTTACAATGCAACTGTCCAGACAGAAATTGGCCTCGATATCCATGACCTTGCAGTGCCTAGAAATACCTTTGCAAGACCCTCAGAATAGGAGAAAAAGATGATGACATCAAATTAAAAGAGAGACTAATGGAGAGAGGGAGGGGATATGACGGAGAATGGAGTTCTGAAGGGGAATGGGGGAGGGGAGGGAAATATATCATTTTGTCTGTAAGTATAGAAGTTGTCAAAAAAATTTAAAAAATTAAAACCTAAAAAAATTTTAAAAAATTAAAAAGTACTTTATGCAGAATATAAGATTAAAAGTATTGTTTTAAGTCATACAAGATTTTAGAGAGCAGCATAATAAAACATTAGAAAATAAAAAAAGGAAAACAAATGAATTCAAAGTGTCCATAAAAAGTAGGAAAAGTAGGTTGGAGAGATGGCTTAGCAGTTAAAGTGCTTGCCTGCGAAGCCTAAGGACCCAGGTTCAATTCTCCAGGTCCCACATAAGCCAGATGCACATGGTAGCGTATGTATCTGAGGTTCATTTGCAGTGGCTAGAATCCCTGGTACACCCATTTTGTCTCTGTCTGTCTGTCTGTCTGTCTGTCTCTCTCTCATAAATAAATAAATAAGTAGGAAAAGTGATTACAAACAAAAAGCAGCTATAGAATTTTCCAGAAGGATAGCTATCGAATGTTGACTGACACACTTAGACAAGAGCGTAAGGTTGTAGGAAATATTTCCTAATTCTGATTTATGGACTGTGTTTATTCTAGGAAGCTCCTAGAAGGGAACTGTTTCCCAATTCTGATTTAGGTACTATGTCTCATTCTTTAGGTCATTTCTTCCTGTATAGAAATACTGAGGTGGAAAGAAAGCTAGGGGTAGTGCGGAGAGGGTCATAGTTTAGACTGGTGCTTTATATAATCATTGTATTCAGTGAGCAGTAAGTTTTTAGCCTCAGGTAGGAATCTCTTACTTGATTTGAATTATAAATTCTGTTGCATAAGAATCCATGTTTGAATGTAAGTTCAAAAACCCCTTATCTCTAAAAAGTGGTAGTATAGTACATTTTCCATTGAAGTAAGAGATCTTGGAAGTAGACAAATGTTTGTGATTGAACTGGCTGAGACACAGACCTTCTAGAAGTCTTCTGATATATCTACCCATGTAAAATAGCTACCTTTTCATTTGGATATTGGACTGATTGCATATATATGGTACATGCCAGAGTCACCTGGGTAACCTCTTCAGACTCTTTATTCTCCATCTTCCTGTTCCTTTGCTTGCTCAACCACTCCCTAGATTCTGATGTGTCCTTTGGGAAGCTGAGATACTTTTGTGTACAGTTGGCAAGTGATACTTGGCCAGACAGGTTTTTTTTTTTTGTGTGTGTAGACTCCACCTTGATTGAGAAACACAGTCCTGTAAATTGTTATTTGACCTTGCCTGATGTCATATAAAACTCAGAAGTCTTAGGGACTGCAGATAAGAAAATCAGGGGGAAAGAACTATGATGGCAGTTTATCAGCATTTGTTGAAGGAGTTAGTTTTTTGGTGGATGGAGGAGAGTAACCTTATATTTTCTTTTAGTTTTCCTTTGAAATAATAGTAAAGCCTCTATAAATGTTTTCTGCCTTATATTCTCTGGCAATTTATAGTGTTCATTTAGAAAAAATAAATCAAGCCGGGCGTGGTGGTGCACGCCTTTAATCCCAGCACTTGGGAGGCAGAGGTAGGAGGATTGCCATGAGTTCGAGGCCAACCTGAGACTACATAGTGAATTCCAGGTCAGCCTGGACCAGAGTGAAACCCTACCTTGAAAAACAACAAAAAAAAAAGAAAAAAAGAAAAAAAAATAAATCTAGCCAGACATGGTGGTTTACACCCAGAACTCCAGCACATGAGAGACTGAGGCGGAAGGGTCACAGTGAGTTCCATTCCAGTCTCTGCTACATTGTGACAGCCTGTTGTACAGACACAAAAAGCAAGAAGTAAATCCTCATCTAAAACAGATTGTCATGTTCTCACAGTAGTAAAATATTTTATTATTTAAGGTAATAATTTAATTGACGTGAAATAAAAGTGGACAAGCTGGTCCTTTTATAGTTGGCTTTTAACTCTAGGGCATTTTGGTTCTTTTCAAATTCTTTTAGTTTGACTGTGTTATTTTTTAAAAAATGATCACAAAGTGAAATTGGAGCATTCAGTGTGGAGGTAGGAGGATGAGGAGTTCAACATCATCCTCAGGTATTATAGTAAGTTCAAGACCATCTGGAGCTACATGAGATCCTGTCTCAAAAAAAATGGAGTTCCTGCTGTAAGCATACTTTGTTTCAGTTATAATCTATCAACTGCCACATGTTTCTCACCATCATTATGATGAAAGTATATTTAAAATGTCCTCAGAATATAAACCACATGAAAACATCCCTTACTTTTCAAAGGCCA